>JAUPFN010000022.1:11777500-12977500 GCA_036924255.1 Apodemia mormo | reverse complement strand
ATTTCATGTCATTCGAAAGTACAATTTTCATTTTATTTTAATTAAATTCCTGATTTAATATAATCTCTAATGATATAATAGAAAGTCAAACTAAAATCAGCCGTACACCTTACATATAAAGTTCATTTTAGGTTGACCTAATTTTTCTAGAAAGATATACGTAATGACAGTTATTACGTTATCGTTCTAGAAAGTTCTTTACTCAAATATGATCAACTGAAAATCAATGCTGCCATCTATTGTAGAATAGCGAAACTATTACGATCTTAAGTTTCACTATTGTACAAATAGATGAGTCTATTTTGAATAGACTACAAAAGGACGTAAATACTCTTTTTTTTGTAGCAAAATAAAATTAATTGTAACGCAGTTTGGTATATTTTTAAATGTTCTGTTTGTGTGTTTCGGATTATTGCTGTTTAAAATGAAAACGACCAATGAAACAATGTTTGCATTAGTAGTTTATATGCAATAATGCTTATTTTATGTGTGAGTGTGGCGATCGCGGTCCTGATACAAATGTTTGTACTTGCCAATTCCGCTTGTTTTCTTTATTTCGTGGTTAACACAGATTAAGGTATTCGAGTAGAAATTAATTTTTCATATAAGATATAATAAATATCGTTGGCTAAATTAGACGAATTAATCAAACCCAACACAAATTATTTGCTTGAGACATGGGTGTTAGTTAAACACCGAAACCCACAAATGCAAAATCTATACTTTTCATCTCTGTCGGAAATCGAACCTGCACTATTATTATATACATGGAACACAGAAAACAAGCGGAATTGGGAAGTACAAACATTTGTATCAGGACCGCGATCGCCATACTCGCACATAAAATAAGCGTTATTGCATATAAACTACTAATGCAAACATTGTTTCATTGGTCGTTTTCATTTTAAACAACAATAATCCGAAACACACAAACAGAACATCTAAAAATATACTAAACTGCGTTACAAAAATTTTTATTTTGCTACAAAAAAAGAGTATTTACGTCCTTTTGTGTAGTCTATTCAATATAGTTTCATCTATTTGTACAATAGTGAAACTATAATCTTAATAGTTTCGCTATTCTACAATAGATGGCAGTATTGATTTTTCCGTAGTTTTCAGTTGGTCATATTTGAGTAGAGAACTTTCTAGAACGATATACGTAATGACTGTCATATGTAAGATGTACGACTGATTTTAGCTTGACTTTTTATTAATATTAGATTATATTAAATCAGGAATTTTATTAAAATAAAGTGAAAATTGTACTTTCGGATGATATGAAATATCTCCATTTTTAATCATCTGTATTCTACTATCATTTCTGCATTCAAGGATGGCATAATACGGCATAATTCAGTGTATAATAGATTTTCGCACGACGACTATCTCCTAAAGATATGGTAAGTATCACTAAGATATTTTATTGATTCAGGCGTTACTTTGCAGAAATCCATTATTAAAAAGGTAAAATTGATTAAATTTGCTATTATCCGCGAACGTTTCTATGTATTCTGCGTGATGGTACCGAAAAGAGAGACGTCGGTTTAATAAATGGATAAGACTCACCGATGGTTCGGATCAAGCGAAGACCCCAGCGGCACACTTATCCGCCCACATCCAAAACACTTTTACAACCACGACCACGCCGGCACCAATCACAAAAGCACACAATTCATGTACGTACCTCAACGCACGTTTCACTTCGAAACCGAAGCATCTTCAGGAGAAACGAACACTACCTCACTTTACGCGAGTGTAAGTAGGTAATACTGATTCGCGCCGGTGTTTGACACGCTTTTCAAAACATAATAACGGTTTAATCAAATTGTTAAATGAACAAAAAAATCTTTCACACATTGCGAATAGAACAAAAAGCGTGTCAAACACCGGCGCGAATCAGTATTACTTACACTCGCGTAGAGTGAGGTAGTGTTCGTTTCTCCTGAAGAGGCTTCGGTTACGAAGTGAAACGTGCGTTGATTACTTACATGAATTGCGTGCTTTTGTGATTGGTGTCGGTGTGGTCGTGGTTGTAAAAGTGTGGTGAATGTGGGCGGATAAGTGTGCTGCTGGGGTCTTCGTTTGATCCGAACCATCGGTGAGTATTATCCATTTATTAAACCGACGTCTGTCTTTTCGGTACCATCACGGAGGATACATAGAACAGTTCGCGGATAATAGAAAATTTAATTAATTTCACCTTCATGTAGGTATCACTAAGGCAATTTAGAGTAACAGCGCATAATAGTGGCACGCGGCACGCCCACTCTTCACTTCCACTTGTTTTTTTTTTGTGTCATGATTATATACCTATTATAATACCAATATCCTCTTCAATGCAATGTAAATATATGTATGCTGTGAAAATATATTGTAATTGTTATTATCAATGTCTTTAAAATGTTTTTTTTTTGTATACTTACTGTATTTTTGGTTGTATAATGTATATGTTTTGGATTTGTCTCGTTTTTTCTAAGCTTGTTCTTGTTATTTACTGTATATGTATAGTATTGTGTGGCAAATAAAAAAAGTTCTCATTCTTATTCGAAATCACAGATTATAGTACAATTTTTACTATTGTCATATGACAATAGTAAAAATATTAATAATAATATTATTGATATTAATAATAATATTATTATAAGGTAAGATTTGTTCGTTCATTTGTAATGGATAAACTTAATAACTACTGGACCGATTTTGAAAATTCTCTTATAAATATAAAATTACAATATCAATGTGTAAGACTACTTATTTACCCAATAAGGAAGTAGCGTGTGTGTATGTGCGTGTGCGTGCGTGTTTGTGTGTGTGCGTGTGTGCTGGTCACGCGTACAAAGAAAATACGCGCACGGAGGGAACAACTAGTGTGAGAGAATGTATGAAATAGGTACACTAATGATTTTATTTTTCATTGTATTAAATTCTAGCTATCCATTATTGTTATCACCCCATACATTAGCTGTTTCACCATCTTTATTAATCCTAGGTTTAGAACCGTAGATTTAGTAGATACTAGCGAAAAAAACAATAAAAAATGTGTTAACTTATGTTGGTGGTACCCACAGTGCATTTTAAATTGTGACCCCGCCCGCCAAACCGGTCGTTGAACCGTATCAGTGACAAAACTTGTAAGATGTGCTGACTGCTAAGTTGTTCGCATTTTTAAATATATTTTTGTATAGTATAATATCACAGTATAATTTTAAAATAAAATCAACGATACACCGGTCGCGCCTGACCTTCAAACTTTTCTCATCCGGCTCTTGGTACCTACCCAACACTACCAACGGCTTACATATTCTTGCCGCACTAGTGTCAACGTTGACACAAGATTGCAAATACATAGTAAAAAATATCCTTTGTCTTGTTTCCTGAGGAAATTCTGCTGAAATAATTACTATCTTTATATTGCAGAAAAGAGTTATTAGGGCAATTTACAATTTTAGCCCAAAGGTTTCCCTGAGAGAAAAATTCAAAGAAATCAATATTCTGTTATATCCCAATATAATATATTTGAGAACTTGATGTACGTTCGCAAAAATATTTGCTTGTTTAAAAAAATATGGTGACGTACACTCACTAAATACAAGGAACAAAAACAATCTTGTTGTGCATGCTCTCGTCTCCACAGAATAAGTAACGTTTATGGGACAATGTATACGCTTTTACAATAAACTTCCCGAAACTTTAAGAGATCTACCAGTCAATAAATTTAAAAAATGTGTTAAAACAAAACTGTGTAAAAAAGGATATTATAAAATCTCAGATTATTTATCATCATCATCATATCTTCACGCCAGATCCCTTACGGGGTAGGCAGAGAGAACCGAGTGCCATACATCACGATCCTTGCAGGCTTGTCTCGCTTCTTCCACATTCATCACTCTCTTCATACACACACGCCGGTTGCGAAGACTCTTGACACCACCTTCGGACAGTAAGTTCAGATTATTTAAAAAACAAAAAAGCCTGAGATTAATTGCTCTTCATACCAAACTCATATATATATTATTTTTTGTAATCTTGTAATATTGTGATATTGTGATATTGTAAAAAATAGATGATATGAAAAAAGATAAGCCCGCTGAGTTTCTTCCGCCGGGTCTTCTGAGTGTGTGGCCGCGTTTCCGATCCGGTAGTAGTTTTAAAAAATATGTTGACGGGTCAAAATAACTTGTAAAAAGTTTTATAGAATAAAGTGCATCTGATTGCTGATTTCCTCATTTTGAGAGTCAGTTTTGGAATTCCTGGAGTCGACATTTCGAATAACATTTACTTATTTGAATTTTGCACACATACTTTTGCACAAGTAGACTTATCGCCCCAGGGCATTTTTTGCCAGCAAGCTCAAAAGAACACAGAGAAGGTACAAGGATGCATATAAAAAAAAGTCAGTAATTCGCTTAATTTAAGTACAAACACACAAATTATAAAAAACAAAACTTACACAACGAAAAACATTATTAAAAACTTATATTTATATATAACTAGCTGACCCGCCAAACGTTGTTCTGCCAGCTTTGTGTCTACTTTTCCGTTTTTTTTCTACATTTTTTCACCTTTTAAACCTAACCGTTCCCCCACGAATATTTTAAAACTAAAATTGGCCAAATCGGTCCAGCCGTTCTCGAGTTTTAGCGAGACTAACGAACAGTAATTGATTTTAATATATATAGATAGATAAGTAATAATATTATATTAATAAATATATGTACCGAATTTACATAAATACGAATATTCAGTTTTGTGATTAAAAAGTTAAATCATAAGGCTGCGCCGAGTTAATTTTGAAATAAATGCGTTCGGTAGATTATTTGCTGCATCGTTATTATTTAAGAAAAGAATTAGCTAAAAGACTACTAAAGGATTCACGCCATAAATTATACAACTTGGAAACATGATATTTTGTAGTTTCCTCGATTGAAAAAAATTCAAAGTTACCTCTGAACAAAAAAGTAAACCTTTAGTATGGCGTAAATACTTATCAGAATGTCATCAGTTTTCAAATAATAGCAAAACATGTTTTCTATACTTAGCTTAGAAACTTTATATTTTTAAAAATATGAAATCTTAAAATCCGCAATCGTATCGCCCATTCTAGTCAGAACCATCACGCTTATTTTTATTTCAAAGAAACAAATAATAAAAAAGCCTCCTCGGTTTTTGGGAAGTGGGTTTATTAATCTATATATTAATACGTGTAACAAAAACTTTGTACTCCTTTTTTGAACAATTACGCAAATAGAGAAGTATGAAATTTGATACAGTTAAAGCTTTCATTGCAGAAGAGTGGAGAAACCTTATATAACATGCATTAGAATCACATTAAATCTTATATATAAAAATTGCTGTTCGTTAGTCTCGCTAAAACTCGAGAACGGCTGAACCGATTTGGCTAATTATGGTTTTGAATTAATTGTTGAAGTCAAGGGAAGGTTTAAAATATAAAAAAATAAGAGTAGTTAGAAAGGCAGAACAACGTTTGCCGAGTCAGCTAGTTATTAATAATAAACTTTACACACATTACATCCATTTACATCCATACATATCTTTATGATATATACATACATATCTTCACGCCAGATCCTTACGGGTAAGACAAACAGAACCGAGTGCCATACGTCACGATCCTTGCAGGCTTGTCTCGCTTCCGCCCCATTCATCATTCTCTTCATACACACACGCCGGTTGCGAAGACTCTTGACATCATCTTCGGACAGTACTCGATCAATCTGGTCATGGTACCAGTAGTACCGGTATGGCCACATTCGCATTGTATATCTGTTTTGTTAACCTGTCATCTATCATGTTTTCTACATGTCCGAACCAACGGAGCATGCCCTTTCTCATTTTTAAACTGAAACTTTCTTTCAGACCTAACCTCTCCATTCATTTAACATACAATACACAAATGTATACTTGTACGTTTACGGCTAAGGTCTGTTGTTAAACTCAGAAGAGATTTTATTGTGTAGATGTCGTAGCCAGATCGCAGAATTGACCACATCATGAAACACTCGATAATTTCATGAAATGGGGGCATTTCATGACGTGGGCAACTCAGATTGACTAGATTGTTAAATCGTTAACGTTTAATGGTTTTATCATCCACGATTGGCCATATCGTGAAAATTGGATGTCCATAAAAACCCAGAATATATTAGTAACTTGTTTATTGTTTTTGAGTACGACAGACATTTATAAAAAGTAGGAACGCTAGGAAATATTAAAAGTTCTTTTAACATAATTTTCAGGTAATTACGAAATAATACATGGTAAGGGGAACCGCCATGTTGACACATAAATAAAACATTTGCAGCGCCTCTATCGGTAGATAATGTAACTATTTTACGATATTATCAATTAAGTTTGACCATTTCATGAAGTAATCTTGCGTTTAGTTAACCATATCGATAAACGATTGCTTATCATTGATCTGGATCAATGAACATCATGATTTGGCCAGTTGACAGTGAAACATTTCCACCATTCCATGAAGTTCTGGAGTATTTCATGATGTGGGCAATTTTGCGATCGGGACACGACATAGATATTATTTAAGTATTCAACTGTCAAAGAGGTAATAATGATAATGCATCATAGCTAACTCAGACAAAAAAAAGAGACAAACCTTTTATTCTTTTTGTCTGAGTTTGTTTTGTATGTAAATATTGTCATTATTTTCTATTCAATATCTAACATTTTTTGTATCCAGTTACATATTGTATGTATTACATATTTGCGGAAACTTTTTGTGGAAAAAATTGTAGTTCTATTTTCTAGTTGTAAGTATTATAATCTGTTTGTTTCACTAACATATAATAAATAAATTAAAATGGCTATCCACGTATGTGGAATGTGTCACCCGCGCAAATTTGCCGCCTACATTACAATCCAAGCCAGAACATAACAATACTGATATTAAAGCAAACGGGTTTCGGTAAGTTTAATGGCCTAAATCCGAGACAGACAATTTTGAGGTAAATATCAAAACTAATACTTGACACCACCTTCGAACAACACTCGCTCTATCTGCTCATATTTATGTAAATAAAGCTACTAAATAACTTCATACAAACACGTCGATTACGAAGACTTGACACCACCTTCAAACAATACTCGCTCAATCTGATCATATTATGTAAAGAAAGCTTTTAAATAATATTATAAATAATATTTTTCCAGTATTGATTCGAATCAATATTAAAAATAGATCATTGGCCTTGCTCTCTAGGCAGCTCGAAAAACGAACGAATGTCGTACGTCTCGATTGTTAGGTGGTAGAGGCACAGATTAATCTCTATATTCTGTGGTAGAGGTCTACAACATCTCGTTCCGAGTTATAACTGTAGTCTTACCTTTTTATCGCATTACCGTCAGTTTATCAATGTCACATTCCGGTTTGGAGAGTTTGGTAGCCATTAATCTTTTACATGGGTAATTAATCCATTAATCATTAATTAAGTCATTAATCGTATATTTTTGCCATTCAGATCAACGCTTTATATCTTTGGTGTCTATAGACGACAGTTATCTCCTTCCATTAGGAGTTATAGATATAGCTCTCCTGATGGAAAGAGATATCAAGCAGATGCTTGACTGCTATTGTATGCTATCTATACTTGTGTTTGCACGTGAAGCGAATAGTTTGTACCCATTTTTAAGAAAATTACGCGAAAGGAAAAGTATGAAATTTGGCACAGTTAAAGTTTATTAGAGAAAGTGTGCAGAAAGCTAAAAGGTTTACAAGTGTATTGTAAATGTATTGGAAAAAAAATAATAAAAAGTAAGAAAACCATTACACACTCATAACTAACACCGGTATTTGTCGCTGTCGTGTTCCAGTTTGAAGGGTAAGGTAGCCGGTAAAGTTGTGCATTTGGTAATCCGACCATGCCACACTTTTTCTTGCCATCAAGAGAACCATCTGCTTGTTTATTATCCTAAGATATATAAAAAAACTAACGCCTCATAAGGTATGGAAGGTCGCTGTTTAATTGTAGTTTTAATTAAAAATACCGTTAATTTGACAGTAACGGAACTACGAATAGATCAAAAGATGGGCATATAACTATTGCGGTATTCATATAAACATTAAAACAGGGCTAGATAACCTTTGGAGCTGTTTTGAAATTTAGCAATCGACTAATTACAATTTCTATTCTATGGAATACAATCTTTGGGAAAAGATTGTATTCTATAGAATTATTTGTTATTCTCCACGTGTCCAATTTTAATGTGGTGAAGATGTGATGCAGGGTTCTGGAGATACAGAAAATGAAAAAATTATAAGCCATTGTGTCGAAAATTGCTTTTTTTTCTAGAAATCAAATTATTAATAAGAATCAGAAAAACAAAGTAGGAACTCTGTATTTATGTAAAAACGGGAATCATAAAAACTCATGATAAAAAACGGGACAATTACATTAAAAACTGAACATAATAAAAAACTGATCAAGTGTGAGTCAGGCTCGCACACGTGGGGTTCCGTGTCATCGAAGGATATTAACTAAGATTGCTTGAATAGGGACCTTCTTTGGATTTTTTTACTATTTTGAATATTTGCTGTGATAGTGGTTACAATAACACGCATTTTGGGAAAATTTCAGGTATCTGCCGATTTTCGTTCAAGGAATCCCTTTGACAGACAACAAAAATAAATAAGGTGACAAACGGTAAACTTTAAAAACGTAAAAAACCATTTTTATTACATCATTTGAGTAGCAAATTAGACTTACAATGAAAAATCAATAGCATTAGCATTTTTTAATGATAATTTTTAATTACACATATAAAAATTACTGTTTGACTGGGAATCCGAACCCAGGACTGCGAGATCAGTAGCCAAACAGGCTAACCACTAGACCAGCAATGCACTATTGATATAAATATTTATACAAAGTAGCATCTAGATAACAAATACAACGGCAATCTAAACTTTCAAGTCATTATTTTAACATTCAACGACGGGTTACCGACCCCTGATGCAAAGGTTTTCGAAAGCACGCATCTTGCCATCCACGTTGTGACCCACTTTGTTAGCAGTGTACTTCCGTTGATAGTCCGGTTTTTTTGTTGGGATTTATAAACGCTGTATACATTTGTTTAGTTAAGGTTTTTGAAATATAGATAAGAGGCGTAGAAATGTTTTTAAAATGTATTTAGTTACAACAGATTTAACTATAGACATGTGAAAGAGCCTACCATGATACTAATTTTAACGTTAACTTTTTGACGTTATTGTTTTTTTTACGTTTTTTAATTGCTTAGGCTACATATTTTTGGGGCTCTGATTTGAGTCTGCGTTTGAGTTCTGATCTGTTCCCGGATAAATCCTACCCACTTATCATAATTTCGACGAATAGCCATCGTTAAAAACGTTTTGATATTACGTAAGTACCTAAAAATTTAATGTGGTTTCTCTTATGGGATTTTGGGAATATAGCCAGATGTTTAAAAAAGTAAGCTGTTGGACATCACATGAAAAGACTTAATTAGTTGTTTTCACTTTCCATAGCACGATTTTTACGTAGTCGGGTTTTGGTATTCAAACGTATTCCTAACGTAACGTAACAACTCTGAATTGTTACCCTCTTAGATTTATGTTAGTAAGAGCTACTTCAGGTGGGGTACAAGATTAACAAATCACATAATTAGAGAATTCGCTAACATTGGTTACTTTTTTACTTGACTAACCAAAAGAAGACGTTTTTGGGTCCCATGAAAGAAGTCGCGTACAACAAATATCATAATAGCGCATTCGATTTTATTGATCGCTGTCTTGTAGGGCTTCAAGAATTCAGGAGCGAGAAAAAATATAAATAAATACAAAATGAAAATAATAAAAATTTTTGACTTCTCGACGAAAATCCATATCAAAATTGACAAAACTATCCAGCACATTGACTATTTATAAACTGATCAGCGTGTCTTCAAGTAGTGCACTCTCTAATTCCATAGAGTTTTACCAACTTATGTTGGTTCGTATTCGTAAAAAATATGCAGCAAAACATTATTATTTTGCTGCAAATTTTTACGAATCCGTGGGTCATATAGCCTAAACGAGAAATTTATAAATTTCGTCCTGCCTGTTTATTTCTCCATATGACATATTATATTTCTTACTCAGTTATTTCCATTATATTATTAGGTAGGTATTTTACTTTAAAACTAGCTGAACCTGGCAGACGTTGTTCTGCTAGTGTATGTTATAATAGAAACATGCTACAGTGCTATCTGGTTGCAAGTTACAACAATGGGCATAGTACAATAACCATCTCCTCGAAAATGCGTGTAAAAGAAATAGTCGATAACCGTTATCAGGTCGGTAAAATGAGGCGATGGGGATCAATACTTATTTTGCTAACCGACAAACCGATGAATTGTGGTGAACTGGAAAGTCTATAGACGTTCAGTTTGCTTTGTCTTTCCCGCAAATGGCGTGATATTTTTTTTTATAAAATAACCAGGTTATTCCTATTATGGAAAAATATTTTATTATTGGTCCAAGAGCTGGCGACGAATTTTGGAAAGGTCCTTTTAGCAGACTGGAGTTGCAAAAATATATAATTACGTCAAATGATGATACCGGGCCTGCGAGTCTGGCAGAACGTTTGCGTTTATTTCACTACTGCGCAGTATACAACATTTGCAAAAAAAAAATAGCAACGCACCATTAACATCTTTAGTGTCTATAGGCGATGGTTTTTCTCTCCATCACGAAATCCATTTACTTGTTTGCTTTTTCATGGTGAAAAACCTGCAAGCTTTTCTTTTACTATATTTTTATATTATTGGATAGCAAGCAAGCTATAAACTAGATAGCAAACAAAGATGTTAATGGTACGTTGCCATCCATGTGGTGGGATGGTGCGTCAGTTTACCGGCTACCTTATTTTCCAAACCAGAACACGACAATGGCAAACATTAACGCTATTACGGTAGGAACAGGTAAGGCGGCGCGGCGGTACGAAATACCCGGACAAGACGTTGCGGAATCCTATCGCCTGCTAGTCACGATGATAGTGTTACGTACAGCCAATCGGTCGCATTTTACGACCTGCCTGGCAGAACAGCAGTTGGCCTATTCTTCAAAGGAGCCCCGACCAACACGGGGATTATTTATTTATTGATTATATATTGTGTTGTGTACAATTTAAATGTTAAATAAATAAATAAAAAATTTATTGGTCACTTTCGTAAAATGTGTTTAAAAGTGTCTGGAAGTACTTTAAAACCGACAAAAATGTCTGGCATATTTTTTTTGAATTCTAAAAAACCTCATTAAAAGATGAAATAAAAATCAAGTTGCCGAAAAATTCCTTTTATGGATTTTTTTTGCAAATGTATACTGCGCAGTAGTGAAATAACCGCCAACGCTCTGCCAGATTCGCGGGCCCGGTATCGCCATTTGATGAAATTATATATTTTCGCAATTCCAGTCTGCTAAAAGGACCTTCCCGAAATTCGTCGCCAGCTCCCAGTCTAATCTGCATTGCTTGATGCTACGGTTCTTTTCAGATGCGATTTTGACTCACATTTGATGTATTTTATAGGCTCATAAGCATAAACCTAGTGAATATTAATGAAGTTGAGAAAATTTTCTTGCAAATGTATGTAGATATTGTATGTATGTAGAAATTTAGATATTAATTTATATTTGTTCCAATTTTCTCAATATTTAATTGCTTGACTTTTGCAACGATTGGGCCGTAAGATCGCACGGGGCACACTGCGCGATCCATGCTCCAATCACGTTAGGTACATATTTTTTTTTAACAACGAGTGCAGTGCATTTTGCAAAATAACCCCTACTTTGAGTTACATTTGCTTAGTTAGCAGTAATCACATCAAATTAAGTGTCAATCATTTAAACTTTGTCAAATACATTTTATACATCAACATTCATAAGTATCTGAAACTAAAAAACCGCCACCAGCAAACAATACCACCATCATGCAAAAACCCTACACACTAAAACAATATCGAACTAAAAGTGCTTTGAAAATAATCAATATACATGCGGAAATAGGGTTGCCAATAATTAAAGCCCTATAGAGAAAATATAAGTGATAACAAGGATTTCAGATGGTCTCAATTTGAATTTTTTTTTGTATTTTTAAATAAAATATTTTTGAAATTTTATAAATAGAAAATGGTTTAACAGACATCTGTACATTCAAAGGCATCTCTGTTTGTAATTTATATTCGTAGACAATAAATGCATTTTTCTATTTATTATACACGACACAAGCTTAGACCATTTCGCTTTAGCTTTTAATGATTTACCAATGGTTTAATTAATGTTTAGCTAAGTAAAAAAACCCAAACATAGAAATTTGTTTTTTTAATCAATAGCCATAGAATTTTCTATTTTCAGATTCTCACAACTAATTTGCACCTTTTTTTTATTTGCAAATAATAGTTTTTTTTTGCGATAAACGGTTCAGCATCAGGTTATCAGGAGGACAACCTCTTGCTTATAGAAAGGGGTTGCCCTCCTGATACCTTGATATCAAACTACAAACAAAATTTTATATTTATATTTATTGATAAGAAAATTTTCTCTAATTGGCAAACCTACTAATTAGCTATTAAGTGAATACTTACAATGATATAACTGCACCGAGAGAGACAAGTCAGAATCATCTGAAAGAATTGGTTCATGGTGTATCAACTATATGTACAAATTGTTAAAAAATGGGAAAAGCTGTTATATAAAACTATGTACACAATACACGTAATATATGCAGATCTATTTCACTATATATATAATATATATATATATATATATATATATATATATATATATATATATATATATATATATATATATATATATATATATATATTTATATATATATTTATTTATTGTGGTGCTTTTGTTTGTATTTAATACACCATTACAGTATTATATACACATTATATACACTCTGTATAGGATTACTCAACTACTAGGTGAAGGTGATTATAAAACATTAGGCATATACAAAAATTGGTAAAGTTCGTGTCGGGTCACGCGAAATGTAGCATTCCGAAGTTGCTCATCATTATAATGCGGACTAAGAAGGGGGCTTTTATTGTTTCATACTTTGAACATTTTGCTTATTTAAAGTTAATGATGGATATATCGATCAGCACCACAGGTTCACCGCCTATAAAAAAACTGTTTCCATGTATATTTTATAAGTTGGTCGACTATTACTCAAAAACTTAGCAATTTAAAACTTAATATTTCACATACAAGTCCCTAATTGAAAAAAAAAAAACTATTTTTTTAAAAAACCTATCCAACGATATCCCACACTATGGGTTACACGAGAAAAAAAACTCCACTTCAAAGGTAAAAAATTGCAACATCCTATATACAATAATTATTGAACTTCATTAATTGTCGCCGCTGTGGTCTAGTGGTTCAGCGTTGGCGTTGACCACATGAGGTCCCGGGTTCGATTCCCGGGTCGGGCACATTAAAAAAAAGTGTTTTTTCAGTTTTCTGAGAAACACAAAGTTGCACGGGATTGGAAAGTGCCTGGTTGGCGATAGGCTTGCCACCTATCACATTTGTGGGACTAAGCATCTTCGGCTAATCGTGGGTGCACTTGTTGTACCTCTGCCTACCTCTTCGGGGATATGAGCGTGAAGATACTTTTTCTTTTTCATTAATTAACTAGCTATTAACACAATTTTACCTTCATCTCATTTTTTGAATTTTTCTTCTGTATTTGGGAACATCTGGACCTTGGACCAAGGACCTGACAGCACATCGCAAATAATGCATAGGCGCGTACCATATCCCAATATTGTTCATTGCAATAATGATATCATTTTTATTATACATAAATAATCTGTGATATCGTTATTGAACTTAGTCAAACACTCATACAAATACGCGAGGAATTTTATTACATTACACATCCGAACATCGCAGTGCATTGGCACATACATACTAAAGACTGTGCGGCACCCGACACCCGGTCCGTCGGTCGTCGGCCTCGCGCCGCGTGTCATATGTGTCTGTGTTTTAAATTTTTGTGACTAAGTCACTCAAATCTGATCTAAAACCTAACCCACTTCCAGATGACCTAGAAACTCGATATTTTTCACCAAGGTAGACTTTTATGAATATACAAAGGAAAAATCTCTAAAAATTCAAAATTCATAAAAACCAGCTGTTGCCTGCGACTTCGCTCGCGTGTAGCAAAAATATTAATTTCTAATGAATCATGGTTGCTAAAAAATGCTTATTAGATTAACCATACTAGAAATAACTAATTGAGTAATTTTAGGCATATAGAGTCAATGCTGTCAAGTCAAATTGCAAGACTCAACTTAAAGAGTGAAGTAGCAAAATGAGCGCTATGAGACATGCACATTTGGATTTTTCAAACTAATTAAAACCTACATAGAGCCAACTATATCCAAGGGCATAGAGCCATTTACACTTAACTACCATATTCAGACTCAATGATTAACTGGCCTCTGAATAATTATTTGTCCAAAAAATAAGATACTAAAAAGTTTTCTTCGTGTTGGTCCCGGGCTCCTTTGAAGAATTGGCCAACTGCCTTTCTGCCAGGCAGGTCGTAAAAGGCGACTGAGAGGCTATTTGCGTCACTACCATCGTGACTACTAGGTGGTAGAGTTCTGCATCAGCTCGACCGGGTCTGGTACCACCGCCTTACCTATTCCTGCCGCAATAGCGTCCGTGCTGGTCACTGTCGTGTTCCGCTTTGGAGGGTAAGGTAGCCGGTAAACTTATGCATGTGGCATTAGACCTCGCCACAAGATAGCAACGCACCATTAACATCTTTGGTGTCTATAGGCGATGGTTGACTCTTTCCATCAGGAGACCCATCTGCTTGTTTGCTATTTTATGATAAAAAAGTAACTAATTTCCTCCATGTTAATCTGACGCCCTAAATGCGAAATAGATAAGATGCAGTAGTGTTAGACATCTCATAAAAGGAAGATAAATTATAATAAAAATTGAAGGTATTGATATGAGTCACTCACAATGGTATTACACATAAAGGGGAAGAGTTCTGCAACGTCTTCACCAAGTTTGGTTCCGCCTAAGTACTCCTGCTGCAATAGGGTTGGTGTTGGTAGCTGTTGGTTTCAGATTTGAAACGGTAGTCAGTTTTTTTGTACGTGGCATTTATACCCTGCCACATAGCAACATATTATAAACATCTTTGGAGTTATAGGCAATGGTGGATGGAAAGAGTTCCATCGATAAAACATTCTGCTTGTTTGCTATACTATGAAATAAAATAAATAGTTTAAATAATTTATATACATATCTGAGTATGTTGCACAATTTAACCTTGAATATAAATAATTGGTCATACAATTATAATTTATCACAATAACACTCAAGAAGCATTTACAAATGTTAATGAAAAAATGCTAAATATAACTATTAAGTTTTTTTTATAAAACATCTTAGATAGTAAACAAGTAGATGGGGCTTATGATGGAAAGAGTCGACCATCGCTTACAAACACCAAAGATGTTAATGGTGTGTTGCTTTCTTGCGAGGCGAGGTCTAATGCCACATGCATTTGTTTACCGGCTACCTTATCCTAAGTTACTATTAATTCTAGATATAAAATAACAGGGAGTATTGATCATCTGGTTAGCCCCATAGTTAACTGGTAGACACAAGTACAATTGCTACCCCATAAATATTATTTGTATACATGTTAGGACGTTTGTAGACTAGTCACACCTAATCAGTTGGATGAAGTTTCATGAAAACACCCCTTCACCTTAATAATCACGTTAAGCAATTTGTCTTCAAAAAAAGACAATCCCACTAATAGTAATGGTGTACATCAGCGTTTCCCATTTGCCGGGTCGCGCTCCGGTACCGGGCTATCAAAAAAAATACCAAGTCGCAACATTCCCGCCTTGCTTTTAAAATATTACCTACTATAGATCGACGCAACGCGACGCGACGAAAATTCGTAAGCATTGAATGATGACAAAATAGGCGACATCAAAGTATGTAGCATTAATTAAACCTTTTTACTATTATTAAATATGTATTATTTCACCTAATAGAACCAGCTTGGGTTTAAAAGTGTTAAGTGGGTCACGAAGGGGCAGTGTGAACATTAGTGAGCCATATCAAAACAATGTTTGGGAAACACTGGTATACATGTTAGAATGTTTATGATCTAATCACAACTTTAGGCAGCTGGGTGAATTTGCATGAAAACAGACCTTCACCTGGATGAACTATTAGTGTTTATTTTATGCTGAAAAAGGTACTGATAAGTGGTAGCTATACAGATGTGTTAAGTATGACGGTGCTGTAATCTGTCCCCATATAATACGTGCCAAAATGCAATAAATAAAAGTACTACAACAATAGTTTAAGTAAAGTGAAAATTGTGATGACACAGGCATATTTATGAAACTGTATGTACCTATATTAAATTATTTACATAATATCACTTAACACACAAAAGATCATATACTGATCAAAATGTATACTAAATTATTTGCATATTGTCACTTAACGCACAAGAAAACATATACTGATCAAAATGTATATTAAGTTATTACATAATATCAGCCCATTGATTTTCTTCCGCTGGATCTTCTCCATGTGTGGCCATGTTTCCGATCCGGTAGAGTTTAAAAGAAAATGTTGATGTGTCAAAATAACTTGTAAGTTATATTGAATATTAAAATCTAAAATAATATCTATTAAAATATAAAATAAAATCTAAAATAAAAAAGTTTGTTAAAAAGAAGTATTTTCCTTTAAGTGCCATATTCAGACAGAATTCAGTAGAAGTGAATATACAAGTAATTCTTTTCCAATAATATCTATTGTATTTTTTAGTAATATAATTTTATATTTTTTATATTTTTATAAAAAATAGTAATGGTATCCATTATATTATATATATTTGTAAAGGCATTTTGTGAAGAGTATTTTAATGAATTTATATTGACCTGAATATGTTCACGAGCAAATCACTCACAATGTCACTATTTTTAAAATTATCAAAATTTTTAATTATATGATAAGTATTTTAACTAATTTATTTTTTAAATTATTCAATAAAAAAATTATAAATTATTTACTAGGTTTTTATTTATTTACAGATTTGTAATCATTATTTTAGAAATCTGTAAATATTATTTATCAAAGTTAGCAGAATCAAATCAAACTGTTGTTATCCGCCGTGTTGGTCTCGGCCTCCTTTGTAGAATAGGCCAACTGCCGTTCTGCCAGGCAGGTCGTAAAAGGCGACCGATTGGCTATCGAGTCACTACCATCGTGGCTACTAGGTGGTAGAGTTCTGCATTGTCTCGCCCGGATCTGGTACCACCGCCTTACCTATTCCTGCCGCAATAGCGTCAGTGCTTGTCGCTGTCGTGTTCCGGTTTGGAGGGTAAGGTAGCCGGTAAACTTATGCATGTGGCATTAGATCTCGCCACAAGATAGCAACGCACCATTAACATCTTTGGTGTCTATAGGCGATGGTTGACTCTTTCCATCAGGAGACCCATCTGCTTGTTTGCTATCTTATGATATAAAAAAAAAAAAACAAACTACAATAAAATATATATTTTTTTAATTTCTTGATATATTTAAAATCTCATGAATATCATAATTTTCATCCAATGAGACCCAAAGATTACTTTTAATAATTGCTTAAAATTTCTATGCAAACTACAAACATTTACAGAACATTTTTACAGCTCTATAATTTTATTCTCTTTTATAAATAAATAAATATTCACAGGACAAATTACACTTACTGATCTAACACCAAAATAAGCAAAAATAATTTGCTTACTTTGGTGTTAGAGAAGTAAGTGGTGTTAGATCAGTAAGCTTGAGTTATGGATGTAAGTCAACAATAGTAAAACAAAGAAATACATACTTATATAAATACTAGAATATATTTAATAAACACCCAAGCCCGGAAATACAAACATTTATGCTCATCACACCCCATCGATTGCGTAGTGAGGGTCGCTAACCACTCAACCAATAGGGCGGTCAATTAATTATGTTATACTGACACATAAATGTATTAGGTACTGATTCTCTATGTGAGTTAACTAAATGTATCTAATCGTTTTTTATATTGGATAGGTCGGTACAATGGATTTTTTATATGAAATTAAAATAAATAATAATGCTTTTTGAGATCAACACAATATTTTGTCAAGGATGCAACATTGATCAAAGTATAAGAACAAAACATTTTAACAAAATTTATACATATACAATTGATAATATGTGTGTGCACACAACGTGCGCGTTTCATAGGCATTGTTTTTCAGCCTAATACAAACATATATTATTACATACTAGCTACTACACACACAGTTCCTCCATAATCCATAATATGTAGCCTATATGTTGACACGACCCGACCTGTTAGTAATATTCATGCAAAATTTGAAGTAAAACCATGCAGTACTTTTTGAGTTTATCCTGGACATACATACAGACAAACAGACAAAAATTCTTAAAACTGTATTTTTAGCTTCGATATCGATTGTTGATCACGTCCCAAGTATTTTTAAAAAAATATTCAATGTACAGTTTTGATTTTCCTACGATTTTATTATTTTACTAGTTGTTGCCCGCGACTCCGTCCGCGCGGACTTTGTTTACTCCGCTCCTACTGGTCGTAGCAAGATGTTATATAGCCTATAACCTTCCTCGATAAACAGGCTATCCAACTCAAAAAGAATTATTCAAATCGGTTCAGCAGTTTTCGAGATTACCGCGTACATACAAACAAACAAACAAACTCTACAATTTTATAATATAAGTATAGATTACATATGCTATTATTTTGCCAATATAGACAGATCAATTTCCACCAATCATAATAATAGATCTTACATGTTATTTCAATTATCACTATGACCTCACAAAATGCCAGACAAAAAATGGCGACAAACACAGATGCAACTACGACATTAAGGAGGCCGCAATCAATTACTCAACGGAGTGTTGTCCAGCTTAAAGTATTGGCTAAATTTTAGTCAAATTACCCTAGATAATCAATCCATTATTTTTCTTATAATGTCATCAACCTATCGACACCTCTTTCAGGTCAGAGTTTTTGTTATTTACTCTATATTCACTCCAATCCCTTAAGGAGTAGGCAGAGACAATTGAATGCCACACATCACAGCCCAGAAAGGTTTGCAATTCTTTCTGCACATTCATATCTCTCTTCATGCAAATATGCCAGTTTTTCTGGCTGATTCATTAGTCGGGTGCCATATAAAGGTGTCAATAATCTCTCTTGACAAAACCTTTATATGGCACCTGACTAATAAGATTATGATATGTCAGCCTCAGTTTTCCTTCGTACCTACATCCATCCACATTCACATTGTATATGTTTCATTAATCGTTCATCTACCATTCTTTTAGTCTGAACTAGAGATGTGCCGATTATGACTTTTGCCGACAAGCCGATTAGTCGGTTGAAAAAAAGCCGATTAGTCGGTTGAGAAGAAGCCGACTAGTCGGCCAAGCCGATCACGGTCTCGGTGATTCTCGTGACACTTTGTCTACAGCTATTCGCGCGCAAATCGCAATCGCCTCCTGCGAGCGTATCGGAAAATGTTTTCAAAACAATGTTTCGCAGTTCGTATTCCGCATTGTTTCTTCATTTTTACTTTTGAGAGGGTTAGAACAGTGTTTTTGTGTAAATATATCTAAACCTGTTGACCCTGCAGGCCATCCATGAAAAGTCCCACTAAATTGAGGTATTTTAAGCTCAGTGAAGTGAAAACTATACCAAAGCATGAATTTTTGAAATCATCCGTATCATCGTAGATTGATTCGTTTACAATGCTTCAAAATTTTCTAAAATCATTTAAAGCAAGTGTTGGAAAGTTGTTTTATTTAGCTACAAAGTGAATAGGTTGAAAAACGTCGAGAAATGTCAAAAAATACTTTTTAAATTTTCGTCATTGATAAAACTCGAACGATTCAACCGATTTTAATCCAATTTACGGTATTTGACGCAGTTTTTTAAGTAAAAGAACTGACTAGATTTTTAAATGAATCACTATATTAGACTGAAAGTTACTTTAAAAATATGAAGTAAGTATGCTATTTAAACAACGTAATTTTAAAATAATATTTGAGAAGCTGTAACTTTTGAAAATTTTATTCGATTTTTATTTTTGATAATGATTTTTGAAATTTAAAAGCATTCGATATAGTTTTTAAAGTACTAAAACATTGTAGAAGACCAAAAAATTATTGATTGAAAAATTAGGTCGTTAAAAAAGTTATGTCGAAAAACACTTTTTGCAAAATTTTTCGTCAACGATAACTCCCGAACGGATAAACCGATTTTAATGCAATTAAGGTATTAGATGGAGTCGTTTTAGGAAAAGAGCTGACTAGATTTTGTGCTCAATCAGTATATTAGTTTGTAAGATATATTAAAAAAAATACTGTTTCGCCAAACATTTTTTTTGGGATTTTTAAAAATTTCTCAAATCTTATATGCCGAATTGGTTCAAATTTTCAGGAAGACTAAGTTAAGCGGAAACGAATCAAATGCCATCAATCGCGTTTCAATCGCTCACGCCGTTTTTTTAGTTAAAAATGTTTACATACACTCACATATACAAGACATACTGTCGTCACCGTAAAAATAGTCGGAAAAGGTTCCTAGCACCACAAAATGAGGAGATCTGGTGAAAACTTGATTTTCGAAAATCGGGACAAATCAGTCACTTCCTTATCTACATAGCGGGAAGTTAAAAATAATTTTGTATAAGTACTGTTTTTGTTCATTTAAGTGAAAAAGTTCTATTAAAACTTAATCATGTCAAAAAGAAAGTCTCATGTGTGGATGTTTTTTGAACAATTGGACAATGATTCCCGTAAAGTCAAGTGTAATCAGTGCCAAATTATAATTTCTAGTGGTAGGCAGGGAAAAACAGCAAATAGTTACTAACTACAAGAATGAACAACCATATTACATTCCAAACCCAACACTGAGACCTCAGTTAAGGTGCTGCGATTAAATGCTTAACTACAGATGATTCCTCTCTGTCAAAAGTCCAAGAAGAAGAACTTCCTACAACAGTGCCTACTCCATCAACTTCAGTGTCATCAGATGTTCATCATCATCAAAATTTGCGTTGCTTTACATTTTAAAATGTGTAAGAATATATTATGTTGTAAAATAAAAATATTAATTTATTTTTTAATCAAAGCCCTTTATTCAATTTCATTTCCCCTACATTCAGTTTATTGAGAAATACATACAAAGCAGGAAGCCGGATAGTCAGCGCTCTTTGCAGACTATTCGCTGACTAGGAAAGTGGCCAGATAGTCGGCACATCTTTAGTCTGAACCATTCAAGCTTGACTAGTTTTCACAGTTCCTGTCTTTTAAGCCCAAACTCTTTCTCAATTTAGTATTATGCAAAGAAATCCACAAATGTTACAACACGGATTTTTAATAACACTCATTTTCATCATGTTAATTCTGCTTTATGCCCTATATAATATTTATGCCCTATATAATTATAATCAGAACTGAACAGTGTGACCATTTCATACTGTATAATCCTTTGTGAAATGGTTTTACATGGCAAATTCTGTTATTAACATAAACAAATATGCGTTTTAGTTTTAATTAATGTGATCATAACCTAATTAGAATAGAATTTACTATAAGTCTATCACTCAGGGATGTCCTTGAACAACTGTGTGGTAGTTAGTAATTTGCACATATGTGGTTAGTATGACTCTTGTATAAAGTAATTTTGTGGTAACTAGGTGGTAAGTTCTGCAATCTCTCGTCCGGGTCTGGTACCACAGCCTTACCTATCCCTGCCGCAATAGCATCATTACTTGTCACTGTTGTGTTCCAGTTTGGTGGGTAAGGTAGCTGGTAAACTTATGCATGTGGCACCACAAGATAGCAACGCTCCATTAACATCTTTGGTGTCTATAGGAGATGGTAGGCTCTTACCATCAGGAGACCCATCTGCTTGTTTGCTATCTTATGATATAAAAAAAACACAAAATTATCAACAAGTTAGTAAAGGGAATGATATAATGTGTTATTTGTGCCACAATACAGACATACTTTCTACTTTTTTGTTAATATAATTTCTGTTTTAAATACACCAGCTTTGTAGACTCTCGACATCACTCAAATTAGAGTAGTTAATAAGTTAACTTATCAGAATTGTATTATATATACTACAAATTTATTCCATATAATGGTTTGTGTAACAAGTATTTTGGTCACATTTCTGTTTGCAGTCAAATTTGATAATATTATTTGTGGGTACAACAATTTTATGATTCTTAAACTAATGCAAAATATTAAAAAACAGAACGTAATAAATTATAATACTTACAACTATAAAAGTATCCCCAAGTCGGCAGTCCTATTGCAATTGCTCCAACTACAAAGCAGATGAAGCCAAGGATGACTACAACAATAGAGTATAGTGCCTTTCCACTGGCCATGACTTCATGACTCTTTTAATCTTGTGGGCATCAGGATCTTATATGAATCCAGCTTTTTCGTATTCTCCTACACATCTGCAAGTGATAAACATATGATTTATTTGACTGCCCCGTTGGTCGAGTGGTTAGTGACCCTGACTACGCAATCAACGCAGCTCGGGTTCGATCCCTGATGGGGACAAGCATTTATGTGATGAGCAAAAATGTTTGTTTTTCCGTGTTTGGGTGTTTATTAAATATATTCTGGTATTTATATATGTATTTATATGTATTAGTATCGTTGACTAACACCACACACAAGCAAATAATTTGCTTACTTTGGGGTTAGATCAGTAAGTGTAATTTGTCCCGTGAATATTTATTTATATTTGTATGTATGGTACACATTATAAAGTTATCATAGATTGTTTACTTCAGACGTCTCAGTATAAAATTTTACTATACCTGTGTCACATATATGTATATATTAAACTGACTATGCAATCAATAGGGCTGTAGTTTGATTCAAAATATTTGTGTAATGAGCATAAATGTCTGTTCCCTGTAACAGGGGTTTGGGTGTTTATTAAATATCTTTGAGTAGGTATGTACATAATTCGACTTCGAGTTTTTTGTGTTATGTGTTTTTTAGCATTTAGAGGTCATGATACACCTTGTCAATTTTTTCCACAATTTTTCTATTGATATTTACAAAGATATGAAAATACTATTTATCTTTATATAAACAAATAATATGGTTTTAATCTAATTTATATTTTCCATCTACGAAAAACATATCGCACTTTTGTGAGCAAGTGTATTTTGTCTGGATATGAAGACAGCTTAAAAAATAGCTTTCTTGAGAGAGATGCAAAACTATTTGAAAAGTAAATATTTAAAAAACACTATTTTATTTTTCCTGAACAATTTGTGTTTTTCTATGACCAGAATATACACGGAGGGTGTTGATATGTATTTTACTATGTTTTTTTTTATATAGAATGAGCAGGAGGTGCAACTGATGGTAAGTGATCGCCGCCGCCCACAAACACCTGCATGTTTATATTTGCTCATTAATGTACATAAGTATTATTAGCTTCTTTGGCTAAAATTCATATCACAAGCCAATAATTTGCTTACTTTCAGGTTGCATTAATTCCTGTAATTTGTCCAGTGATATTTATTTACTTACTTGCTGAAGTGTGCAGCCAACTGCATCATCGAAATTTGAATCATCAAATTGATCAATCAAATTGATCATCAAAATCTGATGGGAACAACATATTTTTCCAGAATAACAAGTATTCTGAGACCTATTCCAAGTGCCTATACCTGTGTGCCACATTTCATCCAAATTGATCAGATCATTTTTGCAAGATTGAGTAACAAACATACAAAATTTTACATTTACAGGGTGTAAAAAAACCTGTCTGATCTGAAAGAGGTATATTGGTAGGCCAATGATATTATAGAAAAAAATATATATTTTTATTAAAATAAGAAAAATATTGTAGTTTGTGCCTCATTTTAGTACTACAATTGAGCAATTTCTCCTTAAATTAAGCAAATATTTTGGAAACTTATGTATCAATATCCATAAAATAATGACACAAATATGTTTGTATTAAGCTACCAATTAATGCTTTTTTAAGATCAGGCAGGGTTTTCTTTATACCCTGTATAATATGTGTGGTATTAAAAATGTGTTTGCAAATGTACAAATTTCTGTTTTGAGCTTACTTGTCTACATTATATGGTCCCCGTAGTAAGAAAATTAAACAAGTCCAAATTTGTGCGATATTGACTTGATTTTTAAAGTGTTGTTTAGTTATAGTAAAAGGTAGAGTTCAGTTTGTTAAAGATAATCAGGTCCACAAAAAATAAAATTATCTACAGTAAAATTGTCTCACATATTTTAATAAATGTACATTAATGAAAAAAAATTCTAAATCACTTTTTTTTTTAGTTGAAACTAGTTTATCACTCACTTGTTCTTTTATTTCACTATTATTATACACTAAATTATTTAATTTTATCAACCAGTTTCGCTTTTTCAGGACATAATATTCTTTAAGAATATTATGTCCTGAAAATCTTTTTAAAGCATCTTCAGGACGTAATATTCTTTAAGAATATTATGTCCTGAAGATGCTTTAAAAAGCAAAACCGGTTGAAAAAATTAAAAAATTTAGTGTATAATAATAGTGAAATAAAAGTACAAGTGAGTGATAAACTAGTTTCAACTAAAAATAATGGAATTTCACAAAGTGCCGACGATTGAAAGTGTAAAATCTTTTAAATCACGTTTATCTTAGGACTACAAAATCAGAGTTATATAATTTTCCAACTACGGGGATGTTATATGTTCCATATACTTAACACGTGTACACATTTCTGTATTGCATTATCTTAAATATCAAAGTATTTATGATGATGTGATAAAATATTACAAAAATTTAAAATTACATATCACATTCTAGACAACAGGCCTGTTTCTGGGATTTAAAGGTAACATAACAAACCTATACGTAATCTAATTTCTAGATATGAAATCCAACAGAAACCTAACGACTTAACTACTGTTGTATTTCAGTTTGGGTGTTAAGTAAGCGGGTAGATTTATGTGTGTGGCATCGCCAACCCAGCACATACACTTCTCACAAAGAAAGGAACTGCCATCGTTACAAGAACACAAAAATGTTATGTTTTCTTAATTTTTTAGTAGACCTTCCCTTACATGTTGTATAAAGATTTTTTATTTTACATGCAATTTAACGTAAAGAAAACTGATTCTATATGAATATGATTGTATGTTATTTCTCCCTAAATAAAATTGAATTTATATATGGCACTGCAAAGTTTTGGAATTGAGATATACTTGTTATAAAATTACTTGAAATTTTAAATTCAAGCATCTAGGATATTACTGAATATAATTAATCAAAATGAGTATAAATATTAGCTTACTATAAGGCATTGCTAAAAAGATAAATAGTAAAATAATTTTGTACATAAACGTGACAGAATATATAGATATTTAAGGAAAAAAAGGAGTATATAAAATGAGAAGACTTGCATTCAATAATTTAAAAAATGTTTTGAAACTGTATTTTAATAAATAGCTCGCTCTTATAATCTTATAAGAATTTACACTAAATCAAGTGTCCTGTTTGTAACTGATAAGAATAAAAGGAACTACGAATTTAAATATAAACAATTCAACTGTATACATATTTCTTCGCTGGATTACAGTTATGTGGTTTATTACTTTTACTTACGTTTTCTTTCAACGTCTTCACACACGAAATCTCAAGTATGTAAAGGCTAACTCTATATTTTCACACATAAATTACTACCAAACTCAATGTATAGCTTAAAATCACGAAGGAATCCATCTGTATCACACAAATACACTTTAACAAAAGTTCACACACAGTAATTATTTGAAATTTAAACCTGCGTCAGACACACCTCAAAAACAACTGTATTTAATTTACAACGCTTTATTAATTTCGTAGTATTATTAAATAATTAACAGCTAAATACAGTACAAAGATTTAGCAGTTACAAATAAATTCTAATTAGTTGTTAAAATACTTTAAAATCATGTCACGATAAAATATATTAAAAAAAGTCTGACACTTCCACTGTCCAACGTATACAACAAAAACTGAATTATAGTGAATAGTATACTGGATTAGATGTTGGCAGACCCGTGAACAATTATTTGTATTAACGCCGTACAATTATTGTATTTTCAATAAAATTATTGTACATTTCAAAATTAGATTTTATTGTCATCTGAAAGCTTTAGTTTAAAAGAGAATCGCTGAACCTGAAGTAATTTTAATTAAATTATATTTCGTCAATTATTGCAAAAAAAATTTGTAAAATTCAATTTTGCAGTCACGTTATCAAGTATATATGTACTTGAAAACTCAGTTATTGGTAAGGCCGGAAACATTTCAATATTATTAGTTTTTGAAGAAAATAATAATTTTATATAGGAAATTGCTATAGTTCAAAATTATTGTATTTTTGTCGAGATAGTACGCTTAGGATTGAGGATTTAAAAAAATCATGAGATTATGGTATATGTACAAAATTATTATACATCTGCTGTCACTGTACTGGATTTTTATCAGTGTTGGCCAAGGAATTTATATACGATAGGTAACTGGAATTATTACTAAGCAATATTTGAAAAATAAAAATGTACTTTATTTCGTTATTCATAAAGTTGACATTTGTTTCTTACTTAACAGAGGAGAAAAACGTTTTGAGCAAGACAACGACAAGAGTGGATGTTGTCCCTTTCTTGCAATTGCCAGTGTAAATAAAACTATCTGATGGTAGATTTTTACATATTCGGTAATCGTTAAATCCCTTTTACTCATACACGCCGATAAATACATTAGCATAAAATGTATTGTAATTAACACAGTGAGTTCTAAAATGTGCTTATTTTAATTATTACGTTATTACTTATGCAATGCAAAAACTGTTTATCATATTAGTAGAATTACTAAGTAGTAATTTGCAAACTACGGATAGCTGCATTTATATATGGCGATTGGCGCTTTATTTAATAGAAAGAGAAACACACCACCAATGTTGTGGTACCTACTCTTCGGAACGATTTTGAAGCGCGTGTGACATCGACATAGATACCTCTAGACCCGTAACTTCAAACAAAATGTTTTTCATAAACGGCCCCACGACGTTTGTTTTCTTTAAACAGCTAGTTTGTTTTTTATTACCACCAAGTAATAATGATTGGCGGTATGAGCTATGATCAATGCTCGTCCCTGATTGGGTAAACATGGCATTGCTATATTCAAATCAATGGTGCTTGAAATTTAAAATAAGAACAACCATTTGACGGCCTGAAAAAGTAGTTAGGGAGGGTACTATATGAAAGATAGCAATGAAAGATTTGACTTAATTTTTTAACCAGTCGATTTTCAATATTTTACATTTATTTTAATATGTATTTAAAACTGCTAAAAATCGAATTAAGTTTTGAGACATCTGAGCTTTTTAATTATAAAAATTTTGCCATTTATAACAAATTTTATTTATTTAAAATATTTATTACACAAAATGTACAAAAGGTGAACTTAACATCTGAAGATATTTTCTACCAGTTAACTTTAAAGTTGTATTATATATATTCCAGATTGATAGACAACTGTTCAAAAACGAAAATATGTAGTTGTATTTTTAATAAATTCTAGAGTTATGAAATCTTTGAGTTTCAAAAATCTATGTTTTAGTATACTTTTAGCTCCTTTGAGCTTTAAATACCTAGCCTATCTAGTGTATTTTGTCGGAATCTATATAAAAGACCAATTCGTTTTTAATGTAGCAAAGACAACGCACAAACATTTTGTACTTCAAACTGGGAACAATCAACAATAATTAACTTATTTCATTGAGCATAATACCATTCCTTTAGAGGCACAATTGTATTAACGCGGCACAATCAAAAATTAAGTCAATTTTGAGCGCTAGAAATGTTTCTATACATTGATTTTGCTGGCGTGTGAACATTCCGGGTAGAATGTAACTTCCTTGGTGTTGGCAGTACTGTGAAAAATTATTATTGGACCACAGCCGTAAAATTATTGTGCTTTTAATGCAATTATTATAAAATTATATTTATTTTTAGTTATAAAAATATATTTATTTTTTTATTTTAGACTTTATCTAAAATGTAGCTTGAATACGGTAATATTATTAAAAATTTGCCATAAAGTTAGTAAAGAAAATTGTCAAAACTTGTAAACAATGAAGTTTTAACCGGTAATTGTATGTTTTTAAGAATCGTAAGCTTAGGATTGACAACTGAAAAGATCATGAAATAATGGAAAATGTACAATAATTATTGTACGTCTGCCAACACTGACTATAGTTTAGTATTTAGTGACACTACTATTAATATTAATTTGAATTTTGAATGTGGTGTGGGGCTCAGTGAATTTGGCCCCACTTTTTTTGATTTTCAGATTTTTGATATTTTTAATTATTTGTTCGTCGTTCGTTCTTTAACGTTCGATTGTAAAAATTGTTTGTTCGTCTTTTATTTATTTATAATTAATTAAACAAATGATCACCCTTAAGTTGGCCCCCCTTACTAGATATCTTTATTTTTATCACTTAGATTAATTAATTTTGATTAATTATCGTTTGTTCGACGACTATTGGTGATTGTTCGATCATAAAAACAATTAAATTCCCAATTATTATTTATTTTATATCTAATATGCAAACCATTACCTCACGCCTACATTGCGCATGCGCCAGCAGTCTAATGGCGACTGAGCGATGCGTAGTGCATGTCATGTAAAAAAATGACATTATAAATAATGCTCCATTTCGAATGTTTAGTTGTAAAAGAATCATTATTAATAAATTATGTACTTATTAATAATCATCGAAAAACATCTAATGTCTATATAGTCCATTTACATGCATTACGTCCAATATATGTACTTAACTCATAAAGCCACATAAAGCTGTTTGTTGAGTAAACAAAAAGAGTAATTACTCTAATTAAATATGAATTTCTTATATATGTACATATGTGTGTGGGTGTGTATATCATACAACTGTTTTTAATTTGTTTCTTTGCTAAAATGATAGGCCTATTTATAATTTTTTTAAAGATGTATATATTAGATGTACTATTAGTTAACCTCAAAAAATGTGCAGATTTTTTTTATGTATCGTGTTAAATTTACCACTATCGGAACTACCTACAATATTTCCTAATAAGAATTAAATACCTTTATATAGGCCTTTTCATCATCAGATGAGCGCAAGCGTAGCCGCCATGTTGAAACGGCGGTAATTCAAAAAATTCGTACTGTTTTAATCAACAATGGCTGGACAAGGACTATTATCTCCACAAAGAAATAAATTATTGGAAAAAACCATCGATGGTGCTTCACTTATTTATGATTCAGTTGAAGCTCATAATTGTGAACAATTGAAAAGGTGGCTAAAATGTCATGGGCGTCCGCAAAAAGGGAAAAAAAGTGAGCTGATTGAGAGGTTAGAGGTTATTAATTGATTTATCAATATGTTGAAACTCTTGATAGCTTAAAGGATCAGGGTTTTGTTCAGTTGTACCACTTTCTCCAAGAAAATGTAGTAAGCAAATATAAGTATCCTTAGTAACATTATCAATAGATCTAAAACCTCGGTCACTTCTGCCACATTTTTTCACCCATAACTCACATTTCGCACATTTTACACATGCTTTAATGTGTAATTCGTCATTATTATTACATTAGCTCATTTCTTTACAATAAGCTAAATAAACATTTAAATATTTATTCACTTACGCTATATAAATGTAAATTAAAATGCTCTGAATGGCTTAAATCTTTATCTTATCAAGAAACGGAAGACCTCTACTTTTAGGGATCTTTTAGGGATCAGGGTTCTAACTTGTAACGACACGAAGCAACGCAAAGTTGCGTAAGGTCGTAAATTGTTAAAATAATCGGTTTCTCTTCGTTTCATGAGAGTGGTTTTGACTTCACATTACCTACTCAGGTACGCTTTTGATATTTGACAGTTATGAATATTTATTCTTAGCTTCATATGTGTATGAGACAGTTATTGAAAGAAGACTACGAAAGAAGTCCGGAGGACTGTTGTGGTAGGTGCAAAGGGCTTTTTAGATTTAAAGGAGGATGTACATTCCCTCAATTTTAGGAATTGACGTTTGGTGTATACTAGCGATCGCCCCCTGTTCGAAGTTTGACCGATATATTTCTCATTCAACCAGAGGGTCTATAAAATCTCTTCTTAGACTATTATTATAATAAACTGAACATTTTGAAAATAAAAGTAGCCTAAGTTACTCCTTATTACATCAGCTATCTGCCAGTGAAAGTCCCTTCAAAATCGTTCCAGGCGTTCCAGAGATTACCCGAAACAGACAGACAAACAAAAATTGTAAAAAATGTTATTTTGGTATATGTACCCTGTATATTATATCTATATGAATTTAGTAAAAAACGGTTATTTTATTATTACATACAGACACTCCAATTTTATTTGTATAGAATATTTGTCAAAACAATGTAGTGTGTGTAATGCTTATTTTTATTAATCTAATGGATATATTATGTCGCCTCTGTGGTCTAGCTACTGGCTTATTATATAAATACTTATGCTACTGGCTATTACAGTATAAATAATACATCAAATCATATACCGGTTTCCAACTTTTGCATATTTCGTACACACCATACTTACACATACACACACACGAACACTTACATACACGCACACACCCATACACACACAACAATACACACACACAAATCCAAATTTACCAAAAATCTGTTCATATTATAATTCAGTGGAAATCAATCCTTTTTATGATTAATACTTGTAGACTAAAATACTCTAGTTTATAATTAACATTGAGTCTGTTTTCTGGAGGAGGGCGTTGATATACGCAACACAGTTATATACTTCTGCGTATGTCATCGACACTCATATTATTCATGTATACTTGTTCTGGTTCCAAATAAAATTATTTGTATTTTGTATTATTTATTTGTAATTTGCTTGATGATTTGATTATTTTTTTTCGATATTCAAGACAAGGCTTTGGAAAATTTATAAAATAGAATCTATTGGTTTTAAATGATTTGTATCGTGTATTACTTTTACATACTCCATAACAACACCGTTTTGTTGTTCCTTTTCGTACAGACAACATAATTATAATGGAGTACAAAAATTTTTTTCCGATTATTTTGACTTACTACTTATTTTTTTTTCACTTTTTTTACAATTAATCAACTTTGATTTATATTTTAATTTTTGATACACGGATAGCGGACAATTTAGCATGGTTGTTTACAAAAAGCAGTACGAAAAAGATGGCTGATTCTGACGCATGCGCACAAAAAATTTTTGTGATGAAAAGGCCTATTTAATCGAGGTACTCACACTGTTGAATAAATACTTCATTCAAATCGTATAATTTGATGATATTCGAAATGGAGCATTATTTATAATGTCATTTTTTTAAATGACATGCACTACGCATCGCTCAGTCGCCATTAGACTGCTGGCGCAACGCAATGTAGGCGTGAGGTAATGGTTTGCATATTAGATATAAAATAAATAATAATTGGGAATTTAATTGTTTTTATGATCGAACAATCACCAATAGTCGTCGAACAAACGATAATTAATCAAAATTAATTAATCTAAGTGATAAAAATAAAGATATCTAGTAAGGGGGGCCAATTTAAGGGTGATCATTTGTTTAATTAATTATAAATAAATAAAAGACGAACAAACAATTTTTACAATCGAACGTTAAAGAACGAACGACGAACAAATAATTAAAAATATCAAAAATCTGAAAATCAAAAAAAGTGGGGCCAAATTCACTGAGCCGTGGTGTGGAATAGAGTCGTAACTAAGTAGTATCCATGCTATGGGAATTTAGTACTTTGAAAATATCCTAAAATTGTATTAAAAATAGCGCCATCTAGGTTATAGTCTGAGAAAAAAAATCACATATGTAAGAGCTGGATTCTAGGCTTTTGCCACCATATGGGAATATTAAAAATAAATTTTAATGTCTTAAATATATATTTAAAAGATAATATAATATTGAATAATATCTTTTAACTATCTGAATTATAAAATTTTATTTTTATGATACGTACGCCTATTTTTCAAAATAACAAAATTTGGCCAATTTGTCAAACAAACATCAACGCAATTGCATATGGCGTCGGCTTGGGTTTAATACTCTTGCGCATTTCGTTCTTGCAATTTAGTTTGTTTCGTGTGTATAAGTGTTATTTTCGTTGAGTTTGAACTTTTGTTCCTCCGGATTGCTTTACCGCGACACAAAACCGACTTTTGTGCTTTAGTGTCAACTCCCGAAGTCGAGCTTGCTCCTTCGTGTTTTTGATCCTAAAACATAGTTTCGTGAAGTTACTGTGATACATAGGCCCTCTTTTTAGAGTTTGGACCCATTATTGTGAACAGTGAATAGTAAACTTTTGTGCTTTATCAACTCCCGAAGTTGAGCTTGCTCCTTCGTGTTTTTGATCCTAAAACATTCTTTCGTAAAGTTACTGTGATAACTGTGATACATAGGCCCTCTTTCTAGAGTTTGGACCCATTATTGTGAACAGTGAATAGTAAACTTTAACAATGTCTCAAGAAGTTTGTTGTGTACCTGGTTGTCTTTCAACTAAGCGCAAAGGTTTGTAAAAATGTATTATACTATACACCTATAACATTTGAAAGTGCAGATGGGTTGCCTGCTTTTTACAACAGTACTGTTGTTTACAGGTGCTGTGCTACATAAATTTCCTCATCCAAAAACAAATCCAGTAAAATTTGCATCTTGGGTTTTAAATATTGGTGGAGATGTACTAACAATGGATGATATGTCTGTCTATTTCAATAGACGCGTCTGTCGGAAACATTTTGAGGATATTCACTTGTACCCAAGTAATAAACTGTGTCCTCTTGCCATTCCTGTATTGCATATCCAAAGTATGTGTTCACATTTTTTGTAACAGAATATGAAGCAAATTGATATTTAAAGTAAGACAAAAGACTACCATTGCTTGTTATAAAAATCAAATATTACTAGTTTATTTTTTATTAGATTAGATTATTATTAGCTTGTCACAGGATAAAATTCCTAAGTACCCAAAGCATTTAGTCATTACACAGAGTAGTATTTTTATTCAAATTAGTATGTGTATAATTAATCAATAATGAGACATGTAATTCAAGTTATTGAGCCCATTCGGCCTGAGGTCTAAGAAAGCCAAGTAAGTTATTATGAGTACTTAGTATAGGTTTTGGTCGGGACACTATGGATATTTATTAAGTTTTTCTTTACTGCCATTCAATTATAAATATTCACGGGACAATTTACACTTACTGATCTAACCGCAAAGTAAGCAAATATTTGCTTGTATTATGGGTGTTAGTCAACAATACTAATACATAGAAATACATGTATAAATACTGGAATATATTTAACATCCAAACCCGGAAATACAAACATTTATGCTCATCATACAAATGCTTGTCCCCATTGGGATCAAACCCGAGCCCCGTCGATTGCGTAGTCAGGAATGCTAACCACTCGACCAACGGGGTGGTCAAGCGGGCAGTAATATGACACAACACCATTGTAAAGTTATTCATTTTTACTCAAACCTTAATTATTTATTTATCTGTTTTATTAAATTTTTACCTTATTTAATATTATAATAACATCAAAATATGAAAAAAGTCAGTCAACATAATATGAAAAATCTTCTGGATTATGACACATACACATTTTAAAAAAAAGATGGTAAGCGTGTTTAGACCTTAACACTTGAACGGCCAAAACTGGCTGCATTCAGATGCTCAATATAAGATTTTATTTACTCTAAGTTTACCTAATTTAGATCACCCGAGGATAATTCCAATAAATCTATTTAGTAGTTGCAATATATTTAACCCAACATGTGACCTAATTTATGTTATGTAGATATTTGTAAAATTAATCTACATGACACTAGATTTTTTGTGAGGAAAGCAGAGAGAACTAACAATAATAATATCACTGGACAAATTACACGAATTGATCTAACCCCAACGTAAGCAAATTTTTGCTTGTGATATTAATACAGTCATAATAATAGATAGTAATATACAAAAATACTTACTATGCATTTCAAGTGAGAATAGGATGGCACTTATTATCAACTTCATATCACAAGTGTGAAATTAGTAATGTCAGCAAAAAAATATTTGTTCCAAAAATATTGCTGATTTATTGAAGAACAAAGTACATTTTAATAATATTATTTTTCATATCGTACCTAGGATAGCCACCTTTTTTTTTTTAAAAAAAATTTTCTTTTCTTAGGCCAAAAACAAGTAGAAGATTGAAAAATAAAGTATCTATTATTTGTTAACAGTACTATTGATTTATTCGTAATTTTTTTTTGGCTTCTAGAGATATCTAACAATACTAAAAAGTATTAAAATATAATATTCATCAATTAATGAAAAAAATAGTAAAATATATCAGTCTAGGCTAGGCAGTCTAGGTCATCTATATGTATGTGTATATATAAAAGTCGTATTAGTTATTTTACACCTTATTACATGATCTGGTTAGAATCTGAATAAAAAATATACCAATTAGAATGAAAATATGTTTTATATAATATGTTATACGCATAGTATATAAATTATGAAATAAATTAATATTAAATAAACACCCAACCCCAGAAATACAAACATATATGATTATACACAAATGCCTGTCTCAGTCGGGTATGGACCCAAGCCCCATTGATTATATAGTACATGTTGCTAACTACTCGACCAATAGTGCTTTCTAGTTTAAAAATCCAAAACACAATTGGACCATTTTGTCAGTTAGTGAGATTGGTGGTGGTCCATATCATCTTAATATACGTTACAGAAATTTATTTCTATTTTTTCTTTATATATATTTTACTTTTAGGTTCACAGCCAATTGAACAAATTCAAGCTCAGGCTACAGAACCATCAATGAACATTGAATATCAAATGTCAAGTTCAATATTTCAGAATTCAAGTATGTATAATTTATTTATCTACATGTGTTGTTTTTAACATCATGATTGGTATTTAGTAAGGTGAGCCAAACAAACAAAATATTGTTAGACATACCTGTTTACTACAATTTCTGAGTTGTTGATTTTTATAAAAAAAAATCCTATTGTCATTTTTGTCCAATCCAGGAATAAAACGCCAAAAGTGATAATAATTATAATAAATATGAAATCAAATTAATTTTCTTTTGTTTACAGCTGCATTAAGTGAATTAATCCAACCTTCAACATCAGGAACCAGCAACCAATCTGTTAATCTGATTTCAGGTTGGTATTAAATATCTTATCACTAGTTTCAATTTAATTAATGTGTTTTATTTGGATTAAACATAAAGGAAAATCTAATAATAATAGTGTGTTGCTATCCATGTGGCAGGATGGTAGTGACTAGGGATGAAATTGCCCGCAATATTCCCAAAGTTGCCAAAACTGTCACAAATGTTTCTAAGCTTGTCGGTAACTTTGGCAAAAAAACTGCAAATAGAGAACGATTTTTTTTTCATCACTAGTAGTGACATATGCATTAGTTAACCGCCTAACTTATCCTCTAAACTGGAACACGACAGTGGCATACACTGATGCTATTGTGGCAGAAATAGGTATAATAGTGGTAGCAGACCCAGAAGACATAGCAAAACTTTACCTAGTAATCTAGTAGTTATAATAGTAGTGACATGCTATATTGATGACGAGTAACTCTATTCATGGATGAAACTATGCGGATCAACTAGTGTACAAGAAACTAAGGGGTAACCGTTGATGTGTCATTGATGTATAGTCTAAGTGCTTGCTTGCAACTCAAAGCTATCTAAACTTTGAGGACCATCCGTATGTACCGGAACTGCAGTAATACAATGTACTTTACAGCAACAAATTTTTAGCATAGGATAATAAGATCAGAAGATCAGAGATGTTAATGATGCATTTCTGTGACATTCAAATTCTTAAAATGTAATTTGAAAGCAAGTAAAATTTAAGTTGAAAGCAATGTAGCTTTGATTGTAAAGGTATAATAGTCAATTTAGTGTTAGGGCGTTTTGGCCCATGTTTCTCTTTTTATCAAGAGAAACATCTGCTTGTTTACTATCTAATTTTATAAAAAATATTTTTTAATAATTGTTTGAGTCCCAGGCTCCTCGTTGGAAAATAACACTAGGTATGCCAATGGGTAAGTGGCATTAGGATTTCGACTTGTGAATGACTTTTAATGTGCGTTTCGAATGTATTGTATATTATCTAATTACCAACAGACCAATTAGGGGTTTATTAGGTGGTAGAGTTGTGCATTGGTCTCGCCCAGGTCTGGTAACACCGCCTCACCTATTCCTGCCGCAATAGCGTCAATGCTTGTCACTGTCGTGTTCCGGTTTGGAGGGTAAGGTAGGCGGTAAACTTATGCATGTGCCATAAGACCTCGCCACAAGATAGTAACGCACCATTAACGTCTTTGGTGTCTTTGGGCGATGGTTGGCTCTTTTTATCAGAGACCCATCTGCTTGTTTGTTATGTTATGATATAAAAAAACTTATTGCTTTTTTATGATTTAGTTGGCATCTGACTGATACCTAAATAGTTGTAGTAATACGAAAGCAAAATTGTAATCTGTGACTACTATATAATTATTTTATTGTATAAACACGTGCGGGCCTATACACCACAATGTCTTGAATAATTGATATAAGCAGATTTAACTGATTACAAATATGAATCAAAAATTTGTTAATTAAAAGTGTATATGATATGTTTCAGATATGCAGATTAATTGTCAAATGCTTGCACCAAACCAGTATCGCCAGAAAAGAACAAAACCTAAAGGTAGGTAAACAATCGTTAATGTATTTGTTACATATATGCCTAGGAGCATGTTAGAATAAATAAAAATAAGATTAAAATTATTTGATTCAGGCAACTGAAGCCCATAGTGTTAGCCATAGTAATATGGTAATTTGGATTGTTATGTACCTTAATAATTATAATAAACTATTGTTGTTTTATAAAGATATGTGTGAGTGTGATGTGGAAGAGTGAATTTGCCTACAACAGGTGTTAAACACTTAAAAAGCTATTCCGGCCACGTATATAATAATTTAGGTATCATTTATTTATCAATAATCCATACATATAATAAAATCGTAGGAAAGTCAAAACTGTACATTGAATATTTTTTAAAAAGAATACTTGGGACGTGATCTACAATCGATATCGAAGCCAAAAATATAGTTTTTAGATTTTTTGTCTGTTTGCTGTTTGTCTGTTTGTCTGTATGTATGTCCGGGGTAAACTCAAAAAGTACTATATGGATTTACTTCAAATTTTGTATGAATATTACCAATAGGTCGAGTCAACATATAGGCTACATATTATCACGCTATCACTAACTCCGCGCGGATGAAGTCGCTGGCAACAGCTAGTTAATAAATAAAGAATTATTATTATAGTTGTGATACTGAATTAATTATAAGCAGTGTAAATTTGAAGTTAAATTATGAATGATTTGTATTGGCAATTTTTGCAACAGATATTTTAATATGTTAGTTTAATCCTAATATGGATCCTATTTGAAAAATAGACCATAAAATATTTTTTGACAGGCAATTCATGAATGAATTATTGGCCAAACATAATTATTAATACTTTTGTGACCAATGAGAGGTAAGCGTTTTATATCACCACATTAATTATTTCTGCATAATAGCATGTAATTGTGGTGTTCCGTTTTAGGAGATAGTTGATGACTTCTTGTATGTATTATTTTAATTCACATTGTGAACAATGTCTCTGATGACTTATATCTATAGGCAATGATTATTTTCTTTTGAGGGAATCATCTGCTTGTTTGCCTGTATATGGTACAATATACCATAGTTCCCCGTGTTGGTTCCGGCCTCCTTTGTAGAATAGGCCAACTGCCGTTCTGCCAGGCAGGTCGTAAAAGGCGACCGATTGGCTATGTGAGTCACTACCATCGTGGCTACTAGGTGGTAGAGTTCTGCATTGTCTCGCCCGGGTCTGGTACCACCGCTTTACCTATTCCTGCCGCAATAGCATCAGTGCTTGTAGCTGTTGTGTGTAGACGACAATCAGGAGACCCATCTGCTTGTTTGCTATCTTATAAAAAAACATTAAATAAAAATGTTTAGTGTGCACTTATAATAACACTGCACCCTTAGTCCTAACTTCCAATAATTTATGTATTTTATTTATTTCAGGTGCTCGTGTAACTTTGAAACAGTATAAAGAATATAAAAATTTACAAAAAAAACTCAAGTGTGAAAAGGAGAAGCTTTCCCTAAAAAGAAAATACATATTAGCAAAAAAAGTAACAAAAACAGCGGCATTTCAATTATTATCCAAAAATATGAAACCCACTGCTAAAATGTTTTGCCAAATGCAAATTTCTCAAAGTAAAAAGAAAAGACAAGGCCGCAGATTTACTGTTGATGAGAAAATATTGGCTCTCTCAATTTATAAACCCTCCCCTAAGTCATATAGAATTTTAAGTAATATGTGCATATTGCCATCTAGGAGGACATTGCAAAATTTGTTAAACAAAATAAATTTAAAAGCAGGCATAAATGAAATTATTTTTATCAATTTAAAAAAAAGAGTTGACAAAATGCCTCATCTACATAAATATTGTACTGTTATATTTGACGAAATGACAATTGGATCAGGCATATCTTACAGTAAAAAAAATGACAAAATTTTAGGGTTTGTGGATAACGGACAAACACAACAAAATGAGTTTACTGATCATGTTTTAGTGTTTATGGTTCGTGGGGTTCATAAAAAGTACAAGCAGCCAGTGGCTTACTTTTTTTGCAGTGGGAGTACAAAAGCTATCGACTTGAAAAACCAGCTCAAAACAGTAATAAAAAAAGTTTTAGATTCTGGTTTAAAGGTTGTAGCCACAGTGCGTGACCAAGGCACATCTAATATGTCTGCTATAAACTTCTTATTACAAGAAACCAAAGAAGAATTTGTAAGAGAAGGTAAGGAGTATAGGGGAGGATTTTTTAAGATTGGAGGAGAAAATATATATCCTATCTATGACCCCCCTCATTTGTTAAAAGGTATAAGAAAAAATTTACTTACAAAATATTTAGAGTATAAGTTAAAAGAAAAAACTTGTACTGCCAAATGGAGCCATATTCTGGAATTGTATAACCGGAGCCCGGGATATAGAGGAGTACAGCTTGTGCCTAAATTAACCGCACAGCACGTTCTACCAGACCACATCCCTAAAATGCGGGTAAAGCATTGCACCCAAGTTTTTAGCAAATCCGTTGGAGTAGCTCTTGGTTATATGGCAGGTAAGAACAAATATTGTCTTTATTATTGCCTAAGGTCATTTATAAAAATACTAGCTGTGCCCGCGACTTCATCCGCGTGGGATTTTTTAACTTCCCACTACGTATGTAGATAAGGAAGTTACTGATTTTACCCCGATTTTAGAAAATCGAATATTTTAATGTTTGATAAGCTGTAACTTTTGAAAATTTGACTCGTTTTTGATTTTTGAAATTCAATGTAGTTTTTTTAGTAAGTACTAAAATATTGCAGAAGATTAAAAATGATTAATTAAAAACATTCGAAGTTATATCGAAAAAACACGTTTGCAAAATTTTTCGTCAACTATAACTCCCGAACGGATAAATAAATTTTGATACAATTTATGCATTGGACGCAGTTTTTTGAGAAGTAAAGCTGATTAAATTTTGTACTATATTGGTAATTGTATTAAAAAAATACTGTTTCGCCGAAAACCTTTGTGAGGTTTTCCAAAATTTTTTAAAACTCTCCTTAAATTAGTTAAAACTGACTGAATTAATAAAAATTTTCAGGAAGTCTACGTTGGGTGGAATTCAATCGAATCCCATTTACCACGTTTCAATCGGTCAAGCCGTTCAAAGTTATGAAATGTTTACATACACACAAACATTCACGCACACCACACACACGTCATCGTGAAAATAGTCGGAAAAGATTCCTAGGTCCTCAAAACGTGGAGATCTGGTGAACTCTCGATTTTCGAAAATCGGGGCAAAATCAGTAACTTATCTAGATGCGTAGCGAGAAGTTAAAAATAAATTAATTAACACATGGCTTTGTAGTTTGTTATTAATAAAAAAAGAAGCCTTTGACTAAGAAGCTTATTAAAAACAATTTGCAATAAAAAAAATCTTGTTGCACTTTTCTTAAATTTAATATTATTTTAATTCTCTAAAATATATTTTTAATGTAAATTTGTATCATTTTCAATAAGCAAGATAAGGAGTCAAGAATTTTTTTTATTATTATCACAAACTCTCTGCCTCGTTGTCTAGGAACAGCCTATTCGGCTCAGATCATGAGGTCCTGGCTTCGATCCCCGGGTCGAGCAAAGATGTTATTGAGATATTATTGAGGATTTTCTCGAAAATCTAAAATCTCAGTAGCAACTCGTAAACTGGCGGAGTGGTATATATATATATATATATATATATATATATATATATATATATATATATATATATATATATATATATATATATATATATATATATATATATATATATATATATATATATATATATATATATATATATATTATCACTCTCGTACCTCGGATGAGCACGTAAAACTTTCGGTCCCAGTTATCGCTAAAAATAGTCGATAATCGTTAACGTGCCACTATATGCGGCAATGAGGATTACCATTTATCTCACCAACCGACAAACCGGTGAATCACGGTGAACCGGAAAGTCTATAGACGGTCGGTTTACTCTGCCTACGCCGCAAGCGAATCGGGCGTGATGATACTTTAATAAAAAACAACAACGCCACGTATTTTTACTCACATTTTTGATTTTTGATTCTCACAAATAAAGGAAAGTTAAATACTTTTGATTGAATTTGTTTTGATGAAGTTATATGTATCTAAAGTTTTTCTGTAAGATGTGATCTTATTCTAGACTGAACTTATAAGTACATGTTCGTATATTCTACTTAACAATTTTTTTAAAGTATTTTGAAGTCCGACTTTAGTGAGTATACTAAGTAGCTTAGGCACTTCAACATCTACACTTTGCAGAAGTTTCATTCATTTTAAAAGTTAACTGATTGATGTATCTAATTTTGAAATATTTACCATGTTGTTTGGCGGTCCTGTGTCGTCATTGACCATATGAGGTCCCGGGTCCGATTTCCGGGTCTAGCAAAATAAAATGTGCTTTTTTAGTTTTCTGATAAAACAACGTTGCCCAGTATTGGAAAGGGCCCGGTTGGCAATAGGCTTGCCACCTTATGTGAGATAGTATTTTCGGCTAATCGTGGGTACACTTGTACCTCTGCTTACGTATGGGCGTGTAGATACTTTTTTACCCTTTTTTACGTTATGCAATGTAAATACAAAATAGTGAACTTTCGCAATAGCCTATCCTTACGTTAAATTTTATAAAGAACAAATTCTATTAGTATACTCAATTTCGATTAGATGCATATTTTCTGCGATATTAGCAAAAACCTAAAAAATAACCTGTTTTATTTTCAAATATATTATAATTATTCTTATATAAATAAATAAAATGTACAGATTTATATTTTACACATATTTAGTAGAATTGTAAAGTTTTAAAAAAAAAAGTACACATTCTAGAACTGATTCTCTTGGATTATATCCATCCAGCCGTGCGTTCAAAGGTTTTGTATACATTCCGGGTGTCACGTTCAACTGGACTTACCACCCGAAACCGTTGAAACTTGGGATGTCTATAACTTCTAAATTATAAAACTCATGACCTAGAAATTTTTTAGGGATAATCTTTATAGTACTTACTTTTGAACAAAATAATAATAAAGGATTTCGGACTACAGGTTAATGAATTAAAGCTAAATATACTTTTTTGTTTTCATCCCCCATCCCACGGGAACCGTACTGAATTTTGGGATAAAAAATATCCTATAACCTTCTTCGGAGTATGAACTCTAATTATGCTAAATTTCATTTGAATCCGTTTAGTAGATTCGGAGTGATGCGCGGCCATGATACAGACAGACAGACAGACAGACAAAAATTTTAAAAATTACATTTTTCGCTTCAGTATCGATTAAAGAGTATCTTCAAAAATTGTTTTTAAAATATCTTCAATTTACAGAAATCGACCTCTTTCAGTTTTATTATATGTATATAGTTTACCCACACTGCTATTCTGCAGACAACTTACAAGAGGCTAATTAAGATTAATTACCAGCATTGCCGCTAGTCGGGAGAGTATTGTTACTTCTAAAAGCCTGGATGGCTACATCATTGAGACCACGCCAATAGGGTAGCAGGGTACTCTGAATTTGAATTTAAATTTAGACTTTTTATGCCGCATTGAAGACGCGATAGTCTAGCGTTTGTTTAACTAATAATGGAGGGAATTTGTGGGAAGAAATCATCTACGGTCATGCTTGGTTATTAACAAATTATTTAGCTCAATTTGGCTAAAAATCTCTTCAATGTCAATCTCCATAATTTATTGTATTGATAATTTTATATAAGTTTTTTTTTAACAACAATTGTTAGGTTGGCACAACCATTTCCATTTTGACACAGAATTTGAGTTGCATCTGTTAATTAGATTAAATAATGTTTTTAATTAGATCATATCTAGTGTGGGTGAATATCATAATAAACAAAAACATTGAACAATTAGTTTGTCTTGAATTTGCATCATCAATGGATTTCAGTTTTTAGGGTAAGGTATCTGGTAAACTTATGAGCCTGTCACATGGATAGTAATGCACTATTCACATCCTAAGTATCTATAGGCGATGGTTATCTCTTTCCATCAGGAGAGCCATCTACTTGTTTGCTATTTTATAATGTAAAAAAAATGAAGTATATATACGTTTCAACATACAAGCATGGTATTATCAAAATTACATATTTTAATTACATATTTTTTACTTAAAAACCTGTTGCTCTTATTTATATAGAATTAGTAGCTGCAGCGCGCATCCCGCTGCATTGTAAAAGTTTTTTGTGAATCCCGAGGGATCACTTAATTTTTTCGAGATAAGTAGTAGCCTATTTGTTATTCCATCTTACCACCTACCTGTGTGAAAAATTTCATTAAATTCCGTTAAGTAGTTTTTGCGTGATTGAGTAACAAACATCCATCCAAACATCCAAAGTTTCGCATTTTCTAATATTAATATAGAAATATAGATTACATATAAAAATAGATGGCAATCATTTACAACTAAAAAACTAGAATTATATGAAATGAAATATTTATTTGCAAGAACATGGGGTTTCAAGTTGTTAAAAATTAAGTTACTAACATATTCTACCATAATATGGTGTGCAAATATTTAAAAAATAAATAATTGACTAAAAATTAAACATACTTAAAATTCTTAACTTGTTATCGCTAGCATCATAATTTCAGTACAATGAATAAAAATACTCCGTCAGATTAATTTAAAAGAAGTTGTAAATATTAGTACTAAACTGAAGTATTTGAAAACTTGACAATATTTTTATTTTATAAATAGAAACATTGATCTGTTTTTTGGATATGATTGACCTAACTATAATATGCTTATTGCGATAATTATTATTTCTTTTTTTCAGAATGTGGAACCATAGAAGAAAATAGTAAGGAGACAGCGGACATCCTTATGTTTTTCGATGACCTGTTTGATAGCGTCAACAGCAGTTATAGTGGTGTAAGACATGGAAAAATATACAGAGCTGCAGTGACTCCGACTTCACTGCACCATAGATTGTGGAATTATAGTCTTCCTGTACTTAAATCAATGACTTTTGTTCATGCTAATCACAAAAAAGTAGTGCCATCAATTTCAAGCTGGGTCAAAACTATAGAGAGCATAAAAGAAATTGTAAAGTTGTTGAATTCCAAAGGCATTAAGTCTATATTGCTGCGAAATTTTAACCAAGATCCACTGGAGAACTTTTTTGGGGCAATAAGAGCTCATGGTTATAGTAATGTTATGCCCACTGCAATGGCATTTGAAGGAGCTTTTAAAACGTTATTAATAAATAATATTACATCTTCACATTCAGTTTGTTCTAATTGTGAAAAAGATGATAGTGTTTGTTTCCAATCATTAAAACATATTTTAATGCATCCTGGAGACAACCTTGAACCAGCTGAATGTGAAAATGAAATCAGTAGCTCACATCTAAATATAAATATTTTAAATACAGATCAGCTACTTTTATCATCAAGTTCAGTGGATGTTGAAAGAACGGCAGCAATAAGTTACTGTAGTGGATGACTAGCACAACTTGCCAAAAAAAATGTTTTAAAAAAATGTTTAATGTGTAAAAGTGATATAGAAGCTGATGAAGCACAAACTTTTCATAAAATAATAAATTTGAAGGAATATTGTGGCAAAAAGTGGTTGTGCTATCCTTCTAGGGCGTTGTTCGATTTTTTTGCACAAGTTGAAAATATTTGTATTGAAGTACTGAAGGACAGCTGTACTAAAAAAAATTTAAGAAGCTACATAAAGCTAATTATAAGCGTAAATATAAATATAAATTTTTTGAATTGTCCTTCACATAATTCACAACTATTAGAATATCTAATAAATAAAAGTACGCTTTTCTTTATCCACAATTGGTGCAAAGATGTTAACAATGTTCTCAACGGAAAAGTAACATTTTGGGATACTCATGACCCCATGAAAGAGAAGGCACATAAACAGTTCCTTAAATATAAAGGAAGAAAGAGGAGAAATATTTAAATCTACCTGATTTACCCACTCACTCCTCCTGCACAATTTCACCAAATCTATACCGATCTTAACCAATCTTATCCGATCTCACCCGATCCAACCGAATCCTGTGTGATCTAACCCAGTCCCCAATCACATCCCCCGACTAATCAAACTCTTTCCCACCTAATCTTCCTTCATGTCATCCAACCCTACCTTATTAACTTCGTCCATGCAATTTACTTCCCCATCCAATCCTAACCAATCCCACTCAATCTCATCCAATCCTACCAAACAATCTCCCAATCCTATCTAAGCTACTTTGGTCTCACACAATTATATCCTATTCTATTCAGTCCCACCCTACCATCAATACCCGAGTCACCCATCTGCCCAATAGCCTGTAGTAATAAAATAATTCGGTGGTACCTGTCCCGAGTGGGACTGGTATTACTGGATTATTTTATTACTACTCAATCCCATAAATCATATACAATATTATCTATTCCCATTAAATAAAATCTAATCCATTCTATCCTAACTAATCCCACACAATGACATCCAGTCCCAACTAATTACACAACTTTCGACCTTAACACACTTACCAAGTCCGACGCCACCGAAGCCCATCCAATCTATCTCCATCCCGCCCAATTCCACGTTGGATCCCACCCGAGTACACACCTACTCAATCCCGTTTGACCCAACCCAAAACTATTCCATCTATTCATCAATGTTTCCAATCAATCTCACATAGTCTTGTCTCTATTCCATCCATTCCAATCCATCTGAATCCCATTCAGTCCATCTTAATCTCATACTCTCCTACTCAATCCCACACTGCTCAAACCAATCTCATCTGATCCGATTTGTTTTTTTTTTATATCATAATATATATCATAATATAGCAAACAAGCAGATGACTCTCGTGATGGAAAGAGAAACCATCGCCTATAGACACCAAAGATCTTAATGATGCGTTGCTATCCGTGTGGCGGGATGATAATGCTACATGTATAACTGTACTGGCTACCCTATCTTCCAAACTGGAACACGACAATGACAAGCATTAACGCTATTAATTGGATAGTTTCCATCGTCGGCATTTGGTGAAACTGCATATTAAATTATGTATTACAAATAAACTCACTTGTACTTCCAGTTCACATATATTTAAATTTTTTACTGTTCACATCCAACCGGTTTCGCTTATCAAAGCATCATCAGGGATGTTTTACACTTATTTTATAATATCTTTAAAATATTTTATACAATTCAAATTACATTATTTGCTACTCTGACTTCCACCTATAAAGAGTAGCTAATCATGTAACTTGAATTGTATAAAATATGTTAAAGATATTATAAAATATGTATAAAACATCCCTGATGATGCTTTAATAAGCGAAACCGGTTGGATGTGAACAGTAAAAAATTTAAATATACGTGAACTGGAAGTACAAGTGAGTTTATTTGTAATACATAATTGACGATATTGCGGCAGGAATAGGTAATGTGGTGCTACCAAATGCCCGGGCGAGGCGTTGCGGAAATCTACCACCTAGTTGTCACGATGGTAGTGACACGCATAGCTAATCAGTTGCCTTTAACGCCCTGCCTGGCAGAACAGCAGTTAGTCTATTCTTCAAAGGAGCCCGGGTCAACACTGGGAGGTTTCCATCCATTTTAACCTGATTTCACTCAATCACACCATATTCCACCAGATATTTCAACTCCTTCCGTAAGCCACAATTAGAAACTTCTTTTCAAAAGATGTGAGAGCATTTAAAAAAACATTGATTTAGGGAATAGAAGCTAAATGAATATAAGATAAGATACAAAGAATACTTATATTGTGTCCGAAATAATGTTGAAAGTTAATAAAGTTTTAAATCATAATGTGACTTTTATTTCTGATATAACATTATACAGCATGTCAATCAAACGAAGTGGCATAACGAATTCTCAGTTTACTTTGTTTGAGTGACACGCTGTATAGTGTTGAAAAACTCACTCAAAAATCAATGAGAAAGTAGGTAGGTACCTGTATAGGCTGTAGAAACAAAATAGTTTTCATGCTATAACACAGATGACGCCAGTAGTACGTCATTAACGAATTTGAAAGTTGCCCATCTATACTACTATACACTGTTATCTATGGTAGTATCAGTGCTGCCAGTTGGGGCTATTTAGCGCCAATGGGTCTATCTCCCTTACCAAGCTGCGATATTATTTTATCCGCTGGCTACAGGTAGCCGATTTGGCTATACTTTTTTTACTATTCTACCACTACCATACTCCTCCGAAACGGCTTGATCGATTTTTATGTTACATAGTATGTTAAAAAATGTTTAACATTTAAAAAAAATCCTACTTAAATACTGTTATTTTATAATACTTATTAAGATAATATGTTATAATATTTAATTATTTTATAATTAATAATACTTTATAAAGTGCAATCAAAAAAAAAATCTTGACCATTTATACTTCAATAATTATTGAATCTTATTTCAAACAAATTATTGTTAAATAATAGTATGAATTTGATTAATATATAAGCAATAATAAGCTCATGAATTTATTTAAACTTTCCCGCCTTAACTACCTGTAAGCATGATGGGGATATCTCGGGCTCCGGAGTAGTAGTGTTCTGTGATCTCGGGGCTACACGAGCGCTCCGGCGAGGCGATTCGAGAAAAAATATTCTGGTAACACTGGTAGTATTAGCCGATTTAAAAATCAACTTCCATTTAATTCGTCCATATCGAAATTAATCTTTTTTCCATATAATTACAATTTACGAATTCTCAGATATATAAGAAGTAACAAACTTATATTTTAACTAGCTGTGCCCGCGACTTCATCGGCGTCGAATAATTTTGCTTTATTGACAACATTTTACCTGATGTCACGAGTGTGCCGAGCCGCCATTTTTCGTCGCTATGTACTTATTGTACGTTGTAAACCACAGACCACTTAGAGATGTTGTAAACCATAAATATACTCTGTGGACAATACTAAACAGACTAAAATATAACCGTTTATAATTTTAATATAGGTAATTCAGTACGTAATAGTTGTAGTAGTAGTACGCGCGATAGTATCGTCACGCTACTGAAACTGAGTCTTAGTAACACCCCCTTTTTACTTTTTGACTAAAACCCACTTTTTTAAAACCCATTTTAACTAAGATAATGTCAAAGTGGACTTTATTACGAAATCAATAAGCTTCAAGGACAGTTTTATAGAAAAGTATATACTGTGTATGGTAAAATACAAAAGCATAGAACGTTAATATTCTCCTGATGGAGCACCACACAGAGTATGTAATCCGCTATATTTCGTTGCGTACCTAGGTATGCACGTTTTATTCGTAGGTAGGTATGGCAGAAATCAGAAATACTTTATTGTGACACGTCAACATATTTTTTTTTAAACTACTACCGGATCGGAAACGCGGCCACACAGGTTTAGGTTTCCTTATTCAGAGGAGTAATCTACAATCTACTTAATTTTTTACCGTCACCTCTATAAATAAATAAAAAATAACAATTACGCACAAAGAAAATCTTAATAATTATATTAAGAACTACAAATTATCTTGTCTAATTTAAAATATCAACATTTTAAGTACTGTATATTAAAGAAAACATAAATACCTAACTTGTGCTGCTAACCAAAGAGTATAAAAAATAGTAATTATTTACTGCTAACCGTACACAAGGCCAACAATGTCAGTTGCCCTGTGTATAAAAAGGACGTCAGGAACAGGAAAGCCGGTACGGTGGCTTTAAGTACGGCCCCAACCATCTGAAAACCGCAAGAAACCACAGAAGACCGCCCTACAGAAACTGAAAAACGTACCGTTTGAAGACAAGAGACAGACTCTTCAGCCATTTTGATGGCACTACCTAATGATCCAAAGCCCAGAGGTACAACTGGCAAGGGCAAAAAGTCCAAGAAGACAAAGAAGCTAAAAACTGTCAAAACAACAGAGGCACAGAATATATAATTGTACAAGTACAGAAATAGACACTTCGGAAAGTCGTTTAAAGAAATAGGGACTGTTGCTACGATACATTTAAGTCGAATTCAGATCGCGCGGCGCTTGATTACCTACGTTTATATTTACCTAGAAGTTGCATCTCTTTCTAACGCGTAACTCTTATTCTTTCTAATGAAATCAGGGTTGTCTTAAAGATTCTCCGTGTTGGTTTCGGGCTCCTTTGAAGAATAGGCCAACTGCCGTTCTGCCAGGCAGGTCGTAAAAGGCGACCGATTGGCTATATGAGTCACTACCATCGTAGCTACTAGGTAGAGTACTTCATTGTCTCGCTCAGGTCTGGTACCACCACCTTACCTATTCCTGCCGCAATAGCTTCAGTGCTTGCCACCGCCGTATTCCGGTTTGGAGGGTAAGTTAGCCGGTAAATTTAGCATGTGGCATTAGACCTCGCCACAAGATAGCAACGCACCATTAACACCTTTGGTGTCTATAGGCGATGTTTGGCTCTCTCCATCAAGAGACCCATTTGCTTGTTTGCTATCTTATGACAAAAAAAAAGATATTCTCTCGCCTATAGACACCAAAGATGTAAATGATGCGTTGCTATCTGTGCACCAGGATGGCAATACTATGTACATAAGTCTACCACCCAACTTTAACCCCCAAAACGGAACAAGATAATGACAAGCATTAACGCTATTGCAGCAGGCATAGGTAAAACAGTGGTACCATATAACCGGGTGAGACGAAGCGGATCTCTACCACATGGGAGTCATGACGGTAGTGACACTTATAGCCAATCGGTCGCCTTTTACAACTTTATGGCATAGCGGCATTAGCTCTATAATTCAAAGAAACTCTGATAAACATAGGGAAAATAAATTTTGTTAATAATTAATTAATTTTAAAATATAATTTATGGCAAATCTACGTGATCGTTACCTAGAGTACTTAAAACCTACGTATAAAATTACGAGTAAACTAAACAATATATAAATATTTATTACGTTTCAGAATATTTCGGTAAAGTGAAAAACGAAAACATTGCATCCTTTTGTTTATTCGACAACCATCCACACAGCAATTACTTTATGTTACGAATTCCCCATTTTATAAGAGTACCTACAGTAATAAACCTTACGTTGCGACGATGATAGGTGGGCCGTCGTACATGAATAGGTACGCGTGTACTCATAAGCACGGGGTGGCCCCAACTGATTTGCAAAGCCGAGTTGTCGCACGCTGTAGGTGCTTATCGCGGTAGGTATAGGCGAGTGTCAGAGGCCTGACAGAGGCAGCAGAACACGCAGAAGTACCAACCACGGAGCAGGCGAAGGCAACGGTCCCAGATACCTTGCCCACCAAAGAAATGACGCGGAAAGTGGTCCCTCAGAAGTGCCCGGACGAAGGAAGGCTGGCTGTCCTTGAGCAGGCAATCCAGATTTCCCAAGATGTGCTGGGGGCTTTACGAGAGGGACTCGACTCAGTCACAGTCATTTTCAGAGGCATGACTGAACTTCTCCAAATTTATGGAAAGTAGGCTCTTTTGGAACGCCCATGGTCTCAGAGAGAAGACCACGCCACTTGAAAACATGTTGATAGAGCAAAACATAGATGTGAATCTTATAAATGAGACAATGCAAACCCAGCAGATTGTCTCAAATGCCCAGGATACACAGTCTACCGCAGCGACGAGCATAGCTGACAGCGTTACTACCGTGGGTTGGTTATACTAGTCAGAAAGAGAGACATACACCAATTAGCACCACCACTCCAACTCAATATCAAGTCTACATTTGGTATTGACATTCAGACGAACATGAAAGGCCTGAGACTCTACGCAATATACAAACCGAACGGACGCATGATAGTGGAGGACGTACATATACTCTTATGGATACGGACTTAGCAGTCATCGCAGCGGGGGATTGGAATAGCCGCAATACCTCATGGAATTCCAACTTTTCATGCTATGAGGAGAAAAAACTGAGACGAGATATCGAACAGGGTTTCGGGGCCCACCGTATGGTAGCCCTGTCTACCATACGGTGGGCCCCGAAACCCTAACAGATTACACGGACTGCGACAGACTAAGTCCGGACGTAACAGACTTCGTAGTAGCTAAAGGAATCCCAACTAGTCAACTCACGGTGGAGACTCTAGACTTCCATACACACTCAGGTCACCAACCCATCCTGGCGGTGCTAACTCAAGAACTCGTGCGAACTAGAAAACCTTTTTGTTTCAGGCAAAAAAAAATTACAGTCATGGAATTTAGAATATAGTCTGGACTCTGGAATCAAGGGCGGATCCAGAGGGGGTCATGGCACGGACTTGTTTTCTGTGGGTCATGGGGTCATGACCCCCACTACGCAGGGGTCTAGGTATGGATTTATGACTGCAAATAAATAAGGATTAGAGCCTCTCTTGACTGAATCTCAAATATGTGACCTCCCCTGACCCGAAGGCTGGATCCACCTTTGACTGGAATATAGACTCCATGGTCATACAATCTTCAGAGAGTTAAACTTTAAAATGACCGACGTTTGTGTTAATATTTGTTGGTATACTTATAAAATATTCTTTTTAATCTACTATTTTTTAATGAATTTAATGAAATTTGGTCCTAACTTTTATTTATTCAAATCTAAATTCCAATATTAATAATAAATATTACCAACAATGTTACCAGTTAAACAGTTTAAAATATTACAACGGTGTCTGGTCTCGTTACCAAGGTTAAACTATTTTTGTCTCTCCGAAATAACTAACGAAATCAAATTTTTCAGTAGCTCATAAAATTATACACTGTAATCTTTGGTAGCTCTTTATATTATTATCACACAGTTCAGTGGGTGTTTTAACTAACAAAAACAACAATTGATACGAGAATTTTCATAGATTATATTAGATAGAGATTTTATAAATTTCGTAGATCAAGCGATTAATAATTAGGTCAATACGAATATGTGGGTGTTTATATTTTTTCTATGTTGTTTATTTGCTACTTCGCGTAAGTAGATTTTTTATTATCACAGTTAGATGAAGATTTTTCTTTGTAATATATTTTTTTATTATTTTATTTCTTTTCTCAGATTCAATATCGAATAGAACGGCAATAAGTGTAAGTTTATTTAGAATCTTTATTTTTACATTAAATATTTATATCATCAGTAACATATCATCACGCTGAATACACAGTTTTTACACAGCTTTTGGAGAAAACCGAGCATAATACATCAGTCACTATTAACGCAGAATGGCTCTAATTTCCCCAAAATAAAAACGGTCGTCTTGCAAATTTATCATTTTGGAAATCTTCAGAGCTCTATAAATTGTAAATTTGTATGCGTCAAGGCATCACCTTTCGATAGCCAGATCAGTTTGATCACAACATGTCAACATAGCAACACTACAAGCAAAAAATACAAGTTGATACGGAACCCGTAGTATGAGAGTCCAACTCGCACTTGACCATTTTTTTAGTCGAGTCCCAGGCCTCCGTGACAAATACCTCTAGATACGCCAATGGTGATCGATTATATCGTGTGTGGGTGTGTGTGTGTATGTGTATGTAAACATGTCATACTTTTGAACGGCTAGACCGATCGAAACGCGGTTGATGGCATTCGATTGGATTCCGCTCAACTTAGATTTCGTGAAAATTTGAACCGATTCGGTCCAGAAGATTTTGAGAAATTTTGAAAAAACACCAAAAAAACTTGAAAAAACACCAAAAGAAACAGTATTTTTTTAATATAACTTCCAGATTTATGTAACGAGTACAAAAACTAATCAGCTCTATTCCTCAAAAAACTACGTCTAATACATAAATTGCATCAAAATCGGTTTATCCGTTTGGGAGTAGAGTAGGAAGGGGTAATGGGGATCACTTAAGCAATAATTGAAATAAATAAATAAAATTAAACTAAATCTCTATTACAACTGCCTCATAATAAAATATACTTAATAGACTATCATTTGGAATCAGTAATGATCACTTTAATAATCATCTTTAGGAAATATAAAAGTAAAAAAAATATCTATTTTGACTCCCATTGCACTGAGGTGAGGGTAATTGTGGTCACCTTGTGGGCAATGAGGATCATACAAAAATCTAACACAAATCGCAAATATAACCCTTGGGCGACTCCCACTTCGTACAATCTGCGTGAGCTCATAAACCACATGAAGTACACCTGTACTAAACCTCATTATTTCGGCCGAATTCGTTACAGATTTAGCACGTATTCCCTGCATCGTCAGCATCATCTAGCTCATCGTCTTGGCATAAACCATCAGTAGCCACGTCTGAAACAGAAGTATAATTTGATTCCTGGAGAACCTTCCTCTTTACTATTTCGATTTCCTTCTTCGACACTTTAGTCTTCTTTCCTTGACCCTTTCCCTTAGTTATATTTTGTCCCTTACTTTTATCCTTGGCTTGGCAGAAGGCTTTACTTTTCTTATTTTCTTTTTCTAACAAGTTTTCTTTAGTTGGCGTGGATGTTAAAATTTTGGCATGCTGCTTCTGGCGACTTTGTTTAGCATTGTGGGTATTAGTTTTCTCTGGCAACTTAATTAATTTCGACACAATATCAATACTAGAGGTTGCTGGAGCAACTTGCATTGATGTGCCAGGTACTGACAAGCTTTCTTGGTCTGACGCTGGGTTATTAATTTCAATCTGATCTGAGCAATTCGGCTGGTAGAAAATCTTCATCACAAAATACGTCTACATCTAAAATAAGAATACTAAAATTATATCGTGATCACTAGCGGGAAATGGAGGTCACCCGATCCTCATTACCCACAAGCATTTTATGAAGAAAAAAAAGAAACAAAAAATATATTTAAGCAATATATGGGATTTGAGTATAAAATCGTTATACTGAATATACGAGTAATAGCGTAAAAAAGACACATACTAGTAGATCAATAATTAGAATAACTACAGCTTATTTTGCGTCCTTAAAAATTTACATCGGCGAGCCGCAAAAACAAAATACACTTCTCATTCCCGAGACCGCCACAATACTAGCGCGGCGCTCTTGCACCGCTAGCGGGGGGACAAAGCGGGGCGGGGACGGCAGTAAACGTATTTCTAACAGTTGTAGTTTTGGAGATATGTTGGTGACTACCATTGCCCGATGATTCCCATTACCCGGTCTTCCCCTAATCGTTGACGAAAAATTTTGAAAAAAGTGTTTTTTCGACATAGCTTCGGATTCTGCGTCTGCTATTTATTCAGCCAGTAAGTTTTTTCTTTCGAAATGAATTTAAGCAGTTGGTCCAAAGGACCGCTACTGCGAAACCGGTCGTTGCCAGTAAGTTTGTAAAAGGCGAACGATGAGCTATACTTGTCACTAACACCGTGACTACTAAGTGGCAGAGTTCTGCACGTCTCGCCCGGTTGTTGGCGATTATCTATCGATATACGTATATCATTAGAGTTTATAGGCGATGGTTGTCTCTTTTTTGTTAATTACTAGCCGTTGCCCGTAACTTCGTCCGCGCGGACTTCGTTTACTCCGCATAGCTCCTCCCCCGTGGGTGATAGCGTGATAATATGTAGCCTATATGTTGACCCGACCTGTTAGTAATATTCATGCAAAATTTGAAGTAAATCCATGCAGTACTTTTTGAGTTTACCCCGGACATATATTGACTTTCCTACGATTTTATTATATGTATATAATAATAATATGCTGGCCTACGCAACTTCGATCGCGGGTAGTTTAACGCGTCATGACGTAAAAAGGTAAAACGGAACCCTATTACTAATCCTCCGGTGTCTGTCTGTCCGTCTGTCTGACTGTCACCAGGCTGTATCTCATAAACCGTGATAGCTACAAAGCTGAAATTTTCACAAATTATGTATTTCCGTTGCCGCTATAACATCAAATACTAAAAATAAAAAAAAATATTGAGGGGGTCCCCATACAATAAACGTGTTTTCTTCGTATTTTTTTCTTTCTGCTATGATGGTACGGAAGCCTTCGTGCACGAGTCCGCCTCGCATTTGGCCGTTTTTTTATACAAACTTTCAGCTCATATCTCAGACCCTTAGGGATTGACTTTTGGAAAAATTAGCTTATGTTTGACCTCGGATTTTCAACTATCTCCTTACCAAATTTCATAAAAATTACTTTAGCGTGTAACAGACGCACAAACAGGCTTTCATATTTACCGGTATAATATTGGAATGGATTCTGTCAAGAAAAAATAATTAGGGGTCAGAATGGTAGTAGTGTGTTCACAATTCCGCGTCTTGAAAAAACGCTAGTGGTCCCCACAGTGGTCCCGGTTATAGAAAATAACGAGCGATAAATGTTGAAGTAGGAGTAGTTACTATGCATCGCGCAATTACACGCCGGCATCAAAACGCCGGTGAATCGTCATGAATCGCTATTCAGCATCTTCGAGCGTTCGAATCATTATGCTTCCCCAGCAACGGTATCAGTGTGATAAAATTAATTTTAAAACTGTTGTATTACAGGTGCTTCCAGATTGTAGTGAAATGGGAGATTGTATAAACAATGATAATAATTGTGAAAATAAATGCGGGTGTTCCGGAGCGACCAAGTATGGCAAATTCGTTTACTTCATGTTATAAAATAAGTATTTATTTCAGGTACCTATAAAGTGGATATTACTGCCACATGCATAATGTCTACTGGCTACTTTACCCTTAAGACAGGGACACATCACCGACAAGTATTGACGCTGTTGCATCAGGAATAAGCCAATGGTATTCATCCGAGCGAAACGTTGCAGAACCTTGCTACCCTGCCACTAATTGTAGTCACGATTGTAGTGACACGTACAGCCAATCGGTCGCCTTTTACGACCTGCTTGGCAGAAAGACAGTTGCTCTATTCTTAAAAAGTGGGACCAATACAGGGGATAAATGGAATTTCTTTTGACTTTTAATTTACTTTGCCTATCCCACAAGACCGTGGTTGGCTACCCTTTTAAAGAATAGGCCATCTGTTTACCTTTCTGCCGGGCAGTTAGTAAAAGGCGAATGATTCATCAAACATGTCATTATCAAAATATTTACAAATTGGTAAAGTTTTGTCAATGTCTGGCTCAGGTTTTGGGTCAAACTCGGATGATATATTGCAGAACTTACCTTTGCCTGCATTACATAATAGCATCAGTGCTTGTACTGTCATTTTCCTGTATGCAGGATTATATGTAAATATCAGGAAAACCCCACAGTATGGATGGTATTACGGTGGCAACGGCTACCATTTTCATACTTTGATGTCTTAAAATAAATTTTGTCACCCTGGTTCTCTTATGTATGCGCATCTACGTATTTTCAGCTCTCTGTGATCACTATATTAAACTATTTTACTTATTATTAATTATTATCTACTTTTATATTTAAGAGAATAAGGACACATCCATATTATGAAGCATATTTATATAGTTTTTATGGTTAAATGTATTATCATCTAAAAGTCTTGATCTAAATTTGTACCTTTACATGGTTTCTGGTGTTTGTACGTTTGATGTAGGTACAACATATGACATTTATTAATGTAATTTGTTCAAACGTAGGTAATTTATGAGTTTTGCATGTGGCTCACCTTTGGCCCCGTCACAGGGATAGCATTGCACCATTAACATATTTGATGGCTATAGGCGATGGTTCTCTTGTCATCAGGAGAGCCATCTGCATTTTGCTATCTTACGGTGTAAAAAATATAAAACATAAATTTCCATTACTCGTAAACTTTTAATCGAAAAGTAGCAAATGGCCTACTAATATCAAATACCCTACTAATGCCCTACTAGTATCTAATGTAATAAAGGTACCTACAGCTAAAGTTTGATCTGGGCTTTTTGTGAGTTAGTGTTACTTGAAGTGGTGTTATTGTGCCGTGTGATATATCATGACCCTTTTATCACACGAAGTCGTGAGTTTTAATATTACTGTAACTTTTTTATGTTTACAGGGTTATGTTTTACAACGAAACTCTTGACGAATGTGTCCTCAATGTTAAGCAACTCTTGAACTCATTAACAGAGCAATATAATACTCAAGGTAAATATATTTAGGTCGCTAAAAATCAGCCGAATGTGAGTAAACTTCTATTTTAAGGGCTTCGTACTACGTTACTGTACATACGACTACATCTTTTATTACGATCAAACATAAAGCAAAAAATTAAAGGCGATTGTTCTCCGCAACGATTTATCTATTTTAATTTGGTTTTTGAATGATTTTTTTTTGACCGGTAACAGTTATTTTCTAATTTTTTCACTCAAACGCTTATTATATAATTACTGTAAGCATTTAAAATTAATTCTTTTACTTACACAGTCAATAAATCTTTACAAGAGCTGTGAAAGTTATAAGTGATCCGAGTAAAAATATATAAGTATGTAAAAACATATAAAAATACTAGGTGTATGCAAATTCTGTAACGCAGCGAAATTATCTAAAAGCTAGTTGATCCGGCAAACGTTGTTCTGCCTTTTTAACTACTCTTATTTTTTTTCTATATTTTCTCACCTTTTAAATCTTTCCTGGACTTCAACAATTAATTCAAAACCAAAATTAGCCAAATCGGTTCGGCCGTTCTCGAGTTTTAGCGAGACTAACGAACAGCAATTGATTTTTATATATGTAGACTAGCTGACTCGGCAAACGTTGTTCTGCCTTTTTAACTACTCTTATTTTTTTCTATATTTTCTCACCTTTTAAACCTTCCCTGGATTTCAACAATTAATTCAAAACCAAAATTAGTCAAATCGGTTCAGCCGTTCTCGAGTTATAGCGAGAATAACGAACAGCAATTGATTTTTACATACATATATAGGTATATAGATGACAGCACTTTTTCCTCCATCCCCCGCGAAGTACATACTTCTAAATCAGCTCAGCAAATTCTTTAATTCTTTAGCTATCTAACGATATACCTGATTAGATTGTGTATGTTGAAGATAGTTACGTAGCTATGACATTAAACGTTATCCCCCAATTTTCTTATCATCAGGTTTTTTAACTGTTTCTCATTGTGAATGCAAATATAAAGACGTATTCACGTCAAAACATTTTTTAACTTTGTGAATTTTGAAGTGAAAACTTCTTTAGGCGCGTTGAGCGTTTTGGTAGAGGGTAAAATCCTTGGTTCGCGTCACCGACATGCTAATGACTTATTTCAGTTACCATAAACCTATTGTATCTTTTTTAGAATACAATGAAATGATTGAACGAACAGATAATCTAAGTATTGTCGAAATTAATGATGACAATGATGTAAATAATGAAAATAATGTTCAAAATTGAATTCATTGAAATTCGTGTAAATATAAATACTATGTATAATTAAGATAATTGTATATTAATTATTTTTTCAACCACTTTGTATTTATATTTTGTTCATGATTTGTTTAACCCATCATATGTAACTAATAAATAAAACATAAAAAAAATCATATAATTTTTGCATATAGTTTTAATTACTCTCAACTTAATAGTTCCGTTTTCACTTCTATCGGCAGTCCCACGACTGCTACTGTTTTTTTTAATATTTTACTTTTTGTAGATAGAATTCGCGATGAAGTTGATAGGGTATTCAAGGGCATTGTGGTAGCTGTGACAGTATTCATAACATGTGCGGGCTTGTGTTTTGTAACGGCTTGTGTATACTGTTGCAGGATAAGTTACATGTAAGTACTAAGATACTCCTAACTCATTACACTACTTATCCTTGCACCTACCTACTAACCCGTAATAAACGGGGCACTTACCTTGTATTTTACGGGTTGCCCCGTTTGTTAGGTTACAAAAATTTAAGAACCCGTTTTTTTTTAATCATTAGACACCAAACAAGGAGATGGCTCTAATGAAGGAAAGAGCTTCCTCTTTTACCATTGCCTACAATCGCCAAAGATGTTAATGGTGCGTTGCTATCTATATGCCGGAATGGCAATGCATAAGTCTACCGGCTACCTTGCCCTTCCAACTGGAACACGACAATTACAAGCATTGACGCTTGATAATACCGCTATAAAGTTAAAAGAAAGATCATATTATGATCATTACCTACGAATTACGATAGATAGTGCTTTCGATACTGACATAGGCAAATCGTCAAAACACTCTATTTATTTGCTCAGCCCAAGGGTCTAACATGGAGTGAACCTCGTGCTTCCTAGGTGTTTTTAACTTAATTATAAATATGCAAAATTAATACTTTGCAAATATATTTCTTTATTTATGTACGACGGTTATCTCTCCAGCAGATACCTAAGTATGCACCTACTAGTTTAGTCCAGTCAGAATGAACATTGGGCCTATATAACCCATCAGCGCATAGCCAATTTTTAAAGGTAATATAGGCCCCATGAATATGCTTTCAATTTGGTCTCCACAGAACCCGTGTTTTTCAGTAAGGAAAATTAAATAAAATCGTTTTGCCTTGGAATCGGTTTTATCGAAAAATGTTTGGTACAGAAGTTGAGCACCATGACCTGTACAAAAAATGGGAAAAGCATAGAATATATTACTCTAAGGGGAAAAGCAAGTACTTTTTTAGGAGGTCGGGAGTTGTTGCAAAAATTTGCGACAAAGGTCGATAAACCTTACTTATTAAAGTAATAGTAGCACTGCCGACATAATAAACTACTTTGAAAATCAGTATGTTGATTATGATAAAACATAATGATTATGATAAAAAATAAATGTTTCATTATTGAAAAAAGTGAAATCGAAACTCCGGCATATAATTGCAATTTACAGCTAATTTAATAATCTAACGTGTTTTTCCATAGAACTGATCTTGTAGAAAGTAAAGTGGTGTATAAATTTTATACCTATAAATTTTTTAAATTATAAATTTTTCAATAAAACTAGCTCAAAGAAAAAACTCTAAAAAACGATTTTTATTTTTGTAGTCCTAGTTAAAACACACGAGTTTAGTCGAGGCCAAATTTGTGGTATAAGTATTTGTGGGGGCCTATAAAAAAAACCTAGAAGTCGGACGAAATTGTTTGTTCCAAGTGGACTAGATCACTACCCAATGACAAATAAAAAATTACAGGGATCATAAATTGAGAAATGACGTAGATGCTTTGTCGAGTAAATTAAAAAGGGACGGAATATTGAGAAAAACTATAAAGAAGCCCCAGAGGAAACCAGCTGAAGAAAGTTGTAATGTGATTGTGCAGAGTGCTGGAGTTTATGTGGTTTGACGTGTCTTTAACTTGAAGTAATAAAATAATTGTATTGATTTTCAAATTTTGTTTTATTTTAATCATCAATTTTTAGCTTTGGGCGTTAATGGCCACAACAACAAGTCAACGCTGGCATGATGTTGCATGCCGCTACTGATACAGTGCAATCTCGAGTTTTATTTAACTTCCCGCTGCATATGTAGATACGGAAGTAACTGATTTTGCCCCGATTTTCTAAAATCAAGTTTTCACCAGACCTCCACGTTTTGAGGTCCGAGGAATCTTTTTCGACTACTTTCATAATGACGTCAGAATGTCAATGTATGTACATATGTATGTGCAGTGGAGTAGCCATGCAAGCAAGGGCCCTGGGGCAAAAATAAAACTTCGGCCCTATTAAAACTAAACTTAACAGTCTGGAGGAGAAAAATTATTTCATCATTAGCTTCTTTTTGTTCACTACATGGCATAATCAAGAAAAAACAGAAGTTAAATGTTTTGTATTCAATGTGGATAGCTGACAGATATTTATTGGGAAAGTTGCATGGAGGCTGCGGGCCCCCTGAGATTGAGGGCCCCGGGGCATTGCCCTGGCTAACCCGCCGATTGCTACGCCACTGTGTATGTGTGTGTATGTGTGTATATAAACAACCAAACTGGATGATGAACAGCCTGACCGATCGAAACGCGTTTTCTATCATAAGATAGCAAACAAGCAGATGGATCTCCTGATGGAATGAGTCAACCATCGCCTATAGACACCAAAGGTGCTAATGGTGCGTTGCTATCTTGTGGCGAGGTCTAATGCCACATGCATAAGCTTACTGGCTACCTTACCCTCCAAATCGGAACACGACAGTAACAAGCACTGACGTTATTGCGGCAGTAATAGATAAGGCGGTGGTACCAGACCCGGGCGAGACAATGCAGAACTCTACCATCTAGTAGCTACAATAATAATGACTCGTATAGCCAATAGGTCGCCTTTTACGACCTGCCTCGCAGAATGGCAGGTTGATGATTTTTCGACCTTCCACAATATTTTAGTACTTACTTAAAAAACTATTTCAAATATATTTTCAAAAATCAAAATCGAATCAAGTTTTCAAAAGCAACACCTTTTTAAATACTTATATTTTGTTGTTCGCAGCAAATTTCCTTAATATTTTTAAAATAACTTTCAGGCTTATATACCGATGGACTTAAAAATCTAATTAACATTTTCTTTAAGAAACCGCACCAAATACCGTAAATTGGGCAAAATCAGTCAGTTTATTTTGTATTTATCAATAAATAAAATTTTTAAAAAAAATATTATGTTTTTTGATGTTATGTCAGACTTTTTCAGCATTTAGATTATGTAGCTATGGGCGTATCCAGGTTCTGAGCCGGGGACTCTATAAATATCGAATAAGACTATTTTTATTTACGAAAGTACATAGTAGAGTGGTATATAAATTCCAGGGGAGGGGGGGAATTGCTCCCCCCCCCCCGCCCTCCTCAGTATGCCCATGTATGTAGCTAAGAAATTAGAAAACACTTTACAGCTCAAAAATAGCGTTGAATGCTACTCGAACAATTAAAATCGATCATCATTTAATCGAAAATACACCTAGAGCTTTTCAAAAATACAATTACTGTCATTTACAAAAAAAGTAATATTTTTGAAATCTGAATAAAATCTATGCTTATGTATAGTTTTTCTCCTTTGGGCTTTAGCGGGAAGCTTCGGGGATGACCTGTAGGGTCAACCGGTTTACAGATTTTTTTTGTGTGAAAAATGAATGTCCGCTGTTCGCGTTGACCACGCGAGGTCTCAGGTTCGATTCCCGGGTCGAGCAATTTAAAAAAGTGTTATTTTCAGTTTTCTAATAAAATAACAATGTTGCCCGGATTGGATAGGTGCCAGGTAGGCGATAGGTTTACCACCTATCACATTGTGGGATCACAGCCTATGACACTTACTTCTTTTTTACATTGTGGTGGGACTAAGTATCTTCGGCTAATCGTGTTAAGCATTTTTAAAAGTTTTACCAGATAATCAAATATATAGAGAATCTTAAAATAATATCCTAAGAATGGCGGAAAATATAGGTATAGTTACGATACCTACGTCATATTTTGAGCAGCTTTACTAATGTATGATATCTATATGATTGTAAAACCAATAATGGCAGCCGTTAAAAGATAACGATTATAATTATCACATTAACTTCTTTAATATGGACATCAAGTCAAAAGGACTTGATGACCTTTACACAATAAGAAATGTGATATTAGTAAAAGTCCAATATGGCAGGCGTCTCAGAATCCACATTTCTATATTAATCTATATTAATTATTATCTATATTAATGTTATAAATGCGAAAGTTTGGATGTTTAGATGGATGTTTGGATGGATGTTTGTTGCTCAATCACGTAAAAACTACTGAATGGATTTGAATGAAATTTGGCATACAGGTAGATGATGATGACCTGGAATAGCACATAGGCTACTTTTAATCCCGGAAAAATTAGTGATCCCGCGGGATTCTCAAAAAAATAATGCAGCGGGCTGCACGCTGCAGCTAGTATTATAAATGTTTAAGTTTGGATGTTTCGATGGATGGATGGATGTTTGTTACTCAATCCCGCAAAAACTACAGAACGGATTTGAATGTTTCGCACACAGGTAAAGGATGACTGGAATAGCACATAATATGCTACTTTTTATTCAGGAAAAATTAGGCGGTCCCGTGGGATTTACCAAAAACTTTTATAATGCAGCGGGCTGCACGGTGCAGCTAGTAACAATATATAATTTTCACACTAACCGCTATAATATGGGCATCGAGCGATAAAGGTCTCGATGAGTTAAACACAATAAGCAATGTGAGGTCATTATGAGCAATATTTCGGCTGCCGCAAAATAAGTATTTATAATTTTTCCACATTAACCTAGGGGGTCATGATCCCTCCCCCCTTACCTAGGCCTGTGGTCTAGGTATGGATTTATTATTGCAAATAAATAGGATTGGAGCCTATCTTGACTGAACCTCAAATATGTGACCCCACGATCCGAAGGTTGGATCCGCCCTTGTCTGTCGATTGTTGCACATGGAGAGCCCTATATGCCACAATTAAATTGTCCCATTTTCTTGCAGATATTTAGGAATTCTACTACATTACATACTTATTCTTTGATTCGACTATTTTTTACCGTTTGACCGTCTGGATTTTGCTAATTCGGTATGGCATCTTTTCAGTTTTCAATTTTCTTGTTTCAGAATCGCGCGCTGTGCTACAGTTGCTACGGTAGTTGCCGTGTTTTACGGAAATTGGACCTTATTAAAGAGAAAACTACGGTATATGGTAGCAAATATGCCGTAGCAAAATCTACGGCAATTTGGCAAGGTCCAATTTCTGCTAAGTGCTAAGTCAGAAAATTAAAAAATAACCACTGTGCGTACTGCGCTTTGACAAGAGAAAGTAAAGAGAAAGTAGTTTCCATTATCAAAGGTACTGCGTACCTTCCTTTAGGTAGTCTGTAGTACTTATCTGTAACTGAAACCTCGGGGGAATCGCCGCGCCGGTGGTCGTTGTTTGAAATAAATCAAAACCAAAGTGAAAGTATAGTATACTTTCCAAATAAGTTTTGGAAATTATCCAAAACTTCTTTAGTTAGTTAATATTAATCATTATTTTTGTTTACATTTAAATAATTTAAATTATAAAATGAAACATATTTTATTTAATTTATTTGCAACAGTAGCCGAATATAACTTTTACCACAGAACAATATACTCCTAACCGAGTTGTTACTTGTTGGTATGTTTTAACGATACATACATACAAAAATTATAAATGTGTGCAAAGTCAAAATCGTATGTATGCAACGTTCACGACGCTGGCTTTTATTTAAAACACGGTAATTTTTCCCCACCAAACACGGCTGTAAAAATTAAAATTATGTCTCTGGCAACACTAAGCGTCGTGAAAATTTGTCAATTTTCCTCAATCTAATTTCGAATTCGATTTTTGATTTTCTGCTAAATATACAAAGCGATTAAATATTATAGTGGGTATGTAATATGTATGTAATGGTTTACATTGTGAGATATTATGTATTAGGAGGCAAATTTTGTTTTGGTTAATGAAGAGGCTTTTATATCAGTGAGGTACTTAACTTTGATTTCAAATATTGCGCATTTATATTATTGTTTTTGTGTACTTACTTGTATTTATTAATGTAATTAAATGTAATTATGTTACAGGGCATATATAGTTAAAATTAGATAAAATGGATGTGAGCCTTCTAGACATGGTAATCGCAACCTTTAGCGTTATAACTGCTTTGGCAGTACTGTTCTGCATTTGTTGTGTTTATATGAAAATAAGGTAAAATGATTTATTTTATATATATTATATCATAAAAGTATAGTAAAGTATTATCACGCCGGTTCCTTGCGAGTTAGACAGTGTGAAAAAACCTTTATAAATTTTCCGATTCATCAGTTAGTTGGTTGGCGAGATAAGTGGTGATCCCATTGCCGCATTACCTAATGACTTAATGAGAATGAATAATCGATCTATTTCTTGCGATAACCGGGATTGACAGCTTTACAAGCTCATTCATGGCATAGAAATGGCAACATACCACCATCTAGACTGTGAGCTGCTATTGATATTTTGAATTTTCCAGAAAAAACTCCTTAAAACTTTAACAACACTTTTACTCAGCCTGGGAATCAAACCTTATGTTCTAAGCTAAATCAACTAACTAGTTGACTTTGTGGCAGTAATGTATATCAGAAGTAAAAACATGATAACCATGCTTTTGTATGTTACTTGAATAACATGTATCAAAATATTCTTTAATATTTTATAGAAATTGGTTAGGTATGAGTAATGGGCTACCTGATGGAAAGCAGTCACCATGGCCCATGGACATCAGCAACAAAAGGAGCTAGCAGCTGATGCAATGCCAATTTCTAAAGCAACCATTAATCCTCCATCCGTTGTAAATGTCCATACAAATTATTTGTATTGAATATAAGAGGGGAAGGGGGGTTTAGTTGAAATAAAAACTATCCTACCTATAAAGTTGGACCAAACAGTAGAACTCTACAAAATTTAATTTAAATTGGTTCATTAGTCTAGGAATTCATAACGGACAAATAATGTGACATGTAATTTATATATATTAAGATTTTAAATACGTCCATTTGGATGATTGGATGTATGAATGGACATCCATCCAGGATGTGTGATTCCGCAAAAACAGCTAACCCAATTTGGATGAAATTTGGGACACATGTAGATGATGACCTAGAATAGCATATAGGCTTCTTTTCATCCTAGAAAAATTAGTGGTCTCCGTGGGATACACCAAAAACTATAATGCATCGGGCTGCATGGTGCAGTTAGTAATGTATAATTTATTTTATATTTTAGAATAATTTAAAATTCAGTATTTATAATAAATTTCAGTGATATGAAGATGAAGAAATACATAATAGAACTTGCAAAACAACAAGGTATAAAAGTGGATCCCGATAATTTAGATTCACGTCACAAAACTGACAGTCAAGATGGAAATGAGAATTGTACGATAATGATACCTGAAGTTGGTGTTATACTATAGTTTATTATTCTTGAGGTAAGTCAAAATTTTATTTACAATTTATGCTTGGTTATAAATAAATGTTAGTTAGAAATTTCCTCTGTGGTTGCCTCTGTGGTCTAGTGGTCCAGTGTTGGCGTTGACCACATGAGGTCCCGGGTTCGATTCCCGGGTCGGGCACATAAACAAAAAAATGTTTTTTCAGTTTTCTGATAAACACAAAGTTGGCCGGGATTGGAAAGTGCCCGGTTGGTGATAAGCTTGCCACCTATCACATTTGTGGGACCAAGTATCTTTGGCTTATCGTGGGTGCACTTGTTGTACCTCTGCCTATGCCTTCGGGGATACAGGTGTGAAGATACTAGAAATTTCCTATCCTGTCCTATCCTGGAGTAGGTCCAGAAGCTCCAGCCTACAAATTTGTGAATCACAGTGATCTGGCAACTAAAATCAATGCAACAAGTGACATTTACTCGGTTTTTTGCCTCTTGCACCAAGGTTAAGGATATATATACTCTTTGACATACTTATTATTTAAATATGTCATAGAGTAGCAAATAAACAGATAGTTCTTTTTCAGACATTGGGCCGACATAGGTAGACATGAAAGTTGATCACTTTATTGCATGCTATATTTGAAATAGAAACTTATTCTGATCCATCCAACAAATTTATTGAGACATTGAACTGCTGATTCTTGAAATATTTGGAGCACCAGCTAATTAGTAACCAAAATATGAATTTTATTAGCTTAGCTAGTGATTTTTTAATATACTGACACACCAAGGGGGAGGTAATTAACAGGGAGGTTTTGGAGAATTCAAAGTTTTACCCTCAGCGTCTTGACATCTGGAACTCAATGACCATATCACCACATCAGGTTTTTGCCTTGCACTACTTTGTAGAAATATTTGTCAGTGGCAATGGCTATGCAGTGGCAGTGGCTGCATATTTATGCAGTTGTCTTTGGGTGTGGTGATTAATTAACTGTTTGTCAATCCATCCTATAAAAAATACTCATCAATCTAATACAACATACCACTATTAGATTTTTTTGTATCATGAGATAGTAAACAAGCCTTTAGTACTCCAGATGGAAAGAAACCATTGTCTATAGACACCAAAGATGGTAATGGTGTGTTGCTATTCATGTGACAGGATGGCAATACTACATACATGTCTACTGGCTCTTTTATCCTTCAAACTTGAATATAACAATGTCAAGCGTGGACAATATGCGGCATAAATAGGTAATTCAGTGGTACCATATACCTGGGCGAGTGTACGTACAATGGCCCAAGTGGCTAAGTGCGGATACAGCAATAGTTAAAAAAAATACCTAGGCGAGGCATTGCGGAACTCTACTACCTAGTAGTTATGGTGCTAGTCACTAGTGACACGTTTGCCTTTAACAAACTGCCTGGCAGAATTGCAGGTGGTCTATTCTTCAAAGGCTACTGACCAACATGGTATAACACAGTATTGTCTGTTTTACCATGAGATGAACTATCTATTTGCTCTTTTATAGTTTTAGCAAGTGAATTGTGTAGTTTATGTTAAGTAGTAAGTACGTCTATAGTTTTTGCATGTATGTATTTTGAGGTAACTATTTTTATATTAATATGTGTTGGAAAAACTTTTTACACCTTTTTAAGAAAATTTAAGATTACATTGTGGAGGACTGTAGAAACCTAATAATTTTAAATAACATGCATTATTAATATGTTAAATTATATAAACAAACATTACACACACTAAATTCATGTGATATACATGACAATATACACACATGTAAACTGGAAAAACTTTAAAAACAGCAAAGAAAAATATTGACTTGCAGGGATTGAACCTGCGACTGTCTCCCTAAAGCCGGGACTCGACGTGTTAAAAATCTTCTTTGCTGTATGATCGATTATGTCGATTGCACTGATCTCTAGGTATACATACCATAGTTTTTCTAGTTTTCCTAAGCTCGGGGTGAGTGCTGTAACACAAAAATAATTACTAATATGAAAATACTGATTAAAATTATAAATCTGAATTTCATCTGTAACGATGAACTCATTTAACTAGTTATACGTATGAATACGTAACGATCAGTACAAAGAATTTCGCCACATCGAGCGTGTTGACACTAGCTAAGTGGTAGAGCTTCCCGGCTTTAGGGAGATGGTCGCAGGTTCAATCTCTGCGTGTTGATATTTTTCTTTGTTGTTTTTAAAGTTTTTCCAGTTTTCCAGTTTCCATCCCAAGTATGGGGTGAGTACTATAATACATGTTAACTATTTATTATGGCTAAAATTTTTGTTAAAAGAGATTTCATTGTTCAGTCTATGGTGGAATTTTGATCATAAAATAGATTTTATTGTTCAGTCTGTGGTGAAATTTTGATCACAGTATATGCTCTATATTTATTAATTTATATTTTTTTATATTTCAGGTTAGTCAATTCTAGTCAGAAGTTCCTGAATATTTGCTATTTTATAAAACTTATGATTTTTTTAAGTAATAATTTAAAGCTATAACAAATCTTCTCCAACGAAATTGCCAAGAATTACAAATGTATAAAATGAAGTGCACATAACTTCTATAATTTAAGTCTGATTTGTGTCAATGATTCTAAACTTATTTTATAAACTAGTTCTAGTCCTCATTATGTAGATGCTATTGCAAAATTAAATTATTTTATTTATTTTAGTCATTAGTATTTATCTTAAAATTCCTTAGGGGTCTATTTTTATAAGTGATAAATCCATATAATAAAACTTATATGGAATTAGTAATCACTTTTTTACGAGGGTAAGATGGATAGGATATGCCTACAGAATGTTGTTAGATGTTTAGTGATCTTCTTTCATAATTTTAAGCCTACTACCTAGACTAAGTTCCTTAGAAACATATTACTGTTGTGGATCTGCATTATATAATAATGTACGAATAATAATGAGAGTATTAAAAACAAATAGAACAAACTATAGTTTTGGTTCAGCATAATATATGTTTCTGTTAACCAAATGCAAAGTTGACATCTGTATTTGTCTTATGGACCTGGATTTCTGTAAATATTTTGTCTGAACATCATCGGAGATTATTAGGTGTAATATGCATTTATTCCTGAATCCAATTTAAAGTAATTGAAAATGTTAATAATTACCAAAATACGTAATTTTTTCGAAATGGAATTTTTAGAGATATTTTATAATTTATAATAGTAGTAAAAAATCCTTTGTCCTTAAGGCTGTATCATTGTATAGGACATTGTATTATTTTACAGAAATAGTATTTTTGTTCTAAAACATAAATTTTTTGCCTTCTGAAAGTAGATTTAAATTAATAAGGAGTAATTCTATGTTAAAGAACTGCTTAAAGTTTTAAATTAGGGAATCAGCTAATAATGTCTACCATTATTGTAAGTTTTTAAGTAACCACTATACTTATATGGCATTTAAAATTATATAGGATTAAACTAGCTTGTGCCATCTGTAACTTATTTTTGTGTTATCTAGAGTTGCATTCAGAGAAGCCTGACTCCCTAAATACTCATGATGTTGACTGTACATTGAGTTTCAATTCTAGCTATCAAGCTATCAACCGTTTAGGCTACAGAGCATGTCAAAGAAATACATATTCATACATACATATACTCAAAAATATAACCCTTTTAGTACAGTCGGGTAATCAAATAAAATTGGGCATACAGCATGTTTTTTGTGCTACAGAACAAATTCGGTGATAGTTGAAGGGATAGAGAGTGACATAGGCTACTTTTTATCACTTTTTATCTACCCAATTCCCACGCGAGCGAAGCCTTGGGCAAAAGCTCATAATTTATAATATAGAAGTAAGTGAATTTCAGAACAAATTCATTAAAAATAAATATAACAAAAATGACAAAAATAAATATAACCACAAGGAGCTACAGAACAAATTCGTCAAAAATAAACATGACTGAATATTGACCAAAAACAAACATGATAAAAGTGAGCTACAAAACAAATTCTTAAAATATAAACATAACCGAAAGTTGATCAAAAATAAAATAAAATGTAAGCTACTGAGCAAATTCATTCAAAATAATAACAGAAAGTTGATTAAAACTAAACATAGCAAAAGTGAGCTACAGAACAAATTCATCAAAAATAAAATATAACAGTAAGTTGCTCAAAATTAAACATAACAAAAGTGAGCTACAGAAGAAATTAATCAAAAAAATAAACATAACAGAAACATAAACATGACAAAAGTGAACTAAAGAACAAATTCATCAAAAATAAAATATAACAGTAAGTTGCTCAAAATTAAACATAACAAAAGTGAGCTACAGAAGAAATTTATCAAAAATATAACAGAAAATTGTCTAAAATTAAACGTAACAAAGGTGATCTAATGAACAAATTTATCAAAAATAAAATTACAAAAGTGAGCTACAGAATAAATTAATCAAAAGTAAATATTACAAAAGTGAGCTACTAAACAAATTGATCAAAAAATAACAGAAAGTTGATCAAAACTAAACAATAAAAGTGAGCTCATTACAGAACAAATGCATCAAAAATAAACATAACAGAAAGTTGATCAAAATAAACATAACAAAAGTGAGCTACAGCTTCATGTCTCAAGCTAAAAGCCATCAAGCGGTTTAAGCTGCAGGGTGTATCAAAGAAATATTCATACATACATATACTCAAAAACATAGCCCTTCTAGCGCTGATGGATAATTAAATAAAAGTGGATATACACGTTTTCTGTGGATTAGCCGTCACTGCGTAACAAACAGACAGTCTCGCATTTATAATACTAATATAGATTAATATTAAGGAGATGTATGTATCAGTAGGGTCATGTTTATCTGAATGTGGTAATATTTTACTAGTTATTTAGCCTATCGAAAGTTACTTTGCTTTAGCCTATTGAGACTGAATTTTTTTAAGTATGTATGGCTTAAAAGGTATGTATTGTAGGTTGTAGTTATTACAGTGAGAGAGGAAGATATAGAGTGTGGTAGGCTACAGAGCAGGATTCTCAATTATCACCAAACTTATTTTTAAGACTATGGAGTATAAAGACCGGAAGCACAATTTTATAAAATGTGACGCTGAAACTATCAATTTAAGTTTATACACGGCTTTCACTAGTTCATATAAATATTTCGTAACAGTAAGATAATTGTTTTTACTTAAAACAAACATTGAAACATCATTTGCAATATTTGTTTACTAGCATTACGTGTAGGTGTTGTTAAGCACGATTTGTTATCGTTCCAATTCCATTGTTTTGATTCAGATTAGTACTAGATTGTAAGTGGCTGGATTACAATTTCATTAATTGGTTGGGCTTATTAACAAACTAGTTTGTTATTGAATGAATTACAACATATTAAGTTGTAACTTAACGTTTAGTAAACAATATAAAGCTTGTGTAAAAATTATGAAATCAAAGGAGATTTCATAATCTAAAAAAGCGTATTGTGTCAAGCTATTAAATTTTTTGGGTTAATTTTTTATGTAGCGTCTAAAAAATAAATATTTCTATTTTGTGTCTATTAAATAGATACTGTTTCCGGCACTCTTTAAACGATTTTCCATTTAAATACGTGTTCTCGAAATCGTATTATGTAATCCACTATGTCGCTCACGTAGCGGATAGTAGTCGTATGGTCTGAAATTAGATATTTTTGAAAGGATTAAATGAACATTGGTTAATACAGCAAAGCCAGATTTCTTTAAGGCTATAGTCCACTGATACAGCAAGGCCATTTTTTTAAAGGTTATAGTCCACTGATACAGCAAGACTATCTTTTTAAGGCTATAATCCACTAATATAGCAACGCCATCTTGCTTTAAGACTATAGTCCACTGATATTGCTAGTGCATCTTTTTTAAGGCTATAATCGACTGATACAGTAATGCCATCTTTTTAAAGGCTATTGTTTACTGATACAGCAAGGTCATCTTTCTTTAAGACTATAATCCACTGATACAGCAAGGCCATCTTTTTTAAGGCTATAGTCCACTGATACAACTTTTTTGTAACGCTATAGTGCACCGATACAGCAAGAAGGCCATCTTTATTTAAGTTTGTTTCAGGGACTTATTTGCTATGAGATTGTGATCCTGTTCTTTACACTCCATATTTAAGACTGAACTTTTTAAAGATATTATTTTAAATTAAACTCAGTCTATATATTAATCTGTGATATTTTGCGACCAAACATTTCTATGCACAGTAAAGTTTAAGAGAATTTTTATATTTTTTAATCTCTTGTACCTATTTACGTACATGATTTTGACTCATCTCTATTTTATTGTACAGATACCTAAACTGTATTCTTCAGAATTTTTGTGTAGATAAATATAATGTTAAAATAAATTAAATAACAATTTTTAATTTATCAAGATCAGTGATAATACGCATGTATTTATTTAAACATAATTAAATTAGTTAATTGTGTGAATCCCATGAATGAATGGATAAATAAATTCTCCAATATTTTTAGGCAATGTGCTTATGTCTGATTTATTGTTGTTTTATATTTAACATATTTAAATCCTAGTCATATTGTGATAAAATATACTGTACTAATAAAATAAGATAGCTTCTTTGTCTTGTGTTTAATCGTTATAAGTAATCAATTTAAAATTTATCAGTCGGAAAAATTGTTATTTTTGTTGTAAATATAGTATTTATTGGAGTTTTTTGAATATGAACAATCATATTACTAACTTTATGAGCGAAGTAATTAAGTCTATTATAACGAATAGTTTTTGATGTCTGTGCATTTCTAAGGAAACAAAATATAAGAATATATTATTAAACTTAAAAAAATATATAAATTTATTTAGAATTGAGATTTAGATGGAGTAGATCGAAATCGACTTTCCGATTTCTTACAGATATTTTATATTCTAATACTAGAATGTGTTATAGTAGAAGAATAAATTTAATACATAACTTATATTGATACGAGTTGTATCCCATATAAGCATAAATACAGCCAGCCATAAGCAGTATTAAAATTTTCATGTCATTTTATTGTCGTCAATAAAATATTGTCGATTATGTAGTATAATTACTAATTAGTAGTGTTGTTCGTAGAATATTGTAGTGTTGTGGAAGCTTATTAAAAAATACTACATTAATTTTAGATGCTTAAATAAGAAGCGTAATGCTCTATGTGCCTATCTAATTTAATTCTATGTTTTAGTTATACTATTTTTGTTAAGATATTTTTAAATAGATGTTATTAATTATAAGATTACACTGTCTATCTGCCTTTTTAAATGTGACAATTGATGCTTATGAGGTATAGTGAGAATTTTATTAATTGTAATGAGCTCTTGAGACAAAATACGCTACTATTAACATTGATATGGTGTCTTGGTTTTTGACTTTAAGTTTTTAAATAAATGAAAAAATCAAGCCATTAATATTTTATATTTAATATTATTTTTACAGAAAAACGGTATACATTTTTAAAGTTGAAACAAAAATTGATTTACCTTTTTACTTACATTATTTCAGACCCTACATAATTATTTTAAATTTTTAGACGATAATAATAATTTATAGTTTAATTTATTTTAAAACGGAATTACCGTTTTGCTTTAAAATTAGTGCTTGTATTGACGTCTCAGGTTATAATTGTTGGTTAACAAATAAAACTCACTATATTAAGTAGAGTTTTGGCCGTTGTTTTTTATACGAAACTAGGAATTTAAACTCTATCTTGACATGGAAAAGTCACCAAGTTGACAAAAAATCAACAAGTCACCAACAAGGACAAAAATATCTCCATTTCAAAATTTTAACTATGTAATTTAATGAGCTTTTCCTGTTATACAACGATATACGCTTTTATTCTTTTAATCTTGCTAAGGCTAGGACCGACGATTTCCTTTTAATTTTAAGAAATTCTCGTAATTAGTCAATTTTGAATTGTTCTATTTTAAAATATCATATGTAGATAATGTAGTATGTTTAAAGTCGTAGTGATTATTATTACACATAAAATATTTAGCGAAATATATTTAATAAGTGCATTCTAACATTGAAGACCAAATTTTAAGCTTAACTTAAATATAAATATGTAAGCGTGTTCTTTTGCATTTGAAATTAGATTTAAGTATGTTTAGTACTCATTGATATCTGGATAATGGCAACGCCTTAAATTTTAATTAGGTACTGCTGCGAGATGTAAGCAATTTGTTTATTCTTTTACGTTGACAATTATTGACTATGGCTTTAAGATGACTCGCAGTTGGTGCGCTGTAAGCACATAGTCTGCTTGCTAGAAGCGCGCAAGTAGCTTAATTAAGAAGTTATTGTAGTAGTCCAATTTATAAGCTGTTTATTTCCACCTCGAATACGCAAAGCCGGCGATCCTTTTCCTAACCGAGACACAAATATCCTCTCCGTCAAATGTCGCTTATTTGAGGTACCCAGGATACAACCTGGAGCACTTTTTCTCCCTCAAGCTGGCGTTTGCGCATTTGTACGTCAGGGTATTTGTTATAATCGTCTTGGTACCTACGAACTTCGGGGCCTATCAGTTTTATGGGTTCGCGTAGAACATGGTGGCCACATCCATATCTACGCTTGTCTCTATAAGTCTCACAGAGGTAATGCCGATACTGAGCGGCTCTTTGAGCATGCATGTTCAAACGACGTCTGAACAATTACTAGGGTTGTTTCCATCTGCTGAGTTGGTTGTCTTGGGAGACTTTAATGCACATCATAGTGGTTGGGTTCCCGGATCACCGACTTTGCTGGTAGAACTACGCATGATTGCTCTGACATATGGTTTGACTCAGATAGTACATTCAATCTGTTGCGCCAACAAGTCAGAATAATAAGCGACCCATTGCTATTCGAAGAGTTTGGCATTTTAAGTCAGCAGATTGGGATGGATTGCGGGACTTTTTTGCATCCTACCCTTGGAGGCGGCCCTGCATGTCATCAGATGATCCCCACGCTTGTGCAGAAATGATTGCCGACGTGGTGCAGCAGGGTATGGACTATTTCATACTTAGCTCCATAATTCCCGTCGGTGGTCGTTCTCGTCCATGGTTTGACCAGTCTTGCAAAAAAGTGCACTATATAAAGCAAACTGCATTCCGAGCCTGGATGCGAGCTAAAGCTCAGGGTGATCCAAAATCCGATGACCTTACAAAGCAGTTTAATTCTGCCTCTAGGTCTCTTAAGCGTGAAATAGCCACAGCTAAGTCAAGTTACATTGAAAGAACTGGCAAGAGACTAGTGCGCTTTCCATCTGAAAATCGTGCGTTCTGGTCTCTTGCCAAGGCTATTCAGGGTAAATTCTTTCAGTCGTCACTACCACCTTTACGAAAACCAGACGAATCGCTGGCCCATAGCGCCAAAGAAAAAGCGGATCTCCTAGGCTTCCTCTTTGCGCGTAATTCATTTGTTGATGATGGGGGGAAAACTTCCACCAACCATTCCATCTAGTGTAAATTCAATGCCTGACGTTATATTTACACAGAAGGCTGTTAGGCGAGCTCTGTTCTCCCTCGACGTCAACAAATCGAACGGCCCAGACGGTATCCCCGCTATACTACTTCGAACATGCGCTCCTGAAATTACACCGGCGTTAACGCACCTTTTCCGTCTGTCTTACATCCAGGGTAATATTCCCGTGGCATGGAAGACTGCCCTTGTTCACCCGGTTCTTAAAAAGTGTGACAAATCCGACCCCTCTAATTATAGGCCCATAGCAATTACCTCTTTGCTCTCGAAAGTGATGGAGTCCATAATCAATAAAAAGTTACTACAGTACTTGGAAGATCACCAACTTATTAGCGACAAACAATACGGTTTCCGTCGAGGACGCTCTGCCGGTGATCTTCTGATCTGCCTTACTCATCGCTGGGCTTCAGCCATTGAGTGCAAAGGAGAGGTATTTGCAGTCAGCATTGATATTGCTAAGGCGTTTGATAGAGTTTGGCATAGGGCACTTCTATCAAAACTACCATCTTATGGCTTGCCTTCGAAACTGCAAATATGGATCGCCAGCTTCTTGAAAGACCACAGTATCCAAGTCGTTGTTGATGGTGTTTCTCTAAAGCACATGTTGGTGCTTCTCTGCACATGGTGTTTCACAAGCACATGGTGTTTCTCTGTTTGTTTCCAAAGCTGGCGTTCCACAAGGCTCTGTACTATCACCTACGCTGTTTCTTCTGTACATCAATGATATGCTGCAAAACAACAGCATTCATTGCTATGCAAACGACAGTACGGGAGATGCTATATACACAGGCCGTGCGAATCTTTTGAAGGCACAAGTAAATGAGAGTCGGAATAGGCTGGTGTCTGAAATTGAGACATCTCTGGAGCTGGTCTCAGATTAGGGCGAGAAAAACCTTGTTCAATTTAACCCCCACAAGACACAAGCCTGTGCGTTTTCCACTAAAATCCTTTTCATAAAGCTCCAATATTCCAGAACACTCCCCTTACCATCTCTAATAGCATTTATGTTTTAGGCGTTGAAATTGCAAGTGACGTCCAATTTCGTCATCATTTGGAGGGTAAAGCTAAATTAGCTTTCAAGAAACTGGGGATATTAAATCGGGCTAGACGGTACTTCACTCCTGCCCATATACTAATGCTTAACAAAGCGCAAGTCCTACCGCACATGGAGTACTGTTCGCACCTATGTGCCAGTGCACTCCAGTATCAAACCCTTTAATTCGACAAAATCCAACGCAGGCTGGAGCGCCTTGTCGGCTGTCTTGAACCCCTCTGTCTCTTACTCGTCTTGAACCCCTTAGCCACCGGAGAGATGTGGATTCTCTATGTGTTTACTACCGTTTATACAATAGGGAGTGTTTTGATGAGCTTTTTAATCTAATACCGGCTACCACGTTCCGCCAACGCACTACACGCCGTAGTGAGGAATTCCATTCACACCATCTTGACGATTGGTCATCTACGACTGTTCGATTTGTACGTACCTTCTTTATACAAACAGTCAAGCTTTGGAACAGTTTACATCACACGGTTTTTCCGAGTAGCTACGATCTTGGGATTTTTAAGAGGAGGATCAACAATTCCTTAAAAGCCGACATCGCATTGGCAACTAACCCCTTATGTTGTAAATGTCCATGGTGTGGTCCATCCAGTGGTGACCGCTTTCCATCAGGTGGCCTACTCGCTCGTATGCCTGCAAATTCAAAAAAAAAAGCTGCAAGCGCCCTGACAGTTCGTGGTTTTTTTTCTTTTGGAAAGTTCTTTAGTTCTTTACGGCGTGTACCGGAAATAGAAGCAAAACGAGAAAGTGTCCAACCGACATTTTCGCCGTAGTTACAGCTATGCATTAATGTAGTGAAGTTTTATATTAAGCCGAGACGAAGTAGAGAAAAGGTTAACGATGTGTTAAGTAAGCCATGCGCGTTGTATTACAATTTTATTACCCTTCTGTCATTATTATTTATATGCTCCCTTTCCTGTTTTTTCGAAAATACTCATTTCTCGGCACACTCGCACATTATTTATTTTACATACCTTACTCTAGTGGATAGCGGTGGGTAATCTTTATTCCTCGGGGTGCATTTGTTCATTTACTTCGGCTCCGGCACGGATATGATTCACCTTATTTATTTCTTTGGCTCTCTTCGTCCTTTTTTTTTATTGCAGCGTATCATACTCTGTGATCGTATCTTTAAATCAACGTTTCCCTTCATGTTTTTTTCGCTCCCACTAATTCCACAGTAATGTATGTAGATTTTTAGGTTGATTATGGCTTGTCGCGGCTCAACAGAAGAGTGTAGACATCATCCACAATTTGCAATACCACTCACTCTCTCATTTTAATTGCAGTACGCTCAGTCGCTCACCATTCTGACGGGAATAAATAATTCCGCGGAGACGATAAGGATTTGAAGGAATAAGTAAGCTTATCGTATCCGACCCCGGAATCAGTATCTTTCATTCAGTACCTCCAGAGTTACACACCTTTAGTATTGGATATAAGGGGAGGCTGGGGTGCTTCAGCACCCAAAACTTGAAAAATTTGATGATTACCTTGATAAAGTCTACCTTCAGTTTAATCAAGCTCTCCTGTAAACAATAATTCGTTAAAAACTTTCAGTTTGATACATAAAACGGTCCTTCTTACGGGAACACAAATACTATTTTATTCCGAATTCCGATGTTCTGATTTTCAAAAGCCCGAATTCCAGTATACTTAATATTTATAATGTCCGTTATTAAAATCGCGCAACTTATTTTACCGATATTCAATGCGATTTCTTTGTTTTCTGATTTTCATAAGTGGAATCAAATACTGGGTCCTCGGTCCGATAAACGATATAAAATTGGAATTCTGATTCAATTCATATAATATTTAGTTACGCACATATATTCTCCTCCTAAACTTGCGTCTATCATCTAGTGTTATTCAATTATTTGAGTTAGGTTAGGTTAGAATAGTGATCACCGCGTCAAGGCGCGTAAACGAAGAGAGCGTGCCGCAACAGCGGTTGTCGAACGCCAGATTTTCTATTGTGTATTTCGAAATTCTAATTTTAATAATCGAAATACGAATTCGTATTTTTGATGTTTCGAATTATTACTATGTCGGACTTATTTGTTATTGTATCTATTGAATAATTCGATATTTCGGTATGCATAATATATAAACTACCAAGTAAACAACTCGGAGAGAATAATAATTCTATACGTTAAAAATGAAATTTCGGAATTATAAAAATAGGATGAATGATAAATTGTATTTTAGTAATTTTAAACTGTTTGGATTTTCAAAATTATGAAAATCAGTAATTTTAAAATTGTATTTCTGACTGACGGAATAAAGTTTTTCATATTTATGTAGTACCCCTAGTATGTATCCCCTACTTACTTGCACCAACCCTATTCATTTTTAAGACCAGTACAAGCTATGTTGTAGTGGTAACGTTAATCAGAATATTAGTTCTTAATAACATTTAACACAGCTTATTCAATTATGGTATAAACTCTGTTATTTTATATGCAACATGTGCGCACAAAATCTTACAATTCTACAAAAAAAAGTTGAATATTTTAGTATATCTATTACGACTATGTAACTGTAGATTTTATTTATATTACAAAATATACCATGAGACACAAATTGGATAGTGTTTTTTTATTCTGGAGGTAAGTATAAAAAGTTCTGACTCACTGACACATCAACGCCCAGCCTAAACTGTTACTGCTGAACCACTGCCTATTTCAAACTTTAGCCTTATCTTATTTATACCGACGTTCTCGTCATAGGCTTTCCACCTATACTACGAATATGCAAAATCTTACCGCCATCACCGTCACTCAACGTCCGCTTCTACATAATTGATTTTTTTACACACTTTGGCCAGATGACCTCTTGCCTTACACTTTCGACATCTGTATTACTATTATTATTACGTATTAGCGAAACAGTACTAAACCGGCACTGGTCAGAACTATGATTATCACGACCACACACTGCACATCTCCCGCTTAGGGGCTTAGCACTGCACTTCGACTCACGATCCTGTCGAATTTTATACACAGGCTCGGCCTGCGTTTGCTGTAGAGGTGACGTCACGGCGGCACCGTCGTGCGCGCACCGCACGCTTTCTGCTAGTTCCACCGCCTTGGCCAGGGTCAACTCCTTCACGTCCTGAGCAAACAGTTTATCTCGCTCCGGACCTGCTGACATGCCCATTACAAAACGGTCGAGCAAAGACTCTTCCACATTACTAAATCCGCAGTACGCCGTGAGCACTCGAAGTCTAGCTGTCCACTGTTGATGTGTCTCGCCTGTTTGTTGAAAAGCCGCATGGAATTTACACCGCTCTCCAAATCCGCAGCGCTTTGGCGTAAAATGGCTATCTAACAAGGTAATTATTTTTTTATACGATATTTTTTCTAGTTCCTTGGGTAAGGCGAGGTCTGCTGCCAGCTTGTACGAGGCGTCGTTGAGTACGCTTAGCAGTATAGCTCGTCTCTTAACTCCCGTAACGTCCGTCTTGTCGTCGATATAGTTGGCAATAAACCATTGTGAAAGACGGCTTCTATACGTTTTCCAATCCTGAGTATTATGGTCAAAGGAAGATAAAATCCCAAATTGTGCCATTTTTCTGTTTCTTTTTTGTAACTTTAAATTGAGGGTATCGTCGCCACTGTTATTTACGGGACACGAGTAAAACGACCGCTAGCTAGTTTCGCACTGATTTATTACTGTAAAGAGCGGCGCCACTTAAGCCACATATGTAACATAAACCCTTGGAACGAGAAGGCTGAATTTTTTTACAGGGATAATTTTTAAGGTGTAGACGAGGAATAAAAATTAAAAGGGATTTTACGAAATTCAGGGATGAATGAAATGACAATGAAAAAGATGGTGAAATAAGGGGCGAAATATTGCATGAAGTTTCCTCCATTGACGACATGTTAATTTACTCGCGGTCGAAGCTGCCCTGGTTCCTGATTTTGTTTTTAGCCCCTGACGCAAACAAACTGATGGTTCTTCCGATGAAGAGACAACCATCTCTTATAGACATCAGAGATGTTAATGGTGCTTCATATCAGTTTAGCAAGGATAGAATGCCAAATGCATAAGTTTATCGGCTACATTACCCTCCTTGTACGGATGGCGAGGTGTATCGTAGAGTTGGAGGTAATGATACAACGAATGATGAGTAAATACTGATTTATTATATGAATAACATAGGTTTTATATACTAATCACACAGTCTCTCTCACATCTCCCCCATATTACTAAATAAAATAAAAGGTATAATTTTATTTTATTACTACATACAAAGGTAATATTATAGAAAAAAAATAACATTTCTAGTGACACAAATAATATAATAATTGATGCATATATTGGTATAATTAAATTTCGTGTACGTCTACAGTACTGAACATACATGGAAATATAAACATGACAATATAAAATTATAATGATAAATTACACAATCCAAACCTGAACCTACGGTCTCGCGGCCGCGGCTCGTCTACGAGTACCACTGACCTATGCGATTAATCTACATACTATATGTTACATCATTCTTATCGTTAAAAAGCTAAATACAGAGGTTCAACATTTGCATTTTTAATTGTAATAAAATTTAGTTCGGTTTTTGTGTACAATATCTCTCTTACCATTTATTTCAATTTCTACATTGGGTGATAAATCTCTTATTACAGTATAAGGTCCAGAGTACAGTTGTTTAAGTTTATTGCCTATTTCATTTTTAATTAAGACCTTATCGTTAGGCTTATAGTGTACGGGGTTAACATAATTGTCGTACCTACTTTTTCTTTCTATTTTACTAGCAACTAGGTTTTTCCGCGCTTCAGTTTGAGAAACCTGAAGTCGATATTTAAGTTCATGCGGGTAACTATCGTAGTTGTAAAGAGGCTCTACGCATTTTAACAAATTGTTAGGCAAGTTACACTTTTTACCATAAACAAGTTCAAAAGGTGTAAATTTTGTTGACGTGTGAACTGTCGTATTATACGCAAAGCACCAGAACGGTAACCAACTACTCCACAATTCAGGTTTTCCTTCAGTTTGAATTCGCAAAAAGGCGCCTAGATTTTTGTGAGTGTTTTCTAACGATCCGATACTTTGGTGATGATACGCCGTTGAATTTAATTTCTTTATATTAAGCAGTTCACAAACCTGTTTGATGGTTTCCGACATAAACTCTGCGCCCCTGTCAGTAGCTATCTCCCTTGGTACGCCATGTTGTAGTATAAAATTATTTACAAAACTACGAGCTACTTCTGTTGAAGTTTTTGTGAAAAGGGGATACGCGCACACATACTTTGATAACTCACACTGTAATGTAAGTATATAACAATAGCCATAGTTATCTTTATCCATAGGTCCTGCCAAATCTAGAAAGATTTTATCAAAAGCCGAATGAGCAGTCGACGTAATTGTCATTGGCTCTTTAACTTGAATTGTATACTTATGCCGTTGGCATTGAGGACATTTTTTAACAAAATTTTTGACATCGGTCTCTAAACCCGGCCAAAAATAATATTTTTTGATATTGGTTAACATTCTTCTGATGCCCGCGTGGCCACTAGTGGGCAAAAGATGAAAGTCATTTAGTATCACTTTCCTATCGTCCTTGTTTTCTATTCTCTCAACATCCTTTAATATACATAATCTGGGCCCTTTCCAGTTACTTTGTTTTTTTATTTCGCTTATTAGTTTCTCCACAAATATATAGTTATTTTGATTTTTAATAAAGTATACTTCAACAACATTAATTTTTTCACAAAAATCGCTCAGTGCTCTCGCAAATTCGGCTCGCGTAATTTGTGATTGAGACGCTGGCTTTTTTATAAATATTATCTTCTGTTGCGCAACGTAAAATAATAAATTACTTTCTAAAGTTATTAAACTATCATCTCTAAATTTATTTAAACTACTACTCTCAGCAAATCTTAGCTCTACTGCGTCTTTCGGTTTAATATAGGTTTCCACAACTTTTGGTTGATCAAGCCAATCGTTGGTGGGCAACATATCATCCGACGGAACAGTAGGTAATTGTCTCTTTTGAGCACGTGTCATGACATGCAAGCATTCGTTCATCTCTTTCAGTTCTTTCGAAGTAATTTTTATTCTAGGTAATGCGTCTGCAGCCGCATTCTCCTTACCTTTCACATACTCGATTACGTAATCATACTCTTCTAAAATAAGCCTAAATTTAAACAGTCTACTAGAGGGATCTTTTAGATTAAATAAATATACAAGAGGTTTGTGATCGGTACGTATTTTAAACGTACGACCGTACAAGTAAGGTCTAAAGTATTTAACGGCCCATACCACAGCTAAAAGCTCTTTTTCTATGGTAGGATAATTCCTTTCTGCCTTATTAAGACTCCTACTAGCATAAGCTACAGGCCGGCCATCTAAGTTACATAAAACAGCTCCTATTGCATACCCAGATGCATCGGTTTGTACTATAAATTGATTCTGTTCAGAAAAATCTGGATATTGAAGAATTGGTGGTGACATAATATTTTGCTTAATAGTTTCGAACGACTTTTGACAATTTTCGTCCCACACAGATTTAGAATTTTTTCTACACAAAAGATTTAAATGGTACGCTTTCTCCGCGAAATCAGCAATGAACTTCCTATAATAATTCGCGAAGGCCACAAAACGTTTCACGTCATCTATATTTTTGGGAATTGGGTAATTTTTGATTACCTTGATTTTTTCTGGGTCGGGCAATATACCATTACCTGACACCACATGGCCTAAATATAAAATTTCCTTTTTTAAAAAATCACATTTTGAAGGGTTTAGCTTTAAATTTGCACTACGTAATTTTTCAAAAATATTGATTAGGTTTTTATTATGATCTTGAAGGTTGCGCCCCATACAGATCAGATCGTCCATATACACTAGACATTTATCGTAAGATAACCCAGCCATTGCTATAGTCATCATGCGTGAAAAGGAACTTGGGCTGGTCTTAAGACCCATAGGCATTCGAGTCATTTGATACTGCCCATCTGCACAAAATGATGTGTATTTCCTACTATTTTTCTCAAGGCCTACATTAAAAAAACCTTGATTTAAATCTAAATGCGTGTAATAGATGCATCCGCACAGTGAATCTAGTATATCAGAAATATTCAGCAAAGGAAATTTATCGTCTTGTATGCAGTTATTAAGTTTACGGTAATCTATAACTAACCGCCATTTCTTTTCCCCATTAGAATCGGATTTTTTAGGTACTAATAGAACTGGGCTAGACCACTCACTGGAACAGGGTTCAATAATTCCTTGTTCCAATAAGTTGTCAACCTGTTTCCTTAATTCAGCTTTTTGTGCATATGGCAATCTATATGGTTTAACATATACCGGGGCTACATTTGGTTTTAAACTAATCGTGTGTTCATATAATTTTGTGATGCCTAGCTTATCGCCTGGCAGAAAAAATATATCGGCATATTTTGCACATATAGATTCGATTGAAAGTTGTTCCTCTTTATTTAAATGTTTCAATGATAACAGGGAAAATACCTTCCTGACACGATCAGCGTTATTAGCAGTTTGATGGAACGAACATATTATGTCATAATCAGACGCTTTATAAAGAGTAGGGTGAATAGAATTTAAAACTAAATCGGACTCAGTTGTATTTAATATGCGAATGGGTATTTTTCCATTCGTTGGTTTAACTAAACTACTAGCAATAAAGATTCCCTGTTGTAGTTCTGTCGCATTAACTAAACAGTCATTGGTCTCAGTCACCTGAATAAAATGAATGGACTCCGACCTCGCCGGTATAGTTATATTATTGTTTGTCATAATTAGAGGTAAAGATATGTTCAAGTTGTTATTCCATAGTAACAAAGTCCGATTACCGAAATTCAAAACCGCTTTATACTTGCTTAAAAAGTCTTGTCCTAGAATACCACTACCTTTACATGGCAAAGAATTAAAAACAAAAAATTTATGGTTCAGAATATGATTTCCAATAACAATGTTTAAATAAACATATCCGATTGCCTGGACTTTGCCGCCGATTCCATTTACATAACTACTCTCGATATGGATTGGAATATTCTGTTCTAGAATATGTTTATACTTAACAACTGAAATAGAGGCGCCGGTGTCAACTAATAAATTGTATGAGTAATGATTAAGCGATTTAATATTTATGTAGCCTACACTATTACACGAAAAAATTGCATTTTCAGTCTCGAAAAAACTGGTTTTCGTCTTGTTCTTTTTGCATGGTATTACTAGTATTTGAACTTGGTTTCGATTCTGAGCCAGTCAAAGTATGTACATGCGCATGAGGCGAGCGTTGGTATCTTGGTACATAGAAATTTGACCTACCTCTGTTAGCATGAAATGTGTGAGTTGGCCTGCGCCAATTTGTCCGTGGCCCTCTCCATACCTGAGCCTGCTGACGATTCTGGTGAGCCAGTTGATAGCCAACTCGCCCACGACCTCTGCCTGCGAACGTGGAGCGGCCTCTACGCTGCGGCCGATTGTAAAACGATGTGCCTCTGAAATTCATGGTTAATATGTCATTTGAAGTTGATGGTGATGTGACGTCTTCATCGATAGCTGACTGTATGGCGTCTTTTAGAGAAGTACATTTTTGGGCTGCAATTATTGTACCCAAACGGCGATTTCTCAAACCGTTTGAAAAATATTTTATAGCCTGCTTTTCGTTTAAGGGTTTTAAAACCTTGAAGCTCTCATCATTGCCATCTGATTGCGAAAGTGTCAGTTCGACAAACATTTCTGTTATCTGCTTACCAAACTCATTAATAGACAAATTATTTTGCCTAAAATGTTGAAGCTTACTTTGAATTGCCGTCGCACATTTTTTTGGCAATAATTGTGTCTTCATGTCTACAATAAAATCATCAATATTAGAATAGGAAGAAGATAACTTTAATTTCGCGGCCTGTGAAAGTCTACTTTTTAATACAAAGTTCAACAGTTTGGCCTGCGAACCTTCGTCTAACTCTGACTTATAATACTCTACACTTTCAATAAATTGTCGTATGCTAGATTCGTCATCTTTACAAACTGGCAATAAATTTAAAGCAACTTTTAAATCAAATGTAGAAGTAGTAGGTGCCATATTTGCTGATTTACAGGTTGTTTTTGGGCATAAATTTAAAATTTGCTTATACAAATCGTCAAAATTTGCACAAAGCTCTTGAATTAATAAACATTCAGATTTACTGAAAGAATTTTGGACTGAAATAAAATATTTTAAAAATGCGTTATACTCACATAATATTTTATCCGCTTCTGCCAACTTGACATCAACAATATTACCCTTTCTCCTTTCTGGACCAATTTTAATCAAATATTTTCTGATATCTAATAGATTATTACATAAGGTTTTTAATTTTTCTGCCATTAAAATAACCGTTTATAACATAATTGTTAAAGGTATACATATACTAATTACTATCACTGATACATCGATTTTTATATATACTATTACATATAACCTTAACTCTGTCCTTTAATTAATATAAGAGACATATTTCCGCGCACTACGCAACACACGAGATTTCCGCGCACTTACATGACACGAGTATATAGAATATATAATGCTGTTATATATTTTAACGCGCACTGATATATATTTAGTTTAAAAACGGATCCGCATTTTGCTCAGCTCACACGATATCTTCAGTCCCTTTTTTATTGCTCCTCACTCCAGAAAGCTAATCAAATCTCTTTCTCCGTCCATCCTTCTGCTCCACAGAGAGACTCGCAATCTGTTTCTTCGTATTTTGTTGGTCATCCACTCTCGATGACATTTTTTATACAAAACAAAGACACTGTATAAAAACGCCAATGAAGTAAACAGCAACAATACTATTAGTATAATATTAGTGGTACTGGCGTGCACAGTTAGTTGACGAATATCGGCGCTGTTATTTCCCTCTTTGGTGACTATTCTGAGGATCTATGACCTCCTCATTGGTGTTAGTAGTGCCCATTGTACCCAAAATATTCCGATATATTACAAAATAATGATGTTGTTGCTAGGCACTTTAAATAAAGATTGCACTTTGAACACTGCATCTTGTCGCTAAGTGTCCCAATTTGGTCACTGGAATGTAAACACGCGCGACTCGGGCGCTTACTGCGCTGGCAGGATCGCCATGTACGGATGGCGAGGTGTATCGTAGAGTTGGAGGTAATGATACAACGAATGATGAGTAAATACTGATTTATTATATGAATAACATAGGTTTTATATACTAATCACACAGTCTCTCTCACATCCTAACCATAATACGACAACCACTTACGTTATTACAACAAGAATAGGTAAGCGTATACTTAGCACAAAAACCCGGACGAGGCATCTGAACACTACCACCTAATTAGTAAGCAGGATTTTAGTAACACGTATTGGGCTCTACTCGCCTTTTACGCGATGCCTAGCAGCAAGGCAGACGATATATTTTGGAAAGGGTCCCGGATCATCGCAGGATAAAATGGACATAGCCCCCAAATAAATGGACCGGTTTCATTGCTTTTTTTAATAAAAAAATACTGAAAAATTCAATTACAAACAAATCCACATCCCCACACATGTATGCGAAATACGTTACCTTATCAATATTTAAAAAGTAGTTAGTAGTTAGTAGCTCTGCGATCTAATATGTTGGTCGGAACACCACTATTAATAACGGTGACATGTTCCGAGCCGACGTATCCGGACGTGTGGCAATCCTAGGCTAAAGTCAAAATTATGATAAAACACGCATGCATAGCATAGCAGCCCCAAATTCTATTCTAAAAGTAATAAATCGTTGCATTGCAGAAGGTGTTTTTCCTAAAATATGGCAGCAAGGATATCTCAAAATTATTCCTAAATCTGACAACATCTCCGGATGACCCTAAATCATACCGCCCAATTCCTTGTTCCTTGCGTTAACTCAGTAACTCAAGCGCAGTGTTCCGCGCCGGCTCTTTCCGCTAACTAAAAATTGCGCCATGGCGCAATAAATCTGACGCGGCCCGCGGGTGACGGGAAGTAAGCATGAAGCTATAAAGTGAGCAGCGAACTAAACGTGCGCCATGCGTTACGCTACAGATTCTTAAAACAAAAAGCGCACAGCGCATGAATTGTGTTGGTTCACTGGTAACTCAACGAGTGAGTCGCGACACATGTGAGTCATGACTCATGATAATTGTGCACATGAATGAGAGTTTACTGCGTATAATCTCTAAGTAGTCTGCTGATGCTGCGCCGTGCGCTAACACATTTAAATAAGTAAGTTGACGCACCCGCTCAGTGAACTGAGTTACCGCAATTGCGCGGCGCAGCGCAGTGTTAGGTACACATGTCTACCGCCCAATTATACTTCTGCCTTCTCTTTGTAAACTGCTAGAAAGTCTAGTAGTTCCTCGACTCTTACCATAAGGGCCCACGGGGCCCACATTCGATAAACAACAATTTGGATTTACCGCAGGAAAATCCACTGTTGATGCAGTGCTAACCATGAGAAAAACTGTAGTATTATCACAAAATAATTATGTTGTGGGTATCTTTTTGAATATTTCAGGTGCTTTTGATAATGCGTGGCGGCGTTATTAAAAGCACCTTATTATTACCATGTTATTATTGAAACTAAATATAAGGGGATGCTATTCTAATATAGGTATATCAACTAATTAAATCGTACTTAGAAAACGGTCACTTAAAATTACATCTAGGGCATCACACTGCATCTAAACGCCGTACTCTGGACTGCCCACAGGGATCAGTACTTTCGCCATATCTATGAAACTTGGGATTTGACGATTTATTTTCACTAGCCTTGCCTGAAGGATGCTCACTTATAGGCTATGCGGACCACGTTGCTTTAATAATACAAGCAAACACATGAGCACAGATAGAGTCACTGGCTTATACTAGTCTTAATTTGATATCCAACTAGAGATTCAGAAATCATTTAAAATTTGCGCCTCATAAAATGTTTTACTTAATACTAAAAGGTTCGCTTCTATCGTCTCCTAGTATAAAAATAAATAATAGCACAGTAAAGAGAAAGGAGTCCGTAACATATTTAGGTTTAGTTTTATGGAAAAACTACACTTTTATAAATCATATTAACTATATCAGTTAAAAATCTAAACGGAATTACTTGTCCTTTCCGTCTACCTCAACGTGGGGTTTAACCTTTAACACTTTAAAGATAGTTTATAACGCAACTTATTAAGGTTGTATTATTTATGTATGTTTAGCATGGGCTGATAAAGTTACAAGTGGCGTGATCCGGAGTAAATTACTTCAAAATCAGCAGTTGCCTTTAATATTTATGTGTAGGCCATATCGCACTGTAAGCTCTGAAGCTTTACCCATTTTATCAGGTGTATTTCCATTAGATTTAGAAATTCAGCGCCGGGCTTTAATGTACTATAATTCTAGGAACTTCATTAGCCCAGAATTTATCAATCCGCAAGCTCAAACAAAAATACGTCACCTTTTTAATCCCGTAATGGATGCTACTAATGAATTAATAAACGAATGATAGTCGCGTTGGTGCTGCTCAACTAAAGGACGACATTTATATAACTGTTTCTCCTGCGTCGGTGATCGATTAAGTAAAACGTGGATAGAAATACATCATTGTGTTGCACAGTTCCTTATTAGTCATGGTAATTTTAAAGCTAAGTTATTCTCGTTCAAATTAGTTCCTTCTCCTTTTTGCGAATGCTCCACCACTACCAACTGTAAATATAAACAAACTGCACATCATATTCTTTGGGAGTGTAATCTCTGGCAAAACGAACGTAGCCAAATGCTTGTTAGTATACGATGTATAGTGTGGGAATTTCCGTGCCTTCAAGCGATTTTTTTATATGTGCAATACATAATGGTAGCAGAATTAAGTAGGCCATTTTCGTAGGATCTCAAATACCTAAATTACCGTCTGCAATAGCAATCAGGCTTAAACTGATTGTGAACGTCTCATTTCTTAGCAGTTTTTAGCTTTATCTTTACGCTGTCTCTTGCTCTAAAGGGAGGGAAACTGGATGTATTTTCCTACTCCTCCTATACACTTCTGATTAATTTCGATGCGGATCCCAAGACAGCTTAGCTTTTTCCCAGGGCACCCTGAGCTCGCAACTCAGAGGTTATCAGGACGGTTGCCGCTGTTGATTCTGGTTTACAGAAGTTACGGTGGTGGGAACGAGAGGTGGGCCAATTGCCCTGTTAAAGTAAAACTTAGACGTTAAAAGTGATTTAATTGTTTAGTCTTCGGTCGAATTTCGGCCCCAGGCGATTGCTAGTATAATATTATAGCACTAAACATTCATTAGTGTAGTTTTGGTTGTAGGTATGTTTACGTTTGTATCGGTTGTATTATTGCACTCCTATACGTTCATTATTGTAATTTTGATTAAATGTTCTTTTGAAAGTGGAACACTCAAGCCTATACTTATATAAGATTAATTAAAATGAGGCATATTGAATTTCAGGCACTCGGTTCAGTGGTAAATAATTTTATTAGCGTTTTAATTAACTTATTGTTTTCATGTTAGCAATTTACTTACACTTAGATAATAAATTTTACTGTACATTTATTGGTCATGATGTTCTTTATTTAAATATTTGTTAAAGTAAGTAATATCAAAATATGTTGAATTTTAAAACGTCATCAATTTAGTTTAATGCAGTATATTATGAGAAGTTTTTTTATTAAATACTAGCTGTTGCGATTTTGTTCGCGTGACTAATAAAAATGCCATGTGAATAAGTTTCCTGACTAAGACGTAAGTTACCTACGTCACCCGTAGACACTAAAATGTTAATGGTCCGTTTAATTCCTTAGGTGCGACGTTATCCGTTTTATATGGATGTAGTGCCATAAGAATAAGTTTGTTGCCTACGTCACCCATAGAAATCAAAATGTTATTTGTCCGATTCATTCCGTATATGCGATGCTATCCGTTTTATAGGGATGTAGTGCCAAGTTTATCGACTAAGGGGTAAGTTGTCTACGTCGTCCATAGACACCAAAATGTTAATGGTCCGATTAATTCAGTAGGTGCGGTGCATATGCACAAGTTTACCGACTAAGTTATTGTTATTTAAAAGTAAGAAAATGTATACGAGTTTGAGGAGTTAGGCCTTCCGTGGAATTTTATTAGGGTTCCGTACCCAATCCGTAAAACGAGATCTTGTTACTAAGACTCCGCTGTCCATCCGTCTGTTTGTCTGTCTCCAAACTGTATTTCATGAACCGTGATAGACGGTTGAAATTTTCACAGATGATGTATTTCTGTAGCTGGTGTAACAATAAATACTAAAAACAAAATAAAATAAGTAAATATTTAAAGGATGTCCCATACAACAAATATAATTTTTGTCGTTTTTTAGATAATAGTACGCAATGGAACCCTTCGTGCGCAAAGCTGACTCGTACTTGGCTGGTTTTATTAAAACATAATTGCTAATAAAAAGTGCCCGTTGAATTCTAATAAAGACTTATTGCACATTAAATTTATTTGATAATTTAGGCTGAGATTATATCACGGATTAAACTGGATACGCCTTGCAAGGAAATTTCTTAGGTTGTCAACGTCGCTTGCATTTACAAGAGAAATACAGAGTTAAAATACTTACCGATGAAATAAAATCACTCCAGAGGTATTCCTTATACCTTAGCTTTTTATTCGACAATAAAATAGCTCAATATGGCATATTTCTATTTTTTACTATATATCTACAAGCATTTGACATTTACATACATTTGCTTATATGAGCGGCTACACATTTTACGCTCAACACCGTATTTATTAGTATTTGTGTGGTCTGTGGGTTACATTCTTGTAGGGCTATACCTAGGCTGACTTCATTAACGTCGTTTTCATTTTTAATACTTACACGACGTATCTTACTCGTTATGAAAGTCTAAAAATTTAAATCGCAGTGAAAGGAAAAAGTGTACATTTTCTTACGAGTCCCATGGGATTTTTCAAACTGTACCTAAGTGTAATATTATTCGTATTTTCGTCTCATGTTTATTGAGCGTGCTCAATTTTAGTTACGTCATAGTAACTTAACATTATTATCAGTCTGATCTGCCCCACTTGAGGGCAAATAGGCTTCCCTACCCTTCCTCCAATTCTCATGATTTAAAACAGTCCAGCTATGGTAGTGTTTGTCCAATTAGTCCTGCAATCTCTGTCTGGACCTGTCGCGACGTCATGCTACAACATGTGGATTTCCTTTTGGCCCGTAGGTCATCCGGCATGCAGCAGGTGTAGTTCAACCAGTTTCTCTTCAGTCCGGCAGTGAAAGAAAATCAACGTCTATGAAAGAAAAGAAAGAAAAAAAAAGAAATGAAAGAATTACGTTTAACGTCAGTCAATGTCAGTGCTTAATGATAAATTATGTAAAAGTTAGTCTCTTTTTGGATTGTTCATTGTTATTTCTCGCCCTTAAGCGCGTTCCATCTTAGGACGCATCTTAATTTACTAATAGGCGAGATCGTGGGTTACGCACTTCCCTATCAATAGTTAAATAAACTTTAAACAACACACATTAGTTTATTTTTAGGTGGGTAATTAATTATATCTTTCTTGTAACGGGTCTTCCGACAAAAATCCTTGAGTTTGGGTTGCCACAATGAAGTGTCATAATGAAAGAGATATTATTATAGAGGGTAAGCCTTTTACGGCGACGTGACAAAGATTTATGTTATCATTTTATTACTGCTTTTGGAAATTTTATAATAATTACTTGGGAGTGTTAGTTTGAGATAAGAAACTAGCTTTCAAAAATTTTAAAGTTGACATGAAATATTCATTTTAGTTATATAGTTTTATCATAGGATTGAAAAAATGCTGAAGACTCTACTGACGGGAAGGACAAGCGCCGATTAACATCAAAAGTGGTAATGGTGCGTTATATAACAATACTCACTATACTAGTTACGATATGCCTTAAACAGCAACGCACCAAAGTTTAGGTGCGTTGCTGTTTTAATTTTTTTTCATATCATAAGATAGCTAACAAGCAGACGGGTCTCCTGATGGAAAGAAAAACTTTCGCCCATGAACACGACACTGACAAGTATGGACGTTATTGTGGCAGGAATAGGTAAGACGGTAGTATCAAATACCCGGACGAGACGTTACAGAACTCGACCACCTAGTAGTCATGATGGTAGTGTCATGTAAAGCCAATTCGTCGCCTTTTACGACCCGCCTCTCAGGACGGAAGTTGGTCTATTTTTCAAAGGAGCCGGGACCAACACGAGTAAAATTACCTTCCAATTCGGAACATGAAAAGATAAACACTGCAGCAGGAGTAGATAAGGCGTTGATACCAAATCGGGTCGAGACGTTGCAGCTAGTACGAAAATTTAACCGTAAACAAAAACAAAAACCGTAAACAAAGAGTAGTATGAAAATTCAACCATTACTTTTCAAATCTGAGTTAACTAAACGTGATATTGAGTCTTGTTAGCAACTTTAAAGCGCACTTTCTACATGATTACCCGTTTTGTATTACGTTGTGGAATTAGCGCGACCGCCTTGGTTTCCGTTTACAGCTGCTACTTGATTAATGCTCTGGAGACACTTTGAACGCTACCGGAGTGGTTTAAGCTGAAAGTGTTTAGAGATATCGTTTTTTCATGAAATCATACAAGGAACCCGGACTAACTACGCGTTGGACCGGCATCCTTTGAAGGATAGCTCCTACAATATTCTGCCAGGCAGTTTATAAATGGCTTTTTGTTAAACATGAGATGTTTGCAGTCAAAATGATACTTATATGGTTACTAAATTCTTCGCTACACATTTTATTACGTAGAGTACCTAATTAGTGCAACCGCCTTCGGTTTTTGTTTAAGCTGCTGCTTGAAAAGCCCCTAGGACATTTCCAATGCTACTGCTGTGATTTAAGTTGAAAGTATTGAAATATAAAGTTATTTTTTAATGATATATTAGCATGCAGGTAGCCCGGACTAAACACGCGTTAGTCCGGGCCCTTCGAATAATAAAATTTCTGATATTTTACATGTACGCCTTTTACGTACGTACCGTCTAGTACGTAAAAGGCGATTTGCCTAGGTACTGAGAAAGATAGCTATTTTTATTGTAGAACAGCATACAAGTAGTCTGGCCTAACCATTCGTTGTTCCGAGTCCTCTTAGAAAAATAAACCTTCTGATATTTTGTCAGACAGTTTGTAAAATACGATTTGCCAAACATGATCTAGTGTTGATCGTAGTAATACGTATTGCTATCGATCGCAACCCGTCTTGTATTACGCGCGACCGCCATGGTTTTGGTTTACAGCTGCCGCTTTATTAATGCTCTAAGGATACTTTCAGCGTTGCTGGTGTGGTTTAACCTGAAAGTACTGAGAGGCATATTTATTTTTTATTATAGGACAGGAATTCGGACTAAACACGCGTTTAGTTCGGATTACTGTCCCCTTAGTTCAAGTCTCCTTTGCAGGATAGGCTTTCGATATCCTGCCAAACGGGTCACTACCATTGTGATATAGTGATATTTTGAATTTTCAGGTAGTTGGTCGCTTCTCGTTTTATTACGTAGTGGAATTAGCGCATCCTCTTCGATTTCCGTTTACAGCTGCTGCTTGATTAGTACTTTGGAGACACTCCGGACGCTACGGCACGGTAATATTATGTATTACATCTTCATATAAACGGATGGAACGCGAGTTATGCCTACGCGCTCGGAATTCGGCATGCACTCGATCCACAACAGACTGAGGGTTGCGCCGCAGTGACGAACGGCCGATGTGACAGCAAAGGCAAATATAGTTAAAACTTAAAATATTGAAGGGAGCCCTATCGCATTTTACGTAAAGCACGGCGCGGCCGGCTGTAGGTATTTATTTCAAGGACAAGGCCGAATCAAAACACTGGTAGATAACATTACCGTGCTACTGGCGTGGTTTAAGCTTGAGTGGCTTAAGTATTGTTGAGTAAGTATTGTTTACTTAAGTATTGTCGTGACATAGTTATTTTTATTATTATTATAGGAGTAATCCGGACTAAACACGCGTTTTTGATATTCTTTCAGACAGTTTGTGAATTAGGTCATGATAGGAGTGACATGTTGGACAAGTCTATATAAATAAAATGAATCGCCAAAATATTTGTATATTTATTATTTTTATTTGTAACTTCGGAATAAATGCACCAAATAGAATTTTTTTTGTTGTGTTCGTTATCGTTAGGATAAGATTAAAATATTGAATAATTGTACTGAAAAATATTAATAAACTATGCAAATGATTGAGTGAGTAAGATAAAAAATAAGGGGGAATAACTTTAATTTATTAGAATACAGATTATGTAGTTGAATTATAATTTTATTTACTGTCGAACCTACTATAAACGTTAGATTTTGTCTTATTTTTTAGGTACACCACCAGAGGGAAGTCGGGGCAGGCAGTTAGTAACCTATAAATAATATTGGGCGGTGACGGTGGTAGGCAAGATCCACTACCTTTTAAAAGTAATTCCCAAAATAATTTTTAGCCGATAATATTAAATGTTAATAGAGAAAATATATAACTGTGTAAATATATAATATATAAATTTGCTTAAAAAAATGTAAAAAAGTTTTAAATCAGCCTGTCAGTTTCATCCATCTTTTCATCTTTCATTTTATATATTCCGCTATTATTAATTCCGCTATTAATGGTTAAAATGTACGAATCGCTTGTGAGATAAACTCCACAACTAGTTCATTTTTAGTGGCTGGCCGAAGGGTGAATATAAAAATAGTACATAGAGGTCGTTGATAAAAATACTTGAATCATTTTGGAATTGATTTTATGTACATAAGTAAAAGCTAGGACTACTTACTAAATGTAAGTAGTCCTTTAGCTTTACGGTGTAGTCGACTCCTTCATGCATACAAACATGAAACAAAGAATGTGTTCCATGCATACAAACTTATAATAATATGATAGACTGATATATTTTTCTATTTTACCTATTTCTTTGTTGAAAACAAATTATCTTTGCCTGAATAAATAAATATTATTTAAAAAAGCGTGTTAAAAATTATTATTTAGTTAATTATAATAATTGTTTTGGTTATACATATATTATACATATACTAGCAGTGAAACCCGGCGTTGCTCGGGTTAAGGCGAGGTATTTCGACGCGCGTTAATTCTATAGGAAATGGGTGGCGCGGTATGTTCTAAAACCGCTGAGAAACGTGTTAATTTTCGGATAAATAAATAAAGGATATCACCTGAAAACCAAAATTTAGCACATTCTTTTTTGTATTTACAACTAAATATCACCATATAAAAATCATGTGGAAGTTTAGAAATATTATTAACAAATTACTTGTTTTAGAGATTTTTTAGCATGTTTTCGGAATTTTATATGATCGAGTAAAGTACATTCTATTGTATAATAAGTAAGCACATTCCTTAGATAACATCTTCAGGTATATCGTGTAATTTTTATAAAATTACTATTTGACAATCAATACAAAAAAACGTCCCGATGCCTCGCCTTAAGTATGAACAAAAATAAGTATCTTTCAGAGATAAGTTCGCCCTTTCTTTCATCTTTTTGAAAAATTAATATAAAACATGTACGTTTTATATTACTTTTTCAAAAAGATGTATTTTGTGTACAATACAGTGTGAAATAAATAAATAAAGTATCGATAAAATTCAACAAAATTCTTACAAAAACAAAAAGTAATCACAGAACTGAATAATAAACATAAAGATATAAGGAAAGACTTCGCAAACATAATAAGGGAGAACCTATTGATTTGCAATTCCAAGTCTATAACATATTCAAATCAGTTTATATCAATATTTTATTGTTGATTCGTAAAAGTATCGAGTGTTTGATGAGCATTAAATCGAAAATATTCAGACTTATTTGTAAATATAATAAAGTTTACTTTAATTAGTTGTTGTTCGTGTCTGCTTGAATTAAAATTTATTCTACCCTCGTAGACATATTTTTTTAAATTTTTTTTTTCATCAGCTCGTCTTTAAGGACGAGAGTGATGAATGAGAGAATACGGATCAGAATGTAGTGGTAAACTACTTTGCGCAGACGATGCTGAATTTTTGGGTTCAGTTCGGACAGATTTCTGAGCTTTTAACATTGATCACGAAATATAATTGTAAGAACATGTGGTTACAATTTAAGGCGAATTAAAGAAGATATTAATATTTGAAAGGGAAGTAACCAAAATGGATGTAAAAGTTGTAGCTGATGATGCAGTATTGAAACATATGGATGAATTTGTATTTTGGGTGTAGTTTTTGCGGATATAGAAACATAAAACAAAAATACCGCTGAAACAGAAAAAAGAATGTATGTATATGGAAAACAGTGTAAATGGAGCTTAAGGAAACTACTTCATAGCATTATCTTAAGTCGGGGAGCCCGTCTTGGCCTGCATAAGTCTGTACTGGCCCCAACGCTGTTGTCATGGAAGCAAGCGTGGAAGCAAGAATTGAATATATCAGGTAAGCCAGGAAAGTAAAATTAATGCGGTCGCAGGCGGGTAGGCGGGCAGGCGGGCAGACGGGCAGGCGGGCAGGCGGGAAGGCTGGCAGGCGGGCAGGCGGGCAGGCGGGCAGGCAGGCAGGCAGGCAGGCAGGCGAACGGATTTGGAAGAAATTTGGTACACAGATAGACGATAATCTGGAGTAGCACATAGGCTACTTTTTATCCCGGAAAAATTAGGTGATTCCACGGGATTCACCAAAACTTTTATAATGCAGCGGGCTGCACGCTGTAGCTAGTATTGTCATAAATATAATGTTTCACACAAAATTCAATCCTCTATTTCAGCCCCTTAGGGCTAAATTCTTGAAAAAAGCAGTCGAAGTTTGATTTCGGCTCTTAAACTATCTCCATGCCAATTTTATGACGTTTAGCTCGTACCATCCATACCATTTTTATTTCCCATTGTTAGTTCGCTTGAGTCTGGCACCACTTCTTTACCTATTCTTGCCGCAATAGCGTCAATGCTTGTCACTAGCGGTGGGTAATCTTTATTCCTTGGGGTGGATTTATTCACTCATTCTGACTCCAGCCACGGATATGATTCACCTCATTTACTCCTTAATTCCTTTGGCTTACTTCGTCCTTTTTATATTGCAGCGTACCTATCATATTCTGTGATCGTATCTTTAAATGAACGTTTCCCAATATATTTTTCTCGCTCCCACCAACTCCACAGTACTATGTGTACTAATATACCTAAGTAGTTTATAGATTGATTATCGCTTGTCATGTCTCACTCTCTCTCTCTCTCTCATTCTAATCGCAGTACGCTCAGTCACTCACTCACAGCTCACTATTCTGTCCGGGATAAATAATTCCACAGTCTCCGTGGAATTATTTATTCCGGACAGAATATATAAACAGAATAATGATTTTAAGGAATAAATAAGCTTATCGGATCGGGCCCCGGAATCAGACCTTTGATTCAGTACCTCTTATAGAATAGAATAGATGATATGAAAAAAAAGATAAGCCCGCTGAGTTACTTCCGCCGGATCTTCTCAGTGTGTGGCCGCGTCTCCGATCCGGTAGTAGTTTTTAAAAAATTATGTTGACGTGTCAAAATAACTTGTAAAAAGTTTTATTGAATAAAGTATTTCTTATTTCTGATTTCTCCGGAGTTACACACCTCTACTTGTCACTGTCGTGTTCCGGTTAGAAGGGTAAAATAGCCGGTAAACTTATGCATGTGGCATTACCATCCCGTCACACAGATAGCAACACACATTAACATTTTTCGTGCGTATAGGTGGTGCTATTTTATTCTATCAGGAAAGTCAACTGCTTATTTGCTATCTTATACAGGTTGATGGATAAAATATTGTATATATTGGTAGAGGATGTGAAGTACTCGATTTTGATAGCGAATATAAAAAAAATAGGTTAGTTTTTAAATTTTGACCTACTTTTAAGAACATCAAGTACGGCCACCCGTGCATAGATATCGAAGTTCATTGTTTACAGACAGTAAATTACCGCGGTACGTGTGTCAGGGCATGTGCCTATCGCCTGCACGGTGATCATAGTTTTTGAATATAACTACACTAAATTCGTTGAGTTTTAATTATTTACTATCGTGTCTTACAATATGCACACACAGTTCTTTACCAGTCAACCTATATATAAAAAAAGTTATATCAAGCCACTAACATGTAAGAAAAAATACGCGATTTTATTACCTAAGACACAAAAATCTTTTCAACACATTTTGTCATTTAAATACGTATCAATAACGTTTCTAGAGGCCTTATGGGATCTCCTAGCAAGAATTGGAAGCTCATTTTTATTTTCCGGTAAATCCCAGTGGTAATATAAATCGTATTATCGACTCGCAATTGTCTCATATTTGGCAGGCGTATGATAGCGTTGCAAATAGCTCCTATGGAGGTAGTTATTTTTCATATGTCGTTTTAGCAGCGGATTCAACTGAATACGCCTCTCAAGCCAATTTTGTTAGGTTGTCAGTGTGGCTTGTGTTTACACAAAGAAATTGAGAGTTATAGTATTTACCTAGTATTTACCGATGAAATAAGATCACTCCAGGGATATTTTTTAAATCTTGGCTTCTTATTCGGTATGACAAAATAGCAAAACATATTCTATTTTTTCACTATATCTACAAGCTTTGGACACTAATAACACTAATAATCAAGCTAGGCTCATATTGTGTTGGCTTGGTGTGACGTGGCGCGCCAGAACGCAATCGGTTACGTTCAATTTATATGACTAGATGATTTGTTCCGCATTCGACCTACAAAGTTTCGCCCCACGTCAGAAATCCGTGTACGTCATACATTTTATTCCTGTTTCGTCCTAAAAATTGATTTTCTACTTATTATTATAATTGAATTCTGATTCGCCCCAGATTTTATGCTTGTTTTGCCTCGTTCGTTTTTATTAACAATTTTAAGTAAGGTCAGAAACAAAAATGTCATTGAATATAGCAGGTAAATAATGCGAAACTGGAAACAAAGGGTTGCCGGGCCGTAATCCTTTACTTATAAACTAACGCCCGTATTCATAAACAACCCTTACCCAAGTAACGTAGTAACACTATGCGAAGAACGCTATTTTGCTATGCAATTCACATGACAAGCCATCTGTTTCATAAACAACACTTAAGTATTACTTGCCTGTGAGATATCATAGTGTCGAATACCCAGCCGTGATTGGTTGGCTTTAATGCAGCGTATTTCACACTGTATGTTTGACAAATGTAAATTGTCAATAGATCAAATTATCAAAATATTCTAACCAAAATTCTATCCTACATTTCTCTTGCGTGTTGATATTTTCAATTAGTTTTTTTTTATTAATTAATATATAGTGCCTGTTATCAATATGGCTACGTTTTGGAATATAAATATAACCGGTGTAAATATTTTGGAAGTTAAAAAAGACTTTGGAATAACTTATGAGTGTTGTTCTAATTATTCTTTGTGTGTTTAATGTACTAAAAATTTATATAATTATCGAATTCTCCTTCACTTCTGTAATCCACAACAAACACAAATTTAAACTTCAATTATATTAACATTAACCCTCTGGACAATACATAGGTACTAAATGGGAAAACATCTGGACGCCAGATTCCAAAACTGGACACTATGCGTTATCTAAAATAGCTCGGCGGTCAACTTTACTGTGCGTAGATTTGAAAGGACGCATAGTGGCGACCGGCACTCAAGTATTGTTTATGAAACGCTTTAAACGACCCTATGCGCTCGCTAACACTATGCAATCTCATAGTATCGTTTGTGAATACGGGTGTAAATAGTTGGATTTTAAACCAGTTACGTCGTTGCAGTGTCCTGCAACGGTCAATTGACCAATGACATGAATTTGGAATTTATCAGTTTGGAAACACAAAACAAATATTGTAAATTATAATACTCTGTTGGATATCCTTTTGTTACGTACTTATGAGGACGTTGCTTGTAATAGCATTTAGGGTGTACGGTGAACTGGAGATTATATTACGACATTTAAGAGGGGTAAGTTAAAATTTATTCAATAAAATTTAATTGTTGTTTTTCTTACTTTAACTAGTGAATGATTAAATTTAATATCTATTTCAATTTACATTCGCTCTTGCATCAATATTGATCTTTTTAACCTCGTCGGTTACTTGCTTTTATAACAATTTCAAGTATTAATTCATATCAGTGTCATGTCATAACCGTTAAATGAATATATATATATATATATATATATATATATAATAATAATAATAATAATAATAATTCACGGGACAAATTACACTTACTGATCTAACCCCAAAGTAAGCAAATTATTTGCTTGTGTTATGGGTGTTAGTCAACGATACTAATACATAGAAATACATATATAAATACTAGAATATATATAATAAACACCCAAACCCGGAAATACAAACATTTATGCTCATCACACAAATGCTTGTCCCCGTCGGGGATCGAACCCGAGCCTCGTTGATTGCGTAGTCAGGGTCTCTAACCACTCGACCAACGGGGCGGTAATATATATTCATTTAACGGTTATGACATGACACTGATATGAATTAATACTTGAAATTGTTATAAAAGCAAGTAACCGACGAGGTTAAAAAGATCAATATTGATGCAAGAGCGAATGTAAATTGAAATAGATATTAAATTTAATCATTCACTAGTTAAAGTAAGAAAAACAACAATTAAATTTTATTGAATAAATTTTAACTTACCCCTCTTAAATGTCGTAATATAATCTCCAGTTCACCGTACACCCTAAATGCTATTACAAGCAACGTCCTCATAAGTACGTAACAAAAGGATATCCAACAGAGTATTATAATTTACAATATTTGTTTTGTGTTTCCAAACTGATAAATTCCAAATTCATGTCATTGGTCAATTGACCGTTGCAGGACACTGCAACGACGTAACTGGTTTAAAATCCAACTATTTACACCCGTATTCACAAACGATACTATGAGATTGCATAGTGTTAGCGAGCGCATAGGGTCGTTTAAAGCGTTTCATAAACAATACTTGAGTGCCGGTCGCCACTATGCGTCCTTTCAAATCTACGCACAGTAAAGTTGACCGCCGAGCTATTTTAGATAACGCATAGTGTCCAGTTTTGGAATCTGGCGTCCAGATGTTTTCCCATTTAGTACCTATGTATTGTCCAGAGGGTTAATGTTAATATAATTGAAGTTTAAATTTGTGTTTGTTGTGGATTACAGAAGTGAAGGAGAATTCGATAATTATATAAATTTTTAGTACATTAAACACACAAAGAATAATTAGAACAACACTCATAAGTTATTCCAAAGTCTTTTTTAACTTCCAAAATATTTACACCGGTTATATTTATATTCCAAAACGTAGCCATATTGATAACAGGCACTATATATTAATTAATAAAAAAAAACTAATTGAAAATATCAACACGCAAGAGAAATGTAGGATAGAATTTTGGTTAGAATATTTTGATAATTTGATCTATTGACAATTTACATTTGTCAAACATACAGTGTGAAATACGCTGCATTAAAGCCAACCAATCACGGCTGGGTATTCGACACTATGATATCTCACAGGCAAGTAATACTTAAGTGTTGTTTATGAAACAGATGGCTTGTCATGTGAATTGCATAGCAAAATAGCGTTCTTCGCATAGTGTTACTACGTTACTTGGGTAAGGGTTGTTTATGAATACGGGCGTTAGTTTATAAGTAAAGGATTACGGCCCGGCAACCCTTTGTTTCCAGTTTCGCATTATTTACCTGCTATATTCAATGACATTTTTGTTTCTGACCTTACTTAAAATTGTTAATAAAAACGAACGAGGCAAAACAAGCATAAAATCTGGGGCGAATCAGAATTCAATTATAATAATAAGTAGAAAATCAATTTTTAGGACGAAACAGGAATAAAATGTATGACGTACACGGATTTCTGACGTGGGGCGAAACTTTGTAGGTCGAATGCGGAACAAATCATCTAGTCATATAAATTGAACGTAACCGATTGCGTTCTGGCGCGCCACGTCACACCAAGCCAACACAATATGAGCCTAGCTTGATTATTAGTGTTATTAGTGTCCAAAGCTTGTAGATATAGTGAAAAAATAGAATATGTTTTGCTATTTTGTCATACCGAATAAGAAGCCAAGATTTAAAAAATATCCCTGGAGTGATCTTATTTCATCGGTAAATACTAGGTAAATACTATAACTCTCAATTTCTTTGTTGTTATGTCGTGGCGCGTTTTTTTATATAATAAGATAGAAAACAAGCAGATGGGTCTTCTAATAGAAAGAGCCAACCATTGCCTATATACACCAAAAATGTTAATGGTGTGTTGCTATCTTTTGACGAGGTGTAATGCCAGATGCATAAGTTTACCGGCTACCTTGACCCCCAAACCGAAACACGACAATGACAAGCACTGACGAGGCAGGAATAGGTAAGGCGGTGGTACCAGACTCGGGCGACACAATGCCGAACTCTACCTAGTAGCCACAATGGTAGTGACTGGTATAGCCAATCGGTCGCCTTTTACGAACTACCTGGCAGAACGGTAGTTGGCCTATTCTTTAAAAGAGCCCGGGACTAACACGGGCGTTCTCGTACTAATGTGAATCTAGTCATACAAATTGAATGTAACGGATTGCGTTCTGGCGCGACAAGACACACCACGCTACAGCAATATGAACCTAGCTTTAATATGACGCCTGACTCGGTACTTGACACTCCCCTCCTTTTTGCGCATAGTACTTTAAACATGTCATGTTTGATGTTACTGCTACTCGCGCGGGTTATAGGTACAAGCATTTGCACAAATGACCGGCTAGACGTTCTTCGTCCAACATCGTTTCTACTACGATTTTGGTGGTCTGTGTTTTTAGCGCTCTGGTATAGTGCAAGTACATACTGTTTGGCCCTGCGCCTAGTGCGGAGCGAAATGCCACGACTCTACGAGGTCCGGTGTCGCAGGAGACAATCCTTAGCGTGGGCGTTAATTGCACAAATTTAAACTCTGGTTGAGCACTCTACGTGAGCACTTGTTTGGTACCGCTGTTGGGCCCTTAAGGCCATCAGTTATTGTCATTAAAAAAAAAAACACCTTATAACAGCCTGTAAAGGACGGCGTACGTTGCTTTGACTCGTCGCGTCCGCAGAACTCACGAACCAGCCGTTTATTTTGCGGTATATGTGGCGCATAATACGCTTATTTTATGTGTTTGCTTAAATTTTACAAGTTTTGTAGAAAAAGCATTGTAGAGTATTAGAATAAATAAAATTGAGAAAAAAAATCATAAAAAATAAAAGAATTCCAACGCTTTTCGTCTTAGAATCATCTAAATAGTTTCGATTTTCGGTAGAACGTTCCTTAGATGCTGTATAAATTCGCGTATATGTACACAACTTTATGATACTATAACACATTAATGGCGAGAAAATAAAGGCGTATATACATCGTTTATTGAAGATCTGCGAAGCAATCAATCAACTATCACATCGTAAAACAAAAGGGAATCAATATGAACAAGAGCAGGGATGATAAACCTTTGATACGATTGCTGTTGATTGATAATAAGGCAAATGGAGCAGCTTTTAAAAATAATTATAATAAAATAAGAAAACTTATAAAATATCTAGATTTCAAAGATTACAGTATGAAATCCTCATAAACCGAAAATGTGCATAAGTATTTTTACATATGTGATACAAACAATTATTATATTTTATATAAATAATGTGTATAATATAAGTGATATAAGACGTTAACTGCACTTTTTAATGCACACATTTCTAATAAAAATAAGTGGCAGTCATTTTTAATTTGGTTGTAAAGAAAACATTAAACGAATTAAGCAATTGCATAAAGGAATAAATGAATATTTTATGATTAAAACTACACTTATCGACATAACATCAATATGACATTAACAATAACGTTTATGTCATTGTTTCCTTAAAAATGTCGTCTGTAGTTAAAATTTCTCCCATTGGAAGAACTAAACTAATGAAAGGAAGGGCGAGTGTTTTGTTAGACAAAAACCATTACATACATAACATAACATATATGAACTTAACTAAAACATTGTTATTGAGAATTACCAGGGGCTCTTAAACTAGGCAGAGTCTGTATCTTGAGAAAGCATTATTACTCAATACTCAATCATTTATTGCATTATATGTTACAAATAATCTTAGGTATTACAATAATTAGTAGGTAGTAACATATACACCCTATTAGGGTATTGCAACAAGATTAATTGATAATTTGAATTAACCCAAACAATATGTTTGTTTGTTGTATAACTAATAATTTGTATTTAATATAATAAAACAAAAATAATTGTATATAATAAAATAAAAATTAAATATTTAAATTAACAATTATTTTAGTGAGTTTCATATTGTGTCTAAAATTGATTCAGTACTTTTATAGTCAAGAATTTTTAACCATTTGCTAATTTCTTATGCACATTGTTTCGCAGTAAAATTTTTTAAGTCACATGACTTTAAAACTATATTATGAATTGCTTTGTGTGCATAAAATAGAAATCTTTTAGCAAAAGCAGATTTCACATTTGGTAACTTTAAGTTAAAAACTCTTTTCTTTAATAACATCTTGTAACAGTTGGAATTTATCATCACCTTGTGTGTTGAGATGCATTCTTTTAAGAAGTCGTCATTTGTAATTTCAGTTTTTTGAATTGCGTTCGATTTTCTTGCGGAAAGTTACAATATTATGAGCATTTTCACATTTTATTTGAAGACGTTGATGATTGAAAAAATGAAAAAAAATTTAATCAGATACGCTAAATTTCCTTATGCTCACTGAAATTACCCAATAATATAAATCTATTCAAATAATAAAAGAGTACGTCTATACATTAAAATTATTGACACAAAATGAGAACATACAATCTTGAAAAGTATCATTTATGTTGCCTTTTCCTTTCAGTTTTCTTAAAAGTTCTTTAACAAGGATGTTTTTTTATATTATCAGATAGCAAACCAGCAGATGGATATCCTGATGGAAACAGAAACCATTGCCTAACAGCACCAAAGATGTTAATGGTGATAAAATATCCGTGTGGCGCGATGGCATTGGCACATGCATAAGTTTACCGGCTACCTTACCCTCTAAACCAGAACATGAGTATGACAAGCGTTGATGCTATTGCGGTAGGAATAGGTAACGTGGTGGCACCAAATACCTGTGCGAGACATTGTAGAACTTTACCACCGTGTAGTGACGATGGTAGTGACACGTATAGCCAATCGGTCGTCTCATACGACCTACCTGGCAGAACAGCAGTTTGTTTATTCTTCAAAGGATGTAGGTATGTAACATTTATAGAAATTTAATTTAAATGTAAACCTTAAATTTCTAAAAAAATATGTGAATGTATTTATTTTCTGTATTTATACATATAAATAAAAAATAATAATAATTTATTTAATTAGTTTAATGTAGTGTAAAAAAATAAAAATTCAAATAGAATCAAAGTCCACGTCGACGAAGTCGCAGACAACAGCTGTGAAGATCATAAAAAGAAAGGTTTATCATCCCGTGACAAGGGTTAACGCCAGTGAGGCGCAAATGAAACGTTTTTTCCACTAGTCGATTCGGGTTAGTTTTTGATTCGAGTATTTTCATGGTATCTTTTATTGGTAAATACTAGAGGTATATCTCTTCGTGTAATCAATGAGGATTGTTAGATTCGGTCTTTCGTTTTAAGATAAAATATCATTATATACTTAGGTTCCCCGATAGGGTAAACAGAGAAATGATTGGTAGAGGTTGTCTAGGCTTAATTGACGCACCCATGTATGAGTGCAATTATCAATAATAACATCAGCTGGTAGAGTTCTGCATTGTCTCGCCCGGGTCTGGTACCACCCCCTTACCTATTCCTGCCGCAATAGCGTCAGTGCTTGTCGCTGTCGTGTTCCGGTTTGGAGGGTAAGGTAGCCGATAAACTTATGCATGTGGCATTAGACCTCGCCACAAGATAGCAACGCACCATTAACATCTTTGGTGTCTACAGGCGATGGTTGACTCTTTCCATCAGGAGACCCATCTGCTTGTTTGCTATCTTATACTATATAAAAAAAACTTAACATGTAAGGAAAAAGTTTCATTGAGATAAATGTATTTCGTCTGTATTTTAAATTTGCTTGTGTGTGCAAATGCGTCAGTGGGGCGCGTTATTTCAGCTTAGACGAGTTCTAACAGTTTTTCTTATATTATAGTCTAAAAAACAATCAGATGGTTCTCCTGATGGAAAGAGGAAACACCGTTTATACACACCAAATTTAGTAATCATGCGTCGCTATTATTGTAGCGGGAGAGTAATGCAATATGATTCAATTTACCGGCTACCTTGCCATCCAATCAAAGCTGGGCGAGACATTACACAACTCCACCAACTAGTCATCATGTTTGGCATAGTCTATTTCATAAATCATACCCAGACCAACACGGGGAAATTATAAGAAGTTGATATTAAGAGCTAATAATAATTAATCTTCAGATTTTTTTACATTATGTTGATTGACTTATCTTGTAACTGTAGGGCTACTCTTGAAAACCGATTTCAATTTTAAATGAATATTTAATGAATTTTAAAGTATTTCGTACTCTGGACAAATATATTCAAATATTGGATTCGGCGACAGCGCCACGCGGATTTCGAAATTTTTTGGAACTGCTTATTATTGCTTTTATTCGTTATTTTGTTTAAAACGGTACTTAAAATGTCCACTTGTAACACTAGCTTGACGTGTAAAGATGACATCCATTTCCAATAATTAGGTCTTTACTATACTGAATCAATGTGCGCAATATTGGTTTCAAGAGTACAGTTTTTTGACGATATTCGAAACATATTATTTTTATCAATATTGGTTTAAGATTTATATTGTTTTCAAGAGTAGGCCTGCTGATATGCAAGTTGCTTAGTTGTCCATCGTATATAAATATGTAATTTATATACGATGTAATTTATATACGATATATAAAGGGAAAAAAAGTATCTTCACGCCCGTATCCCTGAAGAGGTAGCAGAGGTACAGTGCACCCACGACTAACCGAAGATACTTAGTCCCACAATGTGATAAGTGACAAGTCTATCACCAACCGGGCACTTATCCAATTCCGGGCAGCATTGTTTTCATCAGAAAGGAAAACAAACATTTTTCTCATCACTCAAATACTTATCTCTGTCCATCACAGCATAGTCAGGGTCGTTTACCACCCCACCAAAGGGGATGGACCTTTAGAGGAAAAAACGCAAAAACCTTTCTTGTATAGGGAGTCCTTTTAATTTTATCATTTGTTATTATAGTTACTATAAATCCCTGCAAAATTTTTAAGTATCTACGAGTATATAACGGTCCCTTCCTATGGATAATAACGCACTATTAACATCTTTGGTGTTCATATGCGATGATTGTATCTTAGCATCAGGAGACCTATGTGTTTGTTTGCTTTTGTCTAATCAAAGCAGGCTATACCATTGAAGACCATTGTGCGCATAAGTTTTGCTATCTTATGATATGAACAAAAAGACAAGCTTTTTTAACGTCGTCTCAGTATGTGACCGCGGCTTCCATTGTAGCAGGCATGAAATTGTAAAACCTTCATGTGAACCTGTTAGGATAATGTTGAACAAAAATTGCCTCATTTTATTTTTCACAACCATGAGACTAACCGAACAGAAACGTATAATGTTATCATTAAATGAATTCTATCTGACCTCCTTATTTTGTGATCACTCCCAGCAGAATTTGTGATACATTTCTAAGCTCGTTTCTTGCATCACTGACTTCTTTGGTGATAGTAATTTTCCTCAGTTTCTCCTTGACATGGGTGACAATACGTTGCTTTTCACGAACTTTTTTGAAGCTAATATTTCAAGAAGTATATATTGTATATTTAAGATAAAATTTATTATTACTTCAGCGATTTTGCAGCGAGCGAGATCAATTATTTATTCAACGATTACAACTAGACTACTTTTTGTGCCCAATGTAAAGGGTATTTATTTATTAAAATTAATGCACACACATGTACAGAAGGAGAGCCAATGCCATATGATATTCCCTAGTAATCATTCTTAATCAAATGAAAAAGTATTTAGCGGGTGCACAGAAAAATTATAGAGCGTGTATCTGCACAGATCAGCATAGATAGAATAGAGTCGAAAAATTCGTGTGTCCATACTCCGTTTTCATTACTCTATTTCTTGAATTTTCCATTTTTTATATCATCAGATGGGTCAAACAAGTAGATGGGTCTCCTGATGGAAAGAGTCAACCATCGCCTATTGACAACAGAGATATTAATAGTGCGTAGCTATATTGTGACGAGGTCTAATGCCACGTGCATAAGTTCCGGCTACCGTACCCTCCAAACCAGAACACGACAGTGACAAGCACTGACGCTATTGCGGCAGGAATAGGTGAGGCGGTGGTACCAGACCCGGGCGAGACAATGCAGAATTCTACCACCTAGTAGGCACGATAGTAGTGACCCGTTTAGCCAATTGGTCGCCTTTTACGACCTGCCTGGCAGAACAGCAGTTGGCCTATTCTTCAGAGGAGCCCAAGACCAACACGAGGAAAAACATAGTGTATTGTACAATTTTCAAGTGTATTAATTTTCCTACATATTAGTCCGGGCTCCTTTAAAGAATAGGCCAGCTGCCGTTCTGCCAGGCAGGTCGTAATAGGCGACCGATTGGCAATACGAGTCACTACCATCGTAAATACTAGGTGGTAGAGTTCTACAACGTCTCGCTCGGGTATTTGGTACCACCGCCTTACATATTCTTGCCTTCTTGCCGCAATCACGTTAGTGCTTATCATTGTCGTGTTTGGCTGGGAGGCTAAGGTAGACGATAGACTCATGCATGTAACATTGCCATCCCGCCATACGGATAACAACGCACTGTTAACATTTTTTGAGGCTATAGATGATAGTTTTTCTTTCCATTTGTAAAGCCATCTGCTTGAATGCATTATATATAAAAAAAATATTAGTACAAATAATCTTTATAAAAATATTAGGAAAGTGCACCGTGTATCAGTGCCATTAACTTATTATCTACTTATATGCGATGCATAATTTGTTGGGCGTGTCATTGACGTTAATATAGTAGGGTATAAGAGAATAATGCAGGGGAAACATTATTAACCGCCCGGCCACAGCTACCCGCGGCGCGACCTGCGACGCGAAATGCGGCGCGGTGAGTCGCGCGACCATCTGGGTATGCCACAGCTCGACTTGTTGCGACCGCGGCGGCGTGCCGCTCTAAGCTGTCACACCTATACTAGCTAGTACCAGGGTCGGATTTTGTAATACTATTTTTAATATATTCTTTTGAAGCGTAGTATATATTATCGTAACGTTAGGATTGTACGCAAAAATACCATTATTGTTGATACTTACATATATTACCTTATCATTAATCCCTCCATTCAGGATTTTTGGATTTGGATTTTTGGATTCATTTAGGATTTACGCACATTACCGTAACGTAAAAGTTACAGGTTGTCTGCTAAATTGCTCATTAAGTCCCAAAATCCTTAACTATCCTTTTCCAGTCCTTTTATTATTTTAATGTAATTAAGTATTTGCATGCAATTAAAATCTATCAGAAATCAGAAATCAGAAGTACTTTATTCCATAAAACTTTTTACAAGTTATTTTGGCACGTCAACATATTTTTTAAAAGCTACTACCGGATCGGAAACGCGGCCACTATGTTTTAATGACGCTAAAGAAGTATAACTTCTCACCCGCGTATATAAGTACACGCACCCATTTTTTTAACGTATGGCAACGTAGACATTTTCCATGCAAGCAACGTAGACATTTCGAACGAGTGTCAAAATTCGACCGAGTGTCGAATTTCGACCGGTTGGCGAGTTTCGACCGTCGGTAGAATTTCGACCGGGTGCCGAAATTCGACCGTGGTTAAAAATTCGATCGGGTGCCGAAATTCACCGTGGGTTCAAAATTCGACCGGGTTCCGAATTTCGACCGGGTACCGAAATTCGATCGTGGGTCGAAATTCTACCGGGTGCTGAAATTCGACCGCGGGTCGAAATTCTACCGGGTGCCGAAATTCGACCGGGTTCCGAAATTCGACCGGGTGCCGAAATTCGACCGTGGCTCGAAATTCTACGAAGTTCCTTATCGCGCGTTGTAAAAGGGGGCTAGACGGAAAAAATTCTTACGAAAAGTTGTCACGAAACTTTTTGCTATAGTAAGGTATTGTAAGCTGTGCGGCGTGCGGATGTTTCTCTGTCTGTCTGTCTCTCTCTCTCTCTTATAGAAAGCAAGCCAGATATTTTCATTTCTATTTCGCAATGAACAGTGTGGTGTCGCGACGATTATTTTTGTTGAGTGTATACAGGTTTTTTTGTAAATAAAAATAAAAGGAACTTCGTTCCATCCGGGTGTCCCTTGACACCTCTCAAGTTTTTTTACATTAAGTTTAAGTTTCGGTGTATATACTAAATTAAGTTTAATATTATTTTAAGTATAATATTAAAATAATATGTCAATAACCAATTATTTATTTAATTAATAAATCAGCATACTAACTCTAAATTAAAATTTAAAAAACTGACACTTTTTATCGTCAGCCCACCATTTTACTTCAGTTTCATAATAATTTTAAGCGCAAAACGTAAAAAGAATTAATGATATTCGAAAGCGGATCCTGCAGCATAAAGTTAAAGGTAACCTTGACCTGTGGTTCCTTACTCATTGACCTTGAGCTGTTTTATTGCCAAGCTCCCAATGTCTCCAGCTCCGCCATGTAACTCTATTAAACCATGTGAATCTTCTAGCAATAAAGGCTATATCGGCCCAATTTCAAGTGTCCACTTTCCAGTTCCATCGTTATATTTTCAAAAACATTCAGCATCTAAGTGTTTGCCAAAACAAATCGAAGTAGCCTACACTCAGTGGCTTTTAACTGATCAAGCTTAGAAGATCACATGGACTTCCTTCCGCTCTATCATCAGATAATGGAAGCTATCCTATTCCACATTCCTTAAAATAAAAAATCAAACGAGTCCATAATTGATCGTGTTGCTCAATTTTAATTAAAAGTTTTGATAACCTCCTTCCTGTTTCATCATAAGACCCTGTAAATCATTCAGTACCAGGGTATTTGTCAAAACAGAACAACTGAGTCCAATCTAAATGGGTTTTTCTTATGTAGTTTATAACTTACCATGGCCACCTTCGAGTTTGATCGTTAAATCCTAAGTCATGAAGAGCATCAGATTCTAGAAATCGTCCAGCATCAAAATGTTTGTCAGTATAAGGCAATTGAGCGCTAACTCAATAAACTTACCTTGTTGAGTTTAGAAGTTTATTATCTAAGCATTTAGCATCTGGATGTGAGAAGTTTCTATATTACTGTTTTTGGCTCCAACTTCAAAGTCTCGTAATAATGAAAAATATCTTATTGCAACGAAACGAGCGACTCCAAACTCTACTATCTTAACAGTTTCTATTTACAATAACACTCTAGCGGCTCCATGTTCCATTTCTCGTCTCTCGTTATGAGTACTAATTAAACTTAGTACTTATAGCAACAAAACAAATGACCCAAAACTTGGAATTAACTGGATAATAGTACCATAATATTGCATTGTCATTGAAATTACAAAAGTTTGCCAAGTTTCGGTACAAATAAATATCAGGAAGTCAATAAATATGGTTTGCAATATTTAGAAAATCTTTTATTTACATACAAATATTGCTAGTTAAATAAAAGCTGATATCTTCGAATGAAGATATTGTAGCATCAGGTCTAGATCACCATGTCATTGCAATATAATTGAAGTAATAAAATACAAAATTTAGCATCGATAAATCCTTTACAAGTTGCTAAATTCCTTTCATCAAGTGGAAAAGAGACGGTAAGCTTTCAACGGCTGCACAGATTCTATTGAATCATAGCAAAGAACCATCTCGCAAAATAGGGCTTTCAAGTAAAAAAATCGCAACTAAATCGGACCATCCACCAGGGCGCTACGATGCACGGACAGATACACAGACACACCTCTGAAACTTATAACAACCTTCGTTTTTGCGTCGGACGCTAAAAATAGTAGTAAAAATTTTAATAAAATAAAGTAAGTATCTATATAATTTCCGTTGGTAATAATTTTGTGTTATTCTAATTCCAACCCTGGCTTACAAGTGAATAAAACAAAAGTCCTCTTTTGTTTTATTCGCTCATGACACCGCGCGGCCGGTCGCGCGTTTTTCCGCGCCGCAATTCGCGTCGCCGGTAGCTGTGGCATACTTCATACAGTTTCTTACATTTGTTACCGCTCGCCGCGCCGCAATTCGCGTCGCCGGTCGCGCCGCGCGAGCAGTGGCCGGGCGGTAAGGCCTCAAATTGGATGTCGGCGATCTGCGGCGCGGCGGAGAGAGCGGCGCGGCGCCATTTAGCGTTCTGACCGGGGTTGGATTTAGGTACGTTGAAAAAGAGAGTACAAAAAAATGCAAAGGATAGTATTTATAAAAAACATTCTTCCTATTTATAAAAAAAGGATAGTATTTATAAAAGCATACTTTCATTATTTTTAATTTAAGTTATTATGTAGTTATTAAAATCAACACCAGGTGTGGCAAAATTTTGCTCCTCTTCTAAGTTTATCAGTTCTTGAATATTACTTTTAGCTAGATCTTCATCCTTGGCATTTAATCGCATCAACATATCCCATGTAGGAATAAAATCAGTACAATTCCCACTTTTGCTTTTGATAGCGTCACAAGATAATATAATATGGCGTCTATGGATTGTTGCCAGTTTGTTCCGTATTTTAGTCTTGGTAAGGTTCAGTTTACTGAATATTCATTCGCAGTCGGCATTTGCATGTGGAAGTACTAAACAATCTAGGAGAAAACATCGCAAGATCAGAATTCGGTTGGATACACGCACGGTCGAAATATTCATATGACGTAAAACTAAGCATTCGGAAAAAAAACTTTAGATTATAGTATTTTAGCGTACTATCCTTAGATGTGGATAGTATATAGTACAAAGGGCGAGCTTATAGTATAAATACTATAATTATAGTACAAAATCCAACCCCGGTTCTGACATAGCTCCCTGCGCCGCCGTCGCGTCGCTTTCATCCATTTTACTTTCATAAGAATTTATATTTTAAATCGCACCGTTCTTGCAGCCGTGCCACAGTTCGCTGACATCCAGTTTGAGGCCTCAGACTACAGAGCAGCGTTTGAGCTGAAACATAAGGTATTTGGTACAAGCACTGCTAAACCAAGGCAGTGTCAAAAATATTCTTATCTATAATTGCGCACACAGTGCCTGACATTTTCCATACTTAAATTTTATATATTCTGGCAACAAAATATTCGTTAGGAGATTTTAAGGGATTTTGGAAATACACAAGCAAGTTGAACCCTAGACCTAGTACACCTGTGAGCGTCGGCGGTAGAAGTGACCCTAAAGACATTGCCAATCTATTTAAAAATCATTTCATGGTAAAATCCCTGTTATCATCTGAAATGCACGATGGTGAAAGCGTTGTGTCGCCATGCAGGCCGAAAATATCTGTGACGGAGGACGAAATTGTTAACGTCATAAGGTGCATGCAGCGTGGGAAATCTTCGGGACATGACGGTCTGAGCATCGAGCATTTCAAATATGCTGGTCCACACATATCACGTATTTTGGCAGTCCTTTTTAATCTATGTTTACGTCACTCGTACCTACCAGACCAGTTAATAAGAACAATAGTTGTACCTGTCTTAAAAAACAGGACTGGAGATGTGTCAGACAGATCCAACTACAGACCTATCTCACTTGCTACAACAACAGCAAAGATACTTGACAGTGTGCTTAATAAGCACCTCGTTAGACATGTAAGCCTGAATGATGCCCAGTTCGGTTTTAGGCCCGGATCGTCTACCGAGGATGCCATATTAAGCCTTAAACACACTGTCAGATATTATACAGACAGAAAAACACCAATATATGCATGTTTTCTCGACCTGTCGAAGGCTTTTGACTTGGTGGCCTATGATAGGTTATGGGAGAAATTACAACGCACTGGTATGCCTGAAGACGGAATTAATATATTTAAATATTGGTACCAAAATCAAACTAATCAAGTGAGATGGGTTGAAACTCTTTCTGATGCGTACAAGCTAGAGTGTGGGGTGAGACAGGGTGGTTTGACGTCTCCAGTACTGTTTAATCTGTACGTTAACCAGTTGATCAATGAACTTAGCAGCACTCATGTCGGATGCTACATTGACGGAGTCTGTGTCAACAATATCAGTTATGCTGATGACATGGTGCTGCTGGCTCCATCGGTCAACGCGCTCAGAAAACTTGTATATGTGTGCGAAACCTATGCGCAAGAACATGGCTTAAAATATAATCCCAAAAAGAGCGAGATAGTTGTGTTCAAAGCGGGCAAACACAGAACGACGCCCGTGCCCCCGATAATACTTGAGGGCCATGTGTTAAAAGTGGTAGATACATTCAAATATCTGGGCCACATTGTATCATCTGACATGAAGGATGATTTAGACGTGGAGCGGGAGCGCAGGGCGTTGGCGGTGAGAGGTAACATGCTAGCTCGTAGGTTCGCTCGATGTAGTAAGGAAGTAAAAATCACACTGTTCCGGGCTTACTGTCAATCCTTCTACTCGAGCAGCCTCTGGGTAAACTACACGCAGCGTACCTACAACGTTTTGCGAGTCCAATATACATAATAACATCTTTAGGATGCTGTTGGGATTGCCGCGACACTGCAGTGCATCCGGGATGTTTGCAGGTGCACGCGTGGATGACTTTTTTGCCATAAGGCGAAAAAAAGTTGCATCAATACTACGCAGATTGCAAAGCAGTTCCAATAGCATCCTCAATATGATCGCATCACGTCTAGATTGTCCTTTACAACATTCTTGGGCAGCTATGGCCACTGGTTTTTTGTAATCATCTATAAAAAAATAAGAAAAGAAAAAAAACATGTATATATACAAGCATTTACTGTTGATTTTTCTTTTTTTTTTATTGATAAAAAAAATAATCACAAATTCTAATTTAATTTTTTTTTTAATCTGACATCATTTAATAATTCTATTTTATTTCTTCTGACATCATTTAATAATTCTATTTTATTTCTTCTTGTTTTTACCGAATTTTTAAATTGAATTTTATATAACCGCATTTTTTTTTTTAAATAATATTTGTTAATTTTTAATGTAAACAACATAAACTAACTAGCATAAGTGATAACAAAAGCAATATGGATTTAAATCTGAAATAAATTGATTATTATTATTATTATATTATTATTATATAGAGAAGTGCAAGGATCTAAAAATATACGTTTTAAAGTCAAATTTTGACTTTTAATTCTGAATATCGTCGAGACTTGATAGGTAAAACCCCATATTAACTGGTGTTTATATTACCTTATAAGCACTTATACTGTTATACTTGATACTAACAGTTACAGTATTAATTTTGAGCCCTGATCATGCGTTAAAACGCGAAACCACTTTTGGTAGTGCTGGAAATACACAATAAAAATAAAACTAAGAAAACAGAACAAGTGCTTATAATATTATCAAATTATGACCGCAAGGCGGCGACTAGATTAGATCTAGGCACAATCTTCTTTCTATGCGGTATAAAGAAGTGTAAAATTAGACATAGTGACAGAGAAAATAAAGATAATATTATCATGAAATTTTTTTAAAATATTTATAATTAAGACAAAATCGCTTCTAACCATTATACATATATACCTACGGGCTACGAAATATATTTCAGTTTTCCAGCAGTGTTATCTTTAGAATATAAAAAAAAAAATTGGTTTAATTTTGGTAATGTGATTTTTAGGGTTATTTTCGGTGACGGCACGATATTTTATGGAATAATGACCCTAACTCAATAAACTTTTGTCATAAAATGATCGATTCCATACTACCAAAAGGTCGTAAAAGGAACTCTATTATCGAAGATAATATGTTTATTATCTAATTTAGGAAGTGTATAATAGAATGATAAAGCTTTTGAAAACTAACCTACAATATATTAATACTCGTTTTATGAATGCGAAATTTGGGTGTTTGGATGAATGGATGTTCGTAACTCAATCACGCAAAAACCATGGAACGGATTTGAATGAAATTTGGCACACAGGTAGATGACCTGGAGCAGCATACCGACTACTTTTTATCCCAGAAAAACAGGTAATCCAGCGGGATTCACCAAAAAGTGTGATAATGCAGCGGGCTGCACGTTGCAACTAGTGTTCAATATTTGTTTTAAATGTTTTCCATACCCGCATATATCTCTCCGCTCTTTTGAGCAGAGAACTTAATGTACTACGTACTAGAGAAGCTATGTTAAGGAATCGTGTTCCATTTCATTAATACTCGCTGCAGCGCTGAAATAATAATAAATCCTCCAACCAAAGTCGAAATTAAGCAGCGCTGCACCGTGTAATAGCGTATTAATATTAATATTATAAATGCGAAAGTTTGGATGTTTGGATGGATGTTTGTTACTCAATCACGCAAAAACTACTGAACGGATTTGAATAAAATTTAGCACACAGGTAGATAATGATCTGGAATAGCACATAGGTTATTTTATCCCGGAAAAATTAGGTGATCCTGCAGGATTCACCAAAAACTTATAATTTAGCGGACTGCACGATGCAGCTAGTAATATATATTCGCGATCAAAATGTAGTAACCGTCGTGAATTTCACGGTGCTCACGCGTTTTATTCAACGAACCCTAACGTAGATGCAGACCATAAACTGCACTTTTGTTGAACATAATTGGCATGGCGCATTACTTGTCTAGTAGGTTAGTGCATAGGTATCTTTGCTTTCGAAGAATTATAGATCATAAGCTTTTCTGTAAAGCAGTTTGAAAATGGTGATTGCATTTTTCTCGCACCTATCTCCAAAATTACTAAGCGGATTTGAATGTTTCCGTGGATAGATAGATATTGGTTCATGGCCGAAAATATTACCTAGTGTATTAGTTTTTTCGTGTTGGTAGGGGCTCTTTAAAGAAGAGATTAACCACCGTTCTACGAGGCAGGTCGTAAAAGGCAACCAATTGGCTATGCGTGTCATTGCCCTCACTCGTCAGGACTACTAGGTGATAAAGTTTTGCAACGGGTACATGGTACCACTGCTTCACCTATTCCTGACGCAATATCGTCAATGCTTGTCATTATCGTTGTCCGGATTGGAGGGTAAGGTAGGAGTTAAACTAATGCATGTGGTATTACCATCCCGTCACACGGATAGCAACGCACCATTAACATCGTGGGTGTCTATAGGCAATAGTTTATCTTAAATAAATCAGGTCATAAAAATAACGTAATAGGGGAAGGTTTTAAAAATTGAAGCCGCGACGAAAGAAGTAAAGGTAAGGTAAGTTTCATAATTAAGTACAAGTTTTAATAATGTTTTTCTTTATGTAAGTTTTGTTTTTACATAATTTGTGTGCCTAATCCAGAAACCAGAAGAACTTTATTCAATAAAACTTTTTCCAAGTTATTTTGACACGTTAACATTTTTTAAAACTACTACCGGATCGGAAACGCGGCCACACACTGAGAAGATCTGGCGGAAGAAACTCAGCGGGCTTGTCTTTTTTCATATATTTGTTTTCACAATATCTCTAGTTCAAACGTATGTGTGCAAAATTTAAATAAATTAATTAACACTATGTTAAGGAGGCTTCGACCAACACGGGTATTTAAAATTAATAATAGTATTATTTTACAATAGCCTCACAAAATCGTATAACAATCTATTATATCTATATATATAATAAAATCGTAGGAAAGTCAATGTATGTCCGGGGTAAACCAAAAGTACTGCATGGACTTACTTCAAATTTTGCATGAATATTACTAACAGGTCGGGTCAACATATACGCTACATATTATTACGCTATCAACTACGGGGAAGGCGCTGTGCGAAGTAAACGAAGTCCGCGCGAACGAAGTCGCGGGCAACAGCTAGTATTTGAATATACCTACTACCACAATGTTATTTGAAGCGTTATTGAAGATATAACGCAATTGAAAGTCAAAGAAGGACATGAAACTTGGATCATATTGGCCAGCTCCAATATCACAGTATCCAAACGCAATTTAACGAATTCTATTTGAGTATTAGAAATTCAATTCCCAGTTGGCATTAAAATTCAGTTCTCGTAAAGTCTGAATATTCTTGTTTGACAAATTCGTATCCATCTTATAATATCTTAAGTTTTACATGCAACCATTGATTAATTCTGGCGTAAATTATATTAAAGAAAATAACTTGAGAATAATTTTTGTCTTGATGTAAGTTAATTGGAGGGTATTCTGCGGGTGTTGAGCTGGGTCACTCATCGCCCATTGCACGCAGGATCCAGGGATTGAGTGATGTACCGATGTGTTACGGTACATCGCTAGTTGTAAATCCACTTTGCGAAGAAATGTATTAGAGACGACTTGCAAAGGCTACTGTCATGGGGGCTGTGGTAGATTGGTACCCCCGATCCTACAGCCCCCTGTTGAAGGCAGAGAGTTGAACACCATGAGGTTTTAGTTGGTAGGTCTTCTAAGGTAGTCCAACATAATCCTCTCGTAGCCCATCCCACCCAAGAAGGGTCTCCCCATGTAAAAAAAGGTAATTGAAGGGTAAGTAGCCGGTAAATTTATGCGTGTAGCATTCCAACCCCATCATATAGATAGCAACTTACCACAAACATCTTTGGTGTTCATAGAACTGATTATCTGTCTCCATCTGAAGACCCATCTGCTTATTTGCTATCTTATGAAGATATTAAAAACAGAGCGAAACAAAACGTAAATATATCTACAAAAACTTCGAAATTCCAATTTCCACGTCTTCGCTCGTTGATACGAATGGTTGTTTCATCTATATCAAATAATATCTCAGTAAAATGAATAATGTATTATGTTTTCTTCGTCGTTTTTGACGGTTCTATTCCACTTGTTAATGCCTCCATACAAATCGTATTAACATTATATCCGTAAAAAGTTGCTTTATATTTGGCCAGTGAGCTCTTTTGTGAGTCTATTTTGCGATGGTCTGTTTTCTGTGTCAACAGAAAAAACTATTCAGACTATAAAAGATTAAAGAATATTATACATAATACCTTGTGTATAAAATAGGATAATATGTGATGATAATCAAATATTCTTTATGTGTTGGTTGAAACAAGACTTTTATCAATCCTTTCTATTTGGTAATCCCGGCTTCACATTTCGAGGTAGCCGGAAGAAATCTCCGCCGCTTATCTCTAAGCTTATATTTTGTGCAATATTTTTCCCTATTCAGTGTTTTCCGTCCTCATTTCTTGTGTTGTTTCATTATGTATAAATATTTTTAACCCCTGGTGCAAAAACAATGCGTGTTGTAGTGTCAAACTTATCTTTGGGTCTGTCTGTGGCATCACAACGCCTAAAATACACACGGACTTGAATTCAGTTTTATAATCGAAAGCTCACTAAATCGTGATGGATATTAGGGTGGATCTGACGTTCTGATAGCTTCTAGAAAGTATGCATATATTACGTTCCCTCGATCACTTACCATAAATATATTGACACAAATACGCCGATTTTAAAGACTTTTGACACCACTTTCGGACAGTACTCAATCAATCTGTTTATGGTATATGAGTTTTGGTCTTCCCCGGTACCTACATCCTTCCATATTCGCATTCTATATCTGTTTTTGTTAACCTTTCATCTATCATTCTTTCTACATGTCCGAACCAACGGAGCACCCTTCTTCATTTTTACATCGACACTTTCTTTCATGTCTAACTTCTCTCTTACTTCTAGAGGATGAAGGTTTAAAATTGAATTTAGAGAGCAATAGTAAGTTAATACATTTTACTACGAGCACTGACGTAGGTGCAGTCCATGGACTGCACTTAAGTGGAACACGTGGCCTAGAGCATGCCTTGTCTAGCATGTTAATACGAGTACATATAATTTTTTAGATGAAATTGATCAATAGTAGTTCTATTTCATATCATGGTCGTAATGTAAGCAAAAGATTATGTCTCATTTTTGTCATTATACCTAATGAATCTCCGTGCAGAGCTGCGGCGAGCAGCTAGTAATATATCACAAAACTAATTCCGTTTATAGATAAGCAGAGTGAAACATATATTCCATTTCAACACGCTTTACTGGATATCGGTTGAAAAAATAAATGGTAAACTCCGCCACCGCATTTCACCTATCTGATTAGGTCTATAATTTATTTCTTGTGGTAATCAGGACAGTGGCATTGCGTGGTTATCCGATTCACATACTACATCCAAATTTAAAACGCTACTGAGATCTCATTTTCGAGAACAGCTAAGAAAAATTCTTAATAAGGCTATCACCTCTTAGCACCCCGATTTCGTAACACTGCTTAACTTATTCCTGCCGCATTAGTGCTAGTCATTGTCGCTGTGTAATCCGGTTTGAAGGGTAAGGCAGATTATAATCTTATGCATGTGACATTACTGTCTCATGGATGGATATCAGTGCAACACTAATAACTTTGGAGTGTATAGGAGATGGTTTTCTCTTTTCAACAGGACAGCTACGTCTTTTTTTGTAGAAAAAAAGGGCAAACGAGCAGGAGACTCACCTGATAGTAAATGATTACTACCGCCCATTGACAGCCACAGCACCGTCAGTCTTGCAGCTGCGTTGCCGGCCTTTTAAGGAGTGCTCTCTTCTTGAAGGCCCCTTAGTTGTATCCATTCGGAAACACCACCGCCTTGTTTGCTATCCTTTGATGTGAAAAAAAAAATAACACCATTTTATCCTATCCAATGAGTGAACTTGAGACCTCATTCATGATCTAAACAAATTAGCTAACTATCAAACCACGAAAAATAAATTTAACATAGATAAACAAACGATTTTCAATTTTTAATTCTCAGTATGTACATTTTGTCTAATTAGAAAAAGGTAAAGGAAAAAATGTTACCTTCGAGTCATATAATCGTATTTTTTGGTAAAGGAAAAAATGTTACCTTTGAGTCATATAATCGTATTTTTTAATTAAAAATCTAATTTCACACATAAATACTAAATGTCTTTTCTCTATAAGACTAAAGTAAAAATAACGTTTACAAAAGCTTTGTTAGTTACCTAGCAGTTAAAAAAGTTAAAGTATATATTTATGTGGCATTTAAAACTCAATTTTCCTGTCTTCATTAAACATAATACATTTTACATAAATTTATTACGACGTGGTAATGCTTTTAGTCTAGCAAAAACAAAACGTTTTTATAGAATTAATTTAAAATACAGGTAAAAAATGCAAGAATGCTTTTAGAGCATTACACCGCTTAAATTTAGGTTACAGCGTATGTTATGTCGCGTGCGAGAGAAGAGATATTTGTCGACGCCGACTAAAATCTCGTTAAGTCAAAGTTAAAGTCACAATTTTTTATTCAAATTAACTTTTACTGGTAGTACAGGTAACTTAATATAGTCAACAGTGTGTTTCTATCGGATCGGAAACGCGGCGGAAATTTGGTTTTACAGCATTTTCCGGGCTATATACTAGGTAGGAGTTCTGTATCGTCTCGCCTGGGTTTTGTACCAACGCCTCACCAATTTCTTCCGCAATAGCGTTGGTGCTTACCGTTCTCATTTTACGGTTTGGAGAGTAAGATAATCCGTAAATTTAAGCATGTGGCATTACAATGTCTCAAGGATAATAATATATCATTAACACCTTTGATCTCTATAGGCGATGGTTATCACTTTCCACCAGGAGAGCCATATGCTTCTTTACTATTATGTAATATAAAAGGTTAGGGATTTGGCATCGGTTTGCAGCTGTGTGTAAATAAACTCAGTAAAACTGCAATAAATGACATCTAATCTCCTGTATTTCTGGAATCCTGAGTGGAATCTTCACGAAGTTTTTATAGGACCAAATTAGTGTATACTCCCCGGTAAAAAAATAAACATTTTTGAATCAGTTGAAGCGTTTTCGAGTAGTCGAGGAACGTACATATAAAAAGATTCTGACGATTTGATAAACTCCACTATTCTTTAAGGTCGACTTAACATAGCCCATAGCCCACTAATATAATAAAAAATATATTTTTTATAGCCCTTCTACACAATGGGGCGTGATGGTCGACTAAAGGCATGCACCTTAGTGTAGAGGGCATAAATGTCTGTGATGCCATCATGGGCCATGATCGAGCACAATCGCCATAGTTTCGGTACATTAAAGGAATGATGGTCCATGATTGCGTGCGCGTCCACACAATCGCCGATTAATCAGTACATAGTTGTCTCAAACGTAGTGATTATTTACTCTTTGGTTATCTTTGGTACGAGCACATTCTAGATGGTGTAAACATTAAGTAAATGATTATAAGAGCTAAGTAAAAATACGAGTATTTCCGTAGCCGCGATCACCTCGCTATTTTCATCCATTTTCGATAGACGTCATAACATAACAGCAGACAGTTAGTAAATAAGTGTTCACGATTGTATGGAGGGTTGCCCGATCATGGCGGTGATGCTGAACGATCATTTGATGGGCCATCATGGCCCATTGTGAGGAGGAGCCATTACAGTATACAGGACGAAGAAAAATCTTTAGATGAAGCCTTCACCTATTCAGAGGTTTTTGTAGATTAACTGCAAATATCAACACTAAGACTAATTTAAGTCAAACATGAACTAACACATACATATTGAATCAATGAATGATACATATTATATAAAAGAAAAATGTGTCAAACATTGTAATTTATAGGAAATAATAAAAGCTTTATTATTATTATTACACTAAAATTCACAATTCCGTATAATAGGTACTCTTCATTAGTATTCACGAGATATAGCTTCACGGTTTATAATCACCTTTGGACATTATGGTAATAAGTTACTGAGACCTAAATTGTTTCATGCGGAATATCGATTTAAGCCTTGATTACAAATTTAATGGAAGACATGGTATAACTACGTGACCATACGTCCCGTATTGAACGGGTCTGTCCCGGTTTTAACTAGGTACTCTGTCCCGGTAAGTATATTTTAGGAACGAGAAAATGTCCCGTTTTCCGAAAAATATACTCAGTAAAAAAGTTATAAATTGTATACAAATTTATCGGTAATCCCATTAATCCAATCCAATAATCATGCTAAAATGTTTAATTTTCAATAGGAAAACCAATTATCTCAAAAAATTCAAAACTCTTTTTTTTTCATTTATTGAAGCATATACTGTAACACGTATTAACAAAAAGCATTGCAAAAACCGTATCCCGGTTTGTCCGCAAGCTCGCTGTCTCGCAATTATACATCTATATTAATATTATAAATGCGAAAGTTTAGATGTATGGATGGATGTTTGTTACTCAATCACGCAAAGCTACTAAATGGATTTGAATGAAATTTGGCACACAGGTAGACGGTGACCTGGAATAGCACATAGGCTACTTTTTATCCCAGAAAAATTAAGTGGTCCCGCGGGATTTGCCAATAACTTTTATAATGCAGCGGGCTGCACGCTGCAGCTAGTAGGTAATAAGTATTAAATAAACTACCTTTATACACTTACTAATAAAATATTGCAAAAATAAAACTATAAACAATTTATAAGCAGAGAGAAACATCCACAAACTATGACTAAGAACTCAGGTAGGCATAAATTTTATTACCTACCTACCTACCTAGATCTAACTAAAATTGATATTAAATTTCGGTTCTCCGGGAATAGATACATTCTACAGACATTTATCGCTTGCCATGGCCCTGTATTATATTTCGAATTATAATCGCAGTTTAAACAAAATTATACATTATCTATCAGTTGTATATAATATTTATAATCTATTACTACACGTAGAACGCGTTCACTATGGCTCCACCTTTACTTTTGCTAAATCAATGAAAAATAGAAACATTGCGCTTTTTGTGTTATTACCACAGAATACTTAGAGACTAACAGAAGTCAATGTTACATACAAGTAATATTCGAGCATAGCACACATACCTCTCACGGACGCGATATCTCGGACTGGTGCGGAACAAACTGTCCCTAACCATTCCGAGATATCGCGTCCGTGAGAGGTGTCTATGTGTGCGTTGCTCGAATATCACATGTATGTAGATTGACTACTGTTAGTCTCCAGTATACTGTGTTATTACGTATGTCGCAGAAGAACACATGCAATGAACACATAAATTCTAGGCCTTTGTGTGAACTATGGTCGATGTTTATGATTAGTGTAATATATGGATGTATTTTAAATTCTCACGGTCAGGGACTAGTCTCTTAACTTACATCAACCTAATGTCCCGTCTTAAGATTTTAAAGATTTAAGATTAAAGATTTTTATTTGAACATTTAACAATATTACAGGAATAACATGTAGTTCGTAAACAACTGCTTTAGTTACAAAACTGTGTTGCAGCCGTTTACGCACACCCCGAAACACGGCGTAAGTATGTTCTAAAACATTGTACATTATAAAGCAAGCAATATTGTCTATGACAACATGAAATATGAGAAAATGGTAATTAGTATGTATGTGTAGGTATGAATTTATAAATGAGTGTATGAGAATGAGAACAGTTTATGTGATTGTGGTTGTGAGTGTATGTGTATGTGTGTGTGTGTGCATGTGTGTATTTAATGGTAATAAGTACTATTTTAGTAGTTAATTAATCTTATCGTTGAATAGTTAAGATGTTTTCAGTTTCTACGTATGATATATTTTGTAAGTAGCTTGTTATTTTTTTATTATTAAGATTAAAACAATATGGTCAGTTTAGATATAATCATACACCTTAATACACCTTATCAAAATGCGAATATTTATATATAAAACTGAAGTTTCCGTATGTTTATATCCACAAAACACTTTTGTTGATTGATTTCCGATCCGATCCGGTAGTAGTTTTAAGAAATGTTGACGAATCAAAATAACTTGTAAAAAGTTTTATTAAATTAAATTCTTTTAATTTCTGATTTCTGATGACAAAATAAATTGATGGATTTACTTGATTTTGCAGGACATAATTGTTGAACAGAAGAGTGTTTTTCTGTTCTTTTTATTCCTAAGTTTCAATTTTATGGAAGTAGGAGTGGCATTAAATGTTTTCCCTGTATTGATCCTTCTTGAAGAATAGAACATCTGTCAATATCTTATGATCATAAGCTTTTTATTTATTTTTTCAAAATTCCAATTAACGAAAGAGGAGTGGCAATAAATGTGAAATTTAATGAGAATTTTCTAATGTTCGAGGAAAAATTAATTTGGCCATTACCAAAATCATGTTTGTTTATCATCGATTTTTTTAAACTGTAATAATTTATGCAAAATATTAATTCTAAGTATTGTAACAATATTTTGTATTTTTACGGTACATCATTGACGTACCATGATGTACCATGAAATCTCTTGATTAAATATAATAAATTAGTTGTTAATTAAAATCATCACGTCCTTTTGCTGAGTCGATTGAAAAGCTACATATGTCACTCCCGAGAAGTGTAGCTTTCTAATGATAAAATTATTTTAAAGATCGGTTTTGTAGCAGCAAGTTTTTGAGTTTATTCATCACAAACAAAAAGTATAGTAATTGTTTTGTTTTACATACAAAATATTATGTTTTCTGTTTATAAAATTAGCATAGATAATGTTAAATAGAATGTAATTTCCTAATAGAGTGATGTAGTAAATATTTAAGTCTCTGTCATTGTCACTCGGTTAAACAATCTGTCGTAAATAATTAGGATTGTAACTTCCATTGTGGTAGAGACGTAGTACTCAAATTTAATGAGCAGTTGTTTAAGAACAATTAAAGCTATATTTCGTGTTCAACGTTACAAGAACGTAGTCAGAGAAACAAATATTAAATATGTAATGAAAATACTGTGAATGTAGTGTGTAGTACTTGAAATAATATTTATGTTATCTGTTTGAAAAGGTGAAATTAATTAAATTTGCTACTATAAATAAATAAATAAATATTCACGGGACAAATTATACTTACTGATCTGACCCCAAAGTAAGCAATGTGACTTCCGCGATGGCCCCAAAGAGACAGACGTTGGTTTAACAAATAGATAATACTCACCGATGGTCCGGACAAAAAGAAGACCGTAGTGAATGGTGGGGTACTGTTTGTTTCTCCTGAAGATGCTTTGGTTATGAAGTGAAACGTGTGTTGGGTACATAAATTGTGTGCATTTGTGCTTGGAAAGTATGGTGGATATGGGTGGATAATTGCACCGCTGGGGTTTCCTTTTTGTCAAGATCATCGGTGAGTTTTATCTATTTACTAAACCAGAGTCTTTCTTTTCGATGCCATCGTGGAAGCCACATAGAACAAACAGTTCGCGGATAATAGCAAATTTAATTAATTTCACCTGTTTAAATTATGGATTTCAGCAAAGTTACGCTTGAGTCAATAAAATATAAAAATCTGTTTGGTTTATGTTTAGTGCTTTAGTATGCTTAACTGATTCAAAGGACGCATTCTATTACTTCGAATCAAATTTCTAAAAAAATTCTAAAAAGGAAATTTTTAATTTGATTGTATTTTTTAAGTTTGCTACCTCAGAACTCGACAATTTATGAACCGAATCGGGAAGTTATTTTTTTATTTAGGCGAATATATTTCCCGTTTCGTCCAATTTAAGTTTAGGGAAGATTTGATGCAGGGTTCCAGAGTTACCGGATTGGAAGTTGATTGTTGCGTTTGTTTGTTTAATTATGTTATTTTGAATGGTTTTATTATATTATGTAACCTGTATAAAGTCATGTCATGTTTCACTAATAACCAAAATTGAACTTTGAAAAATCCTAAAAATTGTATAAAAAGTTCTCATAAATAAATTTACATAATATGAATGATAAAAATGTATTTCAATATTTTGCCAGCCACGTCTTTTCACCAGCGTCTTTTTTAAATTTACATGTAAACTGACAGTATCGTCGTATCTAAAAGGTAGATATTATTACTCCACATTTAAAATTCTCTGTATTACAAAGACTAAGTACGATTCAGACTGACCGGCTTGCATCGGCCCGGCCTGAATGGCATTTTACAATGCGGTAAAGAGAATTGGAGATTTAAATAGGAAGCACAGTTCATATTTCCGTCATTGTTCCAGGGCTATATAATTTTCAACTGACGAAAAAACGGAGGAGGTTCTTAATTGGACGAGTATATATTTTTGTTATGTTAGACCACGCATAACTTTTTACAGCCCTTTCCGTTGATGGAGAAGTTAGGGAACCTAATGAAATCGATGGGGCTAGTGTTCGACTCCCGACAGGGACAAACATTTGTGCGATGAACATGGGTGTTTGTATTTCTGAGTCTGGGTGTTTATTACGCATGTAACAGTATTTATATAATATGTACTTTTATGTATTAGTATCGCTGACTAACACTCATAACACAAGCAAATAATTTACTTTCTTTGGGGTTAAATCGATTTGTGTAATTTGTCCAGCGATATTATTACTTTTTACAGAGTAGTCCGATTTTGGTAATTGTCAAAGTCAATGTATGACCATAAAGTATTGGGTATAGGTGGAGCTAGCATTCGTGTTAATCAATTGAAACAAATATTTACGTTATATCTGTCTATGAGGTCTCCCCATTTCTTTTTATACAGCTGTGTTAGAAAGAGAGGGTAAGACCTCAGAAGATAAGAGCAGTATGTAAAATTGTGTTTCAAGTAGGTATTAGAAGTGCTGCCTCCAGATATAATACAGCTTCATGTGTATGGCCACGCATACTTTTTTCAGAGTGATCCGATTTTGATAATTCTTTTATTGGATAAAAATAAAATGTACCATGGGGGTTATCTTATATAATTTAAAAAAAAACATCCAAAATAGTACTAAAACAGAGGATGAATTATTATTCACTCACTGATGTTAATGTATGACCACGAATGACTTTTCGTCAGCTTAATTTTTGTCAAAAATATATAATGTTACTTCCCTTTGTTACTATTGTATTGCATGATTCTATGATCAATAAATTTATTATATGATGGTAAAATGGTAATATAATTTTGTCACAAAAAATATCTTATATATGTATTGATATAAAAAAACACTAGATACACAGTCAGTGTCTCAAAAATGTCCTCAAAAATAAGCGCACAATTTTAAATTGTGCTCCCATTTCAAATATAATTGCGTCGCTCGCGTCACTGCCCGTACGTCAAAAATACCGAAGTGTTTTCTGACAAATTGTAAAGATATGACATCGTGAACGTCAAGAAAGGATAAGATATAGTACTTTAGGTAAGTATAAGAGTTTATGAATTTATTTTTGTTGTTTATATGACAAAATATAGCGAGCGATGTGTGATTTTGGTTTTATCTGTATTAAAGATTTACTCGAGGGTCCAAATATAATTTATTTTATCATAACAAAAATTTGAATGGTCACTTTTTCAGAAAAAGAATAATACATTACAATCTACTTTTAATTTAGTTGAACAATACAAATTGATCCGGTTCTTATCAGTGGAGTGGTTTTTTTAACGTATTTTTTTTAGTTAGACTGCCTAAAAAGAAGACGATGTCAATTAGACGATTCTAAAATGTTTGTTTATTGATTACTTATCTTAAGGACCAAGGGTGTTTCTTTTTTATTGATAGTAAATTTTACCACCGTCACCTTATTTTAAAGATGTTGAAATTTGCTACCATTTAAAACTTAATTTGATAAAAATTTACAAAATTGTTATTAGAACAGTTTTTTTAATTATTAGCGTGAATATCAGTAATAATTTGAGGTTTATTTGTTAGCACAGAGCACTGCAAATAAATTAGAAGAAAAAAATGATAGCTTAAGGGGCCGGTTTTTTAGGTAGAGCATAATAACTTAAAAAAACAAAATTTTTATTAAGTTTTTGATCGATAATGATTTGATGATGATAGTTGAGAAGGTTTTAAATTATTATTTTTTGTAAATTTTTATTAAATTTGGTTTTAAATAATAGCAAATTTTATCATCTTTAAAATAAGATGATTTTCAAATATGTGGGTAACATAAGATTATAAAAAAAGAGTTTCAATGAACTCAATGAATGAAAAAGTAAAAATACGAGATATGAAATTTTAAAATGGTTCTCATTCAGAGGGGTGAGGGGCGCGACCCCCCTTTGTATGATTTATGTCGAAAAATCCTGAATAATACAGCATAGGCACAGGCAGTGCTTAGTACTATTTGCCTATCTCATAATTAGGATGAATAAATGTATGACAAAGCCCCTTACCGACGGGTACTGTGGCTTTATTAACATAAACATTTAAATGAAATTCCACTACACGGAATATTCAATAAGAAAATATCAAGTTGATTATTTGCGTATACTATATAAATATGAACAACTTTTTCCGTCAGTCACAAATACAAATTTTAAAATACCGATTATCGTAATTCTTATTGTCCAAAATTTCTAAAATAATAACTCCGATTTATCCTACTTTTATTATTCAAAAATTTTTATATTTTATATATATTATATATATTATATATATTATATATATATATATATATATATATATATATATATATATATATATATATATATATATATATATATATATATATATATATATATATATATGATGGATTTAAGCTCAAGAGATGTCATTATTTGTCTTAATTGTAGAGTAACATAGGTTTTTTTTTATTTTTAATCACCTCTGTGGTCTAATGGTCTGGTGTAGGTGATTCTCGGGTCGGGCTGTTCAAAAATGAGATTTTTTTCCAGTTTTTTGATTAAAACAACGTTATCCGAGATTGAATAAGTGTCAGGTTTTTCCCCGTGTTGGTTCGAAGTTCTTTGAAGAATACGCCAACTGCCGTTCTACTAGGCAGGTCGTAAGAGGCGATCGATTGGATTTACGAGTCACTACCATCGTGGCTACTAGGTGGTAGAGTTCTGCATTGTCTCGCCCGGGTCTGGTACCGCCGCCTTAACTATTCCTGCCGCAATAGCGTCAGTGCTTGTTTGCTACCTTATGATATAAAAATAGGTTGTCGACAGGCTTGCCACCTGTCTACTAAGGGACTAAGTATCTTCGGCTAATCGTGAAAGTACTGGTTGTACCTTTGCCTACCTCGGGGATACGAAAATGAAAAGGAATACAAAATTGAAAAATACTTATAATCGACATATGACAATATTGTCACTATAATGAATAAATGAATAAATAAAATGAAACAGCATCATGCTAGTTTCTACTATCATCCTATATTTTAAATCCTTCTTTGTTATCTGAAAAAAAAACCTGTTTGATCTCAGGTCTGTAATTGAAAATTTTTATAGGTAGCGTTAATTGTAATTAATAAATATCTATTTGTTATCAATATTCAAGTATCACCTACTACAGTTTCTAAAGCAATATTGAATTGTAATTTATAAACATCCATTTGTTATCAATATTTAAGTATCACCTTTTCAATTTCTAAAGCTTTGCTGTCAATATTTAAGCATCACCTACTATAATTTAGGTAATATGTTGTAGGTAATATGTATTTCTTGGTCTGTTAGAGTCCTAGAAAACCTTTGCATATAAATGTTATGTATTTGTATTTTGGAGTACTGTGGCCATAAATATATCATAACTTCATTTTAGTGTTATTATAATGGCAGCAAAACATTTTATGTAAAATTTCGTATTTTTGACGAGTAATATTTCAGACGTATGTGTATCTTGTTACCGTACTCAAAGGACCCATTTCCTACATGTCATGCATTAATAACGCATTTTCAACTGTTACAGCTTTTCTCATATGCCTTTCATAGTAGATAAGGGAATTCAACAGTTAGGGAAGTAGAAACCATTAATGTAATGAAAGGCAACCTGTCACACCTATTTCATATTTATGTAAGAAGTCGGGCAGGATTCTAGTTCTTAAGAAACTATCCATTTATAAATAACAATTTTTAATGCCCGCTTTACATCATAAATGTCATTCAAATCCATACTAGTCCATACTATCCATACTAATATTATAAATGTGAAAGTAACTGTCTGTCTGTCTGTCTGTTACGCTTTCACGGCTTAATTTGCTAAACCGATTTGAATAAAATTTGGTACAAATATAGTTTGAGAGCCAAGAAAGGACATAGTATAGTTCTTATCCCGGAAATCCCACGGGAACGGGAACTATGCGGGTTTTTATTTTAGAAATTTTTCACGCGAAAGAAGTCGCGGGCACAGCTAGTTATATAATAAAGACATATTACATTCGGCGTAAGGTATTTTATAGACAAAGATATACGTTGTTATTTCACGACGCCATTTTTACCGGAATTTTTATTTATATGTGTGTTTTTGCACTCATATTCGTGTTTGGGAAAACTTGAAAAACTTACAAATAACAAAGAAAATTTTCGACACGTCAGGGTTTGAACCAACGACTTTCCCTCCCGCGTCCCAGCTTCACTAGAACGTAAAAATGGAACGTTTTCTTAATTTTTCGGAAGACAGTCCCTTATATGTTGTATGTGGGAAGTTAAATGAAAACTATCACAGCTAAGTAGGCATTACAAGTTTAGGAGTAATAAATAGTTACAACAATGTACTAGGAGAAGAAGGAAAAGCGGATATATCCGTTTTGGCCTTAGAAAGGTTAAAGGTTCGTAATACAAAACAATGCAAAAACCCTCTTTTATGTACGCATCATTATGATGGGGTAGCTGCGGGGCCTTACATTGCGTGTGGTTCGATATGCACTTGGCCGTTTTATTAAATTCTACTTGACTGAGGGACATAAAAATGTTTTTACTTTATTTATTAAAAAAAAATACGGTCCCAATATGTGTTCTGGACTTGTGTCTTGGGGCAAATAAATATTATTTCTTGATATTTCTTAATAACAAAGCTGTCAGAGAAAATATTGATCGAAATTGGATCTGTCAACTCTATAACTAAATAAGCAAAAATATATTTAGATTCTTTGCTTTGCTGTAGATTTATAATAGTTTTAAATAAAATGTAATATTTGACTCACAACTCATAAGTAACTTATCATACATTTCACCATATAATGTACCTAACTGCCCCTTGACCGCCCCGTTGGTCGAGTGGTTTGCGACCCTGACTACGCAATCGCCGGGGCTCGGGTTCAATCCTCGACGGGGCAAGCATTTGTGTGATGAGAATAAATGTTTAAATTTCCGGGTTTTGGTGTTTATTAAATATATTCCAGTATTTATATATGTATTTCTATGTATTAGTATCGTTGACTAAGCACCCATAAGACAAGGAAATAATTCACTTACTTTGGGGTTAGATCAGTAAGTGTAATTTGTCCCGTGAATATTTGTTTATTTATTTACCTAAGGACGTTGAATGTGTAATTTTATCGTCAGTATTATTCTGATCGGTACAGAGTAGGCATGCAAAAAAATGCCTCAGTAGTCCACACAAAATGACACAGATTTCCAGTAATAGAGATGGTGAGGGTGGTTTTCGAAATTTGGCATGAATGATAATGGAATTCAGCATAATCATAATCATCAGCAGATGGAATTAAGCCGAACAACTCCTCAGACCACTACGCATGATAAAAGATATAGAAGATGCAGAAAGAATCAACATCTTTTTGCAATGCCAAGGATAAGTTGAAGGAGCCTGGTTATCGACGATTGGAGTCGGTCTGAGCTGTACGCAGTCAAGAAGAAGGAGCTGGTATTGCGGAGCCCCTGCCATTGGCAGATCTAAAGTTATTTTCTGGGGGGCTTGGGGTCGACCACAAAAAACCGTTCTAGTGCGGGTTGGACTATGTTAGTCCGAAGGGTCGGTATAAACTTGATAACAATATGTAAATTATAAACACACACACACACACACATACCGAGCAGTCGGTACGTCTAATCAAAGATATCAGTTGTGTGTCAGTGTGTCAGCTTAAAACAAAAAAACAGAAGGGTGTAAAACTTTTTGATTTGTACGAATAAAATTTCATACAAATAAAAAAGTTTTAAACCCTCGAATGACGTTTGTTTTTAGCTAGATATGTTTGGTTAGACGGACCGAATGCTGTGTTAAAATATTTTCACGTATTATGGAATTATGTACGTAAAGACCATAAAAACTTATTAAATATAAAAGTGTAAAAAGATAAAAAGGTAAGCCTCTCACGACCTAAACCTTGAAGGGGGTAATAAGGTATCTAATTCTCATTCTAAATAAATAAAAAAACGTACCCTTAAATTTTAACCTAATCTATATTTATTGTATAATAAAATCGTAGGAAAGTCAAAACTGTACATTGAATATTTTTTTTAAAGAATACTTAGGGCGCGATCTACAATCGATATCGAAGCCAAAAATATAGTTTTTAGAGTTTTTGTCTGTTTGTCTGTATGTATGTCCGGGGTAAACTCAAAAAGTATTGCATGGATTTTCTTTAAATTTTGTATGAATATTACTAATAGGACGGGTCAACATATGGGGAAGGGACTGTGCGGAGTAAACGAACTCTGCGCGGACGAAGTCGCTGGCAACAGCTAGTTATCCAATAAATTCATAATTCACACGCACCAACACGTTCGCGCAAGTAACGCGCGTATCAATAGATAGTGTTGGCAACCCTTTCCGCTAGACAAAGAAAACAAACGTTATTGCATCTATAAAAGGCATTGCACCTGTCTGGGGCGCGCTCATTTTGACAATAATCACACAATAATGTTCGAAGCACTCACACGTGCCGAATTTAGTTCAATTGCAAATTAGTATCATTCATATTTCTATTCTCACCATTTATTTCTTTTAGGTTATATTTTCAGCTAAAAATAATGGAATCACCCAAAAATAGATAAATAGGTAGTTACGTAAATACTGCCTATTTATGTAACTATTTATCTATCTATTGATATATGCGTTACTTGCGTGGACGTTTTGGTGCGTATTAATTATGAATTTTCTAATTAGCTTAAAATTTAAGGGTATTTTTAATTGTTATTTATTTGGAATGAGAACCAGATACCTTATCACCTCCTTCAAGGTTTAGGTCGACTTACCTAACACGCTGTATATTAAAAATATCCTCAGTATGATATTAAATTGTTTTCAGATTAAATCATTTTTGTTTTCGGGTCCTTGGCTCGGAAAATTATTTTAAGTAAACAAAGGAGTTTGATGAAGTCAGCATAAAGACCAAGAACAATATAACTTGGAGCAATATTATTGAATAATTTACTGTACCCTTATTAGAATTCAACAGACACAATTTAATAGTAAGTATATAATCCTCAAATTTGTTTACTTTTTCTTATTTTTAAGACAAGCAAAGATGTTTCTATTCTGCCATAAAGTCAACTCTTTTTTTATTCGTGACAAATGAAATAAGTTGAAAAAGTGTCGGACATGTAAGACGAAAAATGTTTGACAAAATATCTATATATTAAATAAACGTTTGGACCTCTTTTTAAAGTAAGCATTACGGAGGACTAAAGAAACCTAATATTTTTAAATAAAATGCACTATAAATACATAAAATTAGTAAAAATAAACATTACACACACAACATCTATCCCTAATAATATACACACATACTATTTTCATTACGACTAAAGTCAGTTATCAAAGTTACAAGAGATTTTATTATTTAGTTTATGGTCGAATTTTGGCCATAGGTGATCGCTATTTTAATAATCTACGTGAAAGACAGACGTATTTATTATCAGCTGAACCTAGCAAGTTATCTTTTGAGAATAGTAACAGTGTAATTGATGATAACCAATACAATATTTCATACAATTTTTCATCCTCTATTTCACCCTTATGGGTTGTTTTTTTTTTGATGTGTTTTTCTTGATATGATCGGATCATATTCTTCAAAGGATCCTGGGAACAACACAGTATTCCAAATTGAAAACCATCTAATATTTTGTTCTATTGCGTTAAAACAACTCTAGCTGAGCACTCTGCTCGCCCGAAACGTTCCGTTTCGCAGTAGTGGTCATGTGGATCAATTGCTTAAGTTCATTTCGAAAAAAAAATGCGTTAAAACGAAGGGTAACTTCACTGTATTTTTCGTTCCTCTTACCACTTGTATATTCCAGCCACGTCTCCGGTCTCTTGGATATTAAAAGTAAGTCAATATAACTCTTAAGAAGCAACATAATTACTTTTACTTCGAAAATAAGTTTCATTGGAAATACTCTTTATATAGGAAATATCGTTAAGTAAGGATAACAAAGTTTGTACATCGATAGATTGGGTGATTATATAATGGATACCTATATTAATGCATTAAATAAACGTACATATTCCCTAGATTAACTGCCTTATTGTTAGGCATCTTGTGAAAGACGAGAGAAAGCTCGCGCGTGTTGCTAACATGGTGATTGCTAACTGGTGGTAGAGTTCTGCATCACCTCAATTAGATACCACATGGTAATACTTATATAGGCTGTGGTAATATTACTTATCTATTCCTGCTACAAGACAGTGATTACCTGCTAGCAGGGATTCCGATGTCCCGATGTTTCCGATTTAAAGGATAAAATTATTCTCTTGGAATTTCACCCCCGCCACATAGATAGCAATGCGTCACTGCATTTTTTGATGTATATAGGTAAAGGTTATATTCATAAGAAGAACCATCTGATTGTTTGCTATTTAATGAAAAAAACTGTGACTGTTGATCTTGCAGGCCATCCCTGAAACTTCCCGCTAAATCGCGGTATTTCAAGCTCAGAGGAACCAAATCTATATCTAAGCATAGATTTTTTCAGAGTTCAAAATTCTTGATTTTGTTTTAAATGTATAATTTCAAAATTTTTGAAAATCTGAATATTTTAAAAAACGATAATTAATTTTGATTTTTTAAATGGCATTCAACGCAATTATTGAGCTCTAAAATATTTTTATAGCTATATATATATAAAAAAATATTTTTCGTTATTAATAAATCCCAAATAAATCAATCTACTGTGTTTGTACGCAGTTTTTTGAAAGAAACGCTGATTCGATTTTTAAGTCAGTCTGTATATCATTGACGTGTATAATGTGGTAATATTATACATGTCAATGCATTATACCTATTAACTAGAAAGTTATTTTAAAAATATGAAGTAAGTTTGCTGTAAACAACAAAATACTAATATTTGAAAAGCTGTAACTTTTGAAAACTTGATACTATTTTGATTTGAAACTGCATTTATCGTGGTTTTTAAGTACTAAAATATCGTAGACGGTCGAAAAATTGTTACAAAACTTCGATGTTATATGGCAAAAACACTTTTTTTAAATTTTTTTTGTCAACGATAACCCCCGAATGGATAAACCGATTTTGATGAAATTTATGCGTTGTATGCAATTTTTTAGTAAAAGAGCAGATAAGATTTTGAACTCAATCGGTACATTAATCTTGAAGTTATACTAAAAATACTGTTTCGTCAAAATTTTTTTGGGGATTTTTCAATATTTCTCAAAATATCCTGAACAGAATTGATTCAAATTTTCAAGAAGTCTAAGTTAAGCGAAATCCAATCGGATGCCATTAACCGCGTTTTTATCTAATTATTTGGTTTCAGTACTCCTCTGCTATGTAAACTTTAACTGTGTCAATTTTTTTATCTTTATTTACCTTTTCGGGTCTTTTCGGGACTTTAGTGCACAAGGATATATCAGCCCCATCGTACCCTATAGCTAATTGTTAATATTAAGATATAATGCTACATAGACTCCCAGCAGAGCTAGAGTTGGACTCCGCTAGGATGCTTTGCAGTACCCCTACGTCTAATTTATTTAAATTTAAATTGCTAAAGACTCTATTGGCTTCATATTTTATACATTCAAATAATAAGTGTTAGATATCTTCAAATAATAAATGTTAGATATCTTCTACTTTTCCGCACAAGTCACAATTCGTGGTATTAGATTTCCACATTAGGAAATTTAACTTAGCATTTAGGTAATGTCCTGATCTGAGTCGGTTTAATCTTACGATGTTAACTCTACTAAGATCAGAATTAATAATAAGGGGTTTCGAACCCCTTTAGTAGACATTGTACTACTATACCAAATCTTTTTTTCTTTTGATCTTTCATTAAAATATTCTTTCCACATTTCATAGCATGTTTTTTTGTAATAGTGTATATTTCTTCAAAGTCTGGTTTTGTTCTATAGTTGTCAAATTTCATATTCGATTGTTCGCGTAATTGTGGGTAAAGGAGTAAATAGTTTTTGTTTTACGTTAATATTAATGTTTATATAATATTCTGTTACGAATTTTTGTCTGTTATGTGCTATTCCAGGTTATCATCATCTATATGTGTGCTAAATTTCATTCAAGTCTGTTCAGACGTTTTTGCGTGATTGAGTAACAAACATTCATCCATACATCCAACTTTTTGCATTTATAATACTAGCTGCACTGGCAGCTTGCTAAATTATAAAAGTTTTTGGTGAAACCCACGGGAACAACTCATTTTTCTGAGATAAAAGGTAGCCTGTGTGCTATGCCAGGTTATCATTTACTTGTGTGTTAATTTTCATCCTAATTTGCTTAGTAGTTTTTGCGTGATTGAGCAACAAACATCCATCCATTCATCCAAACATCCAAACTCTTGCATTTATAATATTAATATAGATTAACTTGGTAAATTTAATTTTCTTAAATTTTTAATTGTTTTTCAAAAATTATCGTAAATAAACTTTATTTCGGACGGGAAACGGGAGAGTACTTTAATTTCAGTAAATTCATTGATTGGTTTTATTGTATCAATGAGTAACTTGAATCAAACGTGGAATGAAATCATCATTATCATCATTAAAAACTTTTATAATAAATGTAAAAATCGAAGGATTGTCACAAGAATATCCAGTAACTGCCATCCAATAACAGTTTGGAAACTATGAATTACACCTTCAAATTATCGTCTGGCTCCGTTAGTACCTAAAGGTCAAATGTCTACTACAGATGTATTTCGTTAAGTAATTAACAATTTAAAATATACTACTGATTTTAAATTGGTGTGCAACGTTAAATGTAATTTTTAACGATAAATTCTCTTTCTGAAAGCATTTTTTTAAGAAATGTGACAGGGATGCAGGGTAGAACCTGAACTTACCAGCTACTTTACCGTTCAACCAACCCGACAATAACTCCTATCATAGATATAATATATCTTCATAATAAACTGTTTCCTGTGCGCTATATCTATTTTCACAAAACATCACCATCGATTCTTCACAAATTATTACCACCTTACAGTAGTTCGGACCCTGTGAAGAATAGCCCATTTGCCATTCTGCCAGGCAGTTAGTAAAAAGCTAATATTTGGCTGTATATGTCACTATTTATGTGACTGCTAGGTGGTAGAGTTCCGCAACATCTCGCTTGGATATTTGGTACCGATAAGCACCAAACTATTTCATTAGGAATAGGTAAGACGGTGGTACCGAACTAGGGCGATACGTTACAGAATTCTACCGCCTTATGATTCACGATGTCAGTGTCACGTATTTATTTTATTTACATTTACGTTGTCCTAAGTTTATATGTATGCTTATGTTTGTTTATATATAACACATTATATATAGAAAATATAATTTTAAACTACTTCTTAGTGTCATAACTCACATATTAGTATTCTTACGCCTTTTACGATATAGCTCATCCCCTTCGCTATACAGGATTTAATGAGATATTGCTGAATCAATCCCGCCACTCAAATACCTGATATAATATGATGATATATACAAATAATGATATAATTTGTAGATACCCCTAGTTACTGGCATGATAGAGCTTGGAAGGTAGATGGTATACTAATGTTTTTAGCTATACAAACCGCTAAAGCGGGTAGCATCGCACTGTTGACATTTTTTTATATTATAAGATAGCAAACAGCCGATGGGTCTCTTATATATTCTTATATCATAAGATAGCAAAAAGCAGATGGATCTCCTGATGGAAAGAGTCAACCATCGCCTATAGACATCAAAGATGTTAATGGTGCGTTGCTATCTTGTGGCGAGTTCTGATGCCACATGCCTAAGTTTACCGGCTACCTTACCCTCCAAACCGAAACACGACAGCGACAAGCACTGACGCTATTGTGGCAGGAATAGGTAAGGCGGTGGTACCAGAGACGGGCGAGACAATGCAGAACTCTACCACCTAGTAGCCACGATGGTAGTGACTCGATAGCCAATCGGTCGCCTTTTACGACCTGCCTGGCAGAACGGCAGTTGACCTATTCTTCAAAGGAGGCCGGTACCAACACGGCGATTAATGAAAAGAGGAAACTTGATGTAAAGATTCGACCATCGCCTATAGAAACCAAAAATGTTACTGGTGCGTTGCTATCCTGTGCCCTTCAAACCGGAACACGGCAGTGACAAGCACTGACGCTATTGCGGCAGGAATACGTAAGTCTGTGGCACCAGACCCGGGCGAGACATTGCAGAACTCTACCACCTAGTAAAATCTTTGACGTAGAAAGGTAAGGTTTTTCTCTTATCATAGTTATAAGAGCCGCTTGTTTATCAAAATACCAAACAAAGAATACAAAGTAGTATATTATGAATTACCTACATTTAGTAGGTAGGCAAATATATACTAACTCATTCATGAATTGTTCGTTTAAAAATTAGTACTTGGATGACCTGGTACTTTTTTTGGTAAAAACAACGTTTTATAAAAATGAAATGGTGTTTCGGAGGCAAAAAATCCATCTAGCTAGATGAAACACCATGGTTACTACGCAAAGGCGTGTACAGAATCATTTACCAAAGTATATCAATACCTAGATTCTGGGAAGTACTGAATAAACTTATGCAGCATTGCAAGGATGACAGAAATTGATAGCTTCCGTTTAAAGAAGAAATTGTGGTATTTAATTTGCAATATTTCCGCGAAACCATATATGGAACTGCTATGATGCAACTAAAATGAAAGGCAGTGTAAGGAATGAGGCAAGCTTATCCAAAGCCTGAAAATTAGAGACCACAGAGGCACAATAGTCCACCCACATCCACCACTTTCTTCCACTTCAGAAGCAAATGCAGTAAGACTTAAATTATGTACTCAACACACGTTTTACTTCGCAACCAAAGCATTTTCAGGAGAGTCGAATGCACTTCACTATGTGAAAAGTGAAGCATTAATAACAAGCAACATAATTAATTCTATTAAAAAAAAAACACTTTTAAATATTTTTTAATATTATATTTATGCTGGAGCCGTCCTTGCGTCAATAGTGCCGCAGTCAGCAAGACATCGTGTCATTGCGCGAAGCTTTGTGACGATAGACGCAATTGCTGCCCCAGCATTATTTAGATATCTAAATTAATAAATAAAATACATTAAACTAATTCGATCATATTCCATATCGTTAAAAAAGCTTTAGGCTTATTATTGAAAGTTGATACCCTCGCAAATATTAAAAAAAAACATAGCAAATCCAAAAATACACGCTTCATAACTTACATTTAATTTAAAAAATAATTCAACAACACTAAATCATATAGTAATTTTCAATAGGAAATAATCCCGTGACATTCTGAAGGTGTTAAAAAATGGTACCGATATATTATTTTGAGCGTAATCGTGGCATTTCCATACATATAGACATTTGGACGTCCTCGAATAATTTTTTATTTAATCATTTTCTTTTTCGAAAAATATTTTTAAAAGTATTAAGCATTATTCTTTATATCTGTGTAGTTATATTAAATACAGTTTAAGTCCAGATAAAGCACTGATTTCCAAAGTGGTCCAGGGGTCCACGGAGACTCGTCATGGGTCTACGTTTTTCCTAAATTTTGGGAGTATGGTAGATATTTAGATTTAAGGGGTCCACCGGGACCAGCAAAATTTTGAAAGTCGTCTATGAGAAAAAAAGTTTGGGAATCTTAACGTTCCACTTATTTCTGAGGAGTGCAAAATACCATTTTCCCTGTGTTGGTTCGGGATCGTTGGATGAATACACCCACAGTTGTTCTGCCAGGCAGGTCGCAGGCGATCGATTGGCTATACGTGTCGATAGCATCGTGACTCCTAGGTGGTATGGTGGTGGTAGAGTTCCACAACGACTAGTCCGAGTATTTGGTTCCACCGCTTTACTTATTCCTGTCGCAACAGCGTCAATGTTTCTCATTGTCGTGTTCCGGTTTGAAGAGTAAGGTAGCCGGTTATACATGTGGCATTGCCTTCACGCAACACATAGCAACGCATAATTAACATCTTTCATGTCTATAGGCGATGGCTATACATTTTACTAAACCAAAAAGTTATAACTTGGATAATGTTACGGAATATTAAATTTAAGATGGCGTATCTCGTTTATGTACTATAAAACTAAGATACAGTCATTAAATATGAAGATTTAGAGATATTTCTGAATTTGTGGATATATCATACAGCTGCTGTAAAGCTCGTAAACCTCCGACCCATTTATTTCTTTTATTGGCGGGCGGAAAATACTACAGGTAACCTACGCAATGTTTTGTAAAGAATTTCTAGAACAATGTACATTAAAGCTGAAATAACTTTTTACTTTGAGAGAAAATTTCTTGGATTTTTTTTCGTTATTTTAGAGTTATATCCCTGTGTTGATTTAGGTCTTATTTTGAAGAATATATCAACTACTATACTGCTTGGCTTCTCATTAAAGGCAAGAGATCAGAGAAGCCTAATACTTATTAAGCCTATCAATAAAGTAGTTGATCTATTCTTCAAAATGAAGCCCAAATTAAATAATAATTTGGGCCTCATTTTGAAAAGTAGATCAACTACTTTATTGATAGGCTTCTAATTAAAGGCGAGAGAAGGCTAATACTTGTTGACATTGTTAATTTGGGTTTCATTTTGAAGAATAGATCCACTACTTTATTGATAGGCTTAATAAGTATTAGGCTTCTCTGATCTCTTGCCTTTACTGCTAGGCTAAAAAACTGCTAAAAGGCTAATAGTAGTTTTTCTTTTCTGTTTTTTGTCGATATTGTTATTGGTATATTACATACACTAACGTCGTGACGGCTAGCAAGTAGAGTTCTGTAACGTCTCGCTCGGGTTCGCTACCTCCGCTTTACCTATTTCTGCTGCAATAACGTTGGTACTTGCTGTCGTCGTGTTCCAATTTACAGGGTAGAGTAACCGGTAAATTTATGCTTAACTATAACTCCGCAACACAGAACGTACCATTAACTTCCTTGGCGTCTAGGGCCAGACGGCGAGTCTAAAAGCGATGTTTATCTCTTCCCATCAGGAGAATTATTTGCTTGTTTGCTACCCTATAAAGAATTTCTCTGGGCAAATAACACGAATTGATCTAACCCCAGAGTTAGCAAATTATTTGCTATATGTATGTATATATATATATATATATATATATATATATATATATATATATATATATATATATATATATATATATATATATATATATATATATAGCATATCCAGCTAAAAACAAACGCCATGTTTTTGATTTCTATGAAATTTTATTCGTATACAAAATTTTATTTTTACAAATCAAAAAGTTTTACACACTTGAATGACATCTCTTTTTTAGCTGGATATATTTGATTAGACATACCGAATGCTGTTTTAAAATATTTTCACCTATTATGGAATGATTAATTTATCCCGTGAATATTTATAAAAAAAATAGTCACTGTACATACATAATAAATACGCAAACCCAAAATATAAACATCTATGCTCTTCACACAAATGTTTATCCCTGTCGGGGATCGAACCCAAGCCCCATCGATTCATAGTTAAATTCACTAACCATTCGACTAAACAAGATATATTAAACGTCTTGAAAATGTTACGTGCTACAATTAAAATTTTCGGATCTTGTTAATTCGTTGGAAATAAAGGAGAGTGATGAGACCGGCTTAAATGGACTACAAGAATATAGCGTCAGCCGAAATTATTAAATTAATTTTATTTACAATATTAGAATTCAACGGACGCTTTTTAATATCAAATTATTATTTTATATTATTTTAAATAAAAACGATTTTAGTCAGAAAGTCATGAAGCTAATCAAACTTGTATGCTTTTTCTTATTTCTAATTCAAGCAAAGATTTTTCTATTCTGCCATAAAGTTAACACTTTCTTTTATTTCTGACCAACCAAACAAATTATAAAAATGTTGGATAGATAAGACGCAAAATTTTAAACAAACTATTGTATAAAATGAAACAAAAATGAAAATATTTATTATTATAATCGTAATCTTCAACATAGAAGGCCGTATAAATAAGTGCTCTTAGTGTCATCCAAAAGAAACAAAAAAAACAAGTGTCATCTATTTACGCTGTGAGCGAGTAATAAACATTTTATGTAAACAAAAGTTTTATCGTTTTTTAACATTTAAGTGGTTAAAATCAATTAATCTTCATGATAAGTTATACAAAAACGAATATATTTGTGCTGACGATATATTGCGATGAGAGTAGCTTAAAATGGAATGTAACAATTGTAAAAACATCAAGTAATATTAATCTTTCAAGGAGTTTCGTGAATTTTAGTATTATAAAAAGTGTCCGTCATACAATTTACATTACAGAAGAAATGATTAATGTATTACAATATGGTAAGCAGCCATCATCATGTGTTGCGTTTTAGGCCAAATTTGTATGGGGGCCTCATCAATCTCCTTTGTAATCATTAGGCCAATCTTTCTTGCATTGGTTCAAACGAAAATAATGCTTTATTCGTTTTATTTTCCAGGCCTTTTACTAATTTTACATTCTAGTCGCGCGATCGGCCAAGATGTTGTTAGTTAGTTAATGTAACTCCTAAGAAGCAAAATAATGGCATTAACTTCGAAAAGAAGTTTTAATGGAAATACAGGTTACGTTGGAAACACCAGTAAATTAGCAGTAAATTTAATTTGCCACTATGTTGATCCGGGCTTCTTTAAAGAACAAACCAACTGCCGTTTTACTAGACAGGTCGTAAAAGGCAACCGATGGGCTAAACGTGTTACTACCATTGTGACTGCAAGGTGGTAGAGTTCTGCAATATCTCACTCGGATATTTGGTACTACCGTTTTACCTATTCCTGCCGCAAAAACGTCAATGCTTGTGATTGTCGTATTCCGATTTAGAAGGCAGGTAGTCGGTAGATTTATGCATGTGGTACTGCCACTCCTTCACACGAATAGCAACGCACCATTAACATCTTTGGTGTCTATAGGCGATGGTCTCTCTTTCTATCAGGGGAGCCATCTGCTTGATTGCTATTTTATGATATAATAAAATAAGAAAATATAAATATAGCTATTATTAAGTCAATATTGTCAAGACACACTTTCTCTAGTGAAAACAAAAGAGAAAAGGATTTTTTGGCGTTGTTAGACTGAAATTTAGAGATTTTCCCAAATGTTAGTCCGAGCTCCTTCTGAAGAATATCTGCCTTTCTGCCAGGCAGGTCGTAAAAATCGACCGATTGGCTATATGTGTCACTACCATCGTGGCTATTAGGTGGTAAAGTTCCGTATTATTTTGCCCGGATCTAATATCGCCACGTTACTTATTCCTGTCGCAATAACGTCATTTCTTGTCAATGTCGTGTTCCGGTTTGGAGGGTAATGTAGCCGGTAAACTTATTCATCTAGCATTAATGCCTCGTCGCAAGGATAGCAACGCTCCATTAACATCTTTGAGTCTGATGTTTTTGTTTTTCCATCAGGAGAGCCACCTGCATGTTTGCTGTTACGGTACAATAACAAATAATCATTATCGATTGTTTATTGTTGGAACTTTGATAAAATTCTATTTTAAACTTACAATAAGTGTATTTTTCTCCTCGTCGTATATACTTCACTTATTCTTCTATATTCATTCACTCCTATGTACTTCAGATTAATTTCGTTGTGGGTTCTAAAACAGTTTATCTTCTTCCCAGAACACCCTGAGCTCGCAGCTCAGTGATTATCAGGAGAATTTCGCTGTTGATTCTGGCTTATAGAAGTTACAGTATTAGAAACGAGAGGTCCTATTGCCCTAATAAAATAAAAAGTGTATTTTTGTTGGTTCCCCATTGCCCTAATACATACATACATATCTTCACGCCAGATCCCTTACGGGGTAGGCAGAGAGAACCGAGTGCCATACATCACGATCCTTGCAGGCTTGTCTCGCTTCTTCCACATTCATCACTCTCTTCATACACACACGCCGGTTGCGAAGACTCTTGACACCACCTTCGGACAGTACTCGATCAATCTGATCGTGGTACGTCAGTCTTGGTCTTCCCCGGTAATAAAATAAAATAAAAAAGTGTGTATTTGTTGGTCTCCCACTACCCTGATAAAATAAAAAGTGTAGTTTGTTTGGCCCCCATTATAATTAAATAAAAAAGTATAATTTTGTTGTTTTTTTTATATTTATTAAAAAAGTATTTCAATTAAGTACTTTTGACTCCTAATCCGTCATTTTATAAAGCACAAATTCTTCTAATATTCTCATCTCTGAGAAGAAACTCTCGTGTGCCACCTTTTTTTCAGGTTAGATATCTCTTCTATAAGAGATGACTATCGCTTATAAACACTCGTTGTAACCCGCCCCGTCGGTCAAGTGGATGGCGAACCCGATTACGCATCAACGAGGTTCGGGTTGATTCCCGACAGAAACAAACATTTGTGTTATGAACATATGCTTTTATTTCTGGGTTTGGGTGTTTATTAAATATATATAAGTATTTTTATATGTATTTCTATGTATTAGTATCGTTGACTAACACCCATACCAAAAGCAAATAATGGGCTTACTTTGGGGTTTGATTAATTCTGGTAATTTATCAGTAATAAGTATTTATTAATTGTTAATTATGAAGTGTGTAATGAAGTAAATAACGTATGGTAAGAATGTAAAGCTATATGGGCAACTAATTTTAAGAGGTAGAGGTTGCTATATGCCCCCTTAAATATTTTTTAATCGTAAAATATTTCATCTGATAGTAGAAAATAACTGGTGTTTGAAAATACTTCTGATAGTTATCAATATTTGAATTTATTGCGTACGGCAGGAATATAATAATGTAAAGATTAAGAAAAATCGCTATTATTGTACATACCTACTGTTAAAATAAGTAAGTTTATTACGATTAGCAAGAATATATGCGCAATCGTAAATCAATAAAAAAGGTCGTTAGCTATTCTCATACTTATGAGTTTGTACGAGGTAACGAAAAAACACATAAGAATGCTAACGTACTACTTAGTAAGGTGGTAAAGTTTTGTAAAGAATCATGGATACAGCGCTACTATAGCCAGTTGCTAGTCATTGTCGTGAACAAGTTTGAAGGACAAGGTAGCTGATAAGGTCAGACTCTGCTCTACGTCCTGGTTACATTTAAGTATGTCAGGATTGTTTAAAGCCGTCTTCCTGACAACCTTTCTTTAAAAAAATGCTTAAATATTATTTAAGAAAAGCTTATCGTTAAAATATTGCAATTCAAATAAGAGAAAACATAAATTTAAAATTAGTAGCTTTAAGACATTTGAAAACGTCAATTAGTAAAGAAAATCTTCTTCAGTAGACTTTTGACCTTTAATAATGGAGCCAGACACGATTATTTAAGTGTCATTTTTAGTTTCTAATCTATTATCGGATGACAGTTATTGGACATTGCTTGTGAAAACCTTTCGATTTCCATAATTATCGTAAAAGTTTTTAATGATTGTAATACTACTACGTTTGATTCAAACACAGAAAACAATGGATTCAAATTACTGGATTAAAAAGCACGAAAACGAACTTGTTTGTGATAATTTCGAAAAATACTTGCAACTTTACAAATTTTACCTATTATTAACTATAGTTTTTAAATTCAACGTACGAAAGAGTCTAGTTTTAATATTGTAATTTGTAATGTATGTCATGTTAATTTTTTCAATTGCTTTAAACGATTCAGAATAGCTCTATTGTAATTTTTGAAGTATGTAGGGTTCTAAATTTCTTATTTTCGGGGATCGGCCATATATAATGAGAAGTTGAAGATCTAATTTCCACCAGTAAAGTTATACATCGTTTCTTGGCGTAGATGTAAAAAGTGTTTATGAGAGTGACTTTGCTTTAAGATGTACAAAAAGTCTGTTAAATTCATTTCATTTTTATTTGGGTTCTATTCCTGGATTGGACAAATCTGAAATGTGTTTTTTTCAGTTTTCTGGTAAAAATTATATTCCCGGGGATTGGAGAAGTGCTCGGTTGGCGATAGGCTTACCACCTATCACAGTTATTTTTTCTTTCCCTATGATTTTTGTAGAATATGTTTTAAGCGTTACGGTTACATGCCTTATCTTTTCTTCTTCTTTTCTTTTTACAATTTCATATTTATTTTTTGGACATGTTATTTTCTTTTTAACCTCAGACGCAAAACGAGGGGTGTTATAAGTTTATATAGGGTGTGTATGTGTGTCTCTGTCCGGGACATCGTAGCGCCCTGGCGGATGGTCCGATTGGTTGCGGTTGGTTGTGGGTTTTTTAATTGTAAGCGCTGTTTTGCGAGATGGTTCTTAGCTATGATTCAATAGAATCTGTTCAGTTGTTTCAAGATCACCAGCTGTTTTCAAATTGATGAAAGGAGGATATAAGCAAGTTTGTAAAGGCTTTATCAATACAAAATGTTGTGATCTGTTACTTTATTGATATTACAATTACATGGTATTTTCGACCTGATACTTTGAGATCGTCATTCGAGGATCATCAGGACCTATTTAACTGGCAATTTTCGTAAGTAAATAACAGATTTTCTAAATATTGCAAACAACTTTTTAACGACTTTCTGATATCCTTTTCTACAAAAACGTGGCAGACTTGTGAAAACTTAATGACAATGCAATACTAAGTACTATTTGACTGAGCTCATGATGTAGCCTGGACGCATGGACTGGAATTCTCTGATGCATAGTTTTAGCAAGACAACCTTGTCTGGACTCATTGGTCTTGTTGCTATAAGAACTAAGTTTGATTAGTGCTCTTGATGACGAGGATCTGAAGATTGAACTGAAAAAGTGCTACCGAAACTTACGCGTAGAATTCAGAAAGAGATAAGATATTCAAGTTCGGACTTGATGGATTTTTGATGACGTGTATTTTTCATTACATATAAGGTCTAAAATCTGAAGATGGATCCGTAAGAGTGTCATTGTAACTCACATATAGAAATTGCTAATATAGTGGAGTTTGGAGTTATTTCATTTGTTACAGTAAGTTATTTCGCGTGATGATAAGGCTCTAAAGATTAAGCCGAAAAAATGACATTGGACCTTTAAAAATCCAGATTCAAAATGCAACTACTAAGAACTCCTAAATTAAATGAGGTAATGTTCTTAAATAAATCTTTTTGGTGTAATAAATCTGGTAAATCTTTTTAAATAAGCACTTAATTGTTTTATATTGACATACACCTTATCTGCTGGATGATTTTCAGAATCTGATAATAGAACTGGAAGGTAACCATGAGAACTCCTAAACTAAATTCTTCTTTTTTATCTTTAAAAGAATCGAAATTAGGTTCATTTGTTCTGTTTGAACAAACAATCTATCATTTGTTGCTTCAGTTTGTTTCCAAATACTCATGATAGAGCTGGAAGTACGTTATGGGAACTTTGGAATAAAAAAGAGCAATACCATCGACTTTAGAGTGTTTGGTTATTATAAGGGCTTTGGAGTGGAATGGCTACCAGTGTCTAATAATAGAGCTGAAAGATGTTCCCGAGAACTCCTAAGATAAACCAGGCTAACCCATCAAGGGGGGGTAATTCGGTTTGTTTTTCAAGCAATTTGATGTTGGACAATTTCTAGTATCTGATGATGGAACTGGAAGGTAGTCATAGGAACTTCTAAAACTAAACAAGATAAACCTATTGAGTTTGGTATCCTTGTCTAGCACCAAGTTGTTTGTTTTTACAAACATCTTGGTGCTAGACTATTTCCGGGGTCTTGTAATAGAGCTGACGATGGAGATTATGGGAACTTTGGAATAAAATGGAGTAATTTTTCACAAACATTTTGAAGCTCAATGGTTATCAGTGCCTGATGATAGAACTGGAAAAAATCTGCAAGAAATTCTAAGCAAATCCAGATAAACTCATTGAGTGAGGGCTGATTGGGTTTGTTTTGACATACACTTTGGTGCTGGATAATTTTTAGGATTCGATGATGAAACTAGAAGGTGGCTAAACAAGACAAAACCTTCGAGTTTAGATTCATTTGTTCTGTTATGACAAATATCCTGTTGCTAGATTTTTTTTAAATCTATTTACTTCCACAAATTTCAATATAGTATGATTTCCAGGGTCTTATAATGGAGCAAGAATGAGGTTATTGGAACTTCGAATTAAAATTTAACAACTTTTCTAATTCGTTCTTTTAAAGTCATTGGAGCAGGATGGCTTCCGGTTTCAGATGAAAGGACAGAAGGAAGTCCATGAGAAATCCTAAGCTAACCTAGAAAAACCCAATGAAAGTTTGTTGCTTCAGTTTGTTTTGGCATATTTTATTAGTTCTAGATGGTTTTTTTGAATTTAATAACGGAAATTGAAGGTGGCTTTGGGAACCTTTAAACTAAACAAGATAAACCCATCGCGTTTGGACTCATTTGTTCCATTTTGAGAATCCTGGTGCTAGATAATTTCTATGGTCCTATAATGAAGTAGGGAGGAGGTTATGGGAACTTTGAATTTAAATTGAGCAACACCATCGATTTTGAGTTCATTTGTTTCGTTTTAATTAAGGACTTTGGAACATAATCACTTTCACTTTCTGAAGATAAAACTGGAAGAAGTCCATGAGATCTCGCTAAACCAGATAAACCCATAGAGTATGGGCTAACTTGGTTTGTTTTGGTATACTGTTTGGTGCTAGATGATTTTAAGAATCTATTTATGGAACTGGAAGGTGGCTACATGATCTTTTAAACGAAACGAGATAAACCCATTGCGTTTGGACTTATTTGTTCTGTTTTGACAAATAATCTGGTGTTAGATTATTTCCAGGTTCTTACGATAAAGTGGGAAGAAGGTCATGGTAACGAAACTAACGAATAAATAAAAATTGAGCAGCATGGCCAATTCTGGTCTCTGTCTGATAATAGAGAGTAATGTCTGATGATAGAACTGGAAGATGTCCATGATAACTTCTAAGCTAATCTCAATAAACTCATCGAATGTGGGCTTATTTGGTTTATTTTGGCAAACACTTAGGTGCCGGATTAATAGTGATGGAACTGGAATGTGCCCATCGGAGATATGGCTGATACAGTCAGCATTTATTACTAGGAGATTCACAGAATTTGATAATGGAACTAGAAAGTGGCCACGGAACTCCTGCACTAAACAAAATAAGCCCATTGAGTGTGGTCTCATATGTTATATCTTTACATAAGCTCTAAATCAGAATGATTTCCAGGGTTAAATAGTGGAGCTGGAGGCCATGAGAGCTTTTAAGTAAGGAACCCAAGCTTATTGAGTAAGGAACTGTGATAATTTTAACTTGTTGCTGCAAGATCCCCTTTCGAAGATCATCAGGTCCTTCCGAGTTTTGCTCTTAAAATGATGCATATATAGCAAAATGCTTGTCTGACGATGTGACGGGGGATTTTAAATTTTATAATTATACCTTCTTAAAGAATTATCTTTCGTTAGATGTAATATAACTATCTCCAATATATAAATAAGGCTTAGCATGGATTTCCATTGCTGCTTTGTAGCAGCGCAACAAACGAAACCAATTCCTCGTAGACTTAGAAGTCAAAGAGATACGTGAAATATACTACCCACATCCATCACACTATTTAATATCACAATATACTTAACACCTCGTTTTGCTTAGTAATCTAAACCCCTTCAAGATATTTTCAGCCCTGTACGTACTATAACTCTATGCTTATTTTGTGTTACTAGCAAATAGCCCGGTGGTCAAAATTCGACCATAGACTGAACAATAAAATTTCTTTTAAGTTTGAAAACAGATGTTAACCGTTTACGTAATATATTTACTATGATACTACTCGAATATTTTTATCAATCCAATCATATGATAAATAGAAAATTAGCGGTCATCACGCCTTGAGTTTAAATTATATTAAACAGATGACGTAGGCCCAGATAAATGGTGAACTATTACTAACTTAGTCTATGCTTAGCTTAATCTTGACAGTTCATTTAAATAACATCAGTCAAACCACAATTTAGTCCATATTACACACGATACTCGTTGATTTCATTGCTATTCGCTCGAAACACGTCAAATTGAAACCGAACGATATTTAACCACGGAAATTGCTCCAACGGTGCGACATTGGGTCAAATAGACAGAAGCTAACACATCGAAATTGCTATTATTTATTACCGGTGCTAGTTAGTATTGAGAGTTTAGTATACATGTAAAATTAAGACTACTCTAGTATTTTTAATTAAAATATTATGAAGTGTTTTTATGCAAATCTAATAGCTGTGAATACAATTAAGTTCCAAACTAAAAGCGATTCAGAAGTTCTGCAATCACTCGGTCGCTTTTGCCACAACTCGGAGTGGGTATTCTTGTTCCCTAAATGTCACCCATTGCTTGTTACTACATATCTACATATCTACAATCATACATATCTACAAAGAACCTATCTAAAAGAATACATACACATCTAGAAGGTATATTTTTAGATAGACTTGCGTATCATAAACTATTAAACAAGCAATATTTATATTATGTTTTCGACACCGGCTCAAATAATTCCAATAAACTTGTAAGATGTTGAGAGGGCAATAAAAATCGTTCTAGATAGGTCTTATATGAAAGAAAAAGTTATGTCTGTATTGCTATGTATAAAGATTTTTCCGCGAGATATCTTTTTTTGCCTCCTCGGTTGACGTCTGACTAGATTTATCATTATAAAGCGTTGGCCTTTTACGTCAAGATTGCGGTTTCTAATCCCAACTATGGACAGGATTTTTAACTTCTCCCTAAGAAACTTGATTTCAATACTTGGGACGTTACAGATTTACCATCTATTTTAGAAAATTGAGTTCTAATCAGGTCTAGATGGTTTGTGACTCTAGCGTACTTGTAAATTGAAAACGATTGAGCTCAGTAAATTAAGAGAAATATAGAAAAAAAAAACTTGTTTATCTTCGCATTGTATATCTGATGGATGATGGTATCGGGGAAGACCAAGTCTGACTCATTAAATCGATCGGATGCTTTCGGAGGTAATGCTGAAAGTTTCTGAAATAAGCATAACCCTAGGAGATGAGTTATGAAAGTGGAAGAAGAAAGCCAAATCTGCTTGGACCCTGATTTATGCTACTTGTTTTTTGCCTATTCCATAAGAAATCTAGCATGAATGTAAGGAAGGATATGTACTTTGTCAAGAAACATAAATACGTTCTCCTATGTTGATTAAGCAATTAAATAATGTAATTTAAGACCATGGAGTATTATAAAGCTAATGCTTTAACCAACAAGTGTTAATATATAAAATAATGTTAATACTTGTATAAAAAATTAAGCAGTCATCGTGTATGCTGCTCTCAGATAACTCGACTTGCAGGTCCGTGCATTCCAAGTGAGCGAACTACATTAACACTTTAAAGCCGGATATTTTGCAAACGAAAAACTGAATCGGAAAATAGTTTTTACCTATATTCTCTTTTACAAGTATATTGAGCTATCGAACATAAACACTACTCAGTGTGATAGGCTAAAATAAAACAAAATCCTCTTTTCATGTCGAGAAAAAAACGCTCTTGGCGAAATTGCATTATATTGATTTACTTACAGCGGTTTCGGAAACGCAAATTAATTTTAACAAGCAATTAATCTACATTTAACAGCTCATTTCCTTGTAAAAATTATGTTAAACACAGAATAACTGTTTGTTAAAATTAATTTGCGTTTCGGAAACCGCCCGTTAGACTCTTAAACTATTTTTAAATTAAAATATATTTATTTGGAAGAAAATTTATTTCAGTTATTATTTTTCAGGCTAACTAAAAGCTTTGCTATCGCCTGAATAAGCGTAAACAGTTGGCTTTAAACAAACATATTGTGTGAAATAGTACAAGAGTCTACTTTAATAAAATTAAAAAATTCAGAAATACCCGGCACATCATCATTCTGCTGCATATTTAAGAGCAAAACGTGAAGCAGCCTAATGATTTTTGAAATAGTCTTGCAGCATCCGGTTAATATAAGGACGGTTTCTTACTCAATGAGCTTAAGTTGTATTATTGCAAAGCTCGCATGGCCTCCAGCTCCACTATGTAGCCCTGGAAATTATTTTGATCCAGAGTATATGTAAAAATATAACAATAAGACCACATTCAATGGGCTTGTTTTGTTTAGTACAGAAGTTCCATGGCCACTTTCTACTTCCATTATCAAACCCTGCGAATCTCCTAGCAATAAAGACCAACTATATCAGCACAATCTCTGATGGTCACCTTTCAGTTCCATCCATATTATACCTTGGAAAACATCTGGCATCTAAGTGTTTGCTAAAATAAACCGAATTAGCCCACATTTGATAGGTTTATCTAGATTAGCTTAGAAGTTCTCATGGACTTCTTCAGGCTCTATCATCATTATCAGATACTGGGAAACATCCTGTCCCAAATACTTTGGAATAAATTTACTCAATTTTATTTCAATGTTCCCATGACCACCATCATCAGCTCTATTATAAGACTCCGGAAATCGCCTTGCACCAGGATGTTTGTTAAAACAGAACAAAGGATTCCAAACTCGATAGATTTATCTTGTTTAGTTTATAAGTTCCCATGACTACCTCCCAATTCCAACATCAGATACTATAAATCGTCTAGCACCAAATTGTTTGCAAAACAAACCGAATGAGCCTCCACTTGATGGGTTAACCTGATTTAGCCGAGAAGTTCTCGGGTACGTCTTCCAGCTCTATCATCAGGCACTGGAAGCCATTCCGTTTCAAAGTCCTTTAAAACGAATCAAACGATACCAAAGTCGATGGTGTTGCTATATTTATTCAAAATTTCCCATAACGTATTTTCAGCTCTATCATGGTCTCTGGAAATCGTCTAGCATCTAGTGCTAGAGTGTTTGTTCAAACTGAACAAATGAGTCCAATTTCGGTAACCATAAGAACTGCTAAACTAAATAAGATTTTCCTCGTGTTGGTTCCGGGCTCCTTTGAAGAATAGACCAACTGCTGTTCTGCCAAGCATGTCGTAAAAGGCGACTGATTGGCTATGCAAGTCACTAACATCGTGGCTACTAGGTGGTAGAGTTCTGCATTGTCTCGCCCGGGTCTGGTACCACCGCCTTACCTATTCCTGCCGCAATAGCGTCAGTGCTTGTCACTGTCGTGTTCCGGTTTGGAGGGTAAGGTAGCCGGTAGACTTATGCATGTGGCATTAGACCTCGCCACAAGATAGCAACGCACCATTAACACCTTTGGTGTCTATAGGCGACGGTTGACTCTTTCCATCAGGAGACCCGTCTGCTTGTTTGCTATCTTATGATATAAAAAAAAAAGATAAACTAATATCTTATTTAGTTTAGGAGTTCTTATGGTTACTTTCCAGTTCTATCATCAGATCCTGAAAATTATCGAAAACTAAGGTGTTTGTCAATACAAGACAATTAAGTGCAAATTCCAAAACGTTACCTTGTTTAGTTTAGAAGTTCATTGTAGCTTCATTTTGAATCTGGATTCTTTGAGTTCCAATGTCACTTTTTCGGTTTAATCTTCAGAGCCTTATCATCATGAAAAAGAATTTACTGTAACAAATGAAATGACTCAAAACTCCACTATATTAGCAATTTCTACCTGTGAGTTACAATTACACACTTACGGCTCCATCTTCAGATCTTCGACATTATAAATATATAATGGTAAGTACACATCATCAAAAAAATCATCCAAATTTGACGGTCTTGTCTCCTTCTACATTCTACTCGTGAGTTTTGGTAGCACTTTTTTAGCTCCGTCTTCAGATCCTCGTCGTCATGAATACTAATCAAACTTAGTACTTATAGCAACAAGACTAATGAGCCCAAGCAAGATTGTCTTGTTAAAACTCTACACCAGAGAGTTCCAGTCCCTACGTCCAGGCTACATCATGGCTCAGTTAGATGGTACCATAGTATTGCATTGTCACTGAGCTTTCACAAGTTTGCCAAGTTTTTGTATAAACGGATATCAGAAAGTCGTTAAAAATAGGCTTGCAGTATTTAGAAAGTATGTTACTCACATACGAAAATTGCCAGTTAAATAGATGCTGATGATCTTCGAGTGAGGATTTTAAGGTACCACGTCAAGGTTACCATGTAATTGCAATATCAATAAAGTAAGAGAATACAAAATTTAGCATTGATAAAGCCTTTACAAGTTGCTTATTTCCTTTCATCAATTTGAAAAGAGCTGGTGATCTTGAAATGGATCAACCGATTCTGTTGAATTATAGTTAAGAACTATCTCGCAAAACAGAAGCCCTGTATTCAATTAAAAAAATCCGCAACCAAATCGGACCATCCGCCAGGGCGCTACAATACCACGGACAAACACACAGATACACACATACACAGATACACAGATAACACCTGAAACTTATAACACCCCTCGTTTTGCGTCGGGGGTTAATAAAACCTTGAGAAAAGATAGTTTAAAAAATATTTTTTAGGTTTTATTATCACGTGTTGGCATGGAACTATTACTACAATTCATCCGAGCGTGTTGGGGATTACGGCTCCCTTAGAAGAATAGATTGTCTATTGCTCTGCCTAGCAGCTTGTAAAAGGCAAATGATTATATTTTAGATTTTTTATTTTAGTTAGATTTTAGCAACGTCTCGACCGGAACTTGACACCACCGCTCTACCTATTCCTGTCGCTGTAGCGTCAGTGATTATCACTGTCATGTTCCAGTTTGGAGAGTAAGAGACTATGTATACGGAATTTCCCCCACGCCACAAAAATAGCAACGTACCATTCACATTTTTGGTATTTGTAGGCGAAGGTTTTTTCTTTAAATCAGGAGATCCATCTTCTTCTTTGCTCTTGCATAAATTAAGAAAAAAACTTTATTGAAAACTAGATGCACAAATATTGCGACAACATAAGGATTATTTGTAGACATCGTAATGTCCGTTGACTATGAAACTTTAAAAAGCCAATAGCGACATTCAAAGTATTAGTCTCTTCCGCTTAACTTGATTCGCTGAATTCATGCTAATATTATAAATGCGAAAGTAACTCTGTCTCTCTGTCTCTTCTTCACACTTAAACCGCTGAACCAATTTGGATGAAATTTGGTACAACGTTAGTTTGAGACTCGAGAAAGGAGATAGAATAGTTTCATCCATGGGATTCCACGGGAACTGGAACTACATATATTGGTCAAACCTCAGGACTTTTATTTTAGAAGTTTCTCCACGCGGAAGAAGTCGCGGGCACGTCTAGTATACAATATTTACGTTTTAAGAGACCGTACCCTATGCTTCGAGTTTAGCGAAGGAGATAAACGCAATTTATTACCAACAGCACAAAGCCTATTAAATGTAAGATAAAATAGATCTGTTCATTCGAGTATGTATTTTACGATGATCCCATTGTTTTTGGATTTAGTGAACAGATAACATAGTCATATGACTACCATAAATATTAGAGAGTCTCTATTATTGTTATCTAATGTTTATATAGAAAACGTAAAATCTAACTGCGACTGCGATTAAAATTTTTACAATAAATCTCATTACATGTTTACTTTGAACGTTTAAACAATGTAATATTTTTTTCGTCTTTAGGATATCAAAAGACGAAAAACCAATTACATTGTTCAAACGTTCAAAGTAAAAATGTAGGAAATACATAAATACTCTTTGTATCACATAAAATAAAAATATTATACTAAATGCTAATTATTCTGCATTGTTCCGGCATTTCCTAATGTTTTTTTGTGGTTTATTCGAGTAATCTCTTTTATCTACGATTTTATTTCATTGAAGAGTATTGTGGTTATGGGCTCTGGCCACACTTCTTTAAATTAATCAGGAAGCTACTCAAATTAAATAAACTAGGTCCAAAACTTAATAAACTAGGTCTAACTATATGTGTGGCGTAGTAGCAGGACACTGTTCATACTGCATTCTTCGTTCGCGTAATTCATGTAAAACGGGGCACAAAGTTTTTGCTTACCATATTAATATATCGATATTTTTTAAGTAATAAAACATAAAAGTTGTCATAAATAAAAATAAATATTATATCGTTAATGTTGTTGAAAGTAAATTTGTTATTTTAAAATTTTGTGTTACGACTCGTTATCAATTTTATATATTACAAGATTAAAAAGGTGGGCAAATATTACGAACATCCATCTAGTTATCCTTTCCTCCATTCATCCATCCATCAGTTATCCTTTTTTAGCCTTGCGTAATGATCTTATTACTCGCAGATCTAGGAATTGAAGCATAATCAAGAATTTAAGCATACTTACTAAAGAGCTTATTCATTATTAAAATGCCGGCAATGCAACTGCATGACCTCTGGTATTTCGGATGTCCATGGTTGACGGTGATCACTTACCATCAGGTGCATCTTCTGCTCGTTTGAGGGGGCAAACTATAAAATTCTATAAAAAAATACTTATTTCTTTTAAGACAGATAAAGCCATAAATAATTCTCAACCATCATCTTTACAATTTTCAAACTCTGGATTTAGTTTTTTTTATATCTGAGATCATATTTTTGCGTATTTCCTTTTCTCGCCTTTACGTTTCACTGAACAAAGAGGTTTTATCATAAAGAACAGACAGTATTTTCTTTTATATTTTTTATCTCAATTAAAAACACCCTTTGCTGCTGAAAACGTTTTTTAGAACCTCGTCAACCCTCTAATTTGCTTCAACTGAATACCAAAACCATCAAATCTGTTTTCCGCACCTCGTAGACGAGAACTAAAATGAAAAATGTGAAAAAAAAAAACACATTTTCTGAAGAAACGACGCGCAAACTTTTCCATTACAAATTACTTTAGTTTCCGAGTATTATTTCACTCATTTGGCGTAGTTTGTAACTGTTGTATAAAAGGTAATAATATGAAGAAAAGCTGATGTGTAAGATATACTTATGTTATTGAAAATTCAGTACCGGGATCCCCGTGCTTCATCGGCTATTTTTTTGCTAATTTATAATATTTAGGAATCATATACCCCAGTGTTGTTCCTAACACTAATTGCGGTTCTGCCAGGCAGGTCGTAAAAGGCGTCACTACCATCGCGACTTCTAGGTGGTAGAATTCTGCTACCTACTGCTACGTCTCGCCTGGGTATTTGGTACCATCGCTTTACCTATTCCTTTCGCAATGAAAAAGGAAATATAGGGAGAACCGAGTGCCGTACTTTCGTGCCATATTTACTCCTTCCATGTTTATAAATGTAAATTTTATGCAATCCTGGAAACCATAATGAAAGAGATTTAAATTAAAATTGTGATCACATCATAAAATATTCATACCGTATCTTAATTTATTCCATGCAATATTAAAAATTGGAAGATAAGACTTGTATCTTGAATATGAATAGGATTATGTATATGAACGGGTGGATGTTTGTGCGGTGAATTTCGGTGAATGCTATGTGCCCCGCCCAACCCATCGCCAGTGTGTCATAGCAAGAAGAATGTGGGCACGTGTGCCTCCGTGTTTTAAGTGTTAATGTATTGAATCGCTTAATTACGGATGAGGACCGACTAATAATTTTTTTTCAAGGCTACTTTTCACAAGAACCTGTGTTGCTGATGATAGTACCCAGTTAGATGAAGTCATTAAGTTTAAGTTAAGTAATATTAAACCTTCTTTTTAGGGTTCCGAAGTAAACTAGGAACCCTCATAGTTTCGATATGTCCGTCCGTCCGTAAGCACAATTGCTTATAGATCCCTATAACTAGAGCGTTTGAGTGTGTGTATTGTAAATTTATTCTAGTTCATATCCAAAAAGTAATTATTAAATATGGATACTTACCTACTATACTTATCAGTGTAAAGAAGTCTCTTTCTCGCACTTACGGCCGGTTTTCAAAACGCAAATTAATTTTAACAAGCAATTAATCCGCGTTTAATAGATCATTTGCTTTAAACATGAGGTATGATAAACACAAATTAATTGCGTGTTAAAATTGATTTGCGTTTCGGAAACTGGCCTTTAGCAAATGATTACAATACATGGGGCACACTAAAAGTTTTGCACGTCTAGCTAATCGGAACTATTTGAATTTCGAATGTTATATTTTTAAAACGTTGCAACCTTCTTATTAATAAAAAAAAACAATTGGCGGGAAATGACTTGTCAATTGTTTCTTTTTTCACACATCAAAGTTCTACGTACGCAACGAAAATGGAATTAAGTCGAAAAGATTTTAGAGCGATGATTTTTTATGATTTTAAAAGTTCCTTTTGTCTGCAAGACTGTGCCGCTCGTTTTCAAAATGCTTTTGGGAGAGAAGCAGTTTGTTTGAGCACCGTGAGGCGATGGTTTGCTGAATTTGAGAGAGGTCGAGATTCTGTACATGACGAATTTTGTGAAGGGCGGCCTTCAACTGCCGTCAACGAAAATAATGTGGCTACTGTTAAGCGGTTAATTAAAGAAAACCCCCGGATTACCTATGAGACAATTCGAGGACTGTTGGGGAATGGTATGAGCCAAATTCAGAAAATTTTACACGAAGAATTGAAAGTCCGGAAATTTTGTTGTCGTTGGATCCCTCATGAACTGACAGCGGGGCAGAAGCGGGCTCGCGTGGAATGGTGCTCACAGATGCTACTGAAGTACGACCACGGACATTCTAAAGCTGTTTATGACATTGTCACAGGAGACAAAACGTGGATTTATTGTTTTGAACCCGAAAAAAAACAGCAATCTTGTGAATGGGTGTTTGAAAATGAGAACAGACCAATAAAAGTGAGACAGGCGAGAAACGTTGGTAAAAAAATGACCGCGTTTTTTTCTCAGCTACGGATCCCATCTGTACAATTCTACTTGAAGTTTAAAAGAGTGTTAATGCCGAGTGGTATTCTACCATTTGTTTACCCAGGGTGTTAGAAAAAAATCGCGAAAGACGATACAAAAGCCGCATTCTCCTACACTATGATAACGCTTCTTTACACACGGCCAACAAAACAAAGTCATTTTTAGCTTCCGAAAAGGTACATCTCGTCACTCATCGTCACTCACAGGAGATTATTTTGAAAAGCAATAAACATAATATTTTGGTTATTACATGTTGTTTTTTTAAGTTACGCAGAACTTATAGTGTGACCTACGTATAAATTAAAGTTTCATTTTTATTTTAATTCTTGGACAGGAGCTACAAATGTATGTATTGAATTTTTACCTTATGCTTTATTTTATCAGAAAATATGAATTCGTTTGTCTCGTTCTAGAATAAAATGATTCTATAAATAAATAAATAAATATCCACGGGACAAATTACACTTACTGATCTAACCCCAAAGTTAGCAAATTATTTGCTTGTGTTATGGGTGTTAGTCAACGATACTAATACGTAGAAATACATATATAAATATTTTACATACATAATAAACACCCAAACCCGGAAACACAAACATTTATGCTCATCACACAAATGCTTGTCCCCGTCAGGGATCGAACCTGAGCCCCGTCGATTGCGTAGTCAGGGTCGCTATCCACTCGACCAGCGGGGCGGTCTATTTATAAACATAAAAATACTATGGTATTTTAAAATGCTCGTATTTATCGTTCAATTTCATTTAAATTTAGCGAATATATTGGACCGGAAAACACGTCGAGGTAACGGCAGTAACGGCCTTTACATCATAAGAAACCGCCTTTAATGTCGTGATCGCAGCCCGTAGGTGCCCGTAGGCAAAACCCGCTTTGTCTGTTTTCATTTTCCGGCTGACGTTTTGTTTTGCCATAATAATATTTAAAATATAATTTAAGATTAAGTAATTAAAAAAAATAATAATATTCACGGGACACTGACTGATCTAACCCCAAAGTAAGCAAATTATTTTGCTTGTGTTATGGGTGTTAGTAAACGATACTAATACATAGAAATACATATATAAATACAAGAATATATTTAATAAACAACCAAACCCGGAAATACAAACATTTATGCTCATCACACAAATGCTTGTCTCCTTCGGGGATCGAACCCGAGCCCCGTTGATCGCGTAGTCAGGGTCGCTAACCACTCGACCAACGGGGCGGTCAATTATGATTGTTTTTATAGAAGAGGGAGCAAATGGACAGGAAGCTCACCTGATGGTAAGTGATTACCGCCGCCCATAGACAACTACACTACCAGAGGTCTTGTAGTTGCGTTGCCGGCCTTTTAATAATGAGTAGGCTCTTTTCTTAAAGGTCCCTAAGTCGTATCCGTTCGGACAAATTTCTGCCGATAATTATCTATGTATAATAACTGAATAATAGTAATAACTAAAAACTACATGAAGTCCCGGATTTTATTGCCCGACCCGGGAATAGAACCCGGGAACTCATGTGGTCAACGCCGACACAGAACTACTAGACCACAGAGGCGATAATAATTATAATGCTGGACAAATTACACAAGTTGATTTAACCTCAAAGTACGCAAATTTGTTTGCTTGTGTTATAGGTGTTCGTAAACGATACTAATACATATAAATACTATTACATACATAATAAACACCGATACCCAAAAATACAAACATCTATCCCATCACACAAATGTATAACAAATGTATATATAAAAAAAATAACATAATATACTAGCTGCAGTGTACAGCCCGTCGCATTATAAGGTTTTGGGGAATCGCGCAGGAACAACTTGTTTTTCCTGGATAAAAGAAGCCTGTGTGCTATTTTAGGTCATTATCTAACTGTGTACCAAATTTCATCCAAATTCGTTCTGTAGTTTTGGCGTGTTTGAGTAGCAAACATCCATCCAACAAAACATCCAAAATTTCGCATTAATATTAGCTACGTCGTACAGCACGCTGCATTATTAAAGTTTTTGGTGAATCCAGAAGGAAGAACTCATTATTTCGAGATAAAAAGTAGCCTTAGTACTATTCCAGGTCAGCATCTACATGTGAGCCAGATTTCATTCAAATCAGTGTAGTTGTTTTCGTGTGAATGAGTAACAAATATCTATCCATCCATCCAAACATCCAAACTTCCAAACTTTTTGCATTTAAAATACCAATATGATTAATATAGATTATTATACATAAAAAGCGACTAAGCAATCAATATATTTACCGATTATAAAAATTTTTTGTTATATACTGTACATTTTGTTACTGGAAAAGATAAGGAATTGACGAGTACAGGAAGTTTGATATCTTTGTATGGAGTTTACCATAAAACACCTACGGGTATTTAAAATCTCGTGTTGTTTATATTATAAGGTAAACTAGTATTATTTTAGTATTATTATCAACTAATTCACTAACTAGATGGTAGAATTCTGCAACATTACCTATTCTTAACAATACCTATTCTTGCCGCAATAGCGTCATATTTGTTTATTTTATATCATGCGGTTTTCACCAATGAATAGAGGAATTCATGAGGAAGGTTTAAGTGTATATAAGTGTAATTTGTTAAGGTTTTTTTATATATATTACGCGTGAAAAGCCGGAGCAAGTCGCTAGTTTAATATAAATAACAGAAGCAATTCAAACTCAACCTCGGATGAATTATATATAGTTCCATGAACTCCACGCCAAAATAGATGGATGGAAACAGTCCATCTCACAACAAAAACAATTTGAATTTGGAACCATAAAGAAATCATGGATGATTTCTTCAGACAAAAAAGTATCGGGAATGGATTCCCGATACTTTTTTGACTGCATGTACATATTTTGTACTCACATGCATAAAATCCTTCTTCGATTGCAGTGTGTTTGAAGTTCTACAAACGTACGACATCCTGACTGTAACAAAATGCATGCCTGTAAAATCCGATTACAAAACTTTCATATATGAATGCATGCATGGAAAACCTATTATACGAGATTCCAATTTCCGTTTTTACAGTTGGTTTTTTGCGCGTCCAGTTGAAGAGATGTGTTTTCAATGTAAAAAAATCATACAGCATCGTCTCATTAGATATTGTCCGTGGATTTTGTGTGTTGTGTGTTTGATTAGGTTATTCTGTGTGGATCTGGGTCTCTTTTAAAGAATATTTACATTACTGTCCCAACATTTGTCGTGTATTGTCACGATAAAACATCGTGGTCGCGCTTTGACAAAAAAAGGTGACTACATAGTACGTTTATGCTTCGTTGACAAGTCTATCTTTTTTTTATATCGTATTCATGAGTTAGCAAACAAACAGATGAGTCTCCTGATGGAAAGAGTAAACCATCGCCTATAGGTACCAGAGATGTTAATGGTGCGTTGATATCTAGTGGCGAGGTCTAATGCCACATGCATAATTTTACCGGCTACCTTATCCTCCAAACCGAAACAAGCAGTGACGCTGTTGCGGCAGGAATAGGTAAGGCGGTGTTACAAGACCCGGGTGAGACAATGCAGAACTCTACCAAACTATTTCGCTTCAACTTGTGAGGAGGAGGAGGAGAATAAAGCTGCAGTAGAAAACTGAAAAATGCCCGCGGAGTTATCACGTATCTCGCAATGCGCAATTATTGTAGTTGTTTAGTTATTGCAAGGCACATAATAGCGTTGTATATTGGCGACTGTCGTTGTTACTTGAATATTTATGTAACGTAAAAGGATGTAACATCCTAAAACGTGCATCCAGTGACCAGTAAGCAATTGGCAACGATGTAACGAAAAAATCAACATTTTTTCGTTACATCGTTGGCGGGTTGCAAATGTAAGGTGATACGCATGAAAAGTTGGCAATGCGAATATTTGCCATACGGCAATAATGTAGCCACAGCATTATTTGGTATTGCTGTATGTTTGTTTTTCATTGTAATTAGAATATCCTGTTTTGTTATTCTGGCTTCCTTTGAAGAATAATTGTGCAAGGTAGTTCCTATAAGAAGAGGTTATCATTAAAGTTGTGCCAAGTATAAAATAAAGTTCTGCAAAGTCCCGTAGTTTGGTGTCTATTTTTGCCGTAATTATTATCCAGGCTACCACACTTTCCAGTGATATATGTATAATTGCGATAGGTATACCAATATTGTATTTATTTATCACAGAAAAGTGAGGTAGCCTATAAACTTATGCACGTAGCATTTTAAACCTGCCAGACGGATGTACAGGTTTTTACTTTTTGATGAGTACGTTAGATGAGTGTTTAGCAGTTGCGAGTGATATTGCGATTGGTAAGTGCAAGCTGTGTCCAACACTGTTTAGCCGCCATACTTAGTAAATTAAGCTACAGGCGTCGAAACATGGACGAACAAACTCAACAATGCTAAACACTTATCACTAAACAAACACGTTCAAACATGTTTAAGGCAAACCGCAAGTCAGAGGTAGGAAGGGCGCACGGGGCTGGTTACTCGCAAAAAAATGGAACACGCTTCAGAAGCGCTTCTAAGTTCTATTCACTTTAACAGCGCAGATTAATAATCACTCGCACTAATCAACGGCCGTCTACATGTGTGTTTATTCTACACATTAAGCACCTATATATATTAAACACTCGCACTCACAGTAATCAAAACGCTATGAGGCCATACGGACTATTGCCTCTTTGCCGCTCCATTGGTCAACTGGTTAGTGATCCTGACTACGTAATCAGTAAAGTTCGGGTTCGAGTTCTGACAGGGACCGGCAATTTATGTGATGAGCATAAATGTTTGCATTTCTGGGTTTGGGGACTTATTAAATATATTGCAGTGTTTATATATGTATTTCTCTATATTAATATCACTGATTTACACTCATATTATCGCAAGCAAATAATATGTTTACAATGTTATTAGTTCAATTTGTGTAACTTGTCTAGCGTTATTATTTTAATGTCTCAGCCGCACTTGTGTCTATCGTCACAAAGCTTCGTGCAACTACACGATAAATGCAGATGTGACTGGTGTGTATTATCAGCTATTTTCGCATACATTCCGGACTGCGTGTGCCAGCGCGCATATAACTTCGGGACGATAGGCGCAAGTGCGGCTCCAGCATTATATTTACATAAATGAAGAAGGGTGGGTACATGAAGGAAAAACTTTGTACCCTTTTTTTGAAATTTGAAAGAGTTAAAGTTTACATTGCGGACGAGCGTAGTAACTTTATTTTATCAAATAGAATGCATTAGGAATTTAATAAAAAAAACATTACACACAGTACATTCATGTGAAATACATGATATTATACATACATGTATACTAAACTAATTTCTTTAAAGTTTTTATACTGAATGACTTCAGCCTTTACGGCTAAAATCAGTTGTCAAACTTAATTTAATTTTCTTGTTTAGTCTATGGTCGAATTTCAGCCAAAAGCGATTGCTAGTTATTAATATTATAGCGTTATGTTTGTTTTTAGGTAATGATTATCTTGCCACCAGAAGAATAAAATTAATATAAAAAGAATTAATTATATTTTGCTAGCATTATTTAAATTAAGTAAATATTGTTAAATGGTTCCATTTCACGTTCTTAAAGGTTTTTTGTAGTAGAAAAATTCTTACAAAACTCATTTGAATCTTTTGTGAAATTATGCTAGGGCCGCTCTTGCGTCGATCGTCACAAATCTTCGCATAATAACACGACACTTGCAGATGTGACAGGCTATTGTCGGCTATTGTCGCAAACATTTGGACTGGGTGTGCCTTATCATGCCGTCGCGTTAGCGGTATGCCAAGGGGTTTCAGCGTGCTGACATATCGCGCTGCGTACGTTCGTTTCGCTAACGTTAAGAAAATCTTACGCTTTTTTAACGTTACACCTTTTTTGCTGGCTAGGGTTCCCATCCGCAACGTCACATTTGTAACTCCGTTCCAAAAAGATTACCCAATTTCATAATACATATTACATTAGCCGTTTTTGCTTGTATTAGTAGCCTTTCTTCTAGCAGATCTAATAGAAAGACTGTTCTAATGACAATGGTGTGTTGCTATCCGTAGGGTAGGATGATAATGCCATAGGCACACATTTACCGGCTACCTTACCTTCTAAACTGGATCACAACGGTGACAACTGACAAGCATTGCTAGAGGAATTAAAATGGTTTTACCAAACCCGGGTGAGGCGTTACGGAACTATATTTCTGATAATCTAAAAACAAATTTCGAAATATGCTGTATAATTTACTGTTATTTTTATATTAGAGTTTAAATTATTTTTTTTTGTTATGTAATTAAAATGTTACTAAATTAGTTAATAATATTTAAAGTAAGTTTGGTCAAAAAATGTGTACTCTAATGTCAATATTTTAACCCGAATTTAATTAAGTAACCATAATTTCTAAAATTTTGTGTATAGAAATAAAATGGTAGCTTTTATATTTAATTATTTAATGTTTAGATTCTTTTAAGTAATTATATATGGTTGAATATTTGCACACTATGTAATGGTAGAATATGCTGGTAGAATTGAATAGTAAGTGTAACATGTGTAATTTTCATATTTTTGCAACATTAATTCATTCATTCAATCAGTTTAGTGGGTAAGGTAGCCGGTAAACTTATGCATGTGGCGTTAGACTTCACCACAAGACACAACGCACCATTAACATCTTTGGTGTCTATAGGCAATGGTTAACTCTTTCCATCAGGAAACGCATCTGCTAGCTTGCTATTTTATGATATAAAAAAATCATTCAGTCGTTCATATACCACGTGGTAAAAAATCCAAGTACCAACCTAAATGACCTAACGAAAATACTCGTACAGTACCTAAATAAATAGCAGGTATACAAAAAACTCGTAGTCCTTATAGCGCTTTTGGAGTACTGAGATCCGTCGTTTGAGTTTAATGTCTCCAAGACTTCATGTCTTGGAGACATTTGTGTGGCTTAAAAGAAACATTTTCTTTGCGATGTAGTACGAGTGAGTTGCGATAAATAAACCGGAACGTATTCCTCAATTTTGCCGTCGGCATTCTGTGAAACTCCATTTCAATGTAATATTTTATCGACCGAAGAATAAACGGAGGTTATCAGGTTGACATGTGCGTATGTGATATTGTTGAAATCTTCACTTCAGATCCCTTATGGGATAGGCAGAGAGAACCGAATGCAATACATCACGATCCTTGCAGACTCCTCTCGCTTCTTCTACATTCATTACGCTATCTATTCAAACACGCTAACTGCGAAGACTGTTGACACCACCTTTGGACAGTATTCAATCAATTTTAAGTCTTCCCCGGTACCTACATTTTTCCACATACGAATAATATTTGAATATACATACTCCTTCAGACAGTACTCAATCAATTTTAAGTCATCCCCAGTACATATATTTTTCCACATTTCAATATTTGTGATGTGATAATGACTATGATGATCTATTTAGGCATCCAAGCACGTGTAGTAAATTTCGTAAGTGTGTGCATGCTTCTCTGTTTGTTTACGAGTTTCTCGGGAACTAAAAGCTATATAGAGATAATTGTTTTTGATTTAAATCATGTATATTCCAACTTGAGGGAAAGTCAAGTTTTATCAACACCGGTGCAATAAACTTTGAGATTGAGTGTCAACTATACCACAGATTTATCTCTATATTCTATTACTATACCATAGTTGAGACATATTTGAAGTCGGTTTAATTTTTTAAATTACCTTTATTATTTAATATACACTTATATTGTTAAACCATTAATTGTAAAACAGTACACGAAATATTGCAATAAACTTGAACCTTGTTAGACTCATATGCATTGTGTAATAAAACATCTTGGGCATTAATTATCATGAATTTCATGAAGACTTTAGTCATTCCATTGTAATTAAAGGTACTTAACTACACTACTTCTAGGTACAAAGGTAAAATTGCTTACCAAATCCACGTATAAATGCATATGTGTACAATAGGATTACAGTTACGCTAGTAAAAGAAACTAATATTTATAGAATTCAACTTCGGCTTTTTACTCTGTACCATTTGACGCTAATAATACGCTAACAATTTTGTTAAAACAAATGAGTCTTTTGTCCGTAAAAAGTTACGAACTGTATATATAGTACCTCATATAACCATAATACCTCATGTACATCCGTTTTGTTTTTTGTGCCGGATAAAAATTATTTTTTAAATATTTTTTATTACATAAATCGAACATGTTATTGATTTTGAATAGCCTCTGAAAATAAATGAATATATATATATATATATATATATATATATATATATATATATATATATATATATATATATAATAAAAACTAACTAAACCCAGAAATATAATAATTTATGCTCATCACACAAATGTTTGTCCCCGTCGGGAATCGAACCCCAATCCCGTCAATTGCGTAGTCTGGGTCGCTAACCACTCGACTAACGGGCCGGTCTATTATACTCTATTATACGCTGCAGCGTTGCTTGACTTGGACTTTGGTTGGACGATTTATTATTATTTCAGCACTGCAGTGAGTGTTATAGAAATGGAACACGCCTTCTTCTTAACAGAACTTTTCTAGTACGTAGTACATTAAACACTCTATTTCAAAAAGATATTTCAGCAAATACGGAGAGTATTTGCTGAAATTCTCAGAATACTCCACCCTTAAGTTAGTGTCTCTGATCTAGTAAGATCTTAATATATGTATCACACTAAAAGACTGAGTCAGGAACGATGCCATCCGAAGAAGAACCAAAGTGGTCGATATCGGTTACCACATTAACAAGCTCAAGTGGCAATGAGCAGGAATGATGGTAGGTGGAGTGGAGATCCTTAACAGAATGGTGGCCGAGAGTGGGAAAGTGAAGTGTGGGAAGACCAATGGCAAGATGAGTCGATGATATCGTCAAGCTGAAAGAAAAGACCTGGACAAGAGTGGCTTAAAATAAGGAAAAATGGTGTGAGAGGGCGGAGGCTTAGGAAAGGCTTGCAGTGGGTTGATAAAAGCTGAGGATGATGATGATGATGATAATAGTTTTTTTTATTTCATGTAATTTCATTATAAAGATGATAAACAGTCAGGTTCGAGATAATCGCAGTCTAGGAAAATACGCAATACCTCAGTTGTTACTAGTGCGTTACGATTGAAAATCATAACAACTTCTAAAAGCTACTTCCAGACATGGCTTTATGATGGTGTATGCCAAATTCTTTTATATATCTGTATGATATAGATCTGTTTAGAAAATATGCAGAGGGAAAAGTGGCTGCATTTAAATTAAATGCTCAAGGACAAAGAAGATTTAGTTCAAGAAAAACTGCAGGCAATAGCTAGTCGTATTAACGCTAGCGTAGAATATATTCTACACTCAACGTTTTTTAGTGATAACACATAGTTTCGTCGATACTTATATTTTCGTTGATTTAAATTTACTAACGATCGCCCTGTGGCCATCTTCGCTAAATTTAAACGAAACCAAATAAAAAGTATTACCCTCCCAAACAAACAAGAATTTTCAAAAGCGATTCATAAATTACAGAGTTTTGAGGCTAACAAAAAAAACACATTTAAAATAAGAATTTCCTTATTTTTGGGAAGTCGATTGAAAACCATAACCAAATTGAAAACCTCATCGATGTTGGGATGTTCATTTATCAATAAATAAACTACTTTAAATCGAAATCTGTATTTAGAGCCATTGATATCTAAGATCTAACTTTCTCGGTGTTAAATCCAACTTGCTGCTTGTTCCGCGCAAACAAGGGAAGCCACTATATACTCATAGCTTTATAGAATGCTGGATAGAGTTGCGTTCAAACAACGCCTTTAATATATTACTGGTAGCGATTTCCAACGAGCAAATATTGCATTCAAGCAGGATATTGACAGCAATTTAAATGTTTGAAAGTTAGGAATATTTCTCACGACATAGTGAAGAGTGCCAGTTCTTTTGCAGGGTAGGCAAAGTAAATTCTCTATGGACTTTCTGGTTCACCACAATTTTAGCTGATCACACACGGTTAAGGTACTATAATATTTTATCTTAAGATGCCCTAATATAAAATATCTTAAGGTATCACACACGTCTAAGATACGATAATATAAGTTGTTTCATTTTATCACGAGTCTGAGTCGTTGCCGCACGTATTCTTTGTAGGGTTTCCATATACAGGTTGATTATCTATGAGTGATACGGCCTTACTTCTTGATTTGTTAGACAGCTCTTCAGTCGACGATTTTGATAAAGAATGTGGAATGAAAATTGCAATAGCACATTCCAAACAAAGAAAAGTTTGGATAGAGCCTTACATAAAGATGAGAAAAACCCGCGGCGAATTCAATCTTTATGAAGATCTATCTATTAGGAAATTTCACAGTATTTTAGAAAGTCAAGAGAAATATTCATTTCTGAGAAGAACAGCTAGATTTAACTGTTTTTATTGATGAATATCATATTTTAATATTTTTAGCCTATTCTGGACAAAGACAAACCAAACCCACAAGAATGGAAACAAAATTGGCCCCGTCCTTCTTGACTTATAAGTGGTGTAACTAACACGACTTTTTTAAATATACCTATAGATGAACAGCTACATTGATGTTTTTTACAATTTTTTTTTATTGATGAAAATAATATTATTAAAACGTTATTTGTTCTTCAATAAATAAGCAATATTTTTTGAACAATTTTTTTGTTGCTGATATTACTAATTTCACGCTTGTGATATGAAGTTAACAACAAGCGCGATCCTATTCTCAGTTGGAACGCATTTTTGGTGAATCCCGCGGGATCACCTCCTAATTTTAAGAGATAAAACGTTACCTATGTGCTATTCTAGGTCATCGTCTACCTATGTGCCAAATTACATTCAAATCCGTTCAGTAGTTATTGCGTGATTGAGAAACCAAATCCATCCATACAAACATCCCAACTTTCGCATTTATAATATTATGATATAGATTATGAGGCACTTGCGATCGCGCATATCCGGTAATAAAAACATCATGTATTTATATTTTAAGATGCGTATATTTCGTATTTTTAAGATATGAAATATATATATATATATATATATATATATATATATATATATATATATATATATATATATATATTCGTGTTATTTGCCCAGAGAAATTCTTTATAGGGTAGCAAAAAAGCAAATAATTCGTTATACGATAATTGGCTATACGAGTCACTATAACGTCAGTGCTTGTCATTGTCGTGTTTCGGTTTGGAGGGTGAGGTAGCCGGTAAATTTATGCATGTGGCATTAGACCTCTTAGATATCTTATGATATAAAAAAAAATCTTAGTAGAAGTCTGACACCCGTACCTTGGTTGAGCACATAAAGCCGTCGGCACCGGTTGTATCTAGAAATAGTCAATAATCGTTATCAGGTGGATTAAATGCGGCGATGGGGTATCCACACATCTCGCTAGCCGATAAATGTTGAATCATGGTGAACCCAAACCTACTATAATCCGAATGAAATGTCACTAACAGTATGGCGCTAAATAACAAAGGATTACGTTTATATAAGTTAACGTTAAAATATAACATATTGTTACCTCACGCGTGCCTTAAGAAGTTTCTTAAGTAAGTTGGAGAAGTGCGAAAACTTGACAATGGGATAATACAATTCTCAAACTTTAGTAGGTAATCCAACTAAGTAACTTGTTGTTGTCTTATTTACTTAAATATATAGCTATTATAAATAGATTTATTTTACCAAATTTTACTAGCAGTGCCCGCTACTTCGTCTGCGTGGACTAAGATCTAAGTTTTTTTACAGAAAGCCAAATATTTTTCTAAAAAAAAAAAGATATATCAGAGACAGCTTCATTAAAATCGGTTAAGCATTTTTGTAAATTATAAGGAACAAACAAATAGACGTAGACAGACAGAGCTAGGCAGACGGACATATATTATTTTTAATATGTTTTTTGGCATCAGTAACGTGCAAACGTTCATAAATATACTTAGTAAAAAAGCTGTTATCTTGACTTTACAAACATATAGTTTAATTTTATTTATGGGCATAGATGTTACCTGACTTCATCCGCGTTAATTTGTGGAAAGACCTAAAATTTAATCTAATTACTACTATAGTTACATTCAATGCATTACCTTAAGAAGCTTATGACTACATCACAATATGATCAGTAAGAGTTAAACTATAGTAAAAATCGTAAACCAATTGACCCTTCAGTTCATCCCAGAACCTTCCTGCTAAGTTCAGGTATTCTAAGCGTTAAAAAATGAACCTAAGCTTTGAGTTTTGAACTTAAAGAGATAAAAACAAAACCCACACATATTTCTAATGCATTTTATCTCAGAATCATGGTTCAAATTTATGGTTTCGACTTTCGGTAGATCATACCTTACAGGTTGTAGACTTCGACAGTGCCTTTTTATGTTATTGAAATAGGCAAACTGGCAGACGTGCCCCCTGATGGTGATCGACATCACCAATGAACAAAAATGGGATACCTGGGCTGGAACTAGCCCAGGTATTCCATTCATGTGTTGCCTTTCCTGAGACATAAGATGTTAAGTCTCGGTGCCAGTAATTACACTGCCTGTCTTGCCCTTCTCTCCAAAACACAGAAAAGCTAATTTACGGGAAAAATATGCAAGATGGTGGTACCCATGCAGCCGGGAGCGCGGCACAGCGCATCCAGGAGGGGTGTATCATTCTAGACAGAGGAGAGTACCTGAATTTTATTAGAGGAGGGACAAAGTTTTCGCTTTACGTATTAATATACATTATCTATATATATATAAAGTAAAGTCGTCTTAGTTAAACCATTTATAACTAAATAACGGCTTGACTAATTTTTATGATTTTTGTGTTTTTGGATTTACCTTCATCGGGATTAGAATAATAAATATTTAAAATATGATATTCACCAATAAAATTTTAAAATTCTAAATCTGTTTATTCATTGTCTGTTAGGCGGAACGAAGTTCGCTGAGTCAGCTAGTAGATTATATTATCCAATTCTATTTTAGTTTCGAACCAAATACAGTCCAATATACTAAAAGTAAAATGAGGACATTAACTGGTAATGAAGAAAGTTGTACAATTGAACTTTGTTAATAATTTTCAGACTTATTTGATCATCAAAGAGGTTTTAGTTTTGTTAGGAAACCAAAGAAAGAAAATTAGGAAATTACTGATACCTACTGATAATATATATCTACATGTTTTAAGTCTTTTTGTAAAAGAGCCTGAAGTCGATGATATTGATTATCTTCTTCATTTTAATAATCTTCATTAAAACCATGTTCGATCTGCAAAGGCATTGTTTCGTAGCCCAATACAATCATATATATGCTATTATTCTGCGGCTATAGATGGATATTTTTTGCCGATCAAAATAAAGAATCAATCTTAAATGATATTTCGAAAATTAAGTATGGCCACATAAAATGCCAGACAAAAATTGGCGATAGACATAGATAAAACTATATGATAGTGTCATCGGTGTCTCCGGCTTGGCTCTTTTACACGACGAAGTGTTGCACAGTTTGAAATATTCGCTAAATTTTAAACTAAACTAAAGTAATAATAGAATTTCTAAATACCATAATATTTTTATAAATAGAACAACTTTATTTTTTTTATATACCCCTTTCGAGTCTAGTGGGCTTTTTACATTCCGTATAATAGTTACTGTTGCAACTGGTCTGGTGCAATCATGAAGTAGCTCCACCTATACCTAAAAGGTGGAGCTAGCACTCGTATTAATCACTTGAAACACATATTTACGTTATATCTCTGTCTATGAGGTCTCTCCCTCCCTTTTTATGCTGTATAGTATAGTGTGTTAGAAAGAGAGGGTAAGACCTCAAAAGATGACAGCAGTATTTAAAATTGTGTTTTAAGTAGGTATTAGAAGTGCTGCCTCCAAATATAATACAGCTTCGTGGGTGCAATACCTCACGTAAGTGTCACGTATGTCAGTGACGCAAACCCATAATTTTTTCCTCTAAAAAAACTGGGTTAAAACTGGCGGCTAAAGCAATTTTCACTTCAACCCAGTTTTCTTAGAAGAAAAAATTATGGGTTTGCGTCACTGACATACGTGATACTTACGTGAGGTATTGCACCCATGAAGCTGTTTAAATACTGCTGTCATCTTTTGAGGTGCAACACTTCGTCGTGTAAAAGAGCCAAGATGGAGACACCGATGAAACTATCACATAGTTTTATCTATGTCTGTCGCCAATTTTTGTCTGGCATTTTATGTGGCCATACTTAATTTTCGAAATATCATTTAAGATTGATTCTTTATTTTGATCGGCAAAAAATATCCATCTATAGCCGCAGAATAATAGCATGTATATAATTGTATTGGGCTACGAAACAATACTTTTGCAGATCGAACAGGGTTTTGATGAAGATTATTAAGATGAAGAAGATAATCAATATCATCGACTTCAGGCTCTTTTACAAAAAGGCTTTAAACATATAATATATATATATATATATATATATATATATATATATATATATATATATATATATATATAAATTATTATTGTGTATAACATACATCCTGGTTCTTGAACAATGTCAATCAAAAAATGTCTAGTATTGTCTGCGCTTTTAGATGCCTGAAGAAGGCTCAATAGATAATTGAAACGTCGCTCAAATAGTAATTGTGGGCTTTCAAAATTGTCCACATTTCTGCTATAATAAAATGGTACATAATGTAATGTGTAAAATATTGTATCACAACTAAACCTGATACTGTGTTTCAAAAGTAAATTTATTAATACGATTAATATCAATCACTCGCATTCATAATGCGGCCATGACATGTAGGTATTGTTGGTTTATTGTTAACAGGTTTGTTAATAGCAAACACTTTATAATCGAAATTCTATATTTCGATGTTTTGTAATTTTAGTGGGGTTATTATCTATTTTGTTCGGGTGTGTTATATTTTAACATATTTATTTTATGTTTTGTTTCAAAAATGTTTTAGAGAATGCAACCCTGTAAAAAATGTTCAATCCCGGTATTTGCAGGATTTGCAGGATCAATTTCGCGGGATCCAGCAAATACCTAGAGAGTTAATAAGACTTCGCAAATAATTTATTAAAAAGTTTAACCTTTAAAGGAAATTACTTATTATGAAAATTTAGTTAAGTCAAAAATTTTAATAATATTTTCAAAAAAATATATTTTCTTAGTAGAGGAATAAACATTATTTTGAAAGTAACTTGTCGGAACATTCAAATATTTATTGTTTCATCTTAACTGCTCCTGATTTTGTAAACGGCTCCTGGCTTTGGATATTATATAATCAGCAGCAAAAAAAACAAAAGTGGCTGCTGCATGCTACGGTGTAGAATGCACATACGCATGATTTTCGCTTTTTTCAGCACCTCCAATGCCGTGCGGGATCCCGTTTAGTTTACGACAAGGATCAGTCCTGCGCATGGCATGCACTGATATCCCAGTATGGTATTCCTTACTTAGCTAATAGATTGAAATGTGACCATACACTGAAAAGAGAGGCTATGCGGGTTTTTTTCTTATTATATTTTAATTTTGTTTTGATATACAATATTGCAATAATAATATAATACAATAATTATATGACTTTATTATGAGTAATAATTGACCGTTAATTTATTAACTTCCAAATAAACGGAATTTACGGACAAATATTTTTACACGTCTTTCGCACATACTTCAAAAAAAATTTTTGTGTACTTCTTTCGCCAAAGAAAGCAAAAGTATTCTGAAATATATAAATTGCCTTATAAAAAAGTCACTGGATCTGTGAAAAAATTTAATTCAGAGCGTTTAAGTCGATGTAGGTAAGCTTAATCGTAATAACGTAAGCGTAAATAGCCAAAGGGTAAAGTTTGTCACCTTCATATAGTGGCCATACAGTAATATATTGTTTACTAATTTATGCTAGATAATTAACCCTAAACCGAAAAAATAAAACCCTCCTTTGTTAGCACAGTAAGTCAAAAATTATACAGCCTATGTCAGCTCACAATTAAAATGAATCTAATGATATTTTCAAGGCTTTAAAGCTCATCACACATGGCTAAGATACTATAATATTTGATCTTAAGATGCTTTAATATAATATATCTTAAAAACAAATTTCAGAAATCGCTCACCATACAAATCGTATGAACCATCACACACGACTAAGATAATATATATTTTACCTTTAGTATCTTAAGATACCGAACGACGTGGAAATATATATTTCATGCGAAGAAATATATATTTCTTCGTATCTTAATATAAATACATGATGTTTTTTATTTTGGAATATGCGCGGTCATAGTGCCTCATAATTTATAATATTATAAAGTTATAAATGCGAAAGATGGGATATTTGGATGGATGGATGGATGTTGGTTATTCAATCACGCAGAAACTACTGAACGGATTTGAATGTAATTTGGCACATAAGCACATGATGATCTGGTATAAGTAAATAGGTAACGTTTTATCCCGAAAAATCTGGTGATCCCGCGTGATTCACCAAACAATTTTATAATGTAATGGGCTGTACGGTGCATCTACTTTAATATAATAGTTACTATGCGTTCCAAATAAGAATAGGATCGTGCTTGTTATTAACTTCTTATCACAAGTGTGAAATTAGTAATGTCAGCAAAAATACATTTGTTCAAAAATATTGCTGATTTATTAAACGTTTTAATATTTTCATCAATAAAAAAAATGTAAAAAACATCAATATATTATATAAAAAAGTCGTATTAGTTACACCACTTATAAGTCAAGAAGGATATTTCATATTATTCTATATCAAAATCGTTGTCTGAGGAGCTGTCTAACAAATCGAGAAGTAAGGCCGTATCACTCATGGTTAATCAACCTGTATATAGAACTCTATCGACGCAGGCTAATATTATCGTATCTTATGCCGGGTTCGCCGTGTGTGAAACGTTAAGATACTATAACATTTTACATTAGGGCATCTTAAGATCAAATATTATAGTATCTTAACTGTGTGTGATGATCTTAAATCTTACGCTTACGCCGTTTAGGCTACGTAGCGTAAGTAATAAATACACATACATACATATATTCAGAAAAATATAACTCTCGGACTTTTATCGTATTCTTGTACAAAACTCTAAAACACTAATAAAAATCGCAACATTTCTTAAACAATGTACATGGTTAAGTCGAACTTTAAACAATTCCGAATTTAAATTAAGCGAGGCTGTAAAATGTTATAACAAAAAACCCAGTTTCAAAAATAGTTCCAATATCCAGGATTACTACCCGTTCTACTTTTTTATGTCGTGTTTCTTTCCATTAATATTGATGCCTGAGACTGAGAATATGTGCTCGTTGTTTGCATTGTAACATGTTTTATAAAGTGTATCTTCTTTTGAGTAGTTTCAAAATGAAATTTAATGAATACTCCACTGAAATGTAACATTTAGGTTACGTAATTGAGTAAATACTTGTACTTGAATCTTACTTTACAACATATTTTTAGTATATCACTCAACCGATTTCACTTTTTAAACATATTCAGGTGTAATATACTTAATTTATTAGATATTACAAAAAGTAGAAGATGCTTAAATTAATAGTAAAGAGAGACAACGCAATTTAATTTTTCACGACGATGTTATTCTAAAGTTAAATTCATAATTGTGGGATTGCAATCCTTGGTGTCTGCAGCCATCATCTCGTAACATATTTGTATTAAAGATACAGCTCTTTTTTATATCATAAGATAGTAAACAGCAAACCATCGCCTATACACACCAAAGATATTAATGGTACGTTGCTATCTTGCGTAACGACAGAGACAAGCGCTGACGCTATTTCAGCAGGAACAGGTAAGGCGGTGGTTACAAACCCGGACGAGACAATACAGAACTCTACCACCTAGTAGTCACGATAGTAGTGACTGTCATAGCCAATTGGTCGCTTTTTACGACCTGCCTGGCAGAACGGCAGTTGGCCTATTCTTCAAAGAAGCTCGGGATCAACACGGGTATATAGCTCTTTTTGAGGGTTTTGAAATTAACCAGGAACCCTTATAGTTTCGTTATGTCTGTCCATCCGTGTGTATATAGATAACTAATACAAATTATTAAAAACTACTAATATTTTTGGCCTGTGATCTAACAGGCCTTATAACTGTGCACTGATCTGAGGCATGTGAGCTTTTAATTTCTGATCAGATTCTGAGCGTTTGAGATCCTGAACAAATTGAAATTCCGTAATTCTAGGCAGCAGTATTTTATAGAATCTATATAATAATAATAATTATTTGTTATATTCCTTAAGTTAATATTTATAGCATTTTTTTTCTAAGTTTTATTTTTTACTAGCTGTTGCCCACGACTTCTTCCACGCGGACTTCGTTTACTCCGCACAGCGTGATAATATGTAGCCTATATGGTGACCCGACCTGTTGGTAATGTTCATGCAAAATTTGAAGTAAATCCATGCAGTACTTTTTGAGTTTACCCCGGACAGACAAACAGACAAACAGACAGACAGACAGACAGACAGACAGACAGACAGACAAACAGACAAGCAGACAAGCAGACAAGCAGACAAGCAGACAGACAGACAAACGACAGACAGACAAACATACAAACAGACAGACAGACAGACAGACAGACAGAGAGACAAACAGACAAACAGACAAACAGACAGACAGACAGACAGACAGACAAACAGACAAACAGACAAACAGACAAACAGACAAACAGACAAACAGACAAACAGACAAACAGACAAACAGACAAACAGACAAACAGACAAACAGACAAACAGACAAACAGACAAACAGACAAACAGACAAACAGACAAACAGACAAACAGACAAACAGACAAACAGACAAACAGACAAACAGACAAACAGACAAACAGACAAACAGACAAACAGACAAACAGACAAACAGACAAACAGACAAACAGACAAACAGACAAACAGACAAACAGACAAACAGACAAACAGACAAACAGACAAACAGACAAACAGACAAACAGACAAACAGACAAACAGACAAACAGACAAACAGACAAACAGACAAACAGACAAACAGACAAACAGACAAACAGACAAACAGGCTAACAGACTAACAGACTAACAAACAGGCTAACAGACTAACAGAGAGACAAACAGGCTAACAGACTAACAAACAGGCTAACAGACTAACAAACAGGCTAACAGACTAACAAACAGGCTAACAGACTAACAGACAAACAGATAAACAGACAAACAGACAACAATTCTAAAAACTATATTTTTGGCTTCGATATCGATTGTAGATCACGCACCAAGTATTCTTTTAAAAAAATATTCTATGTACAGTTTTGACGTTCCTACTATTTTATTATATGTATATTATATTATTATATGTATATTGATATTTTTGTCTGTTTCATTTTTTGTAGAAATACCCTTAAATTTTACCCCGTGTTGGTCCCGGGCTCCTTTGAAGAATAGGCTGCTGTTCTGCCAGGCAGGTCGTAAAACATTTTATTTGCGGTCAACTTGTCAGTCGTTAAATTTTCATAATGGTTTTCTGTTGATGCTCATACACTTTACATGAGTACTTATTAGGGAGCTCGTGTTTAACGTGAAGGATTGCACTCATTTTGTAGCACACTAACAAAATTTAGGTTTAGAATCACAATTTTGTTTCATGGTGAAAATACAAGCTCAAAAAGTTAGCTAGTTGTTAAGGATAGCAACTGCGTTGATGAAAATTTACAATAATCTCATCGAGCAAAAGTCAGAGAATATCAACATGACTTGATCATCGGGAATACTATGTGATATAGTTCTGCTTCGCCTCACTTTCGCCTTACTGGGTGATAGTGTCTAATGATAAAGGTTACTTAGCGTTCTTGCAAGGGAATCGGCGGAATAATATTTTTTTATTATAATCGAGATAAAATTGTTTCTGAGGTCTAGTGATCTGCTGCTGCTGTTGACCAAATGAGGCCCCAGGTTCGATTCCCAGGTCAGACATTTCAAAAATTTGTTTTTTCAGTTTTCTTATAAAAATAACTTTGCCCGGGATTGAAAATAGTGCCCAGTTGGTGATGAGATTGTCACCTATTATACCTATCTTCGGCTAATCGTGGGTGCGCTGGTTGTACCTCAGCCTACCTGTTCGGAGATATGGACATGAAGATACTTTTAAAATTTAAATCCTTCGATGGATTTTCTAAAAAGCAGGAGGTTTTTAAATAAAATTTTCTTTTATGCGATACAATATGTATAATATTGTATTTATTTGTATTTATGAGTTTCTTTGTTTACGCTAATGCGTAGTAACAAAGAAACACATAAATGTTAAACTTGGAAAATCAGGAGCTCAGAATGTAAACTTGTTTCAAATAAAGCTAAGTGTATTTTATGTTAGTAAATTGCAAACTGAAATTACACTTGAACTAAGTTGAAATTGAAATCATCTAATTTTGCATCAAAGGGAAAACTTTCGACAATTTACCCTGTGTTATTATTATTTAATAAACAAATTTAATTTTGTACGAAAATCATCGTTTATTGTCTCGTCCATTATAATGTTCTGCTACGTCGTAACCGATGCAATCTACAGATACAAACTAAAGAATTGGTAAAGTGCGCATCGGGCCACGCGCAATGTACGGTTCCGAAGTTGTTCATCACTATAATGCGGACTAATAAGAGGGCTTTTATAGTTTTATATTATGAAAATTTAAGCTATTCAACTTCAATGATGAAATATATCCGTACCACACGTTCACCGCCTATAAAAACCTCTCTATTTTATAAATTGGTCGACTATTACTCAAAAACTTGTAAAGCCTTCTAGCTCGTGATAGTTTTCCTTTTAACTTCATTATAATTCTACAACCATGATTTTTTCCCAAACCAGCCGTTTAGCCTTTAGAGGGGGGGGGGGTGTAGGTACTCTAACAAAAATTAGCACTTAAAAGCTTAATTTTATGAGCGAGTCCCTTAATTGAAAACTTGTTTTCACAAACTTACAATATTTTTTTAAAAGCCTAACGATATTCCACACAATGGGGTATGTGAGAAAAAAATTAACATCCCCGCTTTACATGTAGAGATAGATCTACCTGATTAGATATACCTGGATTATAGATTTACCAATAAAAGATACAGGTTTACTTTAAAATGTCCGGTCAAATTTAAAATTAAGAACAAATCTTGAATTGAAAGTGTGTTTTTTTATGTTATAAGATAGCAAACAAGCAGATGGGTCTCCTGATGGAAAGTGTCAACCATCGCCTATAGACACCAAAGATGTTAATGAGGCGTTGCTATCTTGTGGCGAGGTCTAATGCCACATGCATAAGTTTACCGGCTACCTCACCCTCCAAACCGGAACACGACAGCGACAAGCACTGACGCTATTGCGGCAGGAATAGGTAAGACGGTGGTACCAGACCCGGGCGAGACAATGTAGAACTCTACCACCTAGTAGCCACGATGGTAGTGACTCGATAGCCAATCGGTCGCCTTTTACGACCTGCCTGGTAGCAGTTGGCCTATTCTTCAAACGAGGTCGGGACCAATACAGTGAGTAGAATATTTTTATTATTACTTCACTTTTACGTCGAGTATTCAATTCTCCTGAAAATCATCTTCAGGCGAATGTGATAGCGAAGTGAAACGTGCCTTGAATTCTGTATGCGTGACGCGTTTGTATTGCGTGCGTGCGTATGGTATGTGCCTATGTTTTTGCAGCTGACGCTGATGGAATGTGTGGTGGATGGAGATGGATAATTATACCACTTGAGGTTTTTTCAGAGCAACGCTGAGTTTATTCCATTACTGACACTGCTTTTTTATTTTCCTTTCAGAGGTTACGTGTATCAGTATCGCAGAGGTTACCCGTGAAAGACCATGAAAGCTTGCAAGTTGGATTGTTTTCTATTTTGAATTATGGGTTTTTCTAGTGACGCTGGAATCTGTATATTGGCTGATTATAAAAAGCTATAGATAAAAGTTAAGTTAAATCAGCAAGTGAAATAGATACACGAACGTGGGACTGACATACCACGATCATATTGATCGAGTACTGTCCGAAGATGGTGTCAAGAGTCTTCGCAATCGGCGTGTGTGTATGAAGAAAGTGAATGTGGAGGAAGCGAGACAAGCCTGCAAGGATCGTAATGTATGGCACTCGGTTCTCTCTGCCTACCCCGTAAGGGATCTGACGTGAAGATATGTATGTATGTATGTGAAATAGATAACTTTTTTTGATTATTTCGAGTTTTTGCCGTGCACCGAAATAATTACTTAAGGGCCCTAACTCACCGGGACGCCATGCGACGTCGCCAGCCACCGTATCCAAACAGTTTATATTGAAATATTTGGCGGCTAACTCACAAAGCGGCAAAGCCAATTCATAAGTTTCAATATAAATTGTTTGGATACGTGGCCGGCGACGTCGCCATGGCGTCCCGGTGAGTTAGGACTCTAAATAGTTTTTCATGAAAAACTATCTATACTATAATGATATTAGTACGTGTAGTAGTAGCAAAATTATTGTAGTGGGAATTTTTAACACACTATGAAAACTTAAAATAATCTTAGAAAAAGTTTCTATTTTACTTAATGATTATGCTCAATTTTTCCTAAAGACTTATTAAATTGTCCAGTATAATGTTAATAATTATCCATAGGTACTATGAATATTATGAATGCGACAATCTGTCTGTCATTACATTTTAATCATAATTGTAAATAAGTCGTAGTACACAGTAATTTCAACCTTATGCGTTATGCGAGAAGGTATATTATGGCATCGTTGTTTGTGTGACAAGTAGCTATTGTTTTCTGATCTCAGAAATCAGAAACCAGAAAATGTTTTCCGATAAAAATGACTTTCTTTCTTTTTAAGTTATTTTGCAAAAATATGTTAGCTCCTTACGGGCGAAGTTGCACTTATCAGCTAGTTTTTCTATAAAACTTTACAAAAGATTGAAATTTCAATAATATTTTTATGCCATAGACTTAAGATAAAGATTGACTTGAAATATTAACCATTTTCATTTGAATCGCAAAACAATATATTTACATTAACCACAAACGAGTTCAGCAATAAAAGTTATAGCAGTAATTTCATCAGATAAGGCCTCGGCAGGCTTAAATTGCAAAAGCTAAAACGTTTTAGTATACATTTTCCTTTTAACCTATTTCACGCACAATTGAGGCCGTATTTACTAATAAAAAGGGTCTAAAATTCCTTTAATAGTAGATTGTGGGGTAATATAGAAAGGTTTTTAGAAAGCGTTGAAAAGCTAAAAGCTACAAAAGAAATATATTCTTGTCCTTTTTCTATTAAAATAGTACTAGATGATGTTTTTTTATATATCATAAGATAGCAAACAAGCAGATAGGTCTCCTGATGAAAAGAGTCACCGATCGCCTATAGGCACCAAAGGCGTTGCTATCTTCTGGCGAGGTCTACTGCTACATGCATAAGTTCACCGGTTACCTTACCCTCCAAACCGGAACATGACGGTGACAAGCACTGACGCTATTGCGACAGGAATAGGTAAGGCGGTGGCACCAGACTCGGACGAGAAAATGCAGAACTTTACCACCTAGTAGCCACGATGGTAGTGACTCAAATAGCCAATCGGTCGCCTTTTACGACCTGCCCGAAAGAACGGCAGTTGGCCTATTCTTCAAAGTAGCCCGGAACCAATACGGGGAAAAATGTACACATACTTCAATAATGTTATATTTAGTCAATGTGAAGAATATTTTTTTAGGAAAGCAAACAAGATGAATCTCCTGGTGGAAAAAGACAATATTGTCTTTTTCCATTTTTTGCCTATGATTGTCTTTTTCCATCAGGAGAAGCATCTGTTTGTTTACTATCTTATGATATAAAAAGTTGGCTTATTCTTCAAAGGAACCCGGACCAACACAGCGAAATACTTAATTTCAAAGAAACTAATTAGTTGTTATATCCTTCAAAACCTGAAACACCTTTGCAATATTTGTTTACTAGCATTGTGTACATTCAGTGTAGCCCAGTCCATTTTTATAAAATCAGAGGATGCGACGAGAAAAAATCAGGAGATGTATGGGGAGTAAAAAAATGACAGTAATTAAAGTAACAGGAGGATCATTTTTAATTTAGTCATGTAAAATCTTAGCTGGGTGTATGTCAAACTAATTTAATTAGTTTCCAGTGGAACAAGATTCACGTTCCAATATTCAACTATTTGCCGATCACATTAAAATCTATTTATACGATGACATTTTTGTAATGCCAACGCAATGATGATAGTTTTATGTTTTATTTCATACAGGTTTTGTTATTTATATTTTACAGTATTTGAAAAAATCAGTAGACTTTCAGTTCAAATCAGTAGATCGGTAGATTTCTGGGAAAATCAGTAGATCCCCCGAAAAATCAGGAGCTCTGGCAACGCTGTACATTACTATTTCTGTAGATCTAGTACTAAATTTGATGCGAAAGAATTACAATCTCATTGAAAAACTGACGTAGTACTGGATTGTTATTGAAATAATTACAATGAAATGACGTTTGGTGAACAGTAATAAAACGTGTCTAAAAATTATTAAATCTATTGTTAGCTTGTATCTAACTATTGAGTTCTTGGTTTTTTTTTGTAGTCTAAAAATGTTTCAAATAGAAATGCGTTTATTTATTTAATACTTTATTTACAATAAAGAATTAAATAAATAAACGCATTTCTATTATTTAATATTAATTCATATACATATAGAGGCAAGATTACATTTTAATTCATGAAATTTCCACAAAAGGCGAGCTTATTTCTGAAAGAGATTTCCTGCAACAAACCCAAAACAGTGAGAATGCGTGAAAGAAATGTAGAATACATGTGTACAGATTATTAATTTAAAAATATATTCAATGCGTTGTATGAATTAATATCAACAGATATCGTTTCCAGCGTCCTGTATAAAGCACCCATTAGTAATAAATTTCGTGCCAACTAAATTTAATATTGCATCTTGTTAGCAACTTTAAACCACACTTTAAGCCGTTTTGTATAATGTTGTGAAATTAGCGCCTCGGTTTCCGCTTACAGCTGCTGCTTGATAAATGTTCAAGTTATAACTCCAGTACTATTTTTCTGGGCTAAGTCAAAAGCACTGAGAGATGACTTTTTGATATACTCTCCTTAAATTAATCAAAAATTTAATTCTTTCGTATTGTTCAGAGTTCCTTTGAAGAATTGTCAACTGCCGTTCAGGCCATCAAAGTCGACCAATTGGCTGTGCGAGTCACTACGATAGTGGCTATTAGGTTCTAGAGTACTGCATTGTCTCGCTGGGGTCTGGTACCGCCGCTTTATCTATCCTGCCGCACTAGCATCATTGCTTGTTAATTACTGTCATGTTCCGGTTTGGATGGTAAGGTAGCCGGTAAACTTATGCATGTGACATTAAAACCTCTCCACAAGATAGCAACGCACCGTTAACCTTTATAGCGTCTATAGGCGACGGTTGACTCTTACCACCAGGATCTGACCACCAGGATCTCAGGACCATCTGCTTGTTTGTGATTTTTTGATAAAAAAACTTGCAATATGTATAAAATAATTACACATGATATACAAGTCAGATAAAAGATTGTACGTAATAAAGGATGCTGTACAGTACTCGATTCTGATACCGAATATGTAAAAAAAGATATTTAAGATATTTAATTTTAACCTAATTATCCTATAATCCATACTTCCATAGTAATATTATAAATGCGAAAGCCCGACCGACAAACAGAGTTGTTAGTCGGTCTGTCTCTTCTTCACGCCTAAACTACTGAACCGATTTGGATGAAATTTCGTACAAAATACTTTGAGACTCGAGAAAGGACATAAGTTTTTATCCCGGAAATATAACGAGAACGGGAACTATGCGGGTAAAAGACCGGGACTTAAATTTTAGAATTTTTCCACGCGGATGAAGTCGCAGGCACAGCTAGTTGTTTATAAACAGCAGTTTGTCACTGCGGCATGTATAAGCCAAGGCGTGCACCTATTTTTTTATATTACTGCAATAATTTCATTGAGGTTTAGTGTGTAGTTAAGCGAAATTCTCTTATATTTTTATCGGTTACATATGACCAATAATTATTGTGCCCTTCAATAAGTACATTGTACAATCTTTTACCACTCAACATACACAGGGTTATTTTCAGGTCCCGCCAAATTTTCAGAGGCTGTTCAGAATCGATAATATGTTCGATTTATGTAATAAAAAATATATTTAAAAAATTTTAAACTTTATTTTTATCCGACACAAAAAACAAAACGCATGTACATAATTTCAATTACGCAAAAAATGTTTTAGTGCCTTCAACCAATTAAAAGTGACCAGGAGTATGTACTTATTTAGAGCGATAGTTTATACAATAGTTACTATCGTAAGTATAGCTAAATTTAAAATGACATATTTACTGCCAGATTTACAGAGTTCATTCACAAGGCTCGATGCACCCAATTCATGGTTTTAGTGGAATATTTTTAAACGAATATTTTTATGTTATTTTGTAATAATTTTACAATAAATAATAATTAAAACTTCAATTCAATATTTAATTTCTTAGTTTTAAAATTTAGCCAGACCTTTCAAAGCAACCCTGTATATGGCAATCAAAAATGATAATAAACAATAAATAATGAGTTTAACGATCGACCAAGGTTTTCGGTTCTCAACGTATTTATTCTATGACATACAATTTCATTTAATGCTGGTATCTTTTCTTTGTATATTGATTACCGTCAAACCTGGAACACGGCAGAGACAATCGTAGACGCTATTGCGTTAGAAATCTTCTTATAAAGGTCGTATAACCCATACATAGGTGAGACCATGAAGTATTAGGTAAAGGTGGAGCTAGCACTCGTATCACTTGAAACAATACCTACGTTACAACTCGTTTTGTGAGGTATCGCCATTTCTTTTTATATAGCTGTGTTAGAAAGAGAGGGTAACACCTCGGAAGATGACAGCAGTATTGAAAGTTGTGTTTCATGTAGGTATTAAAAGTATTGCCTCCAGATATAATACAACTTTATGGGTGAGACGATGTGAAACTTTAAAGCCTAGAAGTCACGATGATGAGTGACGCATTTACTGTTTAGCCAATCGGTCGCCATTTACGAACTACTTGGCACTATGTCAGATTATCTATACTGCAAAGAAGTAAATACTTGAATCGCCCGTAAAATAAACCACACAATATTGGTGTTTGTCTTAAGTGGCTGGAAGATGGCTATAAAATACTACGAAATTGAATGATATTGCTCGGTTTTATGATTATGTAAAAGCATTTGCTGAACAGCTCCTTAGCATCACGTTATACTATGTCGTCTTTTAATAAACTTACAATTTACATAGGTACGTATATTTTATATACATATTATCTTTACGCGAAATCCCTTATTGTAGGCAGGCAGAGAGAATTGGTGCCATATCTTACGGCCCAGACAGACTTGCTTTGCTTTCTCCACATATATTCATGCAAACAATCTGGTTTCGGAGACTCTTGACTCCACCCTTCCCAATTTGATCATGGTACGTCAGTCATGGTATCTCCGATGTAATGTATGCATACCTAATAAATAGATATGCCTATTTGTGACGTGTGCGATAGTAGAGGCGCGTTGATAATTGGTTCGCTGCGCACTCTATGTCCTGCCGACGAGCAAGTAACTGTGTCAGTGAAAATTAATTGTGGTTTATTGGTGCATGTATAAAACATGTATTGAATCTTGCGGAACATGACGGTGACAAACACTGATGCTTTTGCGGAAGGAATAGGTAAGGCGGTGGTACTAGACCCGATCGAATCGACCTGATGCAGAACTCTACCACCCACAATACCCACGATGGTAGTGACTCGCAAGCCAATCGGTCGACTTTGACGACCTACCTGACAAAGCGGCAGTCGGTCTATTCTTCAAAGGAGTCCCGACTAAGATGGGGAAGTAAATGTTTCATTATACCGGTATAATAATAATAATATTTTAGTTATTATTGGTTTGCATTTCCGTTTTTCCTGTTTTACTCTAAGCAATAAATCAAACACATAGATAAAGGTGTTACAACCAGTTTTTTGTGCATAACCCTAACACGATTGCCGAGTGTAGGCATAAAAAATAAAGTAATTACATACAAGAGTTTGACTTCTTTACCTATTTATTTTATGGTCAAGTGGTTAGCGAACTTATGAGTCGATATGGCTAGGCTTCGATTCCCAACAGGGGCAAACATATGTGTGATGAGCATAAAAATATGTAAATTGAATTAATGCCCTTTAATAATACTATAATAATAATGATAATATCGCTGGGCAAATTACACTAATCAATCTGACTCTTCAACAATACCAACATATAAAATACGAACATGAAGATGTTCGTATTGGGTTTGAGTGTTTATTATGTATGTAACAATATTTATATACGTATTTTTATATGTTGGTATTATTGAAGAGTTAAATTGATTTGTGTAATTTGCCTAGCGATATTATAATTATTATTATCTATACATATAATAAAATCGTAGGAAAGTCAAAACTGTACATTGAATATTTTTTTAAAAGAATACTTGGGGCGTGATCTACAATCGATATAGAAGCCAAAAATATAGTTTTTAGAATTTTTATCTGTTTGTCTGTATGTATGTCCGGGGTAAACTCAAAAAGTACTGCATGGATTTACTTCAAATTTTATAGGCTACATATTATCACGCTATCACCTACGGGGGAGTAGCAGTGCGGAGTAAACGAAGTCCGCGCGGACGAAGTCGCTGGCAACGGCTATTAGTATTATAAAAGGGCATTAATTCATCAAAATCAAAATATTTATTTTATTATTAATTATCATTTTTATCAATTCTAAAAATATGTTTTCTCAGTTTTCTGATTAAAACAACGTAGCTCGGGATTGGAAAGTGTCCGGTTGGCTTTGGATAGGCTTGCCACCTATCACATTGTGGGACCAAGTATCTTTAGCTAATCGTGGGTGCACTTGTTTTAACTCTGCCTACCTCTTCGGGGATACGGGCGAAACAACTTCATGTATTTTTATCTCATCAAACTTTGCAATTCATTGCTAATTTTACCGAACTTTATATAATTTTAGGGATCTAACATAAATATAAAATTGGGTTACCCTCAAAATCATGTTACTATAACCTTTTCGTAGTTTCAGAAAATGTTTATACAAAACTCTAACTTGCGGCTGGGGTATTTGGTAAAATAATATTTGAGGTACAACGTCGTTTCCCTTATCGGGTTTCAACTTTCAAGACAGCTTAAAAAGGGATCATAGTTATAATTTTCGCCCACGTACTACTTATGTTATGGCGTAATATCAGTATTAAGTTTGCTATGGCTTGGTGGCTTTTTTTATCATAAAATAGCAAACAAGCAGATGGATCTTCTGATGGAAAAAGACAAGCTTTGCTTATGTACACCAAGCGTTAATGATACGTTGCTATCCGTGTGGCGGAATGCACAAATTTACCAATTAGCTTACGCTCTAAACCGGATAATGACAAGCATTGACACTATTACGGCATGAATAGGTAAGATGATGGTACGGTACCCAGGCGAGACGTTGCTTAACATATAAATGCACTTGAAAATTAGGAATTTTATTATTATTATTATTTTATTTATTTATAACTCTGTACATTATTGTTATATTATTATACATTACTCTGTACATTATTGTTATATTATTATAACAATTATGTACAGAGTTTATAATTTATATGTGCCAAACTGTAAGCCAGTTGTCGGCATCATCCAATACAGTCCCCGTGAAATCTGCTAAATACACACATTCGTATATTATTATTATACTTATAAATAATGTTGTTATTCCTAACATTAATATTATCTGTATTAATATTATAAATGCGAAAGTTTGGATGTTTGGATGGATGTTTGTTACTCAATCACGCAAAAACTACTGAACGAATTTGAATGAAATTTGGTACACAGGTAGATAACAACTTGGAACAGCACATAGGCTACTTTTTATCCCGAAATAATTAGGCAATCCCGCGGGATTAACCAAAAAAATGTATAATGCAGCGGGCTGCACGCAGCAGCTAGTATTTAATATTTCTACTAATTATGCCGTGCCCGCCTCGCTAGGCGTAAATTCTTCAACGATATGTTCTGTTTACAACTTACTCTCTCTCTTTAACAATTTTCATCAAAATCGGTCAAGACGTTATTTAATTATATCGGAGACTACAGAAAACAGATAAAAAAACAAATTTCATATGTTTTATTGATTCAGGCGTTATTTTGCGGAAATCCATTATTAGAAAGGTGAAATTGATTAAATTTGCTATTATCCTCGAACTGTTCTATGTATCTTCCGCGATGGTGTCGAAAAGAAAGACGTCGGTTTAATAAATGGATAAGACTCACCGATGGTCTGGACAAAAAGAAGACTCTACTGGCACAATTATCCACCCACACCACCCCACTTTTACACCCACGTGTCACGCCGGCACCAGTCACAAAAGCACACAATGTATGTACGCACTCAACGCACGTTTCACTTCGAAACCGAAGCATCTTCAGGAGAAACGAACATTACCTCACTTTACGCGAGTGTACTTAAACTTAATTAAACCGACGTATTTCTTTTCGGTACCATCGCGGAGAATATATTTCTATATATTCTCCGCGATGGCACCGAAAAGAAAAAAGTTCGTGGATAATAGCGAATTTAATCAATTTTACCTTTTTAAATTTCATATGGTCTATGATTTTTCTTTCAATTCTTGTATGGAATAGTAAACAAGCGGGTTCTGCTGATGAAAGAGATAACCATAGCCTGTAGACATTAAGTAACGTTACGTTACTATCAGTTACATGCATATTTTTTTTGCCAATTTCCTTTCGGGTTATAACAAATAAATAAAATGTTAGTTGGATAATCCGGTTTAGTATGAATTGCTGGCTTGTTTGCGTTTGCGTGATACTGATAACTAAAATTTCGCATTTTTCGAACCTGTAACGACTATTGCTTGTTTTTTTAAATATATACTATAGGGCTGGAAACAAACATCTTTACCTCTCCAGGTAGAAATAGCAATGAACAATTAACATCTTGATGTCCATAGACGATAGGTGGTTATCAGAAAAGCAATATGTTTATTTGCTATCTTATATGTATTATGAAAAAATATTTTTACTTGAAAATCACAAAAATATCTTATGGTCTTAAGTCTTTATTTAAATAAAACCTCTGAATTATTCATAGATTAAGATATTAAGTGTATTGGTTTAAGTAACACTTTGTATTGGTTTAAGTAACATTCATTCAACTCGACTAATTGAATCTCAAAGGACATGGGAAAATTTTCAAATAATCGAAATATTCAAATTAACGAGTTTCAACTTATCGAGAGTCTACGACCAAAGTTTAAAACAGCGAGAGTTTGGTCAAGATTGAATACATTTCCCTGGTGTAGATCCGAGCTTCTTGAAGAATAGACCGACTGCCGTTCTTCCAGGCAGGTCGTAAAAGGCGATCGCTTGCCTATACGCGTCACTACTATCGTGACTACTAGGTGGTAGAGTACCGCAACGTCTCGCCCGGGTATTTGGTACTACCGTCTTAACTATTTCTGCCGCAATAACGTCAATGCTTGTCATTGTCGTGTTCCGGTTTAGAGGGTAAGGTAGCCGATAGAATTATGCACGGGGAATTGTCATCCTGATTCCTGCCCCACGGATAGCAACGCACCATTAATATTTTTGGTGTCTATAAGCGACTTCTCTTCCCATCAGAAGAGCCATCGGCTTGTTTGCTATATTATAATATAAAAAAATTAAAATAAGACTGGGATGTGAATTGCAAACTCACTCGTAGGTTTGTATATGATTTTAAACAAAGGACTGAAGTAATGACAACAAGTGCTTTAAATTATGTAAAGTATGGAATCCCGGCCTTCAAATGATCGCCTGTTGGCGGACAAGCCACTATACTTTCAATTTCAAATTATGGAGCGACCCAATTAATATTTATTTTAATCAATTTATCGAGTATTTCTTAAGAGACCATTGAAAAAATTCAAATAATCGAGAGATTCTAATTAAGAGTTTCAGGTCTTCGAGTTTTCGACTGTATAAATCAATTTATGTTAATCTCCAATTACATACCGAATTATCATAGAGAATTTTTCTATATCATGGGATAACAAGCAGATGGCTTTCCTAACGTAAAGAGAAACCATCACCTATAACATCAAAGATGCCAATGGTGTGTTGCTAACTGTGGCCGCCACACGATGGAAAGAGATAAGCTTTGATTATACACAAAGTGTTAATAGTGCGTTACTATCCGTGCGATAGAATGGTAATACCATATGCATGAGTTTAGCGGCTACCTTACCCTCCAAACTGGACAACGATAGCGACAAGCACCGACGCCACTGCAGCAGAAATAGATGCGGTGGTTGTTTTAGATCTGGGCAAGCCATTGCAGAACTCTAATACCTAGCAGTCGTGATGGCAGTGATATGTATCCAATCGTTCGTTTACGAATTGCCGGGCAGAACGGCAAATGGTCTATTTTTAAAGGTGGCCCAGACTAACAGGGAAATATAACGTAGAATTTTTAATTGAAAGGCGGCATTAACTTCAAATTTTAATTATAAAATAAACTAACCAAAAATTTAAATAAATCAACTATGTATGGATTGCCATTCTTCTTTGTCAAGCAAAAATACGCAATACGAAAATTTTACTGTGTTTGAATTTCAATACGAACACAGAATTGAATTTCTAACACTCAAATGGAATCCGTTAAATCGCGCTAGGATACTCCGATATTGAGTTTTGAGATTTTGAGCTTTCGTTAAACTTGAAATAGCGTTATATTTCCAGTAACTCTTAAATAATTATATTCACGTCAAAGTATTTTCTTTCCACTGCCTACACTATGGATTTAATTAGATACAGACTGATGATTTTCAAGCAAATTTCTTAGTAGTCAGCGTAGCTTGGTTTTACATCCAGAAGCACAGAGTACTGTGAGTACTGTATGGGAAGTATACCGATGAAATAAAATCACTAAGAGTATTTTTTAAACTTTGGCTTCTTATTCAGCACGATACAATAGCACATATGGCATATTTCCTTTTTTTCAAGATATAATATATCTACTAGCAATTGACACTTGGAGTATTTGCTTCAGTGCGTAGCAAAACGTTCCCCACCCAACTCTGTGTCTATTAGTACTCATTAATCTGTGGCCAATACAGTATAGATTTCGGGCTCCTTGTAATATTGTTTTTTTTGTGACTATTAATTTAAATACCACATGACGTATCGTTAATTTTTTCTTGTTGTCAATATTAATATGTTTGTAGGTTTTTATAGATTTAAAAAATATATCAAATCTTTTAATAATTGCACTATATTATTGCAAAACCAAAGTGTATTGCAAATACTTGCAAATAGTTTTGCAATTTCTTGTGTAATGTTTTTGGTATCGCTATATAAACCCGCTTCCGCTAAATCTACTTTTCCTCCTATATTCCTGGTCCGGTCTCCTAGTAAACCACGAAAATGCACTGAGAAGACCACATATGAAGCTACGGGGTGAGGGGAAGAGGGGAGTGCGCGATTCGCAGTGACACGCATTCGCAATACGGCCGCCGTTAGAACTAAAACGAAAACGCATCGCTGTTTCGCGCGCGTGTGATATCCGCAGTTTCAACCGCCGCTTTACAACCTAAGAAGATAAAGTGTGGTGTATAAACTCCGGAAGAGTCCAGGTTAGTGGCTTTCCGGTTATTTCCTCCCTTCTCGAACCAGCACCTGTTTGAATACAGTCAACCGCCGGTCTGTCATTTTGGCAGTCTAGAAACTTCTTTCTTCCGCAGTCAAGTGATAATCATATCGGTTATCGCTTGTGGTCCTTCCCTTTCATAACCCAGTGGTGCCTTTATTCGTGGTACCTATTTTGGTACTACGTTTCGGTTCCATTTTGGTCTCTTCGAGACGGATGCGAAGTAGTTTATACATCATATTTTATAGTATTATGTACTCGCCGTTATAATATGTGTATATATAAGTAAACATTTAACATTTTATTCGCTATTTCTAATATTTCATTATTAAGTTTATTTAATTTAAAACATTTCAATATTTTTAAAAATATTATTATATGTAGGTAGGAGAAAATTTTTAGCGCATAGTAACAGAGCCGATTTGTAAACGTGTTTCTTTGTTAAGAATAGTGATAAGGAATTTGTTACATATAAATATAGGTACGCATAACGGCATCCAAGTTTTATGCTATTGTATTGGAGTTCTTTTAAGTTAAAGTACAGTCGTGAACATAAAACAATTATTCTTTTCATACAACGTGTTACTAAATATTGCAATAATTTTATTTCTTATTTTTGCGGTTTATTTAGTCGTAGAAGAGCATAATAGTCTATTATTTGACATTAATCCGACTGCGATGCCTAGCTATCAACCTATTATTTCATTTGAAAGATTATACAGCTGTATCAAACGCGTCGTAAATAAGTTAACTCCTTTAAAGGTTTCTGAGGTGAGTGCGACTGGCCGAGCTGGTGATTTCGTCTCGCGATCCCAGCGTCCATCGTTGCCACCAATAGAACTAATGCACTTTGACGGGGATATTAAAAACTGGCATTTATTCTATGCCTCGTTTAAGTCGACTGTCCACGATAATGCTACTTTAAATAATTCGGAAAAATTATATTATTTATTAGGAAAACTTTCTCCCAAAGCACAGTCTGTTTTTAGCGGAATAACCCCTATCGCTGATAATTACGGAATCATTATTGAATCGCTGATTAACAAGTACGAAGACAAACGAATGTTAGCTTCTTCTTACTTGGAACAGATATTAAACTTGAAACTAACCGGTTCTTCGGCATCAAACTATGAAATATTTTTAGATAAAATTGTTTCAGCCGCCAACGCCCTTATGAATCTTAATATAGATGATTTAGGAAATTTTATTTTATTTTATCTATCGCTAAAAAAGTTAGATGATTCTACTATTCAATCCTTCGAGATGGAAAATCGTAACACGCTGATCCCTACCTTTAATAATTTAGTTGATTATATTAGAAGTAGGTACAAAATCTGTCAAAATACTAAATCGCTTAGCAACAATAAAATTAGTAATTATAATACCAAGCCGCATAAAAATAATTACAACAAATTTATTCCTAATCCGCAATCATACGTAGCTTGCCATAATACTCACACGGCGTGTATGTGCGCGAACATAGCGCACGAAAATCTATTTAAATGCCCCGCATTTATGCAATTATCGCCGCCCGATCGTTTTAGACAAACGAAAGATAAGGGTGCATGTGTGAACTGCTTAAGTTTACATCACAAAACGATTAACTGTAAGTCGCAGAGTAAATGCCGCATATGCAATAACAAGCATCATACGCTGATACACTTCAAAAACAATAATTCTTAAGTGCAACAGTTAACGCAGTCCGCTACCACAGTTGAGTCTGGTAACATAAATAGGTATACTTTAGATAAAGACAAACCCGCCTCTCAGTCTCCTGAGGTATCACTATGTACCACCTCCGTAAAGGCAACAGCATCATCCGCAACTAAAAACATTACGAATTGTCATAATAACAGCACCATCCTACTTGCGACGGCGCAAGTGGTTGTTTTCGATTCAACGGGTAAACAAATATTGATTCGTGCGTTGGTCGATTCTGCCTCTCAATCGAATTTTATTACAGTAGATTTATATAAACGTCTCGGTTTACAGCCAGACGCTAATAAAATTAATTCGGTTGTAGTTCAGGGAATAGGTGGCACTCGACAAGCTATAAAGTGTCACGTAAACCTAAAGTTTTATTCGCGATTTAATTTTCATTACAATTATGATATTTCCGCATTGGTGGTTGATCGTATTACCGGCAACCTGCCTACCGCGCCAGTAGATGTGGCAAAATTGCCCTATCTGCGTTCACTTCCTCTCGTTGATAACGACTTTGCCATGCCCGGTCCTATTCAAATGTTGATAGGAGCCGAGATTTTCCCGCATTTAATTATACCAGGGGTAGTTTCTAGTCCTATATTCAATACTCCGCCCGCCATAGAAACTACACTTGGATTTCTACTAATGGGTTCTGTACCCGCCTTAAAAACCGCTGATAATAGATTCACAACCTCTTGTTGTGCAGTCGTTTACGATGATATGGACACGCTTCTCAAGCGCTTTTGGGAACTTGAAGAAGTGCAAACGCAGCTTCTTGTTAATGAAGAAGACAATGAGTGTGAAGAACACTTTCGCCCTACCACTTCTCGAGATGAGAGTGGTCGATACACGGTAGCTTTACCATTTAGTGGTGATCCATATACGTTGGGCGATTCATACAAACTCGCGCTTAAAAGATTTTATTGTCTGGAACGCAAATTGGTGTACTCTCCTTCACTTCGTACCGCTTATGATGACGTCATACGTAACTATTTGAATAAAGGCTATTTATCACCCACTTTGATTGGAATCGATGATCATATTCAACCACATTTTTATTTAAGCCACCACGCAGTAATCAATCCGGAAAAGAGCACTAAATTACGAATAGTTCTAGATGGTGGATGTAAAACCGTTAACGGTCCGTCACTTAACGACATATTACATCAAGGCCCTAACTTACAAGAGAACCTGTTTGACATTATTTTAAGATTTCGATTATTCGCTATAGCACTATCCGCCGATTGCCGTCAAATGTTCCTTCAGATTGGCATAACGCCATGTGATCGCCGTTATTTAAGAATTTTATATAGATTCAATCCGCAAGAACCTATTCAGGTATATCACTTTAATCGGGTTACATTTGGATTAAGGTCGAGTCCTTATCATGCTCTTCGTGTAGTCAAACAATTATTTGAAGACGAAGGACGGAAATATAAATATATAGAATCTGTTAAGTCTTCATTATACATGGATGACGCTAATTTTTCAGTTATGTATGAACCCCGCGCGATTGAAACCGCCAAAGAACTAATAAATTTATTTAAAAGCGCTCAATTTGACTTGGTCAAGTGGACCAGTAATTCGAAGACTGTTTTAGAAAATATACCCGCATCGCATCGCGCAACGACTGATATAGAATTCGATCGCTCGGTACCGCATAAAATTCTTGGTTTACGATGGGACAAAATTGACGATTGTTTTTTCTATAATATATCCACTCCTGACAGTACGTGTACAAAACGCAGTATATTATCCACTGTAGCACGTTTATGGGACATCATGGGCTATGTGGCTCCCACCGTACTGTTTGCTAAGCTTATTATTAAAGAACTTTGGGTTTTAAAGTGCGATTGGGATGACACTCCACCTCAACATATCATAACTCTGTGGAAGAAGTTTTGTTCTCAGCTAACTAAACTGAACGAAATTCGTATACCGCGTCATTTAGGCATCATCGAGGGTGCTGAAATTCTTTTAGTAGGTTTCGCCGACGCGAGTGAATGCGCTTATGGCGCCGTTGTATATGCTCATGTGAGTCATGGATCCTCCGTTTCTCACGTCAATATTTTGTGTGCAAAATCAAAAGTAGCGCCTACTAAACCTCTGTCTATCGCAAGACTAGAACTTTGTGCAGCTGTGCTGCTTTCTAAGCTACTGCGTACAGTTCACAATAGCATTTCATCGCAATATAACATAAAAGATATGTTCGCCTTCACCGATTCTAGGGTTGTGCTCTGTTGGATTAATTCTCCTGCTAACCGATGGCAAACTTTTGTTGCCAATCGGGTTGTTAAGCTAACTGATAACGTTCCTGCTACTCGTTTTCATCACGTAGCAGGCATCGAAAATCCCGCTGACTGTCTTTCAAGAGGCCTTACTCCCGAAAGACTTATTAATCACCGTCTGTGGTTCCATGGACCCATCTGGTTAATTAGATTTCCTTCAGAATGGCCAATTCACCAATTTAATGGTGATGATCTAATAGAGGAAATTCCAGAGCAAAGACCTACAACATGTCACATGACTACTTGTAATAAACCCGCAGAATCTCTCATTTATAAACTTGCTAGTCGCGTAAGTTCTTATTCAAAATTGTTAAGAATAATCGTTTATATATATCGTTTTCTCCGCAAACTGCCCAAAGGTCGAAATATAAACCGCTGCGATTTAGACTTCGCTGAAAATAAATTACTGCTATCGCTACAACTGGTACATTTCGCTAATGAAATAACAAAAATAATATGTAGATAATCGGACTTGTTTAGACAGTCTATTAAAATTGAACCCCTTCTTGGATGAATCGGGGCTTATCCGAGTTGGTGGTCGCTTAAAGTACGCTAACGCTGAAACAAGCAATTTTAAAAATCCCATACTATTACCGCGACACGATCCTATTGTGGATTTAATTATTGATACTTATCATAAAAAATATTTACACGCCGGTCCCGAGCTATTAATGTCCTTGTTAAGACAACGTTATTGGATTATTTCTGCACGTCGCGTTATAAGAACGCGCATCTTCAAATGTAACGTCTGCTTTAAAGCTAAACCGCGACCAACCTTTCCATTGATGGCCAATTTACCATCTCAGCGCGTTAGCCAAGTGCCTAAAGCTTTCACGCATACGGGGGTAGACTTAGCTGGCCCCCTACAGTGTACTCCTTACCGCGCAAGAGGAGTAAGATCTCATAAAGTCTGGTTGTGTATTTTCACCTGCTTAACTACTCGCGCTACTCATATAGAAATGGCTACAGATCTATCCACCTCATGTTTCTTTAACGCATTTAAAAGATTTATAGCGAGACGAGGTCCTATTCAGTGTATGTATTCGGACCGAGGAACTAATTTCATGGGCACACGCTCTTACTTACGAGATTTCTACAAATTTTTTGATAAATATAAATCCCAATTAGAAATCGAACTTATAGAAAACCGCATAGAATGGAAAAATGTTCCACCCGCCGCTCCTCACTTCGCAGGTTGTATGGAGAGTATGGTCAAGGTAGTTAAAAATCACCTTTTTAAAGTGATTGGTGATCAAATACTCTCATATGAAGAGCTCCTTACCGTCCTAACACAGGTAGAAGCCCTATTAAACTCGCGCCCTCTTACCGTATTAAGTAGTGATCCCCGGGAACCCGCGGCTATTACGCCTGCTCATTTTTTACACACCGTTCCTCTGGCATCGGTCCCTGTACCCGAGATAGAAAATATATCTTTACATCAAAGATATTTACTGGTAGACAAAATTATTCAGTCGTTCTGGAAGAGATGGCGAACTGAATACTTACATCAGTTACAAGCCAGGGCGAAGTGGAATAAGCCAGCAGAGCCTATTCAATTAGGAACAGTGGTAATTATTGTGACTGAAAATATTCCCTGTTTTTCATGGCCCTTAGGAGTCATAGAAAAAATACATCCCTCTCGGGACGGAATCGCTCGCGTGGCCACAGTTAGAACCTCTAAAGGAACTTATGTAAGGCCGACAGTTCGTCTGTGTCCACTACCTACGCAATAGGTAGATATAAATTTAAGTTGCATACCTACATTTAAGTATATTTTAGGATAATGTCGTTATTTAAGTTAGTTTACACCGCTATTATACATATATTCACCCGCTCATATATATTTATTTCTGTAAAGTTTATGTATATATATTTCGCTAATTCGCATCCATATCCTGTTTTTGCTTTAAAGGCTACCCTTTAAGGCCGGCGGAAATGGTATCGCTATATAAACCCGCTTCCGCTAAATCTCCTTTTCCTCCTATATTCCTGGTCCGGTCTCCTAGTAAGCCACGAAAATGCACTGAGAAGACCACATATGAAGCTACGGGGTGAGGGGAAGAGGGGAGTGCGCGATTCGCAGTGACACGCATTCGCAATACGGCCGCCGTTAGAACTAAAACGAAAACGCATCGCTGTTTCGCGCGCGTGTGATATCCGCAGTTTCAACCGCCGCTTTACAACCTAAGAAGATAAAGTGTGGTGTATAAACTCCGGAAGAGTCCAGGTTAGTGGCTTTCCCGTTATTTCCTCCCTTCTCGAACCAGCACCTGTTTGAATACAGTCAACCGCCGGTCTGTCATTTTGGCAGTCTAGAAACTTCTTTCTTCCGCAGTCAAGTGATAATCATATCGGTTATCGCTTGTGGTCCTTCCCTTTCATAACCCAGTGGTGCCTTTATTCGTGGTACCTATTTTGGTACTACGTTTCGGTTCCAGTTTTGCTTGGTATGGAAGAAAGAGTTAACTTTTGTGAAATGGTATAAACAATTACTTAAATTTAAAGCAAAGAACATTTATACCATATCTGGAAATTACATACTGTTAATAACATAAAAACGTTAAAGTGAACTGGAGTGTTATTTATGTAAAGGCTTAAATATGCTAGCGTTAGCCGCCTTTAAGATAGAGTTCTTGGTTCAGAGCCAGATCACTACGAAAAACCACGACACACTGCTTTATTAAATGAAAAATTTGAGTTTGAATTTTCATTTCAAGTTTACATAAAATATTTTGATTAACGCCATATACCGACACGGTTTTGAGAAAGCAAAATTTTCAATGGATAGGTAAATGATAAATAGTTAAGAATTTTTTTATGTCATAAGATAGCAAACAAGCAGATAGCTCTACCATCGTCTATAGACACTAAAGATGTTAATGGTGCGGTTGTTATCTTAAAGCGAGGTCTTAATGCCACATGCATAAGTTTACCGGCTGCCTTAATCTCCAAAGTGGAATACATTGACAAGCATTGACGCTATCGGCTAGAATAGCTAAGACGTTGATGCTGGACCCAAGCAAGAATGCAGAACTCTACCACCTAGTAGCACAAATCGTTTGCCTTTTACGAACTGCCTGGCAGAACGGCCGATGGTCTATTCTTCAAAAAGGACCCGGACCATCATGAAATGAATATGCACCTCAATAAATATGCCTGTTTAAAGCCAGTCAGTTTAAAAAATAATGACTATCATTATTTTTCATTACTAAAGGAATTTGGCGTACACAACATCATAAAGCCATGTCTGGAAGTAGCTTTTAGAAGTTGTTATGATTTTCAATCGTAACGCACTAGTAACAACTGAGGTATTGCGTATTTTCCTAGACTGCGATTATCTCGAACCTGACTGTTTATCATCTTTATAATAAAATTACATAAAATAAAAAAAACTATCATCATCATCATAATCATCCTCAGCTTTTATCAACCCACTGCAAGTCATAAGACTTCTCCCTCTCACACCATTTTTCCTTATTTTAAGCCACTCTTGTCCAGGTCTTTTCTTTCAGCTTGACGATATCATCGACTCATCTTGCCATTGGTCTTCCCACACTTCACTTTCCCACTCTCGGCCACCATTCTGTTAGGGATCTACTCCACCTACCATCATTACGTCTAGCCAAGTGTCCTGCTCATTGCCACTTGAGTTTGTTAATGTGGTAACCGATATCAACCACTTTGGTCCTTCTTCGGATGGCATCGTTCCTGACTCAGTCTTTTAGTGTGATACATATATTAAGATCTTACTAGATCAGAGACACTAACTTAAGGGTGGAGTATTCTGAGAATTTCAGCAAATACTCTCCGTATTTGCTGAAATATATTTTTGAAATAGAGTGTTTAATGTACTCGTACTAGAAAAGTTCTGTTAAGAAGAAGGCGTGTTCCATTTCGATAACACTCACTGCAGTGCTGAAATAATAATAAATCGTCCAACCAAAGTCCAAGTCAAGCAGCGCTGCAGCGTATAATAGAGTATAATAGACTGGTCCGTTAGTCGAGTGGTAAGCGACCCAGACTACGCAATTGACGGGATTGGGGTTCGATTCCCGACGGGGACAAACATTTGTGTGATGAGCATAAATTATTGTATTTCTGGGTTTAGGTGTTTATTATATATATTCTAGTAAATATCTATAAAACAAGTAAATAATTTAGTTACTTTGGGGTTGCGATATATATATATATATATATATATATATATATATATATATATATATATATCGCAAACGTTTTAAATTTCATGGTGTCTTGTCTAGCACGTTAGTATAAAAATAAATAAAAAATATAAAAATAAAATATAAATATAAACAGTGTCAAAGAAATTCAGATCTTAGTTGCATTGTTAAATAAGCAATCTAAATTTGCTTAGTCACTATTAATATCCAATTAGATATATCTTCATGCCGCCGCGCCGGCGCGTAGTCTTGAATAAAATGTTCAATTCAACTAGGGATGCTTAGATAGCAAAGTAAAACGTATTTTAAGTAATTATGTGTCATATATATTTTTATTTGTACTAGTAATTTGTAAACTAGTTATTTTGCAAATTTCCGCGAAAAAGCACACAATATACGCACTCAATGTACGTTTCACTTCGCAACCGAAGTATCTTCAGGAGACACGAACACTATCACACTCAACGAGATCCAAAGTAGCACTCGTACTCAATAAATCAACCTTGTTGAGTTCAGAAGGGCACTGTTCATTTTTTTCGTGTTTTTCAAATCCAGGTAGTATTCGGAAATTTCGAGCCTCGAGGCGATGTCGACATCATGAGAAACAATTTATTGCAAGAAATAAACGCTTCTAAACTCCGCTATCTAAGCACTTTCTATCTGTGAGTTTCGATAGTACGCGGTCAGCTCCATCTAACTAATATTACTAATAAGTACTAATTAAAATTAGTATGTACTTGTACTAACAATAGCGCTGAGCCAACATTCGGTTGTCTCGTCAAAGCTCTGCATCTGAGAGTTTCAGTCCCTATATTCAGGCTACATCATGAGATCAACTGTCCATACCATATTTCATTGTCACTGAATTAACACAAATTTACCAAGTTTACAAACAAACGGAAACTAGGAAGTCGTTGAAAATTGGTTTGCAATATTAAGAAAATCTGTTCTTTACATACGAACATTGGCACTTAAAATCTGATGATCATCGAATAAGGATCTAGCAGCATCAAGTCAAGGTCGCCATATAATTGCAATATCATTTTAGTAACAGAATACATTTATTATCGTTAAAGCCTTTACAAGTTACTTAATTTCTTTCATCAATTTGAAAAGATCTGATGATCTTGAAACCGCTGAACAGATTCTATTGAATCATAGCTAAGAACCATGTTGTACAATTGAGCTTTCGTTTAAGAAAAATCGCAACCAAATCGCATCATCTGCCTGGCCGCTACGATGCCACGGACAGACACACAGATACACAGATATACACCTGAAACTTATAACACCCCTCGTTTTTGCGTCGGGGGTTCGAAACTTTTTTTAAACAAACTTTCAACCCCAGGATTCAAATCTAGGACCTTGTTTATGTAATTCTAAACCAAAGATCCGAATCGAAGGTACCCAGTGATACTACTGAGGTTAAATATCTAAATTTTTTTTACAGCAATGTGTGTCTGCGTATGTCTATCGATTAATCGAGCATACAGTACCTGGAAGTGATGTTATTTTTTAAAATTAAAAAAGTTACAACAGTGAAAAGCACTGACGTTTATGCAATAGAAGGTATATCAATAACTCGAAACACGGAAGACACATTGCAAACATTCACTACTTTTTTTATATCATAAGATCACAAACAAGTAGATCGATCTTCTGATGGAAAGAGACAACCATTGCTAGAGACACCAAAGATGTGCGTTGATGTTGCATTGATGGTGCGTTGATGTTGCGTTGATAGTGCGTTGATAGTGCGTTGATAGTGCATTGATGGTGTGTTGCTGTTGCTATCCTTAATAGACGCGATGCTAGTGATACTTTTGTTTTATCTGCCTGGCAGTGAAAACATGTGGTCGTTTTCAACAGTGGCCTGTAACAAAAACGGAACGGAAAATATACTATTCATGAAAGTAGAATTTTTTACTACCGAAACTAATTCCCTAAAAAGATTCAACATTAACATTCACGAGATTACGTAGTTCCACAGCTCGTAATCACCTTTCAACTTTATGGTAATGAGTCACTCGGACCGAAAGCAGTTTCAGGCGTAGTACCGAGATAGAACCTTGAATCTAAATTTATTGTTAAAATAAAATTAAAGCTGAACGAATTACATGATTTTTTGTGTTTTTTACATGAAGTCAGCAAAAAAATAATGTTCTTCTATACAGCCTGACTAGTAAAAGATTACATATCAACGTTAGTTAATGGTCACATGTGTTAGATTATCACTTTAGTATAATTTAGTAATGTATTTATAATAATTAATATTTATTAACAGAGACGAGTATCTGGTAACGTTATTCGTTATTAGTTATTTCGTTGTCTGGCTGTATAAAGATATTCCTTAGCCTGTGTATTAGTATGCTTGAATTGAAACGTTAACAGACACTCGTCAGTCGTCACTTAACATCGTACTGTCAACCAAGGTGGACGTTTCCAAACGTGTATTTTTCTGAGGAAATAAATCCATTGAAATCATTGCAATCAGCATTTATTTTTTGAATTTAATAACGGATCTTTTAACTCAGAATTGGGATTGTTAAAACACACCCACAATTTTTTGGAAATATCAACCAGAACTTTTGTTTTTTTTTCCTCCATAACGGATATATTTATTTAAATTGGACGCTAAGCATAGTTAAAAAGTAATGGATAGCACTGATGGTGATGAAAATCGCTTACGGAAGAGCCGTTCTCGCTACACTCCGGATACTATGGAGCCTAAACGCAAGCATCGTTGTGATCATATGAGGAGTGTAGATAAATTGACTAAAATGAAGCGTAAAAGACGATATAGAGTGACACGCAGCGAATCAACTGAGTCTGATGACCAAGGAAGTCGCTCGAAAAGTTGTACTAAGAAAAATCGATCCAGGAAACAGAGGCGGAGACGAAAACACGAACATAGGCCAAGCCGCAGTACTGAGAGGAGCCGAAAAGGAAAGAAACGTAGAAGATGCAATCACATTTCATCTGATCGTAGTAGCAGCTCATCAGCTAGTGCAGTAAGTCGAACCAAATTATCATGTGAAGACTCTAATATATCAGTTTTTGCTAACAGTGAAACACAATTATTTTTAAGTGAATTAGTTAAATCATTACGTAACACCAGGCCAGAAGGCAATAAGTTTCCATTGTTAGGCAATGTTATTCCTGAATTTGATCCCATGGTTAAGGGTCAAACGATATATATGTGGCTCAGTAAAGTAGAAGAGTGTGCTAAGCTATATAATTGGGGTAACGATCAGATCATACACTATGCTTTGCCACGCTTGGTGGGGGTCGCTCGTACATGGTATCAAGCTCTGCCAACAATGTCGTTTTCGTAGCCTGAGTGGAAAATTAAGTTAATTGATTCCTTCCCTAGTAGCGATGACTATGCGGAGCTGTTGACAGATATGCTATCTAAGCGAGTGAAGTTTAACGAATCATTGGAATTATATTATTATGAAAAGATTAATTTGTTGAACCGTTGCGAAATTTTTGGAAAGCGTGCTGTTGACTGCCTTTTATACGGGATTGAGGATCGTTCTTTGAGATTAGGGGCGAAGGCGGCCAAGTGTCAAGAGCCGGAGCAAGTATTAAATTATTTTCAATCAATAAAACAACAGTCTCGAGAAAACGATAGGGCAAAATTTAGTGGACAAGATAAACGGGGTCAAACTAATCATGTTAATTCAAATGTTAGGCAATTTGTAAAGAGTGACGGAAAGTCTAAGCCACAAGTTGAAAAAGGTGCATCTGTCGTTTGTTACAATTGTAGTGAAACTGGTCATTTTAGTTTTAGGTGCCCTAAAAGTATATTAAAATGTACTGTTTGTAATCGATTAGGACATACGACTATTAACTGCCCGAAATTACCAAACGAGTCGAATAAAAACAGCGTAAAGAAATCTGACAAGTCTGTGATGCATGTTGATTTAGATTGTTTTACTAATAATAAATACTTCGTCTCTTTAAAAGTAAATGGTAGTATAACGGAGGGGTATATAGATCTCGGTAGTCAATGTACATTGATACAGCGTAGTGATGCGGTGAGAATGGGAATCACGTGGTCGGTTGGTGAATTACCGGTTATGCGAGGTTTGGGAAACAATATAGTTGTTCCTATCGGTATGGCCAATGTTGAAATTGAGATCCATAACATTGCCGAAAAAGTCGATATTTACATAGTCGAGGATGGTGTAATTAAATATCCAGTGTTGATTGGGCATAGTTTTACAGAGAAACCCGGTATAATTATTATTAAAACATCTGATACGTTAACGCTTAAAAGAGAGAACCCAATTAAAATACGTTTGTCATTAATAGAAGACGTTCAGGTTCAGTCAAGTCAAATGATGACTATCCCAGTCTTTGCAGACTACAATTACACCGGGTCAGTATACGTTAGAGGTTCTTTAAGAGGTTTACCTAATAATGAGTTTTATTTATTGCCTGGAGAATATAAGTTAGAGAATGGTGTAGGAGCTTTACTAATTTATAATTTTAGCAACAATTCATTAACACTAAGTAAAGATTCTTTAATTACTCGAGTTAATTGTAATATACGGAGTTTAGATGTTTATATTATAGATTTTAATGATCCTGATACTGAATTTGATTTGAATTTTGGTAAACATTTAACTGATAATGAAATTATTAAATTAAGAGATTTACTCAAAAGATATGAATGTTGTTTTTCCTCTAGCCTGCGGGATTTAGGTTACACTAATATCATGGAAATGGAGATTCAGTTGACTGACAATCGACCAGTTGTTTACCGTCCATATAAACTCTCATACCCAGAACGCGAATTGGTGCGATCAATGGTACAGGAAATGATTGATGCTGATATCGTTTGTGAGTCTAATTCACCGTATGCTAGCCCTATTCTCCTCGTTAAGAAGAAGACGGGCGAGAAAAGACTTTGTGTTGACTTTAGAGCCCTAAATAATAAAACTTTGAAAGAACATTACCCTTTACCATTGATCGACGATCAATTAGATAGGTTAGCCGGCAACTCCCTTTTCATTAGTTTAGACCTTGCATCAGGGTATTATCAAATTCCAATTAATAATAATTCACAACATTTAACCGCATTTGTTACACCCGATGGGCAATACCAGTTTAAAAGGATGCCTTTTGGACTGGCAAATGCGCCTTCAATTTTCCAAAGAACCATGAATAGAGTTTTCTCCAAAGTTAGATATATTGTGATCTATATGGACGATATTTTAATTCCAGCGCGTTCATTTGAGGAAGGTCTTATACGTTTAGAGGAAGTGTTTAAGCTCTTGACTGAAGCTGGTTTGACACTTAAGCTAAAAAAGTGTTATTTCTTTCAAACAGAACTCGATTTCTTGGGATTTCATGTGTCCGGTAACGGTATAAGGCCGCGCAAAACTCTTGCTATCTCAGATTTTCCTACTCCACAAAACGTACACGATGTTAGACGTTTTTTGGGACTAGCCAGTTTCTTTCGTAGATTCGTGAAAAATTTTGCAATGCTAGCTTGTCCTTTAACTAATCTTCTTAAATCTAAATTTGAGTGGAATTGGACTGATAAACACACAGAGGCATTTAATGTTTTAAAACAAAAACTAGTAGAACGACCCGTATTGGCTTTGTTTGATGCTCGTCTTGAAACTGAATTGCATACTGACGCGTCAAAGATTGGTGTGGCAGGCATTCTTATGCAGCGGGGCAAAGATGGACAGTTTCGCCCAGTTGCGTATTATAGTCGCAAAACAACGGATGATGAGCAGAAACTTCATTTTATTGAATTAGAAACTCTTGCCGTGATTGCGTCGCTGAGTCGATTCCGAGTATATTTGCTAGGGTTAAAATTTAAGATCGTGACTGATTGCAATGCGTTGCGTACAACACTGACAAAGAGAGACCTTATCCCTAGAATTGCGCGTTGGTGGGTGCAGCTGCAGGAGTACGACTGCAGCATCGAATACAGAGCAGGAGCTCACATGGCTCATGTGGACGCTCTCAGTCGTGCCCCTGTGGCTGAGCTTGCTAATGGTGTCGATGTACACGTGATTGACGTTTTACATGTAGAGATTAAGGATTGGATAGCGACAGTGCAAAGTAATGATAAGGAAATAAGGCGAATTCAGGACATTTTGCTAGATGAGGAGACAAAATTTGTTGCCGACGTAAGAAATAATTACCAAGTTAAGGGTGAGCATGTTTATCGTATCGTAGATAGTGGTATTCGTTGGGTAGTACCAAGAGGTGTCAGGTGGCAGGTTCTGCGTATGAATCACGATGATGTTGGCCATTTCGGTTTTGAGAAGACATTAAGTAGATTAAAGGGAACCTTTTGGTTTCCAAAAATGCGTCGGTTTACTAAGAAATACGTTTCGGCATGCTTGCAATGTGCGCACCATAAGGCACCATCAGGTCAAAAGGAGGGCTTTCTACACCCAATTCCAAAAATAGAAATGCCATTCCATACACTACACGCGGACCATCTCGGCCCGTTCGTTCGCTCTAAAAGGGGAAACATTTATATATTAGCTATAGTAGATTCTTTCACTAAATTTATCAATATACGTGCGGTCAAAGATACAAAAACTTCTTCCGCAATTACAATATTTAAGGAATATTTTTGTTATTTTGGAACTCCTTCAAGATTGATAACGGATAGGGGTTCATGTTTTACAAGTGCAAAGTTTAAAGAATTCACAGTAAAATTAAATATTAAGCACATTTTAAATGCAGTTGCAACGCCAAGAGCGAACGGACAGGTCGAGCGCTTCAACCGCACTATACTAGACGCTCTCAGTACTAAGTGTCATGGTAAAAACGAAAATACCTGGGACGAGTATGTAGGTGATATTCAATTAGGTATCAATACAACGGTGAATAAAACTACAGGGAAAAGCCCTTCAGAATTACTGTTTGGTTGTAAACTAGTTACTACATCCGAAAATATGTTAGGTGATGTGATTACTGAGACCTCCCAATTAGTGAGCGGTAACGAATTAATGCGATTGAGATCTGATGCTAAGGATAAAATCGATAAAGATCAAGAAGTAGCTAAGCGGAGATTCGACAAAAATAGAAAGCGTGCAAAGTCGTACAATATAGGTGATTTAATAAGGATAGAACGAACAGTCATTGATATAGACCACTTGAACAAGTCTAGGAAGCTCGTACCAAAATTTCAGGGCCCATATCGTATCAAAAAGATTCTTCCGAACGATCGATTTTTAGTGGAAGACACACCGCTAACAAGGAAGGGAAATAAAAGATACGAAAGTATAGTCGCAGTTGATAAGGTTCAACCGTGGCTTAATTTTAATGCTTACTCCACTGAGGCCAGCGAAAACGACAGTAAATGCAGTAATAGTGAGAACGAAATTGATAAGTAAATTAAAGCATTACTATTATTAAACTTGGTGATTGAGAAGTGTATAATGTAGTTGGTTACATAGATGATCTTAATACATGTGTTATGCAATGAGTGATCAGTGCAGAAGTGAATAGCATTATAATTTTAATGTTGCATAGATGATTACAGATCATTGCATAACATAGTGTGATACGTGATTTGAGACTGATTGTGATTAAGATATGTTTACCGTTAATAGTGGTCAGTGCAGATAGTGAATGAAACTACATTATGCTACAGTTTCGCACAGATGATCACTGTTTACTTTGTTATTTTAGTTGTAAGGTTACAGCCACTTTATTTATTCTTACATTTTCAATATAACAATAAAGTTAATTTATAAATACAATTAAACTAAGTAAATATATGTATTTAGTTATATTTATGTAACGAATAATAAATTAATATTGTAAGCGCAAGTTACGAGCAGTCAGTGCAGATATTGAATGGTACCAAGTGAATTGATGCCGCACAGATGATTGTAGATCGTGACATTGCATAGTACAAGTGCAAGTTACGAGCAATCAGTGCAGAGAGTGAATGGCGTCAATTGATTGGTACCGCACAGATGATTGCAGATCGTGACAGATTGTGCAAAATAATATTTAGGCGACTTGACTAGTGTGTGATAGGATTGTTTATTTTCTTTTTCTATTTATTATTGTTCAGTAAGTCTTATAGTGGTAGGACCCACTTAGTGAAGGATGGCCGAGTTGTTAGATTATCACTTTAGTATAATTTAGTAATGTATTTATAATAATTAATATTTATTAACAGAGACGAGTATCTGGTAACGTTATTCGTTATTAGTTATTTCGTTGTCTGGCTGTATAAAGATATTCCTTAGCCTGTGTATTAGTATGCTTGAATTGAAACGTTAACAGACACTCGTCAGTCGTCACTTAACATCGTACTGTCAACCAAGGTGGACGTTTCCAAACGTGTATTTTTCTGAGGAAATAAATCCATTGAAATCATTGCAATCAGCATTTATTTTTTGAATTTAATAACGGATCTTTTACATGTAAACAATAAAAAAAAAATACTAAAAAGAAAATATTAAGGGGGTGTCCATAAATAACGCTCGGGATTAAAGGGATAAACGAGGGGGTGGAACAAAATCTCATCAAATCACACGTAGAGGACTGAGCAAAAGAGAGTGACTCAGCAAATATCACGTATTTTTTCCACAAAAAAACAGTTTATAAAATTGAGAGAAAGCTTGGTTTAATTAAGTGAAACATGTGTCTCCTCTAAAATATAGTTAAATAATATCACTTAGCCACATTACGGGTCATTGTGCGTGAAGGTATAGCGGCTATTCTTGCCAACCCAGCTCATTCCAAAGATCCAGCACCTTGGAGAGATGCTCAACAACTTCCTATATGTGCCGCCTCCTTTGAAGAACTGGGCCCTTAGGTACTTCGATACTAGTCAGTTTACTAGTCAGTTTAGGATTCAGTTCAGGAAACGCTTGTTTAGTTTGTCTACAATTAGTAAGCATTTTGCAGTGTTTTTTGTGTTTTATTTTGGTGATTTCTTTTATCTTAGTTTTTAGCAAATTGAAGGCAGTTTTTAGCAGGTAGGCTTAGTTAAATGTTATTTCACTAGGAATTTCAATAGTTCTTTTTGACCTATATGAGTATTCGATTTACTCACTATGGTTTAACTAACCTCACTCCTAATTGAAGTTTTAAGTTCGCGAAGATTTAAATACTAGTCCCAATTGGTTTTAAGGACATAAATCTTGTAAGCAAATTATTTTTGTTTTTTTTTTAAATTAACGTATTAACACTAAAAATACGCATTTTGAAAAATCTCCAGTAAGATCAGAGGAGCAGGGAGAAGTTAATGAATAACTCACAATATCTCAGCGGGGGAGGGGGGTAAAACGCCACAATTGTCTTACGTAATTTATGGAAGTCCCCTAAACCTCAACGATATTAGTGTAAGAATATTTAAAAAGTATGGCCACTCCACGATTTACTAACACTCGCCAGACGCAAGCTTAGTACATTAGTCATTTAAGAATAAGAATTTTTTTTTACTGTCGATAGGGAAGTTCTTGACCATGATCTCGCCTGATAGTAAGCTAAGATACTGCCTTAGATGGAACGCGCTTCCTTTGAAGTTACCTATCCACTCTTCTCTTGAAGATCCCTAGGTTGTACCCGTCGGGGAACACAGACTCAGGTAGCATATTCCAGTCCCTTAAGGTTTGGATCAAGAATGTCGAGTCGAACCGCTTTGTTCGGGTACGTGGAACGTCCACCATATGGCGATGCCTAGTATCTGTGTGCCTCGAGTATCGATAGAAAAACGTGGATGCCGGAATTAAGTCGTGCAATTCCGAATTGTTTTCAATTGAGAAAAGAATTATTTTATTTACCACACAGCACTTTAAATATGCGTATAATATACATATACATACAAGTAAATGACAATAACATGCATACAGATAAGAGAAAAGACAAGCAAAGAAATAGAATAAACAAAGAAAATAAAACATATTACATTTTTAAAAGGTATAGTTACAATTTATACAGCACATTTACATGTAAAAAAAAAGAACATAAAATTTAGTAATGTTTATGTATAGCAGCATGATGGTAAAATGTTAAGCCACTCAGGAAACACATAAAGTGACAAATATTAAAACCATTTACAAACGATGAACTATGTGCCGTCTTTAATACGGACCACCCGTCCGTATTAAATATTTTTTTGTGTTGTGCGTTGTCTAACATAAAAAATATATGTGTCGAATTGAGAATCTTCTCCGTTTTCCGTCAGTTTAAAAATACATTTATCGTTAAACATCTGCTAGTTCTACAGAAATAAGAGTTTAGAAAACTTTAATACATATCTTTAAAAAAATTAAAAATCCTGATACGTAGTCGACGTATGCGTCGCATAAAGAGATCCAAATGAGCTATTTTATTGCTTCAGGCGTTATTTTGCGGATATCCATAATTAAAAAGGTGAAATTAATTAAATTTTATATTATCCGTGAACTGTGTGACCTCCGCGGTGGCAACGAAAAGAAACTACTGGTTTTATAAATGGATAAAACACACCGAAGGCACAGTATACTAGAGGCAATCTGAGTGCTAAGTGTGAGTTTTTCTTTTCGCATTCGATCGTGAGCGCGTTTCGAGTTTACTAGTAATTTGTATGTGATTTGTACAGCGCCACCTAGTGGTAAACTGGTTTCTCACGTTTACCACTAGATGGCGCTGTACAAATCACATACAAATTCCTAGTAAACTCCAAACGCGCTCACGATCAAATGCGAAAAGAAAAACTCACACTTAGCACTCAGTAGTCAATCTACATACATGTGATATTCGAGCAATGCACACATAGACACCTCTCACGGACGCGATATCTCGGCAGCTGCCCCCCTCCTGGACTTCGTTTTCCTGTCTATTAACTATCTATTATTGTAGATAAAAATATAGTCTTAAAATGTTACCGTTGCCCTCCCCCCCCCTCCTCCCTGGCTTAGAACCCGGGTACGCCCGCCATTGACCACACTTTTACACTTTCACAGGTTTCGCCAATGTGGGTGAAAGTATGGTGAATGCGTATGGATAATTGTGCCGTTGGAGTTTTCTTTTTGTCCGGACCAGCGGTAAGTTTTATCCAATCATAAAACCGGCGTGTGTCACATAGGACAGTTCGCGAAAACATTAATTTAATCAAATGAGCTAATTTGATAGTCAAACTTATCAGGCTGGCACAAGGTGTTACAAATAATTAGAAGCTTCAAATTGACTTACAACTATTTCAGATATCCAACAAACATACATCGTTAGCCTGGTGATATATCACGAACTGTTCACGAAATCGAATCGTTTACTCGTAATTGAAATAACCGCAGAACAAGATTTTGAAAATTCATACATTCTTCATTCTTACATTTCAAACCGGAACATGACAGTGAGAAGCACTGACGCTATTGCGGCAGGAATTGGCAAGGCGGTGGAACCAGACCCGGGCGAGACAATGCAGAACTCTACCACCTAGTAGTCACGATGGTAGCGACTTGTATAGCTAATCGGTCGCCTTTTACGGCCTACCTGGCAGAATCGCAGTTGGTCTATTCTTTAAAGGAGCCCGGAACCAACACGGGGGAGCCACACAGTTATTCAAATAAATAATGAAAGTTTGAATGTTATTAGTAGTCGCCACAATTAGATATAAGTAGAGGTTTTCTCGTCTTAGTTCAGGCTCGTTTTGAAGAATAGACTATTTGATCTGCTGTTTTTCCAGGAAATTCGTAGAGCGATCTCCTATACGTGTTTCTGTTATTGTGACTCCCAGGTTTTAGAGTTCTGCAACGTCCCATCTAGGGATTTGGTACCACCACTATACCTTTTCTTGCAGCAATAGCATCAATGATTTTCATTGGGAGTAACGTGTTCCGGTTACGAGAGTAAAGTAGCCTGTAAACTATATTTGTGGCATCGACATATTTAGTATTAGTACTATCTTTATAGGAGATGGTTTCTATTTCCATCAGGACAGCCATCTGCTTATTTGTTAGATGAAATGATGAAATAAAAAGGTATCTTTGTTTTAACATCATTTTAAGTCATTCAAAAGCCTCAACCAGGGTAAGTTAAATGTTATCGTGATTTCGAATTAGAGAAACATGTTCATGCTAGGGCTTTTGATTCACTCCGGTTGAACTTTTCAAACTCACTTTAAACTTTACGGCGTAACAACTTCATTTTCTGTTAACCAGTTTCAACAATGTTATAGTTACGGGTTACAGTAATATTGTCAAAAATTTTGTTATAGCTTTCAAGTTCTTGAATTTTAATTTTAATTAAACGGCCATCGATTGCGTTTTATTTTAATTTATTATTTAACATTCTATCGGTAAGAATATGAGGAATAAAAATAAAGAATAGTGATGATAATTGTTTTACAGTAACATTGAATCAACCAACTTACAATTGTCTGCAAGGCTGAAAAATCGGTCTACGCGTTTTTGAGTAATCGTGGCACATAAATTCGTACATGTTATGTAAAAAAAGATTACCTCCCCTTTTTTAATTCAATTAAAAAGTGATTGCTACCTTGGAGGTTATGGAGACTATTATTTTATTACTGTACATTTATGGTCTTAAAGCCTGTTTGGCTCAGACCATGAGGTTTCGAGTTTGATGCTAGAGAAAAGTGGGAATGGGGTTTTTCCGAGAAAAAATTTCAGCGAAAGACCAACATCTGATAGTGTTTTAGCACTTTTGATGTTCTATGCCCATACAACTATGGTTTCTATATATCAGAAGGAATGAATGATTAACAAAAAGGTCGTTTTTAACAGTTATTAAATCCGGCCAAATCCGAATCAGATTCACACACGAAGAGTTTCGTACAACCATACCATATTTAAAGTCGGTGCCACATATAGTTTCCAACATTTGAACACTTCTTTGAAGACTTTGAAAAGTTATTTAAATACTCGTACATATTATCGCAACCTGCCAGACATGCTTTGTAAAAATTTTTCTTCAATTTTGTGGTCGCTTTATTATGTAAGTGCTTGTAATTATATGATACATTTGCAAAATCTACCAAAACCTCAAAGAAAATGATGCATTCGCATCTTTTTCTGGTGTGTGGGGTGTTGGGGTGTGAAATAAATAATCTCCACCTAGTACGTAGTACGTATGCAGTACGACACGACCTTGCGTCACAGCAGCGGTCGCGCAGCTGAAGTTTAGTTCATACACGGCACAAGTGTGACAGGCTGCGCGAACATTTTCACGTTTCAACTTTGAACGCTTTGATGTGCGCTAAAAAACCGAAAACGGATGGCAAATGCAAATGTTTGTTAAAACTTTGAACACATTTTCAAAGTCCCGTGCCACACATAGCAATCAAACAAGTGTTCAAATGTTTGAAGCTATGTCTGGCGCCGGCTTTATAAAAACTTTTAAAACAAAGAAAATATTTCATACAGGTGGATTTGAACTGTCGATGGGTCTTGCCTTCAGGCAACGCACGCTCTGTGTGTTACGGTGGGACTAATATGGCGAAAGTTTCTTTCGTTTTTGCGTTCACTATTTTAATAGGCTAGTTGAGTCAATTTAAAAAACTATTTAATAGTTTACCTTATTTGGTTTATGAACAAAACATATTGTACATTTATAATAAAAAATGCGTTTCAAATTAAAATTAATATTTACCGCGAGAACGGTCTGGACTTTTATGGCGCCATGAATAACTTACTCTGTGTTTTCTATGAGAAAAAAACAAAAACGATATGACACTTTACCAAGGTATGACGTAACGCTTCCAGATTTGCGGTTTCTGTCAAAATAATTAATTCTTATCTTTTAACCTTTTAAAATAAATATTTTAAGTTTTTATTGTCTCCATATCATAATTTAATCATTAAAAACTACAATATGTCCGTTTCATTCTTAGTGGAAGAAGCCTATTACTACCATTGTTGCAAAAATAGTACATAATATATTGCTTTATAGTCTAGTAACTTTATTATTTGTTATTTCCTTAAGAGTGTGAACTATTTATGACATAGATGTTAGTGTGCATAACCATTACTTAATTAGAGAAAAATCTCAAAAATATTTGTTCCTTTAAGTTTTGGACAAGTGTTATATATTTTTTGTGATGTGATGTGATTAAATAACTAATATTTAGACTAACGTCTTCACAAACTTCCAGTTTTGTAATATTGTTGGATAAATAATTTGAAAATATAATAATTATAATGTTATATAATTTGAAAATATAATGATTGTGATTTTATATGTTTAAAGCCTAAAACGAATTAGATTAGTTCTGAAACTTTGTCAATTATACTAAGAGATACAGTAAATTTGGTTTCACTTAATTGAAATTGGTCTTAACTAATGATTCTATAATACAATACGAAATTAATTCTTTGGTTTTGTAAGAAAAACAAAGATTAAAATAAGAAATAGCATCAGTAAGAAGTTATATTAATAAACATTAAACTTTAAACTATCCGATTACATGGAGTTTTTGTTTGCCTTATGTTTAAGAATCCTTCTTTTTACTAGTTTTTTTTTACAGTATAACGTTAATAATTATAAAAAATAATTTCATGTCAAATGAATGTGCTGACTTGGACATTTCTTAAGCTGGTTTTGACCAAATTCTATTTAAATATTATTTAGCTTTTACCTGTTTAGAATTTGTTTGTAAAATCCTATTTTCCACACGGTGCCATCTTTATACATGTACGACATGACACGTATTTTATCAATTAATATAAAGTAATAAGTCATCTATATTTCATATTATAAATGCGAGAATTTGTATGTTTGGGTGTATGGACCGATAGGTGGATGTATGTTACTTAATTACGCAAACACTGCTGAAATTTGGATGACATTTGGCACACAGGTAGACGATGATTTGAAATAGCGTCTGTGTGCTATTTCAACTCATCGTCTACTACTTACTTTACTTTTGATCCCGAAAAAATTAGTTGTTCCTGCGGGATACACAAAAAAAAACATTTATAAACGAGCTCCGCGCTGCAGCTAGTATAAATATAATTATAGTATAAAGTAATAGAGTTATTATTATATATTTTTGTTTTATTAAAATATATTTTATATTAAAAAGTAACCGTAGGTAAATAGTAAGTTGAAAATATGAACTAGTTTCTTGTATCTCGGACTGTGGTAAACCAGCTCTTATTGCGTTTTATTTAGTTTGCTTCAAGTAATAATACCGACAGAAAACTTTAAAAGCGTGAACATTTTCCGGAGTTACTGTGAGATTAGCATAATATTAAGCTAAGGGTTTTTCATGAATTTAGTGTTGTATTATACTTTGCTCGTGTGTTCTAGGAATAAATGCCTGTACAGAATACAATGGTTGTTTGTAAATATAAAGTGTATGAAACGAAACGCTGGCACAATAGTAGAGTCACTAATTTAAGGGAAAACATTGTATCTTTTAAGTTCGCGTATCAGGTTCAAATTTCTTTGTCTTTACTAACTTTATAAAAAGATTTGTCTTGTAAAGTTTAAAAATAATGGACCGCTTAAAATTATTTCACGTATCTATACGGATTAACTGATAAAGAAACTCTACTTATTGAAGAACACGATATTTAGTCATATATATGTCATGAATATAAATAAAATAAAAAGAGAATATTGCTTAACTTTAACGTATACGAAATTAGTGTAGTAATATTTAGAAAATCTGGTCTCTGCGCGGGCGATAACGTTGCGCACGGAAAATCGCTATTCGTAAATAATAAGCTTTAATATCTATGCGTGAGCTTTAACATCTACGGACAGTATTATATATAATTTTATAGTAATTCATTCATTGCATCAAATATGGTACATTAAAATCTGTGTTAATATTGAAGGCTCACATATTTGGCCCGTTAAGGCATGCAACAGCTAAGAAAAAAAACTTATTTTAACTTAATAACTACATTATCTATTATACACATCATTCTATTATACACATCATTTTTCCCCGTGTTGGTCTCGGGCTCCTTTGAAGAATAGGCCAGCCAGGTAAAAGGCGACCGATTAGCTATTCGAGTCACTACCTTCGTGGCTACTAGGTGGTAGAGTTCTGCATTTTCTCGCCCGGGTCTGGTACCACCGCCTTACTTATTCCTGCCGCAATAGCGTCAGTGCTTGTCATTGTCGTGTTCCGGTTTGGAAGGTAAGGCAGCCGGTGAACTTATGCATGTGGCATTAGACCTCGCCAAAAGATAGCAACGCACCATTAACACTTTTGGTGTCTATAGGCGATGGTAGACTCTTTCCATCAGGAGACCCATCTGCTAGTTTGCTATCTTATGATATAAAAAAAAATATTTTTCATAACATGTAAAAAAAAATCCGATTGTAATAAAATTCGAGCACCTTTTTACATGTACATACCTGTAACGAGTGTACGTTACACTCGAGTCTCGTCCGTCATATTCATTACCAATGCGTGTGTGTCGAACTGGCAATTATATTTGAAGGGGCAATTCCGCAACTACTGTACCAAAATATTAAGCAGCTTAATGTATAAACATTTTAATAGAATAATTAGGTCAAAATTTACGTACCTATTTTTATACATATCCGTTTCCTCCTCCCTCCTTTATTGTTTTTTTATTTTTATATCATAAGATAGCAAACAAGCAGATGAGTTTCCTGATGGAAAAAAATCAATCATCGCCTATAGACACCAAAGATGTTGTGGCGAGGTCTAATGCCACATGCATAAGTTTACCGGCTACCTTACCCTCCAAACCGGAACACGACAGTAACAAGCATTGACGTTATTGTGACAGGAATAGGTAAGACGGTGGTACCAGACCCGGGCGAGACAATGCAGAACTCTACCACCTAGTAGCCACGATGGTAGTGACTTGCATAGTCAATCGGTCGCCTTTTACGACCTGCCTGGCATAATTGCAGTTGGTTTATTCTACAAAGGAGCCCGGAACCAACACGGGGAAATATTGTCCAGTCTTTCTGTATATATCTATATTGTTTAGGGACCCGATTCACGTAACAATAAACGTCAATCGAGTCGAAGCTTTAAAGGTTCCTATAAGACACATATGCCGTGTCGTAGCACAACGCAACGTCGCGTCGTATCGTATTTATGACTGTAATGACCAATTGCACTAACATTGTCTTAGCTTAGGAAAATCCTAAGTAGTATGCTGTCATTTTTTTGTCTCAAATGAAAAGAATGTGACAGTATGTCACTAAAGACTGACTTGAGTTAAGACAAGGTTAATGCAATTGGCCATAAGAGTCCTAAGCGCTTCAATTCGATTGACGTTTTGTTAAGTGGAGTTAGTATTGTTGGACAATATTGCATTGATTATCGATATATTCGATACTATCGATAGTTTGTACAATCGATAGCATCGGTCAGTATTAGAATCAAGTTGACTATCGATAGTTTTGATAGTATCGATACTATCGATAGTAATTGTGATTAATGCAACATTAAATAGCAATACTGTCGATAGTATCGATACTTTTGATAGTTTATTTTTTAATCATGAATATTATCGATTGTATTGCTGTTTATTGATAGTTTTGTACTTACTGAGGTAATGAATGAACCCTATCGATATGGACTAACAAGCGGCAACACTATAAATCAAAGGTTTCGAGTTTCGACACTCATTCCGAAAATTTGTCTTGATATAGTACGTATTTCTCATACTTTTTGTGTAATTCAACATCTATACTATACCCCGAATCTTATTTAAATCACGTATTATATATTCTCTTCATAATAGTAAGTGTTGAAGTACAAAACTATTCCCCTCAAAGCAATTACGAGGTAAAGTTGAAAAAGTCATCTTGCTCTCGGACTATACGGTCGCGGCGATGAACGCAACTCCGCTTGGCCTCAAAATCCGCGCCGCGCGTATTTTCGTCTCGCCTGCCTCGCCGCCGTCGGTTCGCGTGGCCGGGCGGTAAGCTTAGCTATTCCTGCCGCAATAGCGTTCATGCTTGTAATTGTCGTGTATTGTTTTGGGGGGTAAGACAGCCGGTAGATTTATGCATGTGGCTTTGCCATCCCGCCATATGGATAGCAACGCATCATAACATATTTGGTGTCTATTGGCGATGTTTTTTTTATCAGTAGAGCCATCTGTTATTTGTTATCTAATGATATAAATAAGTAACTCTTGATTGACTAGAAAATACATCTTGTATTTGATAGTATTAGCGTATTTATTGAAATGGTTCTGTTAGTCGTCGGAATATCGTTACTGTGTGCAGCTTAGTTTAGGTTATAATGTTATTAAGTTAATAATCCATAAATCCCGGTTGAAATCGACTCCGAGGCCATCTCATGCGACGCCATTACATCATAAAGCAATTCGATGCCTCGAGGCTGCCCTTTTGATATATGTATTTACTCAACGAAATATAAGATAGGGCATCATAAAGAGGGGAGATTATAAGATGAGAACAATTTTCAACATAGCGAGTGGAAAAGTAATGCCCATATTTTATAATCAGTTGCATTTAAGAAGAAATACCACGCAATCGCATTTGTGATCTAGTGGGCTGGTGTCGGCGTTGATCACATATAGTCCCGAGTTCGATTCCTGAGAAGGACATTCAAATGTTTTTTGTTTTTTTTTTTATAAAAACAACGTTTCCGGGATTAGTATCGCTAACCAGGCACTTATTCAAACAAACAGGTCAGTTGCGAAGACTTAAAACCACTTTCGTACAGTACCCAGTCATCTGATCGTGGTATGACAGTTTTGATCTGCCCCAGTACTTATATCCGTCTAAATTCTCTTGTGTATTTATTTTATTAACTTTTCATCTAGAATTCTATATACATGTCCAAACCAACGGAAGATGTCCTTTCCCATTTTTACACCGATACTTTCTTTCAGGCCTATCCTTTCAATTTTCGATAAAAAATACTGGATAAGATAGCAGTTTTGTGTGTCAATTTTTGATTTAGTGTTTCTCATCCGCTCAGTTTTAACTAAAGTTTAAAAATTTTAATAACTATTTCTGGTAAATCAGATATGACGATTGGCAAAAAACTAATTTATTTACATGTTGTATTGTTAAAAAATATTTTTTCAACTATAAATTTTAAATTGAAATTTTTAACCGGAAACGAAGACACATTTGACCGCCCCGTTGGTCGAGTGATTAGCGACCCTGACTACGCAATCGACGGAGCTCGGGTTTGATCCCCGACGGGGACAAGCATTTCGTGTGATGAGCAAAAATGTATTTCCGGGTTTGGGTGTTTATTAAATATGTTCCGGTATTTATATATGTATTTCTATGTATTAGTATCGTTGACTAACACCCATAACACAAGCAAATAATTTGCTTACTTTGGGGTTAGATCAGTAAGTGTAATTGGCCCTTGAATATTTATTAATATTATTATTACTAGCTGTTGCCCGTGACTTTGTCCGCGCGGACTTCGTTTACTCCGCACAGCTCCTCCCTCGTAGGTGATAGCGTGATAATATGTAGCCTATATGTTGACCCGACCTGTTAGTAATATTCATGCAAAATTTGAAGTAAATCCATGCAGTACACTCGACAAATAGACAAAAATTCTAAAAACTATATTTTTGGCTTCTATATCGATTGTAGATCACGCCCCAAGTATCCTTTTAAAAAAATATTCAATGTACAGTTTTGACTTTCCTACGATTTTATTATATGTATAGATTACTAGCTGTTGCCCGCGACTTCGTCCGCACGGACTTCGTTTCGTTTACTCCGCACAGCTCCTCCCCCGTAGATGATAGTGTGATAATATGTAAGCCTATATGTTGACCTGACCTGTTAGTAATATTCATGCAAAATTTGAAGCAATTCCATGCAGTATTTTTTGAGTTTACCCCGGACATACATACAGACAAACAGACAAAAATTTTAAAAACTTTACTTTTGGCTCCGATATTGATTGTAGATCACGCCCCAAGTATTCTTTTAAAAAAATATTCAATGTACAGTTTTGACTTTCCTACGATTTTATTATATGTGTAGATTATTCGGTACACTCCGCTTAACCCGCAAGGGTGGCTTTATTTTTTTTAATTTTTATTATTAAAGTAATATTATTAATATTAATTAAAAAGGCGTAGTGTTAAAAAAAAGTATGTTCACGCCCGTATTCCCGAAGAGATAGCCAGAGGTACAACTATCTTCGTACATGCACGATTGGCCGAAGATACTTACGGTCAGCTTCTGAAAGGTCAATCAGTCTGTGTTAAACAGATCATTTACTTGTAAAAATTATGTTAAACACACATTAATTGCTTGTTAAAATTGATTTGCGTTTCAGAAACCGGCCATTAGTCCCACAATGTGATAGGTGGCAAGCCTATCGCCAACCGGGCACTTATCTAATCTCGGGCAAAATCGTTCTTATCAGAAAACTGAAAAAACACTTTTTTGAATGGCGCGACCCAGGAATCGAACCCTATAACCTATTTACCCTCTTTTACGATTATGAGTAGTTTTCAAGATAAAACTAAACGCCTATGACATCCAAAGTTTATGACGACGTTTTTCGTGGATTGCTATGAGTTCAAGAAATTCCAATGTAACTTATTTTTTTTATATTTAAAGATAGCAAACAAGCAGATGGCTCGCCTGATGGAAAAAGAAATCATTACCTCCAGACACCAAAGATGTTAATTTTGCGTTAGTATCAGTGCGGCGGGATAGTAATACCACATGCATAAGTCTATCGGCTACCTTACCCTTTCAAACCGAAATATGATAATGACAAGCATTGATGCTACTGTGGCAGGAAAAGGTAAGGCGGAAATACTAATTACCCAGGTGATATGTTGTTGCGAAACTCTACCACCTAGACATAGTCACGATAGTACTGCCACATATAGCCAATAGGTTGCCTTTATGATCTGCCTGGAAGAACGACAATTGGTTTATTACTTAAAGGAGCCCGGACCAAAATATTTCTTATCAAAAAATAAAAAACAAGTAAACAATTATTCTAAACTTAACTAACTACACTATTCTTGATAAGGCAGTTCTTCGCTAAAATTTAAAAACACATATATATATATATATATATATATATATATATATATATATATGTTTATATGTTATATAAAACGATCACGGTACGTTATGCACAGGTGCAACTTTTTTCCCCCAAATAGACAAATAGTCCAAGTGTGTGCCTTCAAAATGGGTGGGGATCGAGTTGAAAAACACAAACGAACTTTATTGCTAAAAAAATTTCCAAAAGGACATTAGGAAAATTATAATCCATCGGTCTGGCGATCTGTAAATTGTGCAATTAGGTTTTTTGTAAAATTGAAGTGTAAAACATAAGTAAAATATTTCACCATTTTAAGGTGTTTTAATAAGTTTTAATAAAATTTAAGTGTGACGTTATTAACCTTGACAAAACTGTTACTAGATCAACCTCAGCATATTTATTGCAATTTAAAATTTCTTATATTATACTTAACTAGCGGCTCGTCACGTGCTTCGCTGCGTATTGCCATTTATTGAATTCATTTGTTACAAAAAATGTGATAAATGAAGAACCGCTCTACCGATTTTGTGCAAACTTCACATAAACCATCTACTAAATAGTCCGAACAAAGTCTAAACATTTGTTTTGGATAGATGAGCCCGTTCTTGAGATCGGCAGACCGATCGATTAGTCTGGTGTCAAAAAAGCAATAAAGACCATTTTTGCTTTTATACGCGATTCTCACCCTTTTTGTTGTCCCCCCTTGGACTAAGAAGTTAGAATATGACTGATGACCGATCTGGCACTATTGGGTCCGATAATTTGATCGAGTGATTGATAAAGACGAGTTGATTGAGAAATAGAGTAACTATCTAAAAGACGCGTTTTATGACATGCACTGACAGCCTAACCCTATAAATACATTTAATATTACATATTTTTTACATCCAATTCACATCATCCTAAAAAAAGTTTCACTTTAAAAATTCTTCTATTCTATCCATTGAATTCATTTAGCTATTATGATAAAAATATATGAGGAAAATCTTAAAGCTTTTTAGGTAAATGCGTTAGGAATGCATGGCATGTAGTAAATTAATCTCCAGTGTTCGGTAACAAGCTATGGCTGAAATATTTCCGATCATAATACAATTATTTTCAGTAACTTTGTCACCGCGACGTTGTGAATTGTGATATTTTTCGAAAATTACCTCTAAGAATATTGATAAAAAGAGTTATTGGTTTCACCCAGATTTTTGAAAAGTTTTTATCAGGTCTCGACTCGGTCTTATGAAGCAGCACTATTTTTACGACCACGTCAGCATTAGCGTATGTGTTTTTTTATATATTATAAGATAGCAAACAAGCAGATGGGTCTCTCGATGAAAAGAATCATTCATCGTCAATAGACACCAAAGGAGTTAATAGTGCATTGCTATCTTAAGCGAGGTCTAATGCCACATGCATAAGTTTACCCGCTACCTTGACCTTCAAACCGGAACACGACAGTGACAAACATACGCTATTGCGGCAGAAATAGCTAAGGCGGTGGTACCAGACCCGTGCGAGACAATGCAGAGTTTTATCACCTAGTACGATGGTAGTGACTCGTATAAACAATCGGTCTGCCTTTACGACGTGCCTGCCAGAACGGCAGTTGACCTATTCTTCAAAGGAGCCCGGGACCATCATCTCTCATAACTTTTGATCGACTTGACTGATCGAAAAGCATTGACGGCATTCGATTATGTTTCACCAAACTCAGATATTCTGCAAATTTTAAGCGATTCGGCTCAATAAATTTTAAGAAATATAAAAAAGCAAAAAGTTGCAGAAACATTTTGTAAAACTTCTATACTAATGTACCGATTGATTCAAAAATCTAGCATAAAAATTGATGTTGGTGTTTATCACAAAGTGAGGTAAGAGGCAAACACAACAGTTACAAGTTTTGACGCTATTGTGGCAGGTATAGTTAAGTAGGTGGCATCAAACCCGGGCGAGACAATGGAGGGAGAAGAGTTTATTTTTATTTCATAGAATAGAACAGAACAGAACGGAATGGAACGGAACAAAACAGAACAGATTAGAATAAGTTTTTATTCAAAATAAGTATTCCTATGATACATTTTTTAAACGTCAAACATAAAAAAAAGAACATGTAATACAAGTAGACTTATATAAAAGCTTAACATACGCTATTACCTATATAAAAAATGTAAATGTATTTAATCCACAATATTATGGTGGAATAAGCTAACCTACGTAATTTCTCTTGCAGGTAAATTAATATGTCGATAAAATTAACATCTTAGAGGATGAATTTAGAAAAATCCTTTGTTATTCATCGTATATATCTTAAAATTTCTTTGAAAAAATCAGCCGTCTTAGTCAGGTCAGTCAGTGCGTCAGGTCTTTTTTATATGTGTGTATATATAATAAACACTCTTTATTTTTAAACAAAGCTATACAATGCACAAGTAAAGATACCATACAATAATGTCTCCTTTGAACAGACATCGTAATTTTCAATATTGATTTAACTAAGGGAATGCTTCCAAAGCTAGCCTTTGAGCTAGTGTATCTTCGTAATGTAATTTCGAAATTGGCTTTGGTGATGTCTGCTATTTCTTGTAACATACGTCTGCAAAGTGTATATAAATAAATCGAGTCTAAGAATTATTTTATTAGATTTGATTAAACTGACATTTCTATGAGTACATTAAAACTACACGTCAATATAAAGTATGAATATGTCTTTTAAGGTGGCACATATTTAGACTTTTTTGCCGTTTGTGAGATGCCTAGTATTAAGGCTTTTGTTATATTTCTCAAAAAGACCTCAGATCAACACGGCGCAGCGATCAAGATTTTACACATTCAATCATACCATTTTACATCTTTGCTTTTGGTGATTGAGAATGATTGGATCAACAGAGGTTGATCAACAATTACCGTTTCAGGACTCGCTCATCAAATTTGAGATTCGGCGACGACGACTTAAAGCTTAATTACCTCAACTTCGCGGAAAGCTTGAAATGATGGCCTGCAGGGTCAACCGGTTTACAGATTTTTATATCGTAGAATAGCAAATTTGTAGGCTCCTGTGATGTAAAGAAACATACATCGCCTATAGACACCAATGATGGTAATGGAACGTTGCTATCTATATGGCGGATTACTAATGTTACATGCTTACGATTACTGGCTACTTTATCCTCCAAACTAATACAAGGCAGTGACGAGCATTAATGCTATTACGGTAGAAATAAAGCAATGATCCCAAACCAGGGCGAGGTGTTGCGGAATTTCACTACCTCGTAGCTACGACGTGACACGTTTGCCCAATTAGTCTTTGACGAAATGCCTCGCGAAATGTCAGTAGTTTAAGATCCTCCAAAGGAGGCTCGGACCAAGCTATGTTGTAGACAGGCAACATTGCTGAATATGACATGTGCGTCATCGCGCAACGTGTGAAGCAACATGTTGCGGGTTTGTTGTCGTCAAGTGAATACAAAGCGAGTAGTACTTGTGTTAAAAACAATTGGAAAAGCCGATACAATAGCGATGAAGGCGGTTAAATAAGTACAAAACGTGCCTCGCCCACTGACGAACAATCTAAATTGAATTGTATTGTGTTAGTTCTATTTTTATTTACAATTCCTTTAGCAGAAAGGTTACAGCTTCTTTAAATAGACGTTTTTAATTAATTGAATGTTTTTATATAAAGAATAATAATAAACTCCATTTGCGATTTTGTTAATACACTTGACTGTTTCACAAATTACTTTAAATTTAATTAATATCGCCAACCGTTTACTCCTTTTACGGCATCTTCAGAGTTACGAGACTTTTATAAAAGTTTAAAGATTTTACCATCTAAAATCACTTCAAATTTAATTATAATATCGCCAATTGGTAAACAGTACAAGTGTATTAACAAAATTAATAATTAATATGTTTATTTGGAAGTATAATCAATATATTCTTTTTATGGTCAGTTTGTTTTTCACTTTGTGTACACCACAGCACACACCTGCACCATCTCCATTGTGATCGCTTCGTTGGAGAAAGTTGACGACATTTTTTTGACTCTGTGTTGGGCTGGACTCCCGTTGAAGAATAGACCATCCACCGTTCTGCCAGGCAGTTCATAAGAGGTGAACGATTGGCTGTATAAGTAACTATCATCGTGGCTACTAGGTGGTAGAGTTCTGCATTGTCTCACCTGGGTCTAGACCTAGTACTACCGTTTTTCCTATTCCTGCCGCAAAAGCATTAGTGCTTTAGCGACAGGAACAGAACTAGAACAAAACATTGACAAGTTTTGTTCCAGTTTAGAGGGTAAGGTATCCGGTAAACTTATGCGTGTGGCAATAAGACCCCACCACGAGGATAGTAACGCACCATTAACATATTTTATGTCTCTAGGCGATGGTTTTCTCTTTCCATCAGGAGGGACATCTGCTTGTTTCTGTCTTATGATATAAAAAAATAAGGTGTTAGACAAAACGTTTGAGTATTTTGCATTATAGAATAATAAATATGTTATGGGCACTATCTATTCACATGGTAGTGACAAAAATGACGCATTTGCGGTCAGAGTAGGTAATCGGGTGATACCATGAAGCTGTATTATATCTGGAGGCAACACTTCTAATACCTACTTGAAACAAAACTTTAAATACTGCTGTCGTCTTCTGAGGTCTACCCTCTCTTTCTGACACAGCTGTATTATAAGAGACGGCGAGATCTCATAGACTGCGATATAACGTTATGCGTTTCAAGTGATTAATCCGAGTGCTAGCTCTATCTTTACCTAATACTTCATCTGTGATATCGAAACCGAGTAAGATACCACAGAATAATTTTACCACCTAAAATGACTATTAGGTAATAAATAATAATAATAATAAATATTCCGGGACAAATTACACTTACTGATCTAACCCCAAAGTAAGCAAATTATTTGCTTGTGTTATGGGTGTTAGTCAAAGATACTATTATATAGAAATACATATATAAATATTGGAATATATTTAATAAACACCCAAACTCGGAAATACAAACATTTATGCTCGTCACACAAATGCTCGTCCCCGTCGGGGATCGAACCCGAGCCCCGTTGATTGCGTAACTACGCACTCTAGGGTCGACGAGGGTCGCTAACCACTCGACCAATGGGGCGGTCGAAGGTGATTTTAGTGGCACTTTTTCTCAAATAAAAGTATCTTCTTTAAACCTTAACGGGTTTATTTTCATTAAACTATTTCAAAATAATCAAAATCAAAATAAAATATATGGAAGAAAATAAACACATGCACATATTATACAACTATTCCAAACATAATTAGCCAGCGTGATGTGACAGGTGGCCAACTCATTGGATTGTATGCAGGCCTTGCATCTAAACTGAAAACGGTATCGCTTCGTTAATCAAAGTAAACGGATTTTAAAAAGCGAAGGGCCAGTGATTATCATTGTGTTGATCGGACGAAGAAAACATCACTTGCGTTCTTTCTGAGGTAATAAGTTTTCGTGAGCAAAGGCAATCATATAATCTACCAAGAAAATTAGGGAGTAGAGTTCTATGACAACTCGTCCATACTGATTCAACCCGATGCCATTCCTGCCTCTAAGCGAAACTTCTCGCTATCGTATGCTGGCTGATGGTGCGTTGATGGGGTAGCCAGTTACCGTATCGATATCACCTTACACTTTTACACATGGATAGCAAAGTATCGTAAGGTTAATTTCTGCAAGTTAACATTCTACATAACAGCGGTTGCGGCATGAAAGTAGCCCATTCAAATGCAAATATATATCTGGAACAGTTCTCGAAAATAGAGGCGCGGTGAGCGGTGACTACCTCCTTAATATCGGGGCGGCGGGCGTGCGCCTTTGTTACATGGGGCACACTAAAAGTTTTGCACTTCTAGCTAATCGGAACTATTTGAATTTCGAATGTTATATTTTTAAAACGTTGCAACCTTCTTAGTAATAAAAAAAACAATTGGCGGGAAATGATTTGTCAATTGTTTTTATATCACACATCAAAGTATTACGTACGCAACGAAAATGGAATTAAGTCGAAAAGATTTTAAAAGTTCTCTTTCTCCGCAAGACTATGCCGCTCGTCTTCAACATGCTTTTGGGAGAGAAACACCTTGTTTGAGCACCGTGAGGCGATGGTTTGCTGAATTTAAGAGAGGTCGAGTTACTTTACATGACGAATTTCGTAAAGGGCGGCCTTCAACAGCCGTCAACGAAAATAATGTGGCTACTGTTAAGCGGTTAATTGAAGAAAACCTCCGGATTACCTATGAGACAATTCGAGGACTATTGGGGATTGGTATGAACCAGATTCAGAAAATTTTACACGAAGAATAGAAAGTTCGGAAACTTTGTTGTCGTTGGATCCCAGATGAACTGACAGCGGAGCAGAAGCGGGCTCGCGTGGAATGGTACTTACAGATGCTACTGAAGTACGACCATGGACATTTTAATGCTGTTTATGACATTGTCCCAGCAGACAAAACGTGGATTTATTGTTTTGAACCCGAAAAAAAACAGCAATCTTGTGAATGGGTGTTTGAAAATGGGAACAGGCCAACAAAAGTGAGACAGGCGAGAAACGTTGGTAAAAAAATGATCGTGTTTTTTTCTCAGCTACGGGTCCTATCTGTACAATTCCACTTGATACAATCAAAAGAGTGTTAATGCCGAGTGGTATTCTACCATTTGTTTACCCAGGGTGTTAGAAAAAGTTCGCGAAAGACGACCCAAAAGCCGCATTCTCCTACACCATGATAACGCTTCTACATACTCGGCCAACAAAACAAAGTCATTTTTAGCTTCCGAAAAGTACATCTCGTCACTCATCCTGCGCATAGCCCGACCTAGCACCCTGTGATTTCTGTATTTTCCTAGAAATCAGATTTGATGAGAGGTTTTACTTTTACCAACTCCAAAGAGGCAGTGATAGCGTTCAATCAGCACGTAGAAAGCATGCCTTCAGATTTGTGGTCCTCCTGTTTTAAAAAATGGTTCGATCGCATGAAAAAATGTTTAAAATGTAAAGGAGATTATTTTGAAAAGCAATAAACATAATATTTTGGTTATAACATGTTGATTTTTTTAAGTTACGCAAAACTTATAGTGTGACCTACGTATAATTGAGGTGAGTCAGCCGCTGCAGCCGTCGCGCACAGCCCGTTAATATCGTGACAGCACTCTAAAGGATTGATTACATTATGACGGGTCGCAGCGGAACGGGATGCGACGCAAAATTTCGTCTAGATCGCTTTCATCCATACTAACCTATAGCAACTTTATAAATACGAAAGTAACTAATTTAATTAATTTTGGTACAAAGATAATTTAAGGCCGAAGATAGGACTTTGGGTAGTTTATATGTCGGAAATAATACAGGAACGGGAACTAGGCTGGTAAAATCCCGGGACTCTCTCTTAAACCACGGTAATAAGGAATAACTTACGGTACTTACGGTACGTACGGTACGGTACGGTACGGTGAAAGTCCCGTAAAAATCGGTCCAGCCGTTCTAGAGATTAGCCGGAACTCGTAAAAAGTGTTATTTTGGTATGTGTACCGTGTATACATCCATATGCATTTAGTTAAAACCGGTTATTTTAATATTACAAACAGACTATTTTGTTTATTTGCATAGAAGATTAAACTGGATGCGTTGAGCCAGTTTTATTTCCGATTTTTTTATTATACAATTTTTCATAAGATAGCAAACATGCAGATGGGTCTCCTGATGGAAAGAGTCAACCATCGCCTATAGACACCAAAGGTGTTAATGGTGCGTTGCTATCTTGTGGCGAGATCTAATGCCACATGCATAAGTTTACCGGCTACCTTACCCTTCAAACTGGAACACGACAGCGACAAGCACTGACGCTATTGCGGCAGGAATAGGCAAGGGGGTGGTACCAGACCCGGGCGAGACAATGCAGAACTCTACCACCTAGTAGTCACAATGGTAGTGACTCGCATAGCCAATCGGTCGCTTTTTACGACCTGCCTGGCAGAACGGCAGTTGGTCTATTCTTCAAAGAAGCCTGGAACCAACACGTGATCTTATCAATCTTAACTTGTAAACACTGCAGTATAGTCAAACATATAACAACTTTTAATTTAGGCACAAATACAACTGTGACATAAGAAAGGGATTTTATGCGATACATGAAAATATATAATGAACATACATTTATCTTTGACCACCACGTCGGTAGAGTGGTTAGCGAACCTAATCACGAATTGTTGGGGCTCGGATTCGATTCTCGACAAACGCAACTATTTGCGTGATAAGATTTATTTTTATGTTTGGGTGTTTCTTGTGTATGTTACTGCATTTATATATGTATTTCTATGTAATAGCATCGTTGAATAACACCCATAACACAAGCAAATAATTTGCTTACCTTGTGGTTAGATCAATTCGCGTAATTTGTCTCCTGATATTATTATTATTATTGTTATTATGATACGACTTCTAATAGAAGTTTGGATTTTGGAATTGAAAAAAAAGGAAAGTAATCAAATTCTTTAGAAGTATTTTTTATATTATTAGATAGCAGATAAGTAGATGGCTCTCTTAATGAAAAGACAAACCATCGTTTATAGACATCAAATACGCTAATGTTGCGTTGCTGAGAAAAATTTCGCTGAGTGTAAAAAATATTAACTTTGCTTAAAAATGTCCAAGATTTTCGGTAAATATTGATCGCTCTCTAGCAATAAGACCACATATGTGTGCCTAAGAACTTAGTATAATAGTTATAAAATATTTGTTATTGTTATAGTTATTGGTGTGTAATAAATTGTACCCAATTATATATAATAATACCTCAATTTAGATCACACTTTGCGATGCTCTAATAAAGGGAAGTTCCGTCTAGAGAGTCGAGATCTACGCTAGATCAAATGTCGATTTTTTCTGTTTAAAATTGAAAGAATCTCTAAATTTGTTTTTTTTTTTAATATCTCAGCACATGCTCAAATCCGTTACGTAGTCTTATTTTACGTGTGTACTTAATACATAAATAAAATATATCTACATTTATTTTGGGTTTCGGGAATAGGTCAAAACAATATGGTAATTTTACACGCCGCCGAAACAATTTATTTACACAGAATACACCAAATTCTCCCATTTTATGGCAGCTATAAACCGAACTAGGGTAATAAGCAATATACATTATCGAACTGTAAATGTGGGACTTACAAGACTTTAGGGAAATTAGTTTCGAAGCAAGTAAATAGACGTCACTTTTGGTGTTAACAAAAGGATAAATTAATTTCTATTCGCAGAAATATGCGTATCCCATCTAAAACTATAAGGAGGTACGATTTTTTTATATATTATAAGATAGCAAACAAGCAGATGGAATGAGTTAATCGTCGCCTATAGACACATACAATTTCGCTTAGTTCTATCGAAATAGTAGAAAATACTAGATATAATAAAAAAATAAAGTGATGTACCTACCATCCAACCAATTCGTTAACATTTCAATATTCTATATGTAGAAAAAAATATTAACCGATTTTTGTCAATACTTGGAAGGTATTTCAGAAAACTATAATTGCTAGGGTTCTTCTCAACTTAAAACAATGATTATTAGAATTTTTGCCTGACCACATCTTTGGAACTTTATGTTTAACGTATTATAAAATAAGTAAGTAAAGTAAGGTAAGGTGCGTGTTGGGCCACGCGCAATGTGGAGCTCCGAAGGTGCCCATCACAATAATGCGGACTAAGAAGAGGGCTTTTTATTACTTTTTACTTAAAATATTTAATCTATTTAACGCCAATAAACAAATACCCCACAATACGGAGTACATGAGAAAAAAATAACATCCCCGCTTTACAAGTAGAAAAGCTACCTTAAAAAAATATTTTTCAAGATTATATGTGACCATTTTGTTGCCGTAACTAATATCCAAACAAAAACAGTTTCACTGTGTAAAAAACTATAAAATCAAGAACAAACCCAAGTACATAACTCTTTTAGATTCGAGAAAAAAAATTGCTGAAAAAATTATTAAAAGAAACAAATTTGGTCCACTTGGTGTGCGTGATTAAGACTCGGTCATCCAACTTGACACTAAAATATAATGCACACCAAGTACACGAACTTTGTTTCTTTTAATCATTTTTTCTGCAATTTTTTTTCTTTGTTTACAAGTAAGCAATTTGTTTGTTTATAAGTAAGTTCTATGTATGTATGCGTTTTTGAGCCGTTTATATATTTATTAAAAATAATAGTAGAACGCATTAATTTATAGGTTCATATTATTAGTATGCATATTATAATGACTAATTTGCGTCCACACTTCGATTGGAAGCTCATCTTTATATAATAATTATATTTAATGACTATGATCAGTGTAAGATATTATAGTTCTAGCAAAGTAGAACTTAAAATCCTAGCCTCATGTTATATAAAACGAAAATAATGTATACAACAATGTTTTTACAAAAATGTATTCGTCAGCAGCAAAGCACGTTTATTGCATAGTAAAACTGGGATAATGTAAAGTAGTAGTCAGTAAAAATGACGAATAGAGACATTTGCAAATTTAAGGATACATCATACCACGCTCGTAAACCTCCGATATGTATCTTTTTATTAAAGGATGAAACACACGATACAGGTAAAACCCGCAATGTTTACTACAAAATATACTTTCAAACAGACTTATACATGCATACTTTTTTCGTGTATTAGATATATTTTATTATCTCACGTTAGTCAATAAGTTTTACGCTTACCAAGAGGCAAATATAAAATTAGAATAGAGAATCTTCGAAAATTTACTTAAAAGCGGAATCCAGTCTAAGTCTGTAGATGGCTTAATGCTCTGCACAGAGGACAAAAATTTCTGAATCGTGAAAAAATTTTCGCTGACAACTTACCACGACTTACTGTGGGCTCACGGGGTACGGGGCACTTTTCGTCCTCTGTGTGCGTTTTTATAGATTACATATATTCAATACAGTTTATTAGAGATCGATATTGGTAGCAAGATATATAATAGTCCTTCGTCTGCGCAGGCCTTAATTAGTTTTATTAGGACTTAATTAGGCCATAGCCTGCGCAGACGAGGTACTTTTATCCACGTAGGACTAAAATCCCTGAATCGTGAAAAAAATTCCGCCGAGAACTTGCCGCGGACTCAACGCACACGGTGTGCGAACATTTATTGTCCGAAAAGTGAAGCGCACGTTATGGAGGCAAATATTTTGAGATGACGTTGTGTTGTAATTTACATAAAGTTTAAGAAAAAGCATTGCATTGGTTCAGAAGAAATACTGTCAGTTACTTTAAAGGAAATCACTCTCGAGTGCTCAACGCAAACTAAAGTTTACGTTGCTACTAATTGTCATGTTCAATTTTTTCGGCTACTCTCCGGTACTTTTGCCCAGTCCGGCTTCTCGGCGTCCTCGGTTATTCGAGAGAAATTTTGTACGAGGCAATTTTAGTCCTTTGTGTGCGTTATTCGATACAGTTTAAAAAGAATCTACACTGATGGATAAAAATCTATCCCGTGGGTAGTCGCTCATCAGCGCAGGTCATTATGGAACCCATACGTAATTTTCATATTGGATAGATGTTATGAGGATGCGAGAACCTTCTGTTAGTAAGGCGACTAGTAAGAACCAAACATTAGCTTAGATTATTATATAAATATTGGCTTATTCCCCCCGTATTTGTCCGGACCCCTTTGAAGATTAGACCATCTCCCGTTTCACTAGGCAATACATAAAAGGCAAATGATTAGCTGCACTTGTTACTACCATCGTGACTATTAGATGCTAGAGTTCCGAAATATCTGACCAGGGTATCCTAGTCGTTATTTCTTTATTTTGTGTAATTTTGTTGTCTGGAAGAAATCGCTTGTTAGCGATAAGATCGCTTTTTGTATCAATTTATTAATATTAAATTGTAAATCTAAATTTAATCGTTTTGTTGTACAATAAAGAATATTATTATTATTAACTGTTACAACCACCTTATCAATTCCTGCCGCAATAGTGGTAGTGCTTGTTGTCGTGTTCCGGTTTGGAGAGTGAGGTCCCCGGTAATATTTCGCGTTACAAATATCATCGTGCCTTAACCTATTTGGTGTCTATAGGAGATAGTTTTTTCTTTTCATCAAGAGAGACATGTGCTAGTTTGTTACCTTATGGCGTACTAATACAATGTTCAAAAATTTACTCCAGAGCGGGATTTATTATGAGTAGATCGCTAAATTAATTATGTCCTTATTATGAAACCTATGCATAGTTTTATAGCCGCTTAAAGGCTAAGCCAAGCGTAGACTTTTTCGCCGTGTTGGTCCCGGCCTCCTTTGTAGAATAGGCTAACTGCCGTTCTGCCAGGCAGGTCGTAAAAGGCGACCGATTGGCTATCGAGTCACTACCATCGTGACTACTAGGTGGTAGAGTTCTGCATTGTCTCGCCCGGGTCTGGTACCACCGCCTTACCTATTCTTGCCGCAATAGCGTCAGTGCTTGTCGCTGTCATGTTCCGGTTTGGAGGGTAAGGTAGCCGGTAAACTTATGCATGTGGCATTAGACCTCGCCACAAGATAGCAACGCACCATTAACATCTTTGGTGTCTATAGGCGATGGTTGACTCTTTCCATCAGAAGACCCATCTGCTTGTTTGCTATCTTATGACATAAAAAAAAGACGTTATAAGGATACGAGGGAATATTACCTTCTGTTTTGCTGGCGTTTAGTTGAGAGGTGTTTGCGTTTTCTTAGCGTATATGTATACATACGCTAAGAACACAGAATGTTCGAAAATGCGAGATTCCATCTGAGTAGATTGTAAAATTAATCATAGATACTACTAGTGATAGGTAGTGCATTTGCCGGGATTGCGTAACGCTATTTAATATGGATATGCCATTGAATTTTACTAACCCACCAGTTATGACATACAAGGCAAAATAAAATTAGTGATATATTTTAAGACACGATAAATTAAAAAAAATATTTTTGTTAATTTTTTTTTTGCTTTTTTATATTAATTTATTTTTATTTTGCTACGGCTATTGATTAAACCTATGTTAATCGAAAGATAATAATAATACATATAAAAATGTTCTTAGGTAAAATCTAGTTAAATGTGTCGAAACAAACTAGTGGGATTTACTAGCGTATCCATACTTGATAACGGCATTCAATCTCGGCAAATTGCACCACCTCTTTTGATCTACGTTAATAATAGTACCGTTATTAAATATGCTATTTATACAGACTAACGAATATATTAATAAAAAAGTTTGATTGTACGTGTATGTCAGCGCCACCGACCACACAGCCCATAGACACCTAATAATAGGCGAATGACTTGTGTCAACACATCTGACTTATAGTTCCGATGTAAATGTCCACGCGCCAATGAGTAGTGATTGGGTAATCTTTATCTCAGCTAGTTGCCAGAATGCATTCAATACGGAAAATCAAACATTAGCCGTCTATAGGCTGTGTGGTCGGTGGTCTGTCTCATTTCGTATTTTTTGCTACGCTATTGCTACGCCGTAGTTTATACGATGAAATGAACGCTAATCTAGACGCATGTTCAAACAGGATTAATAATACATACTATTATAAATGCGAAAGTAACTCTATCCGTTTCTTGTCTCTTCTTCACGCCTAACCCATCAACCGATTTAGATGAAATTTAGTACCAAGATAATTCGAGAACTGAGAAAGGACAGAGAATAGTTTTTATCCCAGAAATCCAACGGTAACGGGAACTATTTGAGTAAAACTCCGAGATAATCTTTCAAACCACAGTAAAAACTTAGGCTACTTTTATTTTAGAAATTTTTCAACGCGGACAAAGTCGCGAGCACAACTAGTAGCACCTTAAGTGTATAATAAACTCGAATCAAATTACACTCCAAATTGCTGAGTGTCGACGTTGTTCAAAAGTGTTTATTTACGCTCATGGATTTTTTAATGTTGACTCACCTTGCAGGTGTGGCACTTACTTGTGACGGATTTAAGTGACTTTTAAATTAATCTCGCAGATTATAAACAGAATTTACATTCTCACTAACGAGGAATTACTAACAGTCTTAGGGTACATCAAGTGTATTACGGAGTCACTTTCACTGACACTGGACTGCTGATCTGAAGTAAATGAAATCTCTGCCTTCCTCTATTCCATATTTACGCATTTATTTTGAAAACATTGGAATCTGGTTGGTTGAATTCGCAACGTCTCTTTTTTACTATACTTATTCCTCCCGCAATAGAATCAATGTTTGTCATTGTCATGGTTTGGAGAGTAAGTTAGCCGGTAGACTTATGCATGTGGCATTGCCATTCCGGCACACGGATTGCAGCCCATCATTAATATCTTTAGTGTCTGTCTTTATACAGGGAAGCAATCTACTTGTTTGCTCTCTAATGACATAAAAAAAATAAAAGCTGTTTACATACTGTTCAAGTTAGACAAAATTAGTACTGTCATCACCATAGTACTCTCACTACGCATTCTGAGTGCTAAGTGTGAGTTTTTCTTTTCGCATTCGATCGTGAGCGCGTTTGGAGTTTACTAGGAATTTGTATGTGATTTGTACAGCGCCACCTAGTGGTAAACGTGAGAAACCAGTTTACCACTAGGTGGTGCTTTACAAATTTCATACAAATTCCTAGTAAACTCGAAACGTGCTCACGATCGAATTCGAAAAGAAAAACTCACACTTAGCACTCTCAACATCTAAATGTGCTAATGAAGGTTCATCCTGGTGCATATGTCGTAGGCAAATTTTATAATTTCGTGGTATACAATTGGCGGTGATAGATTATGAAGATAAATATTTTAAAATATCTTATGTCGAGTGAAAAGAGACGTAATTTTGTTAAATGCTCCATCCATATGTTGCAGCTGGAGTGATTTCTGTAAATAAAGGTAAGTATAAAATTGTTACAAAAAATATTTTTCTTACGTCTTTTTATATCATAAGATAGCGAACAAGCGGATGGCTCTCCTGATGGAAAGAGATACCATCGTCTATAGACACCAAAGATGTTAATAGTGCTTTGCTATCCGTATGGCAAGATGGTAATACTATATATATAAATCTACTAGTTACCTTACCCTCCAAATCGGAATACAACAATGACAAGCATTTACGCTATTGCGGCAGGAATAGGTAAAGCGGTGGTATCAAATACCCGAGCGAGATATTGCAGAACTCTACCACCTAGTAGTCACGGTGGTAGTGACATATATAGCCAATTGGTCGCCTTTTACGACCTGCCTGGCAGAACGGCGATTTGTCTAATGTTCAAAGGAGCCCGAGCCAACATAGGGGTGATTTCTTGTATAATGTTTTACTTTTAAACAGAACATTCTTGAAATTCGTGAAATGTTATACGTAATTACTAAAATTCAAAAGTTAAGTACCAAATACCCGGGCGAAACGTTGCGGAACTCTTATCACCTTGTAGTCACGACGGTAGTGAAACATATAGTCAATCAGTCGCCTTTTACGACCTGCCTGGAAGTAAAGCAGTTGGTTTATTCTTCAAAAGGGAAGAATAAAGAAATAAATAAAATTATATGTATTATATTTTAGAACGAAAAACACATTTAGAATTATGTGAAAACAATACTCATACAATGAAAAACACATAGTTAAAACATATATGAATACGAATAATTCAATAGTTATAATTTCATTTTTATTATTATACTAGCTATGATACCCGGCTTCGCTCGGGAGTTGATATGAGATTACTTGGTAGTTGAAATATAACAAATTTATTTTTAAGACTTTATTCAAATTGGAATTTTAAATTTCGCGCCATTACTACACATGCTGCAATTGCTCGCAGCGTCTTTCGAAATGCAACCCAAATAATCGTTGTTCTAAATGAAGTTTAGATACTCGACAACGGATGGCGCCACTACACTTATTTTCCTAGTTGAAGGGTTGGAAAAGCCCTTATATCTTTAAAAACACGCCCTTTAGGTTAAAGCGGGAACTTTCTTGTTCGAGGGGGGATAAAGGGCTATCACACTATATAAGTTCCTTTATCGTGCCGGGACTTCTTTATAAGTTTTATCGGCACGCACATTTTATCAACTTAGTTTTATTATATATAATGATAATGATATAATAAAATCGTAGGAAAGTCAAAACTGTACATTGAATATTTTTTTAAAAGAATACTTGGGGCGTGATCTACAATCGATATCGAAGCCAAAAATATAGTTTTTAGAATTTTTGTCTGTTTGTTTGTCTGTTTATCTGTTTGTCTGTATGTATGTCCGGGCTAAACTCAAAAAGTACTACATGGATTTACTTCAAATTTTGCATGCATATTACTCACAGGTCGGGTCAACATATAGGCTACATATTATCACGCTATCACCTACGGAGGAGGTGATGTGCGGAGTAAACGAAGCCCGTGCGGACGAAGTCGCTGGCAACAGCTAGTTATATAATAATGATAATGATTTTAGAATCAACATTGGGAACTTTACGCACCATTATATTTTTAATGTCTTCAGGCGATGTTTATCTTGTTTCACAAGGAGAGCTACCTGCTCTCCTTGTGAAACAGACAGGAAACACTGTCTTATGAAATAAAAAGCTTAAGGACAAAAACAAAAGAAAGTGTGTTTATATACACACGTTGTTTTCAGCTCAGATAATTTAATTTGATATTTTATCACTACATAGTATTAAACAAAGTCGCTTTTCGCTGTCTGTCCCTAATCCCTATGAATGCTTAGATCTTTAAAACTACGCAACAGATTTTGATATGGTTTTTTATAGAGTGATTCAAGAGAAAGGTTTATATGTATAATAATTTATACAGCAAAACAATGTTTGCCGGGTCAGCCAGTGAAAGATAATTTAGTTCCTTTATTCTACTCCATATTCATTCAGTAAAATAAAATAAATAAATACAAAAAAAAGTTGTAGCGAAACAATGTAAGCGTAATATTCCATCCAATCAAAGTCCAATGCCAGTTTTTTATGCTTAAGAAATCACTGTCTGTCATTCTCATAAAAATTTAGTTATTCCTGTATATATATTTTTTTGTTATTTTTGTAAGTCATTCTCAATTTTTTCTTTGCCTATATCATCTGCATTTTAACTTTAAGGTTGATTGTGCATAATGTCTGCTGTTTCTTTGTAATCGCTTCATAAGCTGGGTAGGCTGGAAATATTTTTTACCTTAGAGATAAGTCTACCTTTTTTTATTATATTTTTCTCTGTAAATCTCTTAAGTTGTGTACAATAAAATATTAAATAAATTAAATAAAAATGTTTTGTGTTGATGTTTTTCAATAATATGTGAGGTGAAACTGGCGTCGGAGATCCGACTTTACGCAATTTAATTTAATCATGCATATTAGAAACAGAAAAGATAAATTAATGAGATGATATTGCTCCAAGAATTCGTAGAATCTTAAGTCAATTATTCAAAAGTTGTTTTGCTGATAAGCTCTTGTAGTAGCTAAAACTAAATAGATATTTGTTCTTAAGCAACTGCTGATAAAACTCGAGTACTACGTTCGCTCTTTACACAATGGAAGTTACAGTACAAATAAGTTGTTTCACAGAGCGATAACAGAACAACTCTTTCGATACATAAGTTAACAAGTAAAACTTTTTTGTTCTCATATATATCGTATATTTAGCCGATTTGCTTTAACATCTTTATGTCATTACTGATATTTGAAATGTAAATTTAAATATATTTAAATTTACATTTTATACAATTTACGGTAGTTTCGTAAAAAAATTAAATGAACACAATAATAGCCATCTAATAATGCCTAATATTTGGCCAAATTCATCCTTATGTTGTCAATATGTTTGTGTAAAATATTGACAAAATTAACTACTTAGTAGTATTACTAGATATAACATCTCGCTTGGAGTATAATGCTCTTACCTAAACTTTTCCTGCGTCTGTAATTACCACTATTTTGTCCAGTTTTGGAGAATGAAATAACTAGTAAACTCATGCATGTAACGTTATTAACATGTTTTGAGTTCATAGGAAATAGTTATCTCTTCCTATCAAGGGAGCGAAAGAAACACTTATAATGATTGCAAGAGATAACATTTATCTGTAGACTTGATGGGTTTTAGGTATTTTTTAATAACTACTGAGCGTTCGGTGTGTTACACAACACCTACCTACGTTGCCGTACCAACGTACGTTGGTGCTTCTGTGCGAGGCAAAAAGTCTCTAAAGATACGGATGGTTGTGGATTTTTGACTGAGAGATCTTTGAACGTTTGTTTCGTACGAACTGCTTCGAAAAAAGGCAGACAGCTTTAATCTTCAATATATAAATCATGTAAGATGAAATTATTCAGCACTTATATAAATTGCAATGATTATGCAGTAAAATAAATAAAAAGAATCGCCAGAGACACAACCAGTCTTGGAATTTAGTAACCCAAAATTATCTTTATCACACTACTAAAAATGGCAGGAAATTCATTAATATAATAGGTATACCATACCATTATTTTTTTGGTTTACGGAAGTATGACCATGTCTCTAACTTTAGAGCCCAACTTAAATGGCTCCCTATACGGCTGCGTAGGAATACTCATATTCCTTGTCTACTTTTTAATATCCTGTTTAATCCTAATGCACCAAGCTATCTGCGTAATGGGTTTTCTTTCTTGCATCCACCTGGCTCACTTTGTGGATCAAGTGTTACTGCCTTTTTAAAATGTCCCCCACACAGTTTAAAATTTTTATCAAATTCTTTTCATGTTCAGGCTGTCAGGTTATGGAACTCACAACCGCCCCAGGTTCGTATGAGTCAATCTCTTCTAATTTTCAAAAAGAGTCTAAGAGAAATTTTTCTTGCTGGGTCTACATAGTATTTTTTTATTTCTTTCTATTTTGTTCATTTTTAAATATTATGTGGCTAAATTTAATGTGTCAAGACCGTTATATTCATATGTATCTAGTTTTATGATTATTGTACACTATTTTAATATTTCGATAATTGTGTTTATTCTTATTCGGGTCAGCTGGAAGAAATCTCCTTTATTGGGGATAGCTCGACCCTTGTACAGTTTGTTTTAAAGAAGTATCTATGTATTACTACTCTTTTAATTGTGTATAATTAAGCATTAAATAAATATATAAATAAATTATATTTACCATTTTGAAAAAATTTCGTTTGTCTGTCCTTTCCGTTATAACTAAAGAACAGCTTAACTAGTTTTGATGAAAAGTTGTGAAACCATGCGATTGCGTTTGCGAAGCCGCGTGACTAGGCGAGACTAGAACGTAGACTATACGTCTATATAATTTTCTACAAAGTTTATTTTTTAAAATATGTATCCGCATATATTTATTATCATTTTAATTATAGCGGGGCAAACACAGAGACAAAAATGTAATAGATTCAGCTGTTAGTCTACAGAAATTTGTAACTCAAAGAATAAAACAATTTGATTTGCAAGGTTCATTTAAAGTCCGCGGAAGTTTGCAAATTGAATTGTTTTTTTCTATCAGACAAAATTATTTAGACTTTTTTGCGTAATCACGGGTTCTTACTTTATACCAATTTCCATAAAGAACGGTGGCAGTCAGAATACGTCAATGACTATATACCCAACGAATTGGGTACATGTAAGTTTACACAGGTATAAGCTAGGTTAACTAAGTCTAAAAAAAGGTTTTTTTTATATCATAAGTAGCATAAGTCTTCTGATGGAAAGAGTCAACCATCGCCTATAGACACCAAAGATGTTAATGGTGCGTTGCTATCTTGTGGCGAGGTCTTATGCCACATGCATAAGTTTACCGGCTACCTTACCCTCCAAAACGGAACACCGGAACTGACGCTATTGCGGCGGAATAGGTAAGGCGGTGGTAACTGACCCGGGCGAGACAATGTAGAACTCTACCACCTAGTAGTCACGATGGTAGTGAGTCGCATACCCAATCGGTCACCTTTTACGACCTGCCTGGCAGAACGGCAGTTGGTCTATTCTTCAAAGGAGCCCGGAACCAACACGGGGTGGGGTATAAGAATATTACTTTATCATAGGAACATACATGTAATTTATGTTCCTATGATAAAGTAATATTTAGTTTATGAATGTGCAAAGGGATGACGTCACATAGAGCTTGCATCGTGACTGAATCGAGTACGCCGGTTTCGGCGTAGTATTACGCGGAAACTGGCGTAATATTACGCCGTTGCCGCATTGACAAAGCGCAGCGAGACCAATTATTTATCTAAAGCTAAGTATGAGGTTGACTTTCATTAAAAGTATCGTGCTAAGTAACGTCTATTTAATAGAATTTCGTTGGCTAAGCAATTGCTATCGCTAAGCCAGTGCTATACAACGACTATTTACCTCGGCCATAGAATTATGTATTTTACTACGTTTAATTTTTCTCTTCTTGTTCCTATTTGTGATAGTTTTAAAGAATTACTCTGTTTTCCTAGTTATATTAATTTTTTCTAATAAAAAAAAATTCTAAGAAAAATACAATAGTTTTATGAAAGGAGGCATAAAACTATCGTAATTTTCTGTACGACAGTTATAAATATAAATGCGAAAGTGAGCCTGTTTGTACACTTTTAGGAACCGACAATCCGCTCAATCCTTGCGAAATATTTACATAAGTACAAAGTGTCAAGTTTCTTTGTTGTTTGAAAAATATATTGTAGAACGTTTCTATATTTTTCCTTTTTTTATAGAAAAAAAGGCAACGAGCAAAAGGCTCGCCTGATGGTAAGCGATCATCACAGCCCATGGATTGTCCCAACACTAAAGGTTGCAGCTGCGTTTTCGGATTTTAGGAATGAGTACGCTCTTTTCTTGAAGGTCCCTAAGTCGTATCCATTTGGAAACACAGTTGCCTGTAATTGATATATACAGAGGTGTAGTACGAGGTAATGACTGACATTGAATTCGAGACATTGAAGTGATGATAGTAAAACTTTGAATTTTGACCCGATGTCCGATGATAAATTTCAATGGCAGGAATCAATCGGAACAATTTGTCGGAACATTCTCCATATTAGATGCGATAGAACACTCAGAGTGAACCTCCATCTCTACGTAATGCGAAAGAATAAAGTCGATTAGAAATTGCCTGGTCGTCAAAGATTTGAATCGCTGATACTGCAGATCTCCCACCCAAAGACTCCACCACAGTATTCCATATGAGGTAAAATTAGTGGTTTATTATAAAGTCGCGAACGACAAGTCGGTCAGAACTATTGACCAAACCAGATCTCTTTAAATTTTCTATTTTCTGATTTATTTGGTGGCTAGTTGCATAGTGATCCCCATTATATTAGTAGAAATGAGGATTCCATTACTACTACTGCTAATTCCAACAAATGTTATTTGTTGAACGAACAGACTAAATTAATACTAATAGACACGCCATTGGAAAGAAAAGTGTCGCGGCGCATATGAGCAAACGCTCCTATTATTGTCAAAAATTTCATACATTAGTAGATTATTTTATATTGTGAAAAAATAGAAATAAACCATGTTGTACTGTTTTATCGTACCGAATGAGACGACAAGGTTTAAAAATTACTCCTGAAATGATTTTATTTCATTGGTAATTAGTATAACTCTGTATTTCTGTATGTAATGCAAGCTACGCTATCAAAGTAAGAAATCGTCTTGAAAGGCGTATTTATTTAATCCGTGGTTGAACACGTTTAGCTCAAGGCAACATAAACAAATTTAAATATGTTTTTCGCAGAAGCAAAATTGACATCGATGGATTTACGATTATATTAATCCAATATTATTTTGTTACTCACTGCCAGCTTCGTCATTTAGAAAAATCATGAAAATATTTTAGCTGGGGGATACAATTCAAATAATATAAGGTACGTATTTGGGAGCCGAGAGAACAATTTTGTGCCATTAGTATTATTATAAGCGAAATTTAAAAGAAAGGAAGTAACAAAATATTTTTTGTATTTTTAAGGTGATATCAGGCCAGTTGCCCGTTGTGATAAAATGTAAGCTGAATATTACTAATCAAGTTCTCAAAGATCTACCAGACCACAGTTGGTACAAAGATTTTTATTGCCGTATTACTCAATAATTATCTTTTCTTATTGTGATGATTATGACATGGATGCATATACGCACTTGGTATCTGGACGTGTGGACACGTGAGTTACACGTCCATGAAATAACTTAAAGCTGTTGCTTTTTGTTGATATTGTTTTAGATATTTCTCATTAAGCAACATGAAATGATGTTTATGATCAATGTTATTTTAGCCAGCAACAAAAAAGCTCTGTTGTTAAAACATCCATTAATGGTGATGGTCATAGAAACGATTTTCATTTATAATTTAATCGATTGAATACACTTATCAAATAATGATATTTGAAGATAACAAATAAGCAAATGATTCTACTGATGGAAAAAGACAAATTATTATTTTTGCTAATTTTATCAACCTACCTATATCTTATACCTTTAAACGAGCAGTTCTTGTATATATTATACAGGCTGTTAGTGTAAACACCGTTATTCTTAAATCCGGTGGTTTGGTTTCATTTATAGAACGTAATTTCACTGAAAAAATTTTTTTTAAGTAAAGTCTCCAGTTTTTCTCAAAATTATTTCACCCTATCAAGTACACGGCAAAGTGGACGGAGCGCGGAGAACAGTGCTTGATCAGACACTGCAAGCCGGCTGGACGGCCAGAGCGGCAGGTCAGTGCCCTTTGCACATAGTATCCATGAATTTACGGACGGTGTCGGACAGAAAATTTCTTATACTCTTTAAAGAAAATAACGTTTTTTTATATTTAAATTCACATAAACATATTTATAATTAAGTCAACTACCTATGGTTTTAGTGACAACGCCATTTATCCTTACAGCCTGTATACCGCCGTTTCCGAGATTTAGTATATATTTATATATAGTGTATAAAACAACAGCAACAATGATTTTGATGAAATTATTAAGTATGGGATTTCGGGGGCGATAAGTCGATCTAGCTAGGTTTCATTTTTAAAAAATGGCGTTTTTACAAAAAAAAAATCATCCAGGTACTTCCTTTATTATTTAGTTAAATATCTAAATTTTTCTTTTGGGTTTTGTGATTCACTGTATAGTTTTTTTTGCCTACTGTAGCAAATAAGCAGATAGGTTTACTGATAGAAAGAGACGACCATCGCCTATAGACACCAAAGATGTTAATGGTGTATTGTTATCCTATATAAGAGCTGTTAAATGCCACTTACGTAAGATTACCGGCTACTTTACCCTCCAAACCGAAACACGGCAATGAAGTCTTGACGCTGTTATGTTTCAAGTATGTATTCCTTATTAAATAATCAGTGTGATTTCCCACTGACTGTATAAACAATTTTGACTATTTTAGTTTTAAAATTAAATATGCTTTATTATTTTGTTCTGAAGTATAATTCATTTAATGTTATTTTTAACAATTAATTATATTAAATTGATATTTAACAATTAATTATTTTAATTTTAAAATTTAACAATCAACTCAATAACTAACATTATCCATACTAATATTATAAAAGGGAGTGTGTGTGTGTGTTTATTTGTCCGTCTTTCACGGCAAAACGGAGCGATGAATTGACGTGATTTTTTAAGTGGAGATAGTTGAAGGGATGAAGACTGACATGGGCTACTTTTTGTCTCTTTCTAACCCCCACTTCCCTAAACAGAATTTAACGCGAGCGAAGCCACGGGCAAAATCTAGTTATTAACTAAAAGTCCTGGTGCTTTAGCCTTTAAAACCAATTGACTTAAAATAATTATATTGCAATTCTGAAAAAAACGTAAACTACTTCTAGAAGAGAAAAAATGTAAACAATTCCAAATTACAGACAAGAGAAAAAATATCATCAAGTTTCATTGCTGGTAAGCACACGAAAGTACGTCACAAAATGGTCTTGGTTCATCACAACTTATTATTTTATCGGTTGGTAAAATAGGCGATAAATTCGTTGTTGTATTTGCTCTAGCGGTGGGTAATCTTTATTCGTTCGGGTGAATTTATTCACTTATTCCGGCCCTTATTTATTCCTTTATTTCTTTGGCTCACTTCGTCCTTTTTATATTGCAGCTCATCATATTCTGTGATCGTATCTTTAAATGAAAGTTTTCCTATATATTTTTCTCGCTCCCACCAACTCCACAGTACTATGTAATATGAGTAGTTTTTAGGTTGATTATCGCTTGTCGCGTCTCACTCTCTCTCTCATTCTAATTGCAGTACGCTCAGTCACTTACCATTCTGGCCGGAATAAATAATTCCGCGGAGGCGATACAGATTTTAAGGAATAAATAAGCTTATCGTATACGGCCACGGAATCAAAGCCTTTGATTCAGTACCTCCGGAGTTACACACCTCTAATTTTCTCAATATAATGATAATTGTTTTGCACTTCTCATAAGAGGAGCATTGTGGAGTGCTCTGCTCTTAAGGTAAAGAGTTTTTCTGAAATGAAACTATATTTATTGTATTGATATTTCATTAATACAATAATATAATATGTAAGTACGCAGATATAAGAATAACCGTTTTATTAATATATTTCATTTTTTTTGAATATTTGTCAACCATAATGTATAAAAAAACTGATTAACAAATTTTTTGGACATTCAAAGTACTCAACGCATCGGTATCATTTTTTAACAGCTTCTGCATTTTTTTTTATCATAAGATAACAAACAACTAAGCAGATGGGTCTCCTGATGGAAATAATCAACCATCGCCGATAGGCACCAAAGATGTTAATGGTGCGTTGCGGCGAGATCTAATGTCACATGCATAAGTTTACCGGTTGCCTTACCCTCCAAACCGTAACACGACAGTGACAACCACTGATGCTATTGGGGCACGAATAGATAAAGCAGTGGTACCAGACTCGGACGATACAATGCAAAACTCTACCACCTAGTAGCCACGGTGGTAGTGATTTGCATATCCAATCGATCGCCTTTTACAATCTGCCTGGCAGGCATATTCTTCATAGAAGCCCAGACCAACACGAGGAACATGCCATGGGATTGTTTCCTATTGTAAATTACTGTCTAATTCAGAGACATTTATTTTTTAAATAAACAAGCGTCATGAGGCGTGCGCATTTGGATTTTCCGAACTCCATACCATCTCAATACGAGTGATAAATACTCTTGCATTGATATAAAGAAACCCAAGATACACAATCAGTGCCTCAAAAACGTCCGTCAAAAATGAGCGCACAATTTAAAATTATGCGCTCATTTCAAATAGAATCACGTCGGTCGCGACACTGTCAATTTTATTTCTTTTTGTACATTGTTTTGTAAAAACAACTAGAAACCTTGCGGTTAAGGTTGGATATGCAAAGACATATGTTTTTGCCATATCTATAATTATTTAAATGAAATTAGGGACACTTTTGAGTGCCACTTTTGTTCAGAAATGTGCATCTTGGGTGTTTTATATTAATGTACTCTTGGCTTGAATATGAAATCTCGCACGCAAATTTAAACTGAAAATGTATAAAATTTTTCCTAACAAATACGTGTCATATTATGTAATCCTCCGGTTTAAATACTTCGTTATCCTTATTTAAATACATTTCCTATGTAACGCATATTTCCTATGTAGCTTATTTTCGAAGCGAAACCAATTACGTTGCTTCTTAAGAGTAATATTGACTTCTTGTCGACATCCAAGTGACGTGGCTGGAATATACAAGTGGAAGGAGGAGCAGAGCTCCGGAAAACACAACGAAGTTACTCTTGCTTTGACAAAAATGAGTGGAAATGCGTTTTATTTATTTAATACTTTATTGTACACACATAGAGACAAAAACTACAATTTGATTCATGAACATTCCATAAAAGCGAGCTTATTTCAACTAAACGATAAAATTTGTTTTAAGTCTGACAATTGACTTTAGTCGTAAAGAATATACGTGTGTGTATATTATCACGTATGTCACATGAATATAGTGTGTGTAATATTTATTTTTATTAATTTAATGTATTTCTTACATATTTTATTTTAATATATTAGGTTTAAATACTTCGTTATCCTTATCTAACTACATTTCCTATGTAACGCATATTTCTTATGTAGCTTATTTTCGAAGCGAAACCAATTACGTTGCTTCTTAAGAGTAATATTGACTTCTTTCGACATCCAAGTGACGTGTCTGGAATATACAAGTGGGAGGAGGAGTAGGGCTTCGGAAAACACAACGAAGTTACTCTTGCTTTGACAAAAATGAGTGTAAATGCGCTTTATTTATTTAATATTTTATTGTACACATAGAGACAAAAATTACAATTTGACTCATGAAAATTCTACAAAAGCGAGATTATCTCGACTAATCAATAAAATTTGTATTAAGCCTGACAACTGAATTTATCGTAAAGAATATAAGTACCTTTACGTGTGTGTATATTATCATGTATGATGTATGTCACATGAATGTAGTGTGTGTAATATTTATTTTTATTAATTTATTTGTTTTATTTATTTAATATTTTATTGTACACAACAAATAGGATTTAACAGAGAAAAATATATAACTATATTCGCCGTGTTGGTCCCGGTCTCCTTTGTAGAATAGGCCAACTGCCGTTCTGCCAGGCAGTACGACCTGCCTGAATTTATTTGTTTTATTTATTTAATATTTTATTGTACACAACTAATAAGATTTTACAGAAAAAAATATATAACTATATTCGCCGTGTTGGTCCCGGCCTCCTTTGTAGAATAGGCCAACTGCCGTTCTGCCAGGCAGGTCGTAAAAGGCGACCGATTGGCTATCGAGTCACTACCATCGTGGCTACTAGGTGGTAGAGTTCTGCATTGTCTCGCCCGGGTCTGGTACCACCGCCTTACCTATTCCTGCCGCAATAGCGTCAGCGCTTGTTGCTGTCGTGTTCCGGTTTGGAGGGTAAGGTAGCCGGTAAACTTATGCATGTGGCATTAGACCTCGCCACAAGATAACAACGCCCCATTAACATCTTTGGAGTCTATAGGCGATGGTTGACTCTTTCCATCAGGAAAGATTTGCTATCTTATGATATAAAAAAAAAAACTAAAAACGTACAAAAGGTAGTAAGTAAGTAAGTTTAATTTAATGTATTTCTTAGATATTTTTTTTAATATATTAGGTTTCTACACTCCTCCGCAATGTAAAGTCTAACCGTGCCAAATTTCATATCCACCGTTTGCACAATTGTCTTCAGGGGATAAAGTTTTTCCTTCACGTACTAGTATTTTGATATTTCAGTATTTACATATGTGATCGATTTTTGTAATTTGTTCGTCGACACTACTCTTTTTAATATCTTTTTTATAACTTGGAAAAGGTACGAAGTTATATACAACATAAAAGTATATTTTTCATGAACATTTTGCGATTACTCACGTAGGTTACTTTTGAAGTAGTTTTCAGCTGTTAATAAAGGAGACACATGTTGGAGATTTACGAGTTTAGTGCCAGCTGTATGATGTACTCACGAATTTACAAATGACTCTAAATCTTCACTTTTACTGACTACTTTACGTTATCCTAGTTTTACGATGCAATAAACGGGCTACCTTACCGCTAAATAAATTTTCATGTATACGCCGGTGGATATACTATTTTTGTTAGTTAAAATAATGTTAGAGCTTCAAGTTTCATCTGAGCTTTTACATTTGCACGAGTCTCTGATAATTCAAAGTATATGACTTTACAACTGAGTATAATAAAAATTGAGAGGCGTCTTATAATATAAAAACATCGGTGGACAAATTACATAAATTGATCTAACCTCAAAGTAAGCTAATTATTTTTTTATCAACGAAACTAATACATACATAAATACTGAAACATACATAATAAGAACCCAAACTTAGAAATAAAAACAACTATTCTCATCGCATAAATTGTCCGAGTCCGAGTCGAAAACCCGAGTCCCATCTATTCATGATTATGTTCGATAACCATTCGACTGACGGGGTTTCAATGAAAAAAACTGCAACGTAATCGGATTATCCGTTTGAGCGCTACACTACCACATACACACAGATACACAATTATACAGAAACATAAACATAATAATTTTCATAATTTAAGAAATAGTTTTGAAGGTACTAAATTCGATATACCGTTATTAAGTATATTCGGTATAATACTGTAAGGTTCAGTAATAAGATTGACTGATCTTATTTCGTTTAGTATTTGGTTTGGATTTTAGAATTTACGAAAACTCAATAGAAATGGATTTTTTTCTCCCGTGAAACGGTTTTGCTATGTTTCGGAATAAACGGCAAGACAGGCAGCGTAATTACTGGCACCGAGACTTAACATCTTATGTCTTAAGATAGACAACACATAAATGAGTGAACCTGGGCTAGTTCTAGGTAAACTAATTTATGTTCATTGGTAATGTCGACCACTTATTATCAGGTGACACGTCTGCCAGATTGCCTATTTAACTAACATAAAAAAACTCGATTATATGTTCGATTTATATAATAAAAAAATAATTTTAAAAATACAAAATTTAATTTTGTTCGAGATATAAAACACAACGCGTGGATAAACTAGGAAACGTAACCGTAAGTACGTAAAGTACAAAATATATAGCTGATTCGGTATTATCAGTCGTGACTCGTATCCAGCGCTGTCCGTGCCACACTCCTCGCAATCCGCAGAACACTGCCGTCTCTGCCATGGACGGCGTCCACGCACCGGTAACGGGGTGGGTGCAGTCAGTTCAGCAGTGATCGTCTGCGTCGCGACATGTAGTTTGCATTATACATTCAGTGGTTAATTTTTTTTCTTTGTCAGGCAAAATGGCGGATTTTAACTCAATTTATGTATCTTCACGCCCGTATCCCCGAAGGGGTAGGCAGAGGTACAACAAGTGCACCCACGATTAGCCGAAGATACTTAGTCCCACAAATGTGATAGGTGGCAAGCCTATCGCCAACCGGGCACTTTCCAATCCCGGGCAACTTTGTGTTTATCAGAAAACTGAAAAAACACTTTTTTTAAGTGCCCAACCCGGGAATTGAACCCGGGACCTCGTGGTCAACGCCAACGCTGGACCACTAGACCACAGAGGCGACGACTCAGACTCAATTTATGAGTTTTATTATATGGTAATATGCACAGAAAACATATATAGGTTATAGCTTATGTGGTGACTTGGTTTTACGATGACGGCGCTCCAAATGCAGTGTTTGGTTATAAATACAATACATACATACCGCGACGGAGGAATAAGTTAATACTTATTCCTCCGTCCCTATCCCTAATGGGATAAGAAATTAAAATTGAAGCCTAATATTTATATTATCACCCAAACACCATCGAAATATTGGCGATTCTTGACACTTAAAACTCCTGTAGTTAAAAAACTAAAACTCGACAAAGAAAGTGTGTTGACTGTTGCCTTGTTTCTTGACAGGAAACTTCCCGCTAAATTAAGGTATTTTAGGCTGAAAGGAATAAATCCTATAAGCATAGATGTTTTCAGTGCAAACATCTAGTTACTTAAAAATTACAGTATATTGATTTTTGAAAAGCTGTGTATTTTGGAAACGATGACCGATTTTGATCTTTCGAATGGCATTCAACTCAGTTTTTGAGATCTAAAATATAGCTTTAGCAAAATAATGGATAGGTTAAAAAAATTTGCTTTTTAGAATTTTTTTGTCAACGATTACTCCCAAATGGATAAACGAATTATGATGCAATTTAGAAATTAGAGTAGTAGTTTTTTGAGAAATAGAGCTGATTAGTTTTTTTACTCAATCGGTAGGTAATATCATCTGGAATTTGTATTAAAAAAATACTGTTTCGCCAAAACATTTTTTGGGGTTTTTAAATTTCTCATAATCTACTGGGCCGATTTGCTTGAAATTTTCAGGAAGTCTAAGTTGAGCAAAATCCAATCGGATGCCATCAATCTCGTTTCGTTTGGTCCAGCCGTTCAAAAGTTTTGAAATGTTTACATACACACACACACACATACATACATACAAATATACTGACGTCATCGTGAAAATAGTCGGGAAAGGTTCTCAGGACCTCAAAACGTGGAGATCGGGCAAAAATTCGACTTTCAAAAATCGAGACAAAATCAGTAACTTCCTTATCTACATACGTAGCGGGAAGTTAAGAACTTGATACTCAGCATCTGTATTACTTTGGATTATCATTATGAATAACGCAACGCCATTGTTTCTGACTTTAATAAGAAATTTAATTCTAAGTAAGTAAAAAAAATGATAATGTGTTTTAACGTTACTGTAATAAGGACTAGAATATTTTTATTATTCATAACAGATTTTGCACTAAAATTATTAGTGCCTATAACCAAATTAAAAGTAATCGGGAAAAATGTACTTATAGGTACAAATTATATAATAGTAACTATATTAATTATAAATAAATGTAAAATGACTTCATAATCATGACGCACATAACCATTACATAACGCATAGGCACGTACCGTATTCAAATATTCTTCACTGAAATACTAACAAGATGACATCGTTATTAGTAACACTATCGCGTTAATAGTAACAAAATACGCGAGGACATTTGTTAAATTACGCAGAAATACATACATATCCGAACGTCGCGGTGCACTCTGCACAAACTGAGATTGCGCGGCGCCGTGCACCCGCTACCAAAGGTCCCATGCTACGTGTAATACGAGTTGATGCAGGGATAATTAGGTCAAAAATTAAAGATATATATTTTATAGTTATTTGGGCTCATAATCGACTACTACACTAGTACATTTGTTCAACAGGTCCCATGTCTAAAAAAACTGCATGTGTTTTTTTTGCCAGCATGTCGGTATAACATTATTTTAGCGTGCCGTAAGCTTACCCTTCGTTTAAGTTTATCCTTTTCGACATCCGAATTTCATATTTAAAAAACGCTTTCATTTTGTTTTAAGAAGATCAAAAGTTTAAATTAATTCTTTTGATGAGATTTTAAGGTAGCTTTGATAACCCGCAAAACTGTTTCTAAATTCTTTGATTACTTTTCTCTTTAAAAGTAATAAAAGAATTTAGAAACAGTTATTATAACGAAACTGAAGAATGTCTTAAATTCCATTGCCTGTTTGCTTCAAATTATTTTTAAAGTATAATATAAATCTATCTTTCAATTTTAGCATATTTATTTATTTTTATTTATATCTTAGAATAGTAAACAAGCAGGTGGCCCTCTTGATGCAAAAAGACAACGATCGCTTATAGACACCAAAGATATTAATAGTGCATGGATATCCGTGTAGCGGGATGGTAACGCCACATGCGTAATTTTACCGGCTACCTTTGCCCTTAAACCGGAACATGATTGTGACAAGCATTGTCAATATTGGTCCAGGAATAGGTGAGATCGAATCAGGGCGAGACGTTGCCAACTTTAATACCTAGTCGTCACGATTACACTATTGAGACGACTAGGTGTGTAAATTGTTTAGCCAGTCGTTTGCCTTTTACGAACTGCTTAGCAGAATGTTTTATTTTTCGTTCTATTTATGGTCTATTTATTGACCTGCCCCATCAGGTGTCTGTTCGAAAGTTTCTAAAAAGAAGTGTTTTATATGGAATGTTATAAATGGATAATTCATTATATTTGTTACCTAGTGTAGCCACAAAAAAGAATCACTATGCTAGTTACCTTGCGGGATCTAACCCGCGAGGTAACTAGCCTAGTGATACTTTCATTTTTAGATTGAAAATAAGAGAATTTAGAAACTACTAGCTGTGCCCGCGACTTCGTTCGCGTGGAAAAAAATCTAAAATAAAAACCCGCATAGTTCCCATTCTCTTGGGATTTCCGGGATAAGAACTATCCTATGTCCTTTCTTGGGTCTCAAACTATATTTTTACCAAATTTTATCCAAATCGGTTCAGTGGTTTGGCCGTGAAAGCGTAACAGACAGACAGACAGACAGACAGACAGACAGACAGACAGAGTTACTTTTGCATTTATAATATTAGTATGGACTAGTATGGACTAGTATGGATAGTATAGATATGGATTACAATTATAAAGTAAACTCGTTTTAAACTCTTAAATCATTCGAAATAGTACAATAGTAATAGAAGTCATTATTTAAACTAGCAATCCGTCTGTGGTCAAAATTCAACCATACACTAAACAATAACATCTCTTTTAATTTTGAAAATTGACTTTAGCCCACAGAATAACATTATAATTCCGCGCTTTAGCCGAAAAGAAAAAAGTATACACGTAAGTGTAATTTATCACATATAATCACATGCATTTAGTGCCTGTAAAGTTTATTTTTAACTTTCGACTTAAGACAAGGGGTGTTATAAGTTTTAGGTGTGTATCTGTGTGTCTCTCTCTCTCTCTGTGTGTGTGTGTGTCCGTGGCTTCGTAACGCCCAGTCAGATGGTCCGATTTGGTTGCGGTTTTTTTAATTGAAAACCCTATCTCGCGAGATGGTTCTTAGCTGTGATTCAACAGAATTTGTTCAAACATTTCAAGGTCACCAGCTCTTTTTAAATTGATCAAAGGAATTAAGCAACTTTTAAAGGCTTTATCGATACTAAACTTTACATTCTATTACTTCATTGATATTGCAATTACATGGTAGCCTAGATGTGATATTACAAGATCCTTATTCGAAGATCATCAATATCTATTTAACTGGCAATTTCCGTGTGTAAATAAATATTGCGAACATCTTTTTAACGACTTTCTGATATCCGTTTGTACATAAACTTGGCAGACTTATGTAAGCTCAATATGCAATATTATGGTGCCATCCAACTGATCTCATGATGTAGCCGACACGTAGGTACTGAAACTCTCAGATACAGAGTTTTGACGAGACAAACATTTTCAGGCTCATTGGTTTTGTTGCTATAAATACTAAGTTCGATTAGTGTTCACGATGAAGAGTATCTGAAGATGGAGCTGAAAGAATGCCGTTGTAACTCACAGATAAAAAGATAGTGAAGTTTGGAGTCGTTTATTTTGTTACAGTAAGTTCTTTCTCATAACAATATTGCTCTGAAAATGGAGTCAAAAAGTGAAAATGGAACTTCCCGAATCCAGCTGCAAAATGCAAAGACAGCGGACACCCAAACTAATCAACGTATTTTTTTTAAATTAGCACTTTATTTTGAGGATTTGATGAAGAAACTGTAGGTCACCATGAGATGACTTTCGTGCTAGTCTCATTATAGAACTGAAAGAAGGTTATGGAAACTTTGGAATAAAATAAAACAATACCAGCGCGACAATATAGCCATACTATAAAGCGAGATTGTATGGTATTTATAAACATATAATAAAGACCATACAATAAAGCGAGAAAATGCAGAACTCTACCACCCAGTAACCACGATGGTAGTGAATCGCATAGCCAAACGGTCGCCTTTGCTACCTTCCTGGCAAAATGGCAGTCGGCTTCTTCTTCAAAGAAGCCCGGACCAACGGAGGAAAAATAAGTTTGTTTTAGCAAACACTTAGGTGCCGTAAACTTTCTGAGATGTAATAATGATGGAACTGGGAGGTGGTCATCTTAATTGGACTGTTATACTTGGCCTTTATAGCTAAGAGATTTGCAGGGTTGATAATGGAACTAGAAAGTGGTCATGAAACTCCCGACCTAAATAAAATGAGCCTATTGAATGTGGTCTCATTTATAATATTTTTACAAACAGTCTGAGTCAGAATAATTTTCAGGGTTACATGGTGGAGCTGGAGGCCATGGGAGATTTATAATAAAGCAACTCAAGCTCATTGAGTGACTAGGGTAACCTTAACCTGATGTTGCGAAAAACCCTTTTGAAGATCAGTTTTGTTCTTTTCACGGTTTGCTCCTAAAATAATGCATGTGAAGCAGAATTGCAGTCGAGGATAAGAAAAATATGTGTCGGGGGTTTTTGAAATTCTTAATTTTACCTTGTTATTAATTTTAATGTATGTCTAATTCACATGCTCCAAATTTCATTCCCTAGCGTTCGCGTAGTTTCTTGAAAATGGGGTACAATGTTTTTGTCTTCACATATTAATTATGCTTGTCTCAACGCTATGGTATGGAAGTGACAGTTGGGTATGTCAGAAAGGACATGAAAGTAGAATAGACGCGGTCAAGATGAGACCGCTACGAAAAATACGTCATGTAACACTCGCAGACAGGCTTCGTAATGTCGAAGTGAGAAAGAGATTAGGCTTGAAAGAAAGTGTCGATGTAAAAATGGGAAAAGGTCCGTTGGTTCGAACGAAAGGTTAATGGAACAGATATAAAAAGTGAATGCAAGGAAATGGAAGGATGTAGGTACCGGGGAAGATCAAGACTGATGTACCACCGTAAGATTGATCGAGTACTCTCCGAAGTTGGTGTCAATGCTCTACTCTGTATGCGGTGAAAAGGAAGGAGCTGGTACTGCAGAGCCCCTGCCCAAAGATGAGAACAATACTCCATATCGCAATCGCTAGTTTATTTTAATACTAAGCATAGAAACTAATTTTTAAATCACAGTTATACTTTTATAGTTTACTCGTGTTTTTACACACACGTGTACAATATCTACATACTAATACGTGAAGAAAAACAAACATTAGACCCTTTTTTAGACAATTGCGCGAACGATGGAGTATGAAATTTGGGGTAGTGGGGCGTTTTGGACCGGCCGGCGGCTAGGCCTGCACGACTGCGACGCGGATTGTGGCGTGGCGGGTCGCGCTATTTTTTGTATATGCCACAGCTTGATTAGTTGTCACCATAGAGCACTTTGTAATATACCTCGTTGTGACCGACACGGCGTCAGCGGTGGACGTATTAAAAATTAGAAAAAAAAGAAAATATTTTTTTTGGTCGCGCAATGTTAAATGCGTCCCCGATTCCACTGCTTGGAGTTGTGGCCATTTTGACACTAGCTAGTAATCATAAATCAGAACTTTACTCAATAAAACTTTTTAAAAGTAATTTTGACACGTCAACATTTTTTTAAAAACTACTACCGGATCGGAAACGCGACCACTACAGTACATTTGTTTTATTCGCTCATCATACCGCGCGTCACGGTCGTACGTCCGCGTCGTCCGGTTCTTTCCATACCACAAGTCGCGCCGCAATTTACGTTCCCGGTAGCTGTGGCATACTTTAGTTTCCTACTTTTTTGTCGCTCGTTGCTCGCCGTACTGCGATTCGCATCACAGGTAGCTGTAGCTAGGCCGTTAGTGCTCTACACATCTTCTCCATATAAACTTTAAGCATAGAATACTGGAGACTAACAGAAGTCAATGTTACATACAAGTAATATTTGAGCATAGTACACATATACACCTCTCTCGGACTAGTGCGGAACAAACTGTCCCGAACCATTCCGAGATATTGCATCCGTGAGAGGTGTCTATGCGTGCGTTGGTCTAATATTACTTGTATATACATTGATTTCTATTAGTCTCCAGTATTCTGTGCTTTAAGTGTGCCAAATTTTATACTCGTTAATTTGCGTAACTATTATTAAAACAATTCCTTTACATATTAATACGAATACCTATATAATATATAATTTAATAAACGATTAATTCACATACAAAAAAACCAGTATAGTTAGCAATATAAAATTTTTGGCTTCTATATGCTGTGGTTTTCTCTTTTTAGCAGCTTTGGTATCGACCTTTATTTAAAGGAGCATTTGCATCCAAGTCATCCAGACATAATAAAATAAAATATTAGTATATAATCATCTTATTATTAGTTCGTGGATTAAAATTTGAATTATGACTCATTTTTAAGCTATCCTAAAAGTGAAAGCCCGATGAGGGATATGGCTCTTGTAACTCAAATATTATTTTACCAAATACCCTAGTCCCAAATTGAGTTTTGACTACATAAACATTGACTAAAACTACGACAAGGTTATAAAAACATGATTCTGAAGAAACGCAATTTTATATTCACCGTGTTAGATCTCTAAAATTACATAAAAATCAGGGAAAATAACAATGGACCTTCCATTTCTCCAAAGTTCAAAAGATAAAGAAATTTGTAGCTAATACTTTAAAAGTTTTATTTTTGTTCGTCGCCTAATTAGAAAAAAATGGACGTTCGAGTCAATAAAATTTCAATAATAATTAATAAGTTTAAAAGAAAATCTTTCTCTCTTGAAATAGATTTCGTCCATTTAGAATTATGTTTCATAATATCGCTTCAAGTCATTTGTAATATTCTGAGTGGCAGTCTGAAGTAAGAATCTGGAGAGATCATTCAATTAAGATTAAGTTTGGACTGAAATAAAAAGTCGGTGTAAAAATCAGAAAGCGCATGCTTCATTTTCAAACAGGTGGAAAGAATCGCAAATAAAAAATATTTGAACTCGCCACGTAGATGGCAACGCACAATTAGTATTTTTATTGTCTATAGGCAATGGTTCTTTCTGTTTATAAGAATCATTTGCTTGATTTTTATTTTTGATGTAACAGTATGATGTAATGTTAAAATTAAACAAGATCGCAATTTACGAAGTTATTTACAAAACACCACTTAAACTTAGCAAGCAACTTATTATAACGTAAAACTATAGTACTTACAAGTTAATAATGTAAACAATGTATGTAAAATGAAAAGACAAATCGATGAACTTAAACTAACTCAAAGTAATAAAGCGAGAGATTATATCTTTCGTATGAAGAATATAAGATAAATTAATACTTTTCGTTGTCGATCAGCAAAAGTTTTGGGTCTACTGCGTACACAATAATCTTTAACTGTAATGAAAGATCAAGAAGATTTAAAATACTTTAGTATCTTATATGCCAATACTTTTTAGAATTTGATTTTGTAACAATATTTAGATAACACTCAGTAAAGTTATATCTATGTTTATGTCTTTAAAATCATCCGGATCGATTCTCAATTAAGAAAATAGATTAGAATTACATTAATTTAAATAGAATAATAGAATTAAAAGAAAATGTAATGTTAACCTTATTAAAACTGCATATTTTAATTTCTTGCAATTTGTTGTATCTTTTGAATTTATTTTTTATCTTCAAACAACTTTCATCTTCATCTTCAAAAAATTTTGTGCAGTTATATTTATATTATTTGTTTACAAACTCGTTTACGTTACCTACGAGTAGTTACGATTGCATAGTTTTATTTCGTTGAAACAGTCACAATATTTGTTGTTATTTCGGATTTGACCTGCATTAATAATGAATTCGCATTTTTTTTTAAATACTTAGACACTTGTCTAGAATTATACTTTTTTTCATCAGCCGAACAGCATCACAGTTTGTTGGCAGATTTGAATAATATACCAGTAAATTAACAGACTTTTATCAATTAAAGAAGTGGCTAAAGACTAACAAGCAGCAAAAGTAAAGAAGCGGGGTATGCAGTTTTGAAATTTAAGAACAGGCGATGTCCTATAAAATAGCAAAATTCTCTTCCCTGTGCCTTCCTACTATTAAATAGCGAAAGAAAATAATTTTCTTTCGCTATTTAATGGTAAAAATGCACAGGTCAACCGAAACAATTCTTGAACGGCGTCGAAGAGTTGCGCGCAACTGGTACAAACTTACCCTCCAAAGAGTATCCTGCGGATGGTGGTGATCCACACACCATTCATTGCACACAGGCCTCACGATAGAGCAACCAAGGTGTTCCGGTTAATGGTAGAATAGCGAGCGTCAAAAAAGGAGTTAGCCTCAGTTACCACTGAAAACTATCTTATAAGAGCCATGGAAGAATGGCATCGCCGTTTCCATATCTCTCTACCACACCATGCAGAGCGATGAACGCCATGGGGTTTTAATTGGTAGGTCTTTTTTTGTGACCGTCTAACATTATTCTATCGGAAAACCCACTGATAGGGTCCATATAGGATCCATATAGAATCCATAAAGGATTTCCCAATGTGAAAAAAGGCTAAAATTACACACGCAATATAAGTGTATTGAAGTCAAATACACAGCAAATTTTATTAAGCACTTAATGAAAGTCAGAAAAATCTAAATTCTCAAACAAACTCATCGTACTTTCTGATTTGCAAAAAAGCAATTCGTGTGACTATAATTAAACGAGCGAATGAAGTGAGTGGAGTTCTCTAATTCGACTGGAATAATCCGGCGTTTGTAGATATGTATAATTAATTATATGTATTTGTGGGACAATAACGGAAGTATTGTTGGACGGAACTTTACAAAATTTTATAGACAAATCAGTAAGACAAAAGCATTGATATAAAAAACTCAAGCTAAACAATCAGTGTCTCAAAAATGTCCTCAAAAAATGAGCGCACAATTTTAAATTGTGTGCCCATTTCAAACAGAATCGCGTCAGTCGCGACCATGGTCAATTTTATTACTTTTTGTACATTGCTTTGTAAAAACAACTATAAATCTTGCGCTTAAGGTTGGATATGCAAAGACATTTGATTTTGCCATATCCATAACTACTTATGTGAAATTAGAGACAGTTTTGAGTATTAGTTTTGTTCGGGAATGTGCCTCTTGGGTTTTTATATCAGTGGGCAAAAGTTATTTTTAATACGACCTTGGACCAATTCCGTCAAAAAGTTGCCAAAATTTAGGGATCTGCCTATAAATTTAATGTCAAAACACACCACCGCAAGTTCATAATTCGGCGCCAACAATTCGATTTAAAACAATTTAAAAAGTGTTGCATTTACAAGTGGCAACATAGACGTTAAAATTATAAAAAGATAGCATTACACTATCCATTTACTAGAGTATTACTTCAGGCAAATAACAAGCGATTACATAAAGGAGCAAGGACAAAGAGTTCGTCGACAGCTTACAAGAAAATTCTCTAAAAAAGGCTAATTTCAGTTTGATTTATTTTTGATTTGTTATAAAGCATTTGAACAAAAGGGATAAACCCTTTATTCAAAGTATTTCAACGGATAAAAACAATCATACCAACGTTATTGGATTTCTACATGTGAGTGTAATGTCAATTCCAACTTGATCCAATTCAATGTATTAAACATATCTTAGTTAAATACTCGTGACTTTGACTGCGTTGATATATGACCACAAATTGCTGAATGTGTACAATAGGAATGATTAAAACTTTAGTAACTTTACACTAAATAAAGATATCGTGCCACATTTTCCAAATAAAGAAAAAGTATCTACAAAGTAAACCTAAAAAACTATCAAAATGCATCCAGTAGTTTTTTTCCGATGCACGTACATTAGCAGACGTTTAATATTTTATTTATTTCATCCTAGTGTTGATCCGGGCGCCTTTCTGAAAAATAGATTAACTGCCTATTGCCAAGCATCTTGTAAAAAACAGAGAAGACTAAAACGTGTTACTGATATCGTAACTACTAATTATTGGACGTACTACGTCTCGAAGGGGCTTGATACCTATTCTATACCTGTCGCATTAGCATCCTCGTTGCTGTTGTGTTCCAGTATAGAGGGTAAAGTAGCCGGTAAACTTATGCATGTGGCATTTGAACCACGTCATATGGATAACAACGCAAAATTTACGCCCCGTTGGTCTAGTGGTTAGAGACCCTGACTACGCAATCAACGAAGCTCGGGTTCGATCCCCGACGGGGATAAGCATTTGTGTGATGAGCATAAATGTTTGTATTTCCGGGTTTGGGTGTTTATTATATATATATATATATATATATATATATATATATATATATATATATATATATATATATATATATATATATATATATATATATATATATATATATATATATATATATATATATATATATATATATATATATATATATATATATATATATATTCTAGTATTTATATATGTATTTCTATGTATTAGTATCGTTGACTAACACCCATAACACAAACAAATAATTTGCTTACTTTGGGGTTAGATCAGTAAGTGTAATTTGTCCCGTGAATTATTATTATTATTATTATTTATAAGGGATGAATTTGCATTTCTATTCTTTATGAGAACCATCTCTATGTTTGCTATTAGGTATATAAATGTGGATTTAAAGTTAGCTGAATTAAATTGGTATAATTTTTGAAATAAATTTGTACCTTACCGAACAAGCCAGTCAAAAAAAGGTGAATATGTCGGAAAAGAAAGCGTGAGCGACGTGGTTAGTTTATATGTTCTCCTGCGGGAAACGGGAGGAACCTGCCGCCGACGCGACTCACTAGGGATATCCCATTGGGACTGAATAATCGAAGCCGGCCATCGAATGTAACGTATATCGAACACGTTACAGTATATGAAGTTAAAAAATATATACTCGTAGATGTTTATGTAACATATATTTCAAATGACTATTTTATGGAGAATTCAGTACCCAGACACCTAGTATTTAAAATTTAAAAACTGCAACATTTTGTCGGAAGTCGAAACGGTTGCCTGATAATATTCATTTTAAGAAGCGTACGACATTGCATTTTGCTTGAAAAAAGTGATACAAGATATTATTCTGTTTGTAGATTGGATCAAACTTTCGTGAATCATGTACAATGTTCGTGAATTATACACAAATGCATGTAACGAAACTAATGTAACGAAAAGAAATAACTTTATTAAAATTAGTAAAATTCTCAAAATTATAAAATCATGTAAACTAAATTTTATTTTACAATATTGAGAAGATATTTTAACAAATCCCATTCTAGTAATTCAAACATTCTAGTATTTCTACTTAGCAAAATAAATCTAATATCTTTATCATCCTAAGATTTCTTATACATAGGCTTATTTTATAAATATCACAAATTAAATGAGGTGAATTGATCTAGCTTCAAAGGAAACAAAGGGTTTGCTTTTGATAGAGGTATTCGTATGGTATTCGTCAACAATAGTAAAACTTCATTTCAAATTTGTCAAATACCTAAATCAAGAAATAAGTCCCTGTCGTAAATCAATTTATTTTAAAGGAAATTTCAAATTTCGTATACGGATGAAATGGGTAAGAGGGTAAAATTTGGTATACGTAATAAATTGCGCTAACTTTACCGCTTTAAAAACTTTCACGGAGTGATAATAGGCTTAAAAAAACGATTAAAATACTTTTTAAATCAAATTTGATCACTGTGCAAATTCAAAGTTTAAACAGTGTGGTGTAAACAGACTTAAAATTGTAAAATTTTCAAAAAATCTAAAAAAAAATATTTCATTGTGCCATCTAACAAATAATTAAGTATATATTTATTTAATATCATAGTAAAAGATTAATTGTATTGTCATTTCATGATATATAAACTCTGTATAAATATTGTACCTACTTGATATTCAATAATCATCATTACCATATCAGCCATAGGTTGTCCAGTGCTGTATCACACATAGGCTTCTTTCAATAACTTTCACTTCGACTGTTTGGAGGTAGCTAACACCCAGCGAGTCCCTGTAGCCTGATCAGGTCGTATGTCCATCTGAAGGGTGGCCGTCCTACGCTACGCTAGCTGGTATGTGATCTCTCTTCTAGAACCTTTCTGCCTCATCTCCTGTTTTTCGATTTATGTTCTCTGTCTATTGCCACTTTAGCTTACTGATATGCTTGGCTATCTCAATGATTTTCGTTCGTTTGCGGATATCCTGGTTTCTGATTCGATCTCGCAGAGAAACCCCAAGTATATTCGCTCTACAGCTCGCTAAGCGACCACAAGCTTTCTTAAGAACCCCACAATTAGAGACCACGTCTCGTCGCCGTAGGTCATCATTTAGCTACACGCGCTGGTTGAAGACAGTCTTGCTGCCGTTGAAGCCGCAGGCTGGTTGAAGGTCTTCAATCAGTGTGTGTGACATACATATAAAACATGATATTATAAGGATATATATAAAATTGAACACAACTAGCAATAAAATTGTACACAATTAGTAGACCCGAGCAGCTTTGCTTACAAATAAATTAACACGTCGTCGATATAGTTTTTTAGCCCCTTATGCTGGAGCCGCACTTGCGCCTATCGTCCCGAAGTTATATGCGCACTAAGGCACACGCAGTTCGGAATATATGCAAAGATAGTCGGTCACATCTGCATTTATCGTGTCATTGGACAAAACTTTGTGACGATAAGACGCAAGTGCGGCTCCAGCATTAGGGATAAAAAAATAGCCTATGTTTAATCTGATATTCAACTATATCCATACCAATTCCATCAAAATTAGTTGAGTGGTTTACCCTTGAAGCGTTACAGACAGCAGACAAACATATAGACAGACTGACAGACAGACTTTTATGACAAAAAGTATGCATGGCTGTGGTGACTCTCGATGATGACTCCCATGATGACTGAATGATGACTGACTGTTGGTGATTCAGTCGGGGTGTTTATAGGCCTGTGGATGGAACAATGTCGAAGTTTAAAGATATTCGAATTAAATTTTATATATTAGGTAGCCCATAGAGGTACATTGAGTAGGAACTCATATTAAGCATATAATTTGAAATTTGATAAAATAATTTTGACATACATTGTGTAAATTTACAAAAATAATGGGCAATAAATATAAAGGAATACATGACTATAGTATAAAACGTAAGTAATTTTACAACTCTCATAAAGAAAAGGGAAAACATAAAACTATAAATATAATTACAAAAGAAAAAGTAAAGTATCACACCTGTGTCTTTGATGAGCACATTAAACTGTTGGTTCCAATTATGGCTAGAAATAGGTGATATTTCTTACGTTAACCACTCACCACGACAAACGGTGAACCGGTGAATAAATAACGCGGAAAGTCTGTAGAATATCCATTTACCCTGCCAACCCCGTAAGTAACCGCCGTGATAATGCATAAATTTATTCAGGAATTCTTAAGAGATAATTGTCTACATTATATTAATAATATCTCCTTATTTCTTTAGTTCCTTTTAAGGATGAAGAAAACTTTATCCTCAAAAGGAAATCTCAGAAACTGCTTTTGAGTTATGATAAAAATATTTTCACTTCCGTGCTTTTGATGTCACTGAATAACTATCTAAGGAAAGTCAGTATCACCAAAGAAGTCAGTGGACTGAGAAACGATCTTAGAAATGGGTGTCGCAGACTCTGCGGGGAGTTGTTACAAGATGCAGGGGAATAACAGGATTTAGCGATACGTAAGAAATTATACACTATTTTACTTTCTGAACTATGACTATCGTAACTTTGTGCATTAACTGTTATATATAACTTATACGTTTCGCTGAGCGCATTCATTGATGATAAAAATCTATATATTATAAAAAAAATAAAGTCTTGATCGTGGTCATTATTACTCAACAATATACCATTATAACTTGAGTTATACAACGTTTATAAATGGAATAGGCTAAGAACAATTGAAATATAACATTTCATCAATAAAATAAAAAATATGAATAAAAATTTATCTTGCTGGCATTAAAACATTTGAATTTATATTTTATTTTTTACTCACTTTTTGTTCTTGTTAACTTTCTGCTGCTGAAGAAGCTAAAATCCCCTTTAGTTATAGATGATTTAATAAATCAATTTGCCGAAAAAATTCAGGAAAAATGTATATTTAATTTGAATTGTTTGGCTAGGTCCCGACAATTCATCATCATCCCCGTATTGAACCTGGGCTCCTTTGAAGAATAGACTAACTGAAGTTCTGCCAGGCAAGTCGTAAAAGTCGACCGATTGGCTATGCGAGTCATTACCATCGTGGCCACTAGATGCTAGAGTTCGGCACTGTCTCGCCCGGGTAGGGTACCACTGCCTTACCTATTCCTGCCGCAATAGCGTCAATGCTTGTCACTATCGTGTTCCGGTTTGGAGGGTAAGGTAGCCGGTAAACTTATGCATGTGGCATTAGACCTTACCACAAGATAGCAACGCACCACCAACATTTTTGTTGTCTATAGGCGATGATTGACTCTTTCCATTAGGAGACCTATCTGCTTGTTTGCTATCTTATGATATAAAAAAAAAATCAACAAATATTTATTTTAATTTCATGCCAATTTTTGTGTTTCGAACGCAATGACAGGTTCGAAACCTGGGTCGAGCAAAAGCGTTATTGAGGTTTTTTTGAGGATTTCTTGTAAATCAAAAAAATTCAGAATTAGCTCGGATTCTGATCGGAGTGCTATCACTTCTTTGTCTCAGATGAGTACGTAAAGTCATCGGCCCCGGTTATCGCTAGAAATAGTCGAAAATCGTTATCAGGTTACCGCCTATTTCTTTAACTGACAACCTAGTAAATCGTAGTGAATCGAAAGGCCTACAGACGTTTAACTTATTGTGTCTTTCTCACATGGTAAAACGGGTGTGATGATACTTTTAATACAAATTAAATTCACATACTACCAACTCTGAATTTACATTACGGGCACTCGGGGTTGTTGCCTAGGGTGGTAAATTTTCAGAGGCCGCAAAATACGGATGGTGACAAAAAACTCTTCGTGTTATCGAACATACTTTTATTCCCCATTTCTACTATTATGGGTTGATTGATGATTTTAAGACCTAAGTCAACTTCTGTTTTTGACGGCGGGTTTTGATCTTTTTGCCAGATTTCATAAAATCGTAATAATAATAAAATCGATTAAATCTAAGACCGATAAAATTTGTTATTATAAACTTTTGTAAGGTGTGAACGGTGGGATGCGGACACAGTTCACCTTATTTAGTTCAGAAACAGTAGTGTTGTTGTGGAAACAGTATAGTCGACGGTATAAATAGTGCACACGTTTTGTTTAATAAAGCGTCTTAAAACAAATTAATCAATGAAGAGAATTTAAACAAACCTACGGTGTAGATAGTTTTCAAAGTATTAATGTGTTCCAGTGCTCGAAATAAACGTAAGATTGAGAAGATGGTTCTTCTAAATTAAAAAAAAAATACTTATTGTCGTAACCAATATGTAAGATGTTTAGTACCGACTAGTTGACTCGCGCAGCTTTTCTATGTCATAAGAGAGCAAACAAGCAGATGAGTCTCCAGATGGAAAGAGTCATCCACCGCCTGTAGATACCAAAGATGTTAATGGTGCGTTGCTATCTTATGGCAAGGTCTAATGCTACACGCATAAGTTTACCGGCTACCTTACCCTCCAAACCGGAACACGACAGAGATAATTACTGATGCTATTGCGACAGGAATAGGTAAAGCGGTAGCCACGATGGTAGTGACTCGCATAGCCAATCGGTCGCCTTTTACGACCTATCTGGCAAGTGGCAGAACAGCAGCTGGCCTATTCTTCAAAGGAGCCCAGGACAAACAATATATTTCATATAAACTTAATGTGCCTTTTCAGCGTCGTAGTTCTTTCTGAAAAAGGAGCCTTTGTTATAACCCGGGTATTGAATTATCTCCTTGGCAATTTTCATCAATTTTTTTGTGGTTTAGCCGTGTAAATGTAACAGATAGACTTACGCATTTCCAGTATTTGTATGGATCATATTATTTTAGTCCGAGCCGGTAAAAGGTAAACGTTTAGCTTTTAGCATTACGACTGCTTCATGAGAGAGCTTACCATAGTCTTGCCCGAGTTTTTGTACTACCGTCTTGCATCGTCTTGCTTATATATACGGGCTGTAAAGATAAACACCGTTGTCACTAAAACCATAGGTAGTTGATTAATTATAAATATGTTTATGTGAATTTAAAAATAAAAAAAAACGTTGCTTTCTTTCAAAAGTATAAGAAAGTTTCTCTGACTGACACCGTCTGACTGACTTCTATCTGACACCGTCCGTAAATTCATGGATACTATTTACAAAGGGCGCTGACCTGCCGCACTGGCCGTCCGGCCGGCTTGCGGTGTCTCAACAAGCGCTGTTTTCCGCGCTCCGTCCACTTTTCCGTGCACTTGTATAGGGTGATATAATTTTGAGAAAAAATGCATTACTTTAAAAAAAATTATTTAATTTACGTCCTGTAATGTACAGCCTGTATTACTGCTACAATACCTTTAGTGCTACTCACAGTCGTCTCGGACATATTATCGGTATACTTATGCATGTGGTATAAAATATGCTACACGGATGATAATAGATTCTTAACATATTTAGTGACTATAGGTAATGATTATCTCTTGCAGTCAGGTGAGTCATCTGCTTGCTCGCTCTTCTATAATGTAAAAAGGGTTCGTTGTTGTTTTTTTAAATACACGAATAATTACCAGTTTTGATGGGTTAATGCAGTCGAGATAAGATCACTTGCTGGATGAATACGTGACGTAGTTATGTTAGTGTGAGGTTAGTATTGGAAAAAAAGCAGTTCAAGTTTAAATGGCCAAGTGACGTATGGTATTCACTTTACTGTACCTAACCCGAAAGGGTTTTGTAGCACTATACGTCGAGTATACTGACGTATTAATATAAGATTTTATTTTTATAACATTAGCTAACAACCAGTTGAATGATAAAAATAGATAAGGGCGTACTCCCTTGGAAACTATTTTTATTTTCTACATAATTAGCTAACAACCAGATAAATGTTAAAAACAGATAACGGCGTTTGGTCTTTGAAATTAGATATTTATTTTTTACATCATTATTCAGCTAACGACATGAATGATGAAAATAGAAAAAAGCATACTCCCTTTAAAATGTCATTTTTTTAGACATTAAGTTAATTAGCAACTGAAAACGTTAGCCGTGAGTTTGCACAATTGATACATTCAAACGAGAACAAAGGTTTTGAACTAGCTGTGTTAGCGACTTCGTCCGGATGTAAAACTTCTAAAATAAAAGTAGTCTAAGTTACTTATTATTACATCAGATATCTGCCAGTAAAAGTCCCATCAAAATCAGTCCAGCCGTTTCAGAGATTAGCCGGACACATGCAATAAACAGACAGACAGACAAAAAATTTAAAAATTGTGAGTTTGGTATATGTACCGTGTATACTTCCATATGTATTTAGAAAAAAAACCAGTTATTTTAGTATTACAGACACTCCAATTTTATTTTAGCGATGATATTGAAAATTATAGTTTTGCTCCACCATATGTACTTGTTTGAGGTACTTATAATCGTATCTAAATGATTGCTACATCAAGCAGTATCTAAAGTAGCTGGTACAGTTTCAGCAGATTTACTAATTCCTATTATAATATAGAAAAAAATGGATCTTAATTAATACATTTATAGCAAAATTAAGTATTGAGTAGAGTTAATCGTATAGCATAGTAATTTTAACTCTGAAAAACAAAATCTTTGTGCACTAAAGCTTCCCTTTGTATTTAGCAAAAAAGCTTAATTTATTTTTACTTTTTGTTTTATATGTATCCATTTATCATTTCTCGCTAAGTCTTGATTAAATACAAATTAAATATTGGAACATTGAAGCCACGCATGCACAGTAATTAAAACCATTTTAAAAAATAAAATAAGAATACATTTCCTTTGAGGTTTATGATTTTCAGTGTTTTTTTATAAAATCTATGTCATACCATCTATGTCATTTATTAGTAAAAACAGCCTCAATTGTGTGTGTAATTGGTAATCAGATTAGGTATCTGTAGGGCTGCTCTTGAAAACCGATTTCAATTTTAAATGAATATTTAATGAACTTTGAAGTATTTCGTATATACTCTGGACAACTATATTCAAATATTGGATTCGGCGACAGCGCCACACGGATTTTGAATTTTTTTGGAATTACTCATTATTGCTTTTATTCGTTATTTTGTTTAAAACGGTACTTAAAATTTCCACTTGTGACACTGGCTTGACACGCAACGATGACATCTTTTTCCAATAATTAGGTCGTTACTATACTGATTCAATGTGGTATTGCCCACATTGAATCAGTATAGTACTGATTTTAGCAGTGATTTTAATAGTACCGTTTTTTGACGATATTCGAAACTTATCGTTTTTATATATATATATATATATATATATATATATATATATATCTTTTTTGTATATTGGTTTAAGATTTATATTGTTTTTAAGATTAGGCCTGCAGGTGTTATTGTTTAGTCTACAGGCGAATTTCGACCACAAGGCGATCGCTAGTGAAATTAAATACGAAAACTGAAGTAGTGCTCGGACAGCGGAGGGAATGATTTGAAGTGAGTTTTTTTAAATTTTTTATTTTTATACCATAACATAGCAAACAAGCAGATGGGTCTTCTGATGGAAAGAGTCAACCATCGCCTATAGACACCAAGGATGTTAATGGTGCGTTGCTATTTTGTGGCGAGCTCTAATGCCACACGCATAAGTTTATCGGTTACCTTACCCTCCAAACCAGAACACGAACACGGATTGTGACTGATGACCATAAACATTTGTATTTCTGGGTTTGGGTGGTAAATATATTTCAGTACTAGCTGCCGCGTGCAGCCCACTGCATTATAAAAGTTTTTGGCGAATCACCTAATTTTTCAGGGATAAAAAGTATCCTATGTGCTATTCCAGGTTATCATCTACGTGTGTGCCAAATTTCATTCGAATCCGTTCAGTGGTTTTTGCGTGATTGAGTAACAAACATCCATCCAAATATCCATCCAAACATCCAAACTTTCGCATTTTTAATATTATTAATTAATTAATTAATTATTAATTAATTAATATTTTAATATTAATTAATTAATATTAACAAAGTAACACGCCTATTACACGCAAATAATTTGCTTACTTTTGGGCTAGATCAATTCATGTTATTTATCCACTAAATATTTACTTCTTTATAAATAACGTTTAAAATTAAAGCGATCATCTTTAATTTTTAAACGTTATAAAGAAATAAATAGGCAATAATCCATGCAAACATATTGTGTGTGATCTTAACAATGGAAATGTAAACGTTGAAATGTATATTATTAAGATAGTTAAGATCATACATTATATTTTAATGTATGATCTTAACAATGGCAATGAATAAAAATAACTACGTTAAAAAAAACCGACTTCAAAAACTAAAATGTAAAAAATAATGAAGATTTAATATTAATTAAATACTACCTATTATTTATATGTGCTATTTACTAATAGGTTTGAAGTCGGTGCCAAACCAATTCGGCACGCACGCGCGGGCAGACGTCGTTGATGGACGCGGACGTCGTGTTAAATTTATGTATTATAAATTTTTGAAAGAAAGAAAGAAAATATTTATTTGCAAGAATATGGGTGTTACAAGTTGTTAAAAATAAATTAAGCTAACAACGTATTCTACCATTATGTGGTGTAAATTCAAAATTAAAAATTTCGATGCGTTTTAGCTTAATTGATAAATCTACATTAATTCACATTTAGTTTAGGAATTCTGTTGAATAAAGTTTAGTAATTATTTTTATTATTATTCTTCTTATTGATTGGAGCTGCTTATAATATTAACATTTAGTTACTTTTTATTAGGTATATTTACGCATTTTAACCTTTAAAATAGTCATTTTATTGTATTAATTTGCTCGTATTCATTTCAGTGATTAAAATATTAATATTTGTTTAAGGCTTGGCACCGACTTCAAACCTATTAGTAAATAGCACATATAAATAATAGGTAGTATTTAATTAATATTCAATCTTTAATATTTTTTAAATTTTAGTTTTTGAAGTCGGTTTTTTTAACGTAGTTATTTTTATTTAATACTTTTAAGTGTATTGTTGTATTGTCAATTATTTATGGGTTTGCTACGCTACGATGAGCTACGACACCGTACAGCAACCAAGTCTGCACAGCAACGTGAGAACCGGCTAGCGGCAACGCGTCAGACGTCACAAAGGCTTCGTTCAATGACTGAGCGTAATTTTATAACTACCGTACGTCAATATGCTGAAGTACCATGCACAATCTGTAAGTAATTATTACATCCAAAACAGGACACGTCATTAGCCACAGCACATTTTGATTTCCTTCCGGAGGAGCTGCCTTTGCTCGACTACCATAAAAAAAATACAAGTTCCTTTTCAGAACTGGAACAACATGGAAGTTATGTCTATTTCCTGAACTGACCGAATTGACAGACGTAGAACAAAGACTTTTGTGTCAAGATTTTATAACTAGTTACCACCAAGTACCAAAGTGCTCGTCAACACCAATCAAATGAGCCCAAACTCGATAGAGTTGTGTCATTTTAGTACTGAGCTCCTCTGGCCACCTTCTGGCTTCATCATCGGAACTTGGAGGATCCTAGTTACCACCAAGCACCGTAGTGCTCGTCAACACGAATCAGACGAGCCCAAACTCGATAGAGTTGTGTAATTTAAGTACTGAGCTCCTATGGTCACCTTCTGGCTTCAATATCAGACCCTGGAGGATCCTAGTTACCACCAAGCGCCAAAGTGCTCGTCGACTTCGATCAAACTAGCTCGAACTCGATAGAGGTCTGTCATTTAATTACTGAGCTCTTATGGCCACCTTCTGGCTTCATCATCGGAACCTGGAAGATCCTAGTTACCACCAAGTACCAAAGTGCTCGTCAACACGAATGAAACGAGCCCAAAGTCGATAGAGTCTTGTTATAAAACGATTTTTAACCATTTAATTACTGAGTTCCTGTTGTCGCCTTCCGATTCCATCATCAGATCAGGTCTATCTCATAATAAGTTTTTATTGTCATCCAATTTACATACGTATACAAAATTTCAGTTCAATCAGTAACCGGGAAGTGGATCAAATTTACTTGCAAGATTTGATTTCAGACATCGGCATAGGTAAAATAATAAATAATAAATAAATAAATAAATAAATAATAAATAAATATTCACGGGACAAATTACACTTACTGTTCTAACCCCAAAGTAAGCAAATTATTTGCTTGTGTTATGGGTGTCAGTCAGCGATACTAATACATAGAAATACATATATAAATACTTTTATATACATAATAAACACCCAAACCCGGAAATACAAACATTTATGCTCATCACACAAATGCTTGTCCCCGTCGGGGATCGAACCCGAGACTAACACCTGGGACTAACACCCATAACATAAGCAAATAATTTATTTACTTTAGGGTTAGATCGATTTGTGTAATTAGTCCAGCAGTATTATTATTATTACTATTATTATTATTATTTGGAACCCAAAACATCACAATCATAAAAATAAATAAAATATGCTCATAAAATAAAAACTACTGGGCCTACCTGAATCAAATTTTTATGGGACCAATTCGAAGCTATTCCGCATTAAACAAACAAAGAAGAAAACAAAAGAATCACGTAAATCGGTTCAGAAACCTCGGAAAAATCGGTGTACATACATAAAAAAATATATATACCAGCCGAATTGAGAACCTCCTCCTTTTTTTTGAAGTCGGTTAAAAATAACTTTACTAAACTATTATAAAAATATATGTAGTTTTTTAAGTATTGCACGAAAATAGGAACTTGGGCTTGACGGGTTTTTGATTTGTCACAGTTGTCTATTAAAGAACAGTTGAAATGGGTTATCTATTCTGTCGCCAGTGGCAACAAACTTTAGCAAATAGGAAATTAAAAGCGAAATTGATATTTTTCTTTGAAATATAACATTAGATTTTCTTACAAAAACATTAGATTTCAATGAATATACAAATGTGTCACTAGTCGATGTTTACGGCATTTTTCGTATATTTATATTATTTTGTTTTCCTCAGATATACGCAGAAATGTTATCATTATTTTTATATAAAGAACACGCGACGTATCGTACACAAAACTCTGTAAACCGGTTGTACCTGTAGACCATCCCTGAAATTTCTCGCTAAGTTGATGTATTTGAGCTCAAAGGAACAAAAACTATACATGTTGGTCTGAGTGTACTATCAAAAATATATCCCATGTTAATTCTGGATAGTGTTAATTTATATAAATAATGAATACCGCTGGTGCTAGTCAATATACCTACTAGGTAATACATGGAATTACCTATGTATATTATATAATAAAAACCCTGTCAGACTCGCAAAGATATTGTTTGGTAGCCTAATACAATCACATATTCGTTATTATTTCGTGGTTATCAATAGAGTGAGAAACTTTCACACCCTTCCAAATTACCATTGTATATCTGTTTTGTTAACCTTTTAACTACCATTCTTTTACCTGGCCGTAGATGATGCAGCAGATACAACATTTATTGTATAATTTCCACCATGTTGGTATTCGATCAATCTGATCATGGCACGTCGTCTTCCACAATCGCAATGTATGTCTGTTTTGTTAAACTTCCATTAATACGTGAAGAAAAATCTTTTAAGACAATTGCACGAACAGTAGCGTATGAATTTTGGCTTACTTAAATCTTACATTGTGGAGGAAAGCAAAACTTAATTTTTTTAAATAATATGCACTAGAAATACATGGTATTAACGAAAACAACATTACACACACACACACACACGAAATTCATATGACATTATGTATGTCGCTATGTATACATGGATACTATTTTCTTTATGGCTAAAATCAATTTTCAAACTGAAAAGAGATTATTTTCTTTAGTCTATAGTCGAATTTCGGCCTCAGGCGATCGCTAGTATATGTAGTTAGTTAATGCACATGTTTAGTTTTATTAACTGGAGTTGTACACTGTAACTTATAGCGGTACTCATTAAGCGGGCTAAGAATTGTGCACTGGTTTTCCACCGTAAAATTCAGATGTAAACCTTCATTAGTATGCTAGAAAATGTCGTTTCCTTTAAACGCATGAGCTCTCTAATTTAATACTCGTATAATATGTCTGGACATCAACGACAATCCATTAAATAAAACTAAAAAGACTAACAAGTTGGTTACAGATGACACACATACATATATTTTCACGCCAGATCTCATACCGCATTTACACATTCGTAGGTACCGCGAAGCGAATGGTGAGGCGAATAACGCACACGCATGTGTAAACAGTGCGCTCGCTATTCGCTTCGTGCTTCGCTTCCCAATTCGCGCGCTCGCGTTGGTAGCGGTTTTTTGGACACGAATGGCAACATGAACTTACATACGTTCGCCTGCATTCAGTGTCAGCTAGTGCCCGACTAACAGGACGTGTAGACAAAATGGAGTGAAATACAAATTTTAGAATTCTTAAACATTTATCAAAAGAAGAGCTCATTTAACCGTCCCGATGGTCCAGTGGTAAGCGAGCGTAACTATAAATTGAATGGGGCTCGGGTTCGATTCCAGACAGGGACAAAAATTTATGTATAAAGCACACATCTTTGTATTTCTGGGTCTGAGTGTTTTTATGTATGTAACAGTATTTATATATTATGTATTTCTGCCTATTAGTATCTTTGACTAACACCCATAACATAAGCAAATAATTTATTTACTTTAGGGTTAGATCGATTTGTGTAATTAGTCCAGCAGTATTATTATTATTACTATTATTATTATTATTTGGAACCCAAAACATCACAATCATAAAAATAGATAAAAGAAAAACAATGCATGGAACTGTATATCAACTAGTATTGGATTTTTGAGAATTTCTATTTTAAGCATCATATCAATATAATTGTATAAACTCAATAGATGTAGCGCGCATGCCACCATTATTTTCACGTACTCTATGTTCGTGTGCGAATGTCAAAATGATTCACCCCACGAATGCGTAAACAGTAAGTTCGTGACGGCGCTCGATACGAATGTTTAGTCGAATGTTCGTCGAGTGACGAGACGAATAGCGAACACGAATGTGTAAATGCAGTATTACGGGTAGGCAGAGAGAACCGAGTGCCATACATCGCGATCTTTGTAGACTTATCTCGCGTTTTCTACATTCATTAATCTCTGCGTACAAACACGCTATTTGCGAAGACTTTTGACACCACCCAATCAATCTGATCACGTTATGTCAGTCTTGGTCTTCCCCGGTACCTACATCCTTCCACATTGGCATTGTATATCTGTTTTGTTAACCTTTTATCTACCATTCTTTTACCTGACTGGCCATTCTTTTACCTCATTTCTCCCATGCTGGTTTTCCTCCGTGTTAGTCCGTGCTCCTTAGAAGAACAGGCCTACTCATGTAATGGCAGGTATGTCGTAAAAGGCGACCGATTGCCTATGTGAGTCAATACCATCGTGGCTACTTGGTGGTAGAGTTCTGCATTGTCTCGCCTAAGTCTGATACCACCGCCTTACTTATTTTGCCGTAATAATGTCAGTGCTTGTCACTGTCGTGTTTCGATTTGGAGGGTAAGGTAGCCGGTAAACTTATGCGTGTAGCATTAGACCTCGCCACAAGATAGCAACGCACCATTAACATCTGTGGTGTCTATACACAATGATCGACTCTTTCCATTAGGAGATCCATCTGCTTGTTTGCTATCGAATGAGATAAAAAAAACAAATCCTTCGCCTATTACGATCTGCCTAGCAGAAAGGCAGTTAGTTTATTATTCACAAGAGCCCGGACTAACACAGGGGAAACGAGTTTTGATTGTGAATGTATATATATTCACTTGTTGTATGTATGTTTATGTATGAACACCGAGTAAAGCTCAGTATCAGGTGCAAATATTACTGGAAGGCAACAACGTCATAAAAAGTAGAACGGTATTTCTGAAACGTTCCGAGCAGGCCTTTGTTGCTAACCTTTCACAGCTTCTCTCAATTTGAATTTAAAATTGTTTTAAATTCGGCTTAAACATGCACATTTTTAAGGAATTTCATAATGTTTTTGTAACTTTTTACGTTTATTTTAATATCTAAATAATATTTGGCATTCTCGTTTGAATAATATATGTCAATTTCGGATTCTTGTGAAGATGGCTCTCTTATTGGAAAAAATGACCGTTGCATTTTGGATACCGAAGATGTTTTTGATAATTTTGTTTCTCTCGCAATTTCAAAGTGAAATTGTTTTAAATTAGACATAATATACATGTGCATTGATAAGGAGTTTAATAATACTATTTGAGATATCCTAGCATTTATTTTATTATCTCAATAGCATATTAATGTCTTAAATTCGATTCCTGAGTCTAGTGAAGATGTTTTACTTTCGATTTTATATTTGTTACGATCATAATTTTCGATGGTTCTCCTGAAGAAAGAGATGACTATTTTTTAGAGGCCAAAGATGTGTATGGTGCATTGCTAACTGTATAGCGGGGTTAGAATGCCACATGTATAAATTTTACCGGCTACCTTGCCCTCCTGACCAGAACACGACAGGGACAAGCACTGTAGGTATAACGGCAAAAATAGATACGATGGTATTCACAGACCAACATGAATACTAATAGACACGCTAGTGGGAAAGAAACGTGTCGCCGTGCATATGAGCAAACGCTCCTATTACTGTCAAAAATGTCACACATTTGTAGGTTATATTATATTGTGAAAAAATAGAAATAAACCATGTTCTACTGTTTTATCGTATCGAAGGAGATGACAAGCTTTAAAAAATTACCCTTGAAATGATTTTACTTTAGCGGTAAGTAGTGTAACTCTATATTTCTGTGTGTAAATGTAAGCTACTCTGACAAACTAAGAATTTATGAAAGGCGTATCCATTTAATTCGTGATGGTATCAAACGCAGGCAAGACGTTGCAGAACTCTACCACTTAATTTTACAAAGAGCTCATCAAAGCCTTTTCAATTAATGTATCCACTTTCCACCTTCGTACACCACACGTCTTAATGAAAGATTTTATCCTTGAAGCTTAGTGATTTACCACTTCGATTTTCATGCAAATTCCTTGCTCAAACGGTAAAACTCTGAGGCAGTTTCCCTCACACGGTATTCCCAAGGAGTCACATGGGTATTTTTAAGAGTTTGTTAAAAGTTTCTTCAGGGGGCGGCATCTTATTAGCGGCTTATATATCTCCTTTTGTTGCTAATGTCCATGGAAAGTGGTGACTGCTTTTCATTTGTTGGACTAGGCTTGTTTGTCGTCAATTTCTCTATAAAATTGTAGTAGTAACGAAGTTAGATCAACTTTCTCTTACTTACCACCCTAATCTAGCAGTAAGGTAGTTAATATTATCTTCACAAAGACCCCGGTCATCGCCACTACTGGGTAGTAAAATTCTGCAACATATCACCTTAGTTTGTATAATATATACTAGCAAAAAGCAGAGCTTTGTAAGGGCTCGCTAAGTTATATTACCTAGTAATATTCTTAGGAAAATATTTTTATGCGAATTACATCTTTTAACGTATCATGGACAACATCTTTTAATGTATCATGGACTTTATTTATTACATTCGCATTAAAGGCGTCTTCAGGCTTTGTATCTGGGTAGGCACAGAAAAATAAAACCAAAATAAAAAATAAAATTTTTCTAAGATATAATAAGATAAATTTTTTTAGTACTTATGTATAAGAAAAATTCTTTAAAATGTTTTTCTTGGTTGATTAAAACACGATTTCTGTAATTATCAATGTTATCTACACAGAACAATTATAAAGGTTATCTACATATTTTACACCATATTTTCTGGTCTACCTATAATATAGTATCTGCCTATAATATGTAGCAACTCAAGATCTATCTCGCGCCACCACTTCGCTCTTGAAGTCTAATATTGATAGAAATCAGTTTTTATTTATGGTAACATTTTTGTAAAAGAGTTTTCTAGGAAAAATGAGTCTTAAAAATAAAAGTTGGTCTTATTAAGAAAATTTAATTTAATTAACCTTCACTGACGAATAAACTGATTTTGAGGCAATTTATGCATTAGACGTAATTTTTTGAGGAATAGAGCTGATTAGTTTTTGTACTCAATCAGTACATTAATCTGGAATTTATTTAAAAAAAAATCTGTTTCGCCACAATTTTTTTTTGGTTTTTTCAAAATTTCTCAAAATCTCTTGGGCCCATTTGGTTCAAATTTTCAGGAAGTATAAGTTGAGCGGAATCCAATCGAATGCCATCAACCGCGTTTCGATCGATCCAGGCGTTCAAAACTTATGAGTTATTGAGACACATACACTCACACACACACACACACACACACACACACACACACAAACTCCATTTTTGAAAATCGGAGCAAAATCACTAATCTCCCTATCTACATACGCAGTGGGAAGTTAAAAAGTACAAGTGTTTTAATAGATTAATATTGTATTAAAATGGAGTGAATGAAAATGAATTAAATGAAATAAAACTACCACGCCAAAGCTTTAACCTAAAAGTGGGATATTTTTTCAGTAAAATGTACCACTAAAGGGCACAGATCGTCGCCTAGTGTAGTTTTGTAGCATTTTAACTCGTTAGTTTTATAATAGGTGGCGTTAGCAGTAATAAAATTCTAATACAAAATGTATCTTCTATTTCTTTTAATGTTTATGAAATAGCATTTTAATGGTAGATAACATATCTAGACATGAATTTAAATCACCACTTCAAAGCTCAAACCTAAAAGTGCGATACTTTTTTAGTAAAATGTACCACAAAAGTGCATAGAAAGTCCCCTAGTGTATGGCTCGCTTCGCTCGCCCTAATAACAATAACATCGGTACGTGTCACTATCGTGTTCTAATTAGTCTGGCATTTCACACACCATGCAGATGACAATGCTCCATTTGTGTAGTTAGGCTATGGTTGTCTCTTTCCATCAGGAAAGCTGCTGCCAAGTTGCTGCGTTTTTGGTATCCCATGATAAAAAAATGCGGCAGGCTTACTTGTGCTTATCGCAATAGCGTCAATGTTATCGCTGTTATGTTCTCGTTTAGACGGTCAGATGGTCAAGAATTGTATACATGTAGCATTTCAGACACGATACGCGAAGTGCAAAGCACAAATGACATTGGAAAAACTATCTGCACCTCTATCTATTAGAAAAACCAACTGCCTGTTTAAATCTTCGGCAATAATAAAACCTTGCAAGTGCTATATTACCTTGGTTAAATGACAGTCACACATTGGTTAGTAAGTGTGTTTTTAAACTGTAATTTAGTGAGATTTTCCTTAACCTTATATACTAATAATTTACATGTTTGGCCGCGTGATGGAATGTGGTGTGATAACACGTCCGAGCATGAACGTGTTCTATCGTGCCCGTTACATGATAGTCCAATCACCCGCAATGTAGGTTTCGGTGATCCTCATCACAATATTGCGTACTATGAAGACATTTTTGTCATTGTTTTACATAAACGAATCCCTTAAACAAAACATTTTTTCACAAACCTGCATTATATTTAAAGACCTATCTAACGGCACTTACTGTGGGGTAAAGAGATAAAATATATTTTCAATTTACCTGTAGAGAAGGTACTCTAAATTTTTTTCTATATTTAATTTTACCACTTTTTCGGCGTGACTAATATGTATATTTTTGCTAAATTATAGATTTCTAGTACTGAGAGTCCCTGAGCTAAGCTGCGATTAGATGGGCGGGCGGACATGGCGAAACTATAAGGGTTTCTTGTATATTGCCAAAACCCCAAAAATAAAAAGACGTGTGTCTGTAATTATGTACGCACGTAAGAAGATATACATCTTTGGTCACTCCAAATAAAAATCTTTTTAAAAATTGTATCCTTTGCATTATCCTATGTTTGTAGAAAAAACGACACTAGTAATAAAAAAAAAGTTACTTAATACATTGAAAGAAAGTTTTAATATAACGCATTATCCAGCTAAATAAATTTTATTTAAATATCATAATAATTATTTATACATAGGTAATTAAAAATTGTCAATTTTTTTGAAAATATCTTGATGTTGACTCGCTAATTTCATGCTGTCGGTTTTTCTTGACGGTGTGCGCGCGCATCGTAAAATTTACTCTCTAATTTTTCTGTAACGCGCCAAAAGAAGTATAACTTCAAAAGAAACTTTCGCTTTTTACGAAGTGCCTAACAGGAAAACAAATGATCTATAATTCAAGAGAGGCCTTTACCTAAACGATGTAAAATAATATACAATAGTTATAATTTGCCTGATTTCGCAACACAAGTAAACTTTTTTTTACAATTTAGCTGAAGCAGTTGGTCTGAATGACCGTTCCTGCAAAATTGGGCTGTTTGGGCGAGTGTAGACTAGTCAGCTCAATGCAGAGTGAGAAAGAAGAGTAATATTACATATCACTAGGTGGTAGAGTTCTGTATTGTCTCGCCCGGGTCTGGTACCACCGCCTTACCTATTCCTGCCGTAATAGCGTCAGTGCTTGTCACTGTCGTGTTCCGTTTTGGAGGTTAAGGTAGCCGGTAAACTTATGCATGTGGCATAAGACCTCGCCACAAGATAGCAACGCACCATTAACACCTTTGGTGTCTATAGGCGAATGTTGACTCTTTCCATCATGAGACCCATCTGCTTGTTTGCTATCTTATACTATGAAAAAAAAATTTTTTTTCTAGTCATATTCACCCTATTTCAATTTACAACTTGTTGAAGTATATTTATAAATAAAAAAGCCGAATTCAAAAAAAATAAATTAATCCAAATTAAAAAAGCATAAGCATAAGATTATATTAATATCTTAGAGATTTTTATGGTTTTATTATTAACTAGCTGTGCCCGCGACTTCATCCGCTTAGAAAAGAATAGCCCAACTGCCGTTCTGCCAGGCAGGTCGTAAAAGGCGACCGATTGACTATGTGAGTCACTACCATTCTGGCTACAACGTGATAGAGTTCTCTATTGTCTCGCCTGGGTCTGGTATTGCCACGTTACTTATTCCTGCTGCAATAGCGTCAGTGCGTGTCACTGTCGTGTCCCGGTTCGGTGGATAAGGTCGCCGGTAAACTTGTGCATGTGGCATTTGACCTCGCTACAAGACAGCAACGCACTATTAACATCTTTCATCTATAGGCGATGGTTGATTCTTTCCACCAGGAAACCCATTTACTTGTTTGCTGTAGTAAATTACTCGAATTAATCGATCGTTTATTCTTACATGAAAAAAAAGTATTTAAAAATACCGCTCTTTTTTCTAGTTGGTTAAAAATACGAGTTCGCTGAATTTCTTTTGCTGGATTATCCCACTGTCTGGCTTACAACCTAATGATTTTTAAACCAAAAGGCTTACAAACTGATAGTAATTAAATAGTTTTTGATCCGTCGAAATGGACAAGGGTGATTTGAATAAAACACTTTAAGCTTCATGAGTTTTACGACACGCCAAAAACGTTAAGAACAAAAAAACAAAACAATCATTTGATGTCAAGTAACCATTATTTATACGAAGCCTTCGAAATATACTTTGTGAGCTTTCAGCGAATTTCGAGTAACATAAATTTTCTCATAATATTTTATTCGAGAAAATTTCGCTAAAAACGAGTTAATTAGCTGTGACAGGTTTCTATGCAAAATATTTTGATTTTAATTTCCACCTCAAATATAAGATCAAAGAAAGCAATATACGAGTATATTACAAGGTTATCAAATATAAATTACTTTGTACAAAACCCACAAATTAACTGAAGATTTAATTAAGTCATATGTATGAGATGTATGAGATGCCTCTGAAATTATAATTATTAATATTAACAGCGTTATAAAATAAATAAATTACTTTAAATGAAGCCCACATATTCAAGAAGAATTAATTAAGTCATATATAAAGTTGGCCTGAAATTGTGATGAACTAATTTTAGTAATGTTACGTCGGTAATGTTAGAGTGATATATGAAGGCAAATTGACAGAGATACTACGTGCGGTTTATAGGATGGAAGGCATGATGAGTAATTTACTAAAGATGCCCGCACCGTGCTATACGAAATGCCGAATTTGTATCGGCTCTTTTGGACGCCTTTGTTGTTTAAACTTGCTTTGTTTATCTCAAACCTCTCGTAAGTAGAATAATTTGCGACCCTGACTATTTGCGATCCTGATATACTTCAATATTTATGTATGTATTAGCATCGTAAGTCAATATTCATACAAGCATATAATTCACTTGCTTTGGGGTTAGATCAATTCGTGTAATTTATCCAGTAAATGTTTATTTATTTACATTGTATAAATAATATAAATCTTTTTTATTTTATTCTTTTTATTTAAATTTTTTAATGAATCAAAAGGATCAGAACCCGAAATGGCATTAGTGCTTGTCATTGTCGTGTTCCAGTTTGGAGGGTAAAGTCGGTAAACTTATGCATGTGACATTACAATTCCGCTACACGGATAACACGTACTAATAACATCTTTGGTTTTTATAGGAGATGGTTTCTCTTTCTATCAGAAAAAGTTTGTGTGTTATCCTATAATACAAAAAAAAATGATGTGGTGTCGCGGGACACCAGGTAGGAACGAACTTCCTTCGGCTAAACGGCACTACTCGCTTGTGTACGCGACTGTCGCGCCTGCGCACGTCTCATTTAACGCTTTTATTCCACGCATTTTTCTTACGGATTTACTATCACTTTTTTTTCAGTTCGGTCGCGCAGCAAAATCCCTATCCCCTCCAAGCCTGCCGTAAGGAACTTCGTTCCAATATATTGCTAGGAACAATCATATAAAAAATATTAAGACTTTAATTCGATTGAATTCTATCATCATATTTAAGTGTTACCATTGTATAAAACTTTAATTACATTTTCATTAAAACAGCAATAAGTTTATACATTATAATTTTCGTTATTAATATCAAATAAAAATTCTCAGTTTTTGTATTAAATAGTTAATGCTAATTTATTTGTTCTTTTAAGGACCTTTAAAGTGTCTTCTCAAAATCTTAGCTCAGAATTCTGTCAATCTAAATTAGACTTCTGAGAGTAGCAGCTGTCGTACTGAAGACACCCAAAGACAAGATAAATACCTAACCACAGACTGCTAAGGAGAGAACTGATTGTTTCCTTTAATAAATTCCAACTTTATTTAGCTACTATTCCCCTAGTTAAAAAACATTTACTAAATGCTGATAAGTTAAGGAGTTGATATAGAATCTTAAGGAATATATTAAACTTTAAGGTAATAACTAAAAAAAAAACGATGTATGAAGTCTTGCCCGTGTTCTTATGTAATTTTCGTCACTGTAGCAGTAAAACGTATAACTTTCGCACATCTCTTACATGTTGCCTGAAAGAAAGCAGATCATCATAAGTATAAGTATATCATAAAAACAAGATTTGATATAATAGAGAATATTTGATTTAAGGTGCCTGGACTAACACCCGAAAAAGTAAAAAATAAATATGGCAAAAACCAAAGTTGGTAAGCAAATCTAGGTATTAAATACTAACATCTCGTATTATATATCGATTATGAAATGTTTGTTATTAATAAGTCCGTAAACAATGGAACCAACAATGACAAACATATCGTTTTATGCATGCAAGCAATTAATATTCAGCGTGTCCATAAATTCACTCTTGAAACACCGTATTGATTTTCAGTAGTAGCGCAATTAAACTCGCTATTATTACAAATAATATGGAGTAGCCTAACAGTGCTAAATTAGTACATTTCGATACGTCTGACTTACCGCTCGGCCACGTGAACCGGCGGCGGCAGCGAAAATTCGTCGGTCACCCCGCCGCCGCGGCCGGTCGCCAAACCGAGTGGCATGTTTAGTGCTTTCCCATACATTTGTTTCAGACGCTAGACGCTTCGCCGTTCACGCCGCGCGAAAAATCGCTGGCGCGAATTTCCCGTGGCCAGGCCGTTAGGTTGTAAATAATCGCACGATGCCGCGATAATTGACCAAGTCAGTCACACGTATCGCATATTATTCAATAGCACAGTGTGACGTAAACAGGCACTTTGCGGTCAGTTCTTAATTACATACGAACCAAGCTAATAAAAGCTTTTTAAAAAGACTATTTACCTTACGGAAAAACGAGCGTAAGAGCGTGTTTAAGTCCCAGCAATAATAGCAATAATAAATATATCTATATATCAAACATGTATGTTCATAATTCAAATGTTTGTTTCTGTTGGCAATCAAACCTGAGTCTGAGTTTGTAAGTTAGGTTCGTCGACTTTTCGATCAACGAGGCAGATAATGTACCTACAATAAAATAAATTAATTGGTTATGCAATGTTTTATCACTCTGTTGACAGTTTCTGTCTATAGGTTTCATATGACGTAAATGTATACTAACCATTTTTTCTATATAGACTTGAACACCCTTTTTATCCCTTGAGAGGACGTTTTCTGGAAAATTGTAAAACACATATCCATTTAAATGTTTTGAAGAGTATTTATTATGAGTTTCGTGTTATTCTCATAATAAATATTTTAATTTTCGTATAAATTCCCCTCCCCTCCTTAATTAAATCTATACCTATAGTGAAATAAAAGTACAAGTACATTATAAATTAGTTTCAACAAATAATAATGGAATGTCACTAAGTGCCGAAGATTGATAGTGTAAAGTCTTAAAAAGGACATCACAGGCCGGGAGATGATGACACAAAATATTAGATGATTTGTACCAATATGGCAGTTTTCAGGGGTCTAATTAAGTAATGAAAAAAGGAAAATAATGGTCATAACGATGGTACCGGCGCCTCAACCGCGTGGCAGTTAATTGAAAGTTTCGGATAAATTACGAGTGTCCAACGATTTGTTCCACAAAAATTTTTGTATTTTCTGATAATATTTTGTTTCATCATCTCCCGGTCTATCACCATTTCCACACTATTGCAAGTAGTGCAGAATAGCTCGAGGCATATATAATACGCGAGGCATTATGGTTATGGACTTAGTTCGTAACTTTTTACCGACAAAAGGCACATTCGTTTTAACTTACGAAATAGAGCGTAAAATGGAAGTGGTGGTATTTGCAGCAAAATGGAAGCGTGAAAATGTAAGCTTCCTTTGCCAGTGTGCCTTTAATTTTATTGTACTCTATTGTGTTAGGTTTCTACTGGACTAGTAACTTATATTGGAATATGTTTTTAAATATATTTAACTAGAGCGAAGAAGTGACCAAGCACGGGTGAGTACTATATACAAAAAATAATTAGAAATACGAAAGTACTGATTAAAATTATAAATGTAAATTTCATCTGTAGCAATGAACTTTAAACTAGTTATACATATGTATATCTAGCGATCAATACAATCGACGTAATCGATCATATAACAAAGAAGAGTTTCGCCATGTCGAGCCCGTCGACACTAGCCCACTAGCAGAGCATCCCGGCTTGAGGGAGGTGGTCGCGGGTTTGAGTCTCGCGTGTCGACATTTTTGTTTATTGTTTTTTAAGTTTTTCTATCGCACATTGTTATCCTGGTAGGCCTATCAGCAACCGGGCACTTGTCAATCCTGGGAAATGTTATTTTTGTCAGAAAAGTGAAAAACACGTTTTAATTGCCCGATCCGGGAATCGACCCAGGGACCTCATGTGGTCAACACTCAACACCGACACCGGAACACTAGACCACAGAGGCGATGGACATATCAGAATTAAAATAAAATCTACGAAATTCAAATCGAGAGTCACACTAATTCAACTGCGGTTGAAATATTTTTTTGTTGCAGTTTGAATCGGTTTACTTTCAATTATTTTTATCTGCCTGTAGCTGACTTTAAATTGGTTTACCTATTGCACGATTTTGCAGCGTATCAGGGATGTTCGCTGAAGCGCACGTAGATTGCTTTTGAACTATAATACCAAAACGGAAATGCTTCGTCCAACTCCAATAGTAACCCGAGGGCGTTTGTTGACAGATTCGACTGCCGGTATTTGAATTACCGGTTGTATGATTTACGTGTTGGAAAATCGATCTAGTCCTAGTCTAGTTATAAATAAATAAGTTTATCTAATAGGTATCTACTGACAGTTTATATGATATTTGTTTTTTTTTTTCATAAGATAGCAAACTCCTGATGGAAAGAGTCAACCATCGCCTGTAAACTTTATTTGAAGTTTTGGTAATATTGCGTTGCTATCTTGTAGCGAGGTCTAATGCCACATGCATAAGTTTACCGGCTAACTTAACCTTCAAACCAGAACACGACAGTGACAAGCACTGTCGCTATTGCGGCAGGAACAGGTAAGGCGGTGGTACCAGACCCGGGCGAGACAATGCAGAACTCTACCACCTAGTAGCCACGATGGTATTGACTCGTATAGCCAATCGGTTGCTTTTTATGACTTGCCTGGTAGAACGGCAGTTGGCCTATTTTTCAAAGGAGCCCGGACCTGCACGGGGGGTTGTTGGTTGATATGTAATTTTTCATTTCTTATTACTAGTGATAAATTCGATAAAATTTAAAACAATAAAAAATTAAAACAATAAAATATTTTTTAAGCGAGACAACAGACTTTATCCGTAAAGTCGCCGTTTTTCGCCGTGTTGGTCCCGGCCTCCTTTGAAGAATAGGCCAACTGCCATTCTGCCAGGCAGGTCGTAAAAGGCGACCGATTGGCTATCTAGTCACTACCATCGTGACTACAAGGTGATAGAGTTCTGCATTGTCTCGCTCGGGTCTGGTACCACCACCTTACCTATTCCTGCCGCAATAGCGTCAGTGCTTGTCGCTGTCGTGTTCCGGTTTGGAGGGTAAGGTAGCCGGCAAACTTATGCATGTGGCATTAGACCTCGCCACAAGATAGCAACGCACCATTAACATCGTTGGTGTCTATAGGCGATGGTTGACTCTTTCCATCAGGAGACCCATCTGCTTGTTTGCTATCTTATGATATTAAAAAAATGCAAGATTTATAGTTGTTTTTATGAAGCAATGTACGAAAAGAAATAAAACTGACAATGTCGCGACCGACGCGGTGACGACGACGAAGTGCTAAGTCATCTATTGAGTCCACAATGAGTGACGATTGTTTTGTGACTAGCTTATATTATCTCGTGGAATGCAAATAATTGAACAAATAAATAAAAAACAAGCTGGGTCAAGATCCTCATAAAATTTATATGTAACCAAATGGACCCTTTCAAACAAACATATTTTTTTCAAATCGGTTAATCACTAAACGAGTTCGAAGGTGATAAACATGAAAAATAAGAAACAGCTGGTTTTAGAAACTCTTCCTTTTTGGGAAGTTGATTTAAAAATTTAGTTATTAACTTAATCGTGGCACTAATTGCACTTCTTCTTACGTCTTTTCGGGAATATAAGTGTGATAGTATTTAATTAGATACTTATTTTTTGACGGCCTCGTGGCTTAAGGTTTAGCCTGTTCGGTTCAAATCATGAGCTCCGGGGTTCTATCCCGGGATCCGTCGAAGTTGTTATTGAGGTTTTTTCGAGGTTTCTCTCAAAAATTTAAAATTTATGAAGCAACTTAGAGTCTGGCGGGTAATGTGTTACCATTTCCGTGCCTTGGATGAGCACATAAAGCTGTCGCTTCCATTTATCGCTAGAAATAGTCGTTAATCATTATCATTTCGGTAAAATGCGGCAATGGAATCACCATCTCGCCAACTGACATAACGGTGAATCGTGGGCAACCAGAAAGTTTGTAGTTGTTCGGTTTACTCTGCCTACCCCCAAGGGAACTGGTCGATATGATACTAACTAAAGCTGTTACATAACCTATGAAAGTATTCCTACATCTTAAACTAATTCTGTACCAAGACTGAGCCTAATGTAGTCTTCAAAGGATTTCCTACTGTCAGCGTCATTCCGTTCTAATCAGCCTAAGTATTCTAACTTTAAAATTACTTTGAAAACTTGTTAAAAGCAGTGATGTCTTTCTTTAAGTGAAATTTTACATATTTGAATTAAATACTTTGTTAGTTTTTTCAATTTTTAAGCCTAAAAAGATTTTATCTAATAGAAGTGGGATGGTTGGTCTGGGCCCGCTTTGAATAATTGACCATATACCGTTCTTCCAGGCAGTTCGCAAAAAGCGAGTAATTAGCTAAAGATTAGCTGCATTGTGGCTACTAGGTGGTAGGGCGATTATTTTAGGTGGTAAAGTAACGATTCGCTTGAGTTTGTAACCACTTCTTCACCTATTCCTGCCTGTTGCTTACTGACCACTGTCGTGTTCAGGTTTGGAGAGTAAGTAAGGTACTATGCGTTCCAACTGAGAATAGGACTGTCAGCATGACATATTGCTCCGCGTTTTGCAAAAACTTCATAAGCGATGAGTAAGGTGTGCAAAAAAATCTAACAAAGAAATAGGTAAAAAATTAAATTTTCACTCCCATTGGTATTATTTTTTACTAGCTATTGCCTGCGACTTCGTCCGCGCGGGCTTCGTTTACTCCGCACTGCTCCTCCCCTGTAGGTGATAGCATGATAATATGTAGCCTATATGTTGACCCGACCTGTTAGTAATATTCATGCAAAATTTGAAGTAAATCCATTCCATCCATTTTTGAGTTTACCTCGGACATACATACAGACAAACAGACAAACAGACATACAGACAAACAGACAAACAGGCAAAAATTCTAAAAACTATATTTTTGGCTTCGATATCGATTAAAGATCACGCCCCAAGTATTTTTTAAAAAAAATATTCAATGTACAGTTTTGACTTTCCTAGGATTTTATTATATGTATAGATTTAGATTCCCATTAAATCGTGTTATCATGTATTAAAATAAGGTGAAAAATGACTAACACGACTTTTATACGTACATAAAAAAGGAAAAAGTATCTTCACGCCCATATCGCCGAAGGGGTAGGCAGAGGTACAACAAGTGCACCCACGATTAGCCGAAGATACTTGGTCCCACAAATGTGATAGGTGGCAAGCCTATCGCCAACCGGGCACTTTCCAATCTCGGGCAACTTTGTGTTTCTCAAAAAACTGAAAAACACTTTTTTTAGTGCCCGACACGGGAATCGAACCCGGGACTTCATGTGGTCAACGCCAACAGTGGACTACTAGACCACAGAGGCGATACGTATATTTAGATTTATGTACATATATTTAGATAAACAGCTAGACTAATATATTTTTCTGTTTTTTATTGATGAATATTATATTTTAATACTTTTTAGCCTATTCTGGACAAAGAGAACCCAGACCCACAAAAAATCGCAACGAAATTGGCCCCGTCGTTTTTGACTTATAAGTGGTGTAAATAACACGACTTTTATATATAATATATATATATAGTATAAATGAACAGCTAGACTGATGTTTATTACTAATTTTTTATTGATGAAAATAATATTATTAAAACGTTATTTGCTCTTCAATAAATCAGCAATATTTTTTGAACAGATATTTTTTTGCTGACATTATTAATTTCACACTTGTGGTATGAAGTTGATAACCAGCGCGATCCTATTCTTAGTTGGAACGCATAGTAAACTTATGCATGTGACATAACAATTAACATCTTTAGAGTTTATATTGGAGGGTTGTCTCTTTTCTAATATTATATCCTATGGTGTACATAATATAATAATACACTGTATTTAAAAAAAACTTTTATATCTGCTTAGCTCAGTAGTAATACAATATTTGCTAGCTGATCACACTTGTACTGTTTCACAATAAGATAATTATATTTAATTTCCGACCGGTTTCGCTTACACAAGCATCCTCAGAGTATTTACAATAAATATTCAGTAGTAATATTAAAAATTGAAATGTAAATTAAAAACTTTTATATTATTTTATTATTTTTACTGCATTTTTCATCTAAGTTGAATAATACATAATATATAAACCATAATTGGTTCATGTGACTGGGCGCTACTATGTCATTGATAGCTAAAATTTAAACTTCTTACCATTCCTCTTACATATCTTTTGTTTATCGGAGATAAAAAGTTAAGACACTGAATAAGCGATCAAAACTGGAAAATTAGTTTATCGATTTTAAAATATTGTACAATATTTTAAAATATATATTATTTTATATATATTTACAGAAACGGGAGACGGCATGGTTCTGCAATGTGAATGTGGATAGAATTGCTGAATGTTTTATACAACGACTATTCGTAAGTTTTCTAGTACAGGTGTATAACTCCGGTGGTACTGAATCAAAGGTTCTGAATTCGGGGCCGGATACGATAAGCTTACTTATTCCTTCAAATCCGTATCGTCTCCGCAGAATTATTTATTCCGGCTAGAATGGTAAGCGACTGAGCGTACTGCGATTAGAATGAGAAAGTAAGTGAGACGCGACAAGCGATATTCAACCTAAAAACTACTTACGTTAGGTACATAGTACTGTGGAATTGGTGGGAGCGGGAAAATATGTGGAATATTATATAAATAAATAAATAAATATATATATATATATATATATATATATATATATATATATATATATATATATATATATATATATATATATATATATATATATATATATATATATATATATATATATATATATATATATAGAAACGTTCATCTAAATTTAATACGATTACAGAATATGATACACTGCATTTAAAAAAGGACGAAGTGAGGCAAAGAACTAATGGAATAAATAAGATGAATCATATCCGTACCTGGAGCTAGAATAAGCCGGAATAATTCACCTCGAGGAATAAAGATTACCCATCGCTTATATTTTCTAGTAACTTTTTTCGTTAACACTTTAACGTAACGCTTTTGGACAATTCAAAAATTTTGGAAATCTAACTTTTGGACAATTTTGAGACATTATAAAGCTGTAAAATCGCCCAGTAAACTAAAGCATGTCGCCTTACATCTAGTGGATATCAATTACTATCAAGTGGATATCAATTACTGCCATCTGATATCCCAACTGGATATCAGATGGCAGTAATTGATATCCACTTGATAGTAATTGATATCCACTAGATGATAAAATGAAAGTAACAAGGAGAATCACAATAAAAATAATTCATTATTATTAGACACGTTACAAAATATATTCATAAATGTTATTTATAATTTATGAATATACTTAATATATTACATTTATAATTGTATTCAGAACGATAATAACTACTTTAGTCAGACTGTGGCGTAACTATTAATGATTACATCCAAAACAAAAATTTAATATGAAGCCTCTTTTTTAATATACTAAGATAGCAAACAGGACGGTAGATAGATGATGGAAAGAAAGAACCATCCCCTATCGACACCAAATATATTAGTAGTGCGTTGCTATTCGTGTAGCGAGGTGCTAATGATACTTGTATGATTTTACTAGCTACTTTGTACATCGGAACACAACTTAGGAATTAGATATAGTGGTGGTGCTAGATTCGGCCGAAACATTTCAGACCTCAACTACCTAGTAGTCACCATCAATCGCCTCTTACCTGGCAGAATAGCAGTTGGTATATTCTAAAAAGGGGAGCCGGAACAAAACTACTCTGCTACCTTTCACATACCGGTTAATCCCAATAACATCCCAATAAAAATTAAATTCAACAATAACAATGATGAAAACCAATAATAAAAAATGACATATAAAAATATTATTCGACATTTTGTATTCCTGAGTGTAGAGCACAATATTACTTCTATATGTATGTTTAAATTTAACCTTGAAAAATCAGGTGGTCCAGAATGTAGCCCATTGTAGAGCCACGTCGAGAAATATAACCTTCAATTTGTAAATATATATACCTTGATTTCTTCTTAAGATTATCTTTGTGTCAAAATATAAACAGTACATTTTCAACAAACAAGTGAAATGAGACTCGGAAAACTACCGTAACTTTGCAATGAAAAAGTTTGCACGTTGTTTCCTCAGAAACGTGTTTTTATTCCCATTTTTTCATTTCTTCTCGTCTACGAGTTGCGGAAACCAGATTTAATGCTCTGTGTATTCAGTTGAAACAAATTAGAGGGATGACGAGGTTCTAAAAGGTATTTTGTTGCAAAAGGTGTTTTTAATTAAGATAAAAAAATATAAAAGAAAATACTTTCTGTTCTTTATGTTACAATATCTTTTGTTCGGTGAAACGTGAGGCGAGAAAAGGAAATATGCAAAAAAATTATCTGCGATATGAAAAACAAAACCATCCGGAGTTTAGAAACTGGAAAGATTAATTTCTGGCGAGATTTAACGATATAATAAAAAGGAAAAGGTGAGTGACTGGTTGAGTGATATATCAAAGTTAAAAATCAGTAATAGTCCGAGGGACAGTACCGTCTATATTTATTGATCAATACATACCTAATCAAATGATCTAAGTTCTGGTATAAGAAATATACATTATCATGTGTTATTTATTAATGATAAGAAATAAATTATAGATGACGTAGGTACACATCCTAAATATATAGGTTGCCTAGCTCAATTGCGTACCGAATATAGTAAAAATTTTGATTTTTAATTAAATTTACTTAGTCTACTAGATTCATTGGTTTTTTCTTTTAAATCGTCCACTAGGTAGGAGAATTAAAAGTTTTTAAGCTATAGCATAGCTTCTATCGCGGGCCTTGAGCGTGGAGACCGAATCCAGAAATTCCGTAACGAAAAAACCTAACACCCCCCACTCCGACCGGCACAGCGGTGATACTTTTTAGTTTTTCCATCTATCGATAAATACCAGAACTTTTAATGACTTTTTGAAATATCACGCTTGTCTCTTTAGTTCAGCAACCCGCCTGTAGGTGGCATTGATTGTATTGGAAAACTACCGTAAGCAGCTGTTTGTGAGAAAGTATATTGGTGTATAGATATTTATCATCTACGTACAACAGTGAATATCTGTACTCGTATAATTTGTGTACAAAGTGTTTTAAATATGAATAAACAAAGAAAAAAAATACTGCATAAATAAAATAAATATATAATTGTAATTGCATAAGTTGATAAAAAATGCGATGCAATAGCTTTACCGCGGCAGTCTCCGAGTGCCACACGTCTTTTTTCTTTTAAATCGTCCACTAGGTAGAAGAATTAAAAAGTAAGGGATGCCTACTTCCCCTTCTGTAAAACTGTGCAGTTACCAGGTGTAAACAAATATTGTTAAAATACTTTTATCAATTATTTATTTGTATATTATAGCAAATGAAAGCTTATTCTCAATCTAACCGTATTAGGTTGCATTAAAAGTGACATAAAAAATTGATCGAAACAATAGTCGCCTAGACTTTGCATGTAAAGTTTTCGTAGCAAGCGTATAATATATTATATCTTATACCACATCTTGCTCTAAAAACTCCACACACAATAAGCGAGTGGCTTCCTTTTGGCGAGTGTACGAAACCTTCTCTCTACTGTGTGCGAATCACAATGTCGTGATAAGCATTATATTTAACTTATCGGTCTGAAACAATGCAGCAAGGAATTAGTCAAACACAATGATCACTTGATAACGTTAATAATTAAACAAATAAGCCAAACGGGACTATGTATAAATTTATTCCCATCCCAAACAAAAATTCCTAAATACGGTATGTTTGCGAAAGTAGTAGAAGTAGAAGCTTATTGGTACAGTGCATCTGACGGACAAAACATTTTTCGAATCACTTACTAAGTTATCATATAAATGTATTAAAACTAAGTACAAATCCATGTCACTCTGTGGTCTAATGGTCTGGTATCGGAGTTGACTACATGAGGTCCCGGGTTCGATTCCCAGGTCTGGGAATTCAAAAAATGTGTTTTTTCAGTTTTATGATAAAAACAACGTTATAAGTAAATAAACAATCAGTTAATAAGATAAATGACGTGTTAGTCTGGGATGTCTGCTATTTAGAAAGAACTTCGGGATCTAGTAATACCCGACGCGTCTGCTATAATTCACAAAGTAACTTCGGGCATCTAACGCGTCGGGTATTTACGAATATGCGTCCGGGATTGGAAAAGCGCCCCGTTGGCGATAGACTTGCCACCTATCACATTGTGGAACTAGGTAAGTGTCTTCGGCTAATCGGGCACTGGTTGTACCTCTGCCTACATTTTCGAGGATACGGGCGTGAAGATACTTTTACATGTCCATCAAGAAATAAAATCTTATATATTCGGCATATTTAAAACAAAGTAGCTTAGTTGATTTAGGTCATAAGGTCCTGGAGTTCGATCCTCGGGTCTTAGTGATGGCAATCCTCATCCGGTACTGATAAGTATCAGTGCTAGATTATCCAATAAGCAAATTATACAATTGCTTAGAACATCACCTATTGCGGGGTACAAGAAACATCACATAAAATAGATTTAATAGCACAAGAAGAATGAGACTGTGTTAGCATTAACATTTGCGATGACAATGATTTGTCTCACTGTAATAAATATTTTATTTTTTTAAAGACTTTAAATACTAGTTAACTTATTGTAGGGAAGCACGCACAGGTGAGGATTGCTTAGGGCTTCAAGTAAGAGCCTAGGATAAACAATGAGTAGTAATTGTTATCATTCAAGTAAATGCGGAGATGGGGATTACCAGTCGTCTGACCAACAGACGATCTGATAAATTATTGTGAAGCGAAAAATCTATGGACGTTTGTTTGCTCTGTATGTTCAAGTTATTGTACCGAAAACTTTTTTAACCACAATATAACAAACAAGCAGAATCATCTGCAACTACATCCGCTTTTGATGGAAATAAGTACCAATACTTATTTTTTATATATTTTTCTATATTAGTTAGCAAACTAGTATATGTCTTTCGAGTTGCGAAGAGAAACCATAGCCTATAGACACCATATATTATGTTGATATAGCGTCGCTATCCGTATAAAAGGTCGGTAATGCCACTCGCATAATATATTAACCGGCTACCTTATCCTCCAAATCAGAATACGACAATGACAAGGACTGACTCTATTGCGACAGGAACAGGTAAAGCGATGATACCCAAACAATTGCAAGACGTTGTGGAACTCTACTACCTAATAAACCTTTGGACAATTCGAGCATATAACCAGCTCTGGTAAGTTATTGTTTAGAAAAACTGAGAAAATGATGCAAAAATAATTAACTCTATCTGGCATTTGAACCTAGAAAGTTATACTACTGTACCTTTGTTATACATCCTATATTTTTTTATATAATAGGAGAACAATATAAATATGATAATAAAAAAATATGGCGAAAAAATGGGTCAGATAGTTTTATCGTAAAAAAAATCTTAGGTTTAGGTTGAAAAATAACGTCGTGGCGCATTTCGCTGTGACTGATGTCTGCCTGCTCATTACTAACTACTCGAACGAATAAAAAACAAGCACGAAGTTGACTCAACGTTGTACTTAGCTATTGTATTACACCAATGACTTATAGTCGGAGAGCTCATGTAGAATTTCTAATATCTGTTTAACTACATTTTGAATGTTACACAATACTGCTTTAGTATTAATAAATACTAAAAGTTCTAACATTTAGTTTTATTTTCCAATTCAAACAAAAATTCTGTGACTTTATGTACTTAGTCAGAGGACTTGGATCAGACAAACCCAGACACAGGGGCCCTTCTAAAGGATAGATTGTTTAAAAAAAGGTAAAGCCCTTATTACCGAATACAATTGAATATAATTCTTATCTATAGAGCTTATTTCAATCACATTAAAGTGACTAGATACAAAATAAGACGTACCAATGCATATAAATATTCGCGTCTATATTACTAAATAAATACAAAATCATCTGTCTTAAATGGTTATAAGTTTCATATAAGTCGCCTCTGTGGTCTAGTGGTCTAGCGTTGGCGTTGACCACATGAGGTCCCGGGTTCGATTCCCGGGTCGGGCACTTAAAAAAAAGTGTTTTTTCAGTTTTCTGAGAAACACAAAGTTGCCCGGGATTGGAAAGTGCCCGGTTGGCGATAGGCTTGCCACCTATCACATTTATGGGACCAAGTATCTTCGGCTAATCGTGGGTGCACTTGTTGTACCTCTGCCTACCCCTTCGGGGATATGGGCGTGAAGATACTTTTTTTAAGTTTCATTAAGATGCTCTAAAAATCTTGAGGTAAATAAGACATTGTAAAAAATAAAAACAATACCAGACAACCGCTCTGTAGCGTCTCACCCGGGTATCATGTCACAATAGTGTCAATGTTATTGCCATCACACCTCACGCCACACGGACGTCACACGTCTACAGGCTATGGTTTCTCTTTTCATCAGGTGAGTCATCTGCTTTTTTATAGGATGCAGCCATTTTTGTAGGAAAAGAGCCGATTACTATTACGATATAGTTGTTTGCTAATTAATAATGAAGAAAAAACGTACATAACCACTAACTTTTAATGTGTTTTACTTACTTGATTTACATACAAATAAACTATTTCTACATAAAACATTAAAAAATTACACCATGAACTCTTGGGCTATGACGTAAGCTTGTTGATTAACAATGGGACCGCACCCTTAATGCTATCCCCACAATAGCCAATTTCGACAAATAAACGGCCCTCAATTACTTTCAGTTCATGCAGACTTTTTCTGCAAGACTTGACTTTTATTCACTGTTAACTAATTTCCCTTTATGTTTATTGTATTTGACTGTTTAAAAAACTAGGCACTGCCTTGTGGTCTAGGGGTTAGCCTTTTTGACTCATTTTTTCTATGAAATATTTGGCTCTGATTATAAGTTCCCGGGTTCGGTACCTCATCTCTTCGGGCTCAGAAAAGAGCGTTATAGGGGGTTTCCCCGTATTGGTCAGGGTCTCCTTTGAAGAAAAAATTATGTACCACTTTGACAGGCAGTTCGTAAAAAGCTTAGAATTGATAATACAAGACACCACCATCCTGACTATTAGGCGTTAGAGTTCTGCAACGTCTCACCCGGGTTTGATACCATCGCTATTCTTGCTGCAATAATTTCAAAGTTTATCACTCTAGTTTTTTCAGAAGCATAAGGTAGCCGGTTAACTTCTGGATGTTTTATAGACGAAGGTAGTATCTTACCACTAGGAAATCTATATTCTTGTTTTATGTTTTGATATAAAAAAGTTATTCTCGTAAATCTATTTTATGTTGACTTCAGAATGTACAAACATTAACACAGTAACACATAGTGTATGTTTATAAATCACTAATAACTTGAATGGCTAAATGGTGACACAAAATATTAGGTCATTTTACCAGTATGGGGTTTCTTCGGGGGTAATTACGTCATGACAAAAAGGAAAATGATTGTCATAGCGCTGGTCATAGTCATAGCTTCAAAGTAAGCAAATTATACGCTTGTGATATAGGTGCCAATGATATCAATGTATAGAAATACATAATGTATAAAAAATTGAAAGGTGTATTATTGATACCCGAATGGAACGGAGCTCCTTTTGCTATCTGAGACTGTGATATAAGGAGGTGTCAAATTTAACTGGACAGACGAGTCATATATATGAAAACGTCAAAAAGGTACTAGGAACTGGACCCCCGTTTATAATTATTTATGATAATTTTTTTTTTAAAAGTAATAAAAAAGGTGTTTAAACGTTAAAATTAAAAAGTATGTTTGCATATTTTACATTTGCGGTCATTCAGCTCGCAAATAAAAAAACATTGGTAAACCAATTGACCCTGCAGCCCATCCCTTAAACTTGTTGCTAAATTAAAGTATTTTAAGTCATAGGAGCAAAGACAATAAATATCTAAGCACAGATTTTTGAACTCAAATAGTTTTAAAATAGTAGATAAGTCTGTTACAAATGTTGGCTATTTTAATTTTTAAAAAGCTGTATACTGTGTATCAAAATTGCTTAATTATATAAGCAATAAAGTATTATATTTACGCGTCTAGAAAGGCAGAAAAGCAACAGAAAAAATGGCGAGAAAATCTTTATACTTCTAAAATGTATTCAACAGTATTTAAGGCAGCTAGATACAATATAACCAAAGAGATTTTAGTCAACTTTCTTAGATCCATTACATATTAGCATCGCTAATAAATAATCGCAATTTCGATGTGTTTGCTTCAGTCTATTTGACCTGATGTCGCTCCGCTGAAGCAATATCCGTGGGCAAACATCCTTCAGTTTCAATTTGATGTGTTTGTAATGAATAGCGATCTAATCGATGAGTTTTTATTTGTAATTTAAACTAAATTGTGGTATAGCTAATATTTAGTTTATTATATGAATACACTAGCAGTTACTCTTGTGACTTTATTCGCATGATCAAAACTCATTATTTTGATTAATCGGTTAAAACAATAGTTTATATCACTCGTAGATAATGTGACTTCCCAAAGATGAAAGAATTTTTAAAATCGGTCTAGCAATTTTTGAATTAAATCGTATCAAACAAACAAAAAATATAATCTTTCCTCTTTGTAATATGAGTTTAGATTGAGAGTAGTAAGTATTAGACAACGTGAGGTGTACATAGTTTTACTTTTATCTAAGCTAATCTCAACTACCAGTGTTGATCCAGACTTTTATTTGAGGAATAGATTAATAACCTAACTGCTAGGCATTACGTAAAAAGAATAGAGAAGGCTAAAACGTGCCACTAATATTGTAGCTTTTAACCAGGTGGTAATGCAATGTTTCGCCCGCATTTGGTACCATTTTACTTATTCTTTCCGCAATAGCGTCAGTGTTCATCACTGTCATAATATTCTGGTTTAGAGGGTGGTGTAGCCGGTAATGGCATATGGCATAACTATCCCGCCACACGACGAGCACTGAACCATTAATATTTTTGGTGTCCCATGATAAGTTTTTACATAAGTTTAACACAAAAAATGGGATTAACATATTAAAAGAAATTAGGTCTCTTAAATAATCAAGTACAGAACCATCTCCATACGAGTTCAAATCGTTCTTGTCCGGGTTTTTCCAAATAAATTGTATTCTACCTGATATTATTTAAGGTCTTATAACCTACCAGTGACCTAATTGTCTTTCAAATCGATAGAGTACTTTTGTTGTTTTTTTTTTTTAATAGAAGAGGGGGCAAACGAGCAGGAGGTGCACCTGATGGTAAGTGATCACCGCCGCCCATGGACATCCACAATACCAGAGGTCTTGCAGTTGCGTTGCCGGCCTTTTAAGAATGAGTAAGCTCTTTTCTTGAAGGCCCCCAAGTTGTATCCGTTTGGAAACACCCCTGCCGGTAATTGGTTCCACAACAAAGTAGTGCGAGGCAAAAAGTGTCTAGAGAAACGTACAGTTGTGGATTTCCAGACATCGAGATGGTGAGGATGGATTTCAAATTTTGACGCGATGTCCGATGATGGAATTCGGCGGCAGGAATTAATCCAAATAACTCGTCGGAACACTCCCCATGAAAGATACGATAGAAAACACAGAGTGAGCCAACATCTCTGCGCAATGCCAAGGTGTCAAGCCGTTTCGAAATAGCCAGGTCGTCAACGATTCGAACCGCTCCACGCTGAATGCGATCAAGAGGAAGGAGCTGGTACTGAGGAGCTCCGGCTCAGAGATGAGAACAATACTCCATGTGGGGCCGAATTTGAGCCTTATAAAGTTGAAGGCGATGGGCCGGCAAGAAGTACTGTCTCGCTCTGCTGAGCACACCGAGCTTTTTGGAGGCTAGTTTAGCCTTACCTTCCAAATGACCGTGAAACTGAACGTAATTCGATATGTCGACTCCCAGAATCCCGATACTAGCTGAGGCTGTCAGGAGAGTATCCCCAAATCGAGGTGATACGACAAAGGGTGTCTTTTTAGCGGAAAACACGCAAAGCTGTGTCTTCTTGGGGTTAAAAGTGACCAGGTTTTGACGACCCCATTCCGAGACATCGGTTAGTCGATTCTCAACTTCGGACACAAGCTTGTTTCGGCTCTCTTCGACGTGTTCCCGAGAAATACCGCTTCGGCCGGAGTATGTAGCATCACCAGTACTGTCATCTGCATAGCAATGTATGTTGCGAATTCGCATCATGTCATTGATATGCAGAAGGAACAGTGTCGGTGATAGCACGCAGCCTTGTGGAACACCAGCATTGATAGATTTAAGGTCAGAGCACGCACCGTCAATTACGACCTTGATGCCATGTTGATCAGCCAAAAAACTGGTAATCCATTTGCATAATTTCTCGGGAAGCCCATAGGAAGGCAGCTTCGCCAGAAGCGCTTTGTGCCATACAGGTGTACAGATCATAAATCATAAAATCATGTTTTGTTAAACGCAGTGAATGTGACAATGTGAAGTCCGCCAGCGACTTATTTTTTTAGTCGTTATTAGCATATCTTGAGACTTATGATTAGTGTAGTAAGGTACATATTATACGTTTGTTGTGTAAAGATTATTGTAAACTGCACATTAAGACTCGTTGGTGCTCAGAAAAATTCAAGTGAGTTTTTGCAGCACCTTCATAATATATTTATGCTTGTATATGCTTTAAACAAATAAAATAAATAAATAATCTATATTTTTTAGTTACCCAATTTGAGATTTTTCGAAAATAGAAAAGATGGTTGTCTCGCCAAAACAAAGCTGTTCACAAAAGTTCAGCTCGTTATTAATTAAAAAAAGTTGTTCGTGGGATCACGATCTAATACGAGTTACTAATATGTGCTTAATACTTTTAGGCCATGACATATTTTCTGTGTGTTAATGTTTGTTGTTTTTTTTTGTTTCCATATTTTTAACAATATAATATCTCATGAAAATATTATGAAAAGTTGTTAAAGTAGGAAAACGTTGCTATACTAAAAAAGCAAGTCTTTCAAAAATTAGTAAATAAAATGTAGAACAATATCCTTCTTTCAATGAAAAGATAACATAAAAATGAATCTAAAATATATATTTATTGTATGTAAGAGATGATATAAAATTGAAGATCTGTCAAAAGCCATTTTCAATAACCGTCATCCAACAATAGTCTGCAGACTGTGTACGACACTGTCTGATATTTGAATCTTGTTCCGACAACAAAGGTCAAAAGTTTGTTGAAAATATATTTTGTATTACGTGGTTGATATTTATATAGTAATAAGATGAGCAGAAAATATTTCTTCCCAACTTTATTGTCGTATCTAGAGTTATGGTTCAGGGCGGTGGGGCTGAGTCTCGACTACAAAAAAACTTGTTGGTTGAGTGGGAGTTGGACTCGAGTACCGTAAGTTCCATATAAACTTGTATTTTTAACTTCCTGCTACGTATGTGATAAAGAAGTTACTGATTAGATCCGATTTTCGTAAATCGAGTTTCTTCACACTTTGAGGTCCTAGAAAAAAAATAACTTTTGAACGGCTTGACCGATTGAAACACGGTTGATAGTATTCGATTGGATAATGCTTAACTTGAACTGCCTGAAAATTTGAACTAACTTGGTCCAGGTTGGTTTTAAGAAATTTTGAAAATTCCTTAAAAAAATTTTGGCGTAACAGTATTTTTTTTAATATAACTTCCAGATTAATGTACCGATTGAGTATAAATTAGCTCTATTCCTCAAGAAACTACGTCTAATGCATATATTGTGTCAAAATCGGTTTATCCGTCCGGGAGTAATCGTTGACGAAAAATTTTGAAAAGAGAGCTTTTTCGACATAAATTCAAAAAATTTCAACCAATCATTTTTTGGTGTTCTACAACATTTTAATACTAAGAAAATTACGTCGAATGCCGTTTCAAAAATCAAAATCGAATCCAATTTTCAAAAGTTACAGCAGACTTACTTAATACTAGGGGTGCCCGCGATTTCGTCCGCGTGGAAAAATTTCTAAAGGTAGTCCCAAGGTTTTATCCGCATAGTTCCCGTTCTCGTGAGATTTCCGGGATACAAACTATTGTATGTCCTTTCTCGGGTCTCAAAATATATTTGTGTCAAATATCATCCAAATCGGTTCAATAGTTTTACCTAAACCACTTTAAAAAAGACAGACAGACAGACTGAGTTACTTTAGCATTATAATATTAGTATGGATTTTTGAAATAACTTTCAGGCTAATACACCTATTGATTTAAAAATCTTATCAGCTTTTATTTCTTAAAAATCTGCGTCAATTACCGTTAATTAAATTAAAATCGGCCAATTTGTTTGTGATTTCTTTCGGGGAAGAAAATTTTTGAAAAAAATGTTTTTAACATGCTTCGATATTTTTAACCTATCGGTAGCTATGTAGCTAAAGCAGTATTTTAGATCTCCAAAATTGAGTTGAATGCCTTTTAAAAGATCAAAATCGATCATCTTTTTTAAAATATACTCGTACAACTTTTCAAAAAATCAATATCCTGCTATTTTTAACAAAATCGATGTTTGAATTGAATAAATCTACGCTTATAACTTTTACACCTTTGAACTTAAAATGCCTTAATTTAGCGGGAAGTTTCAGCGATGGCCTGTAGGGTCAACCGTTTACATATATTTTTTTGAAATTTTGCTCATAATCTATGCTTAAGTTAGTGTATTTTTACTCCTTTAAGCTTAAAACACCTCAATTTAGCGGGAAATTTCAGGGATGCAGGATGTCAACCGATTTACAGATCTTTCTTATTTCTCATAACTTACACGTTCCCAATGTTCTGAAAGGTCAAGATTTTAAGTTTATATTGTACTCATGTTTGACTAATCCTTAAGCCAATAAAATAACTAGAAACTAATTCTATTTTTCTCTGACTATGAACGGAATTTACTGTATAATTTATAGTACAATTTATAGTAAAATGAAGTACATAGATTTCTCGGTTGTAACTAGTTATTTGATTTCAAAGATTTTTTTGTGAAGTTTTCAAGGTATCCAGCCTAGAATTTTTGGTCGGTAACCCAACTGTATCCTGGGGTGGGCAATAGACCATGCTGCAAACATGGCAAATAAAGAACTAATAAAATTAAGAACTACTGGACCGTTCTTAAAAATTCTTGCACCATTAGAAAGCTGCAATGTCCGTGAGTGACGACTTAAGCTTCTCTTAAACCCGCCAGAGCAAGTAATGATTGTGGGTAACGCGAAGGGAGCCGAGAGTTTATTTTAAATGCAAAGGTTTGGATTACAATCACGTAAAAACTACTGAACGAATTTGAACGAAATTTGGCGCAAACTTATATGATGACCTGTAATAGCACTTAGGCTACTTTAAATCATGGAAAAATTATGTAATCCTGCGGGATTAGCCAAAAACTTGTATAATGTAGCGGACTGCACACTGTAGCTAGTATTAATCTAAGTATTAATGGGTAAAGCAATAACTTTGCATCCTTTCTACGATAATTGCGCGAACGTAAGAGTATGAAATTTAGCACAGTTAAAGTTTGTATTGAGCGCAAATAAATTTAGACGGAACTTAGTATCGTGTTATGTGTCTGAGGGTTCTAAATGCTTCGATTGAAGTTTTGCTACTTGAATAGGGACACTGCTTTTACAGAAACTGTCTTGTATAAATACATATTTCGTCGTAACCGTCGTAACTTTTACTTATCAAAAATATATATTAAAAATGCTAAATCAAGAAATGCTGTGTCAATAGCAACTACTAGAATAATTTAATTTATTGACAATAAGAATAATAATATAATAGTTCCCAGATTTCTAGTAAAATGTCAACGTCACTTCCAGACATCTGAAATTTTGAGGGTGCGGAAATAGAACTATTTGTCCGAGGGTGCGGACCTATTAGGGATCTGTCATTTCTTGATTTAAGTGTTACCAGTATCGAAAATACGTTTTTTAGATTTTTTACCGGAAATAAAACGACATTACAAATATTAGTGCGGCTACCGCATTCGTTTTGTAAAAATACGAACGTTTTATTTATCTCGTATTCGATTTTGGTAATTACGGGTTACTAATTTTTTTTTAGTAGAAGTAGATATGTTATAGAATGAAGGGAGCAACGAAATCAAATGCGTTATTAAGTTTTCTTTCGTACATATTTATCGATATAATATAAAAATCGGGGTAACTCGTAAAATACACCTTGTGTTATCCTTGTAGCTAATATATGCAAATTCATGCTTTAAACGAAGCGTATGGTTAAACAAACTTATATGATGGCGGTAGTAATAAAACAACGAATAGCAAGCAATGATCTATTTGATTTAACAGAATATCTATTAATTTGACAAAATACAGTGTAGGCTCATTTGACTTGGTTGCAATCATATATAGACAGTGGTCACAGGAACAAACTTTTTTTTGATTAATAACAAGCAGACTTTTTGTGAACAGTTTCGTTTTGATGAGACGCCCATCTTTTATATCTTCGAAAAATCTCAAATTGGGTTACTAATAAACTTAGATAAAAAAGAAAACTTCAGAGTGTCGGAATAAGAAAAGTTTCCACTTTACGTGTCGGACAAAGTAACCCTTGAATTATAGTAATGATTAACAAGCTGTTGAGAGAAAATTGGGGTGATTTTAAATTAATTAATATCAGTTTAAAAATCTCATTATTTCGAATCTTTAGAGTGGAGGACTCGTCAGAAAAACCATCGAATGTGTAGGACAAATTTTTTTCGTGTTTTTCATAAAATAATAAAACGATTAAAGCAAAAAATTATTATTGTTATTAATAAAATATTTTTCCTTCACCAAATTAAAATGTTCGAGGCCACATAACTATATTAGTTACCCGATTCGAGAATTTTCCAGGATTAAAAAGAGTGTTGTCTCGTCAAAATGAAGCTGTTCACAAAAATACAGCTTGTTATTATTAAATAAGTTTGTTCCTGGGACCACGGTCTAGTATTCTCAGATTCCAACTTAAAAAAAATGACCGCCAGATAGATCTAAAGCCTCGTTCTGACTAGGTTAGTATTTTAGTCATAAAGCTAGCAATTTAGTTACTATTCATGTTTGACCATTAAAACTTTAGTCGAGTAGATTAGTGCATAAAGTATTACAACACTTGTATCAGCTATAGTTAGGTTAAAGTAATTATTTGAGCTTATTACTATGCAATATATATATATATATATATATATATATATATATATATATATATATATATAAATTGCATAGTAATAGATAAGAAATAGCATGAAGTAAGACGTGTCAAAATTTAGAATTCTCCACGAAATGCTAGTCACCAATTTCATTACTTAAGTAATGTAAGACCCTAGAGTAAATGCAAAAAATTATTTAGACAAAAATAAATGTAAAGTTAAATTATCTTGTACTTCTTTGTTTTTGTGCTAAAACTAGAACATTAAGATTCATGGAATGTTTTTTTTTAAAATTTTTTTACAGTTAGCCCTACGGGCCCTAAATTTGAATTTTTGACTATTTAGGTGAGTAAAATTCTCAGCATAAAGTTAAGTTTGGGCAACGAACTTCAACTTTGTGCAACGTTCCGGGTAATATTTTTATTTTCATGTGGGAAACTATCCGTTATAGCAAAAGTATTACAAATTGATTTTCTTTAAGCCAGTTACAAGTTTTCAGGTGTAGGTATAAATAATACTAAACTAACGTACCTACTCGTAATATAGAGACTCATACTAAAGTAAAAACAAAAATACAATTATCTAAAAGCTTAAAAAAATTTACGGATGCGTTTCGTAGAAAGACATTATAGAATATATTATAGAATCTGAAATGCTTTGTTGCCCGCTTATAATATGTTTTACTCGTTTCTTTTGCTCAAGTAAGTAATGATAATTACTTCACTTTGAAATAGAATATAATATTGTGTACCATATTTTTCTTTTTATTATCTCTTTATATTATTATGTACCAAAGTTTTCTTAAGTACTTGCTTAGTTAAGTAATTACTTAGAAATAAGTAATGACTTGTTTATAGATATGAGGGTTAGTAGTATTAGTCAAGCCGGTCCATTTAGCTCTATTTTGCTCAGGAAAGTAGCGCTTACTACCAAGAACCCCACTTACTAAGCTCAGTGACCGCCCCGACACATTGGTCGAATTGTTTGCGAACCTAACTACGAATCGACGAGGGTCGGGTTCGATTCCCGACGGTTTATTATATATGTAACAGTATTTATATATGTATTCTATGTATTAGTATCGTTGACTAATACTCATAACACAAGCAAATAAATAGCTTGCTTTGGGGTTAGATCAATTTGTGTAATTTATCCACCTATATTTAAAAAAAAAGCATAAACCTTTCGTTTGAGTCCAGTTTATTGTTTATATTACGGTGTGTTTTGCGAGCGCCTATCGCATTGTAGAATGTTTATTACAGTATTTAGCCAAAGTGTAAACGATATTTTGATCAGAAGCGAGTGATAAGCTAAAATACTCTCTATTCAGCTAAAATACTAGCATTCGGCATATGAGGCGTAACGTCTATTCATATATGTAGGCTTTTGTACGTATCTTAAAGTGAGTGCGATGCCGAGTGCTCTAATAATTTTTTGAACTTAACACCAACATCTGCATCCGCCATCTACTACTATGTATCTATGTACTATATGTCAGTACAAAACATTCCTTCTCACTATCTAAACGTGTTATCTTCTTTGTTTGGTTTCATTATCATGTCAGTTTCTTCCACATGGCACATTTGTCTATTGCCAGCCTCTCCAGTAATCATTACATTTAATCTCTGTAATAAAAGTTAAGTAAATAATGTATACAAAAATTAATGCAATGTACAAAAAGATATAGAACAAAAATGTTATATTTGCGGGCTCTCAAACTTTATGGCTCATTTGTATACAGTTAAATATATTATTGCAGTTTATAGCACCTATAAAGCGAAGTGGCGTAATAAATAAGTAATATGCATTATCGGACTGTTAATACGATACTTAAGAAGGTTTTTACGCAACGAGCTTATTTTTGTAGCAAATAACAAAATGTTAAGTTCCTTTTGCCGGCCGAGTGGAATCAGTAGTGTTATTATACATTTTTTATACCATAAGACAACAAACAAAGAGATGGCTCTCCAGATGTCTGTTGCTATCCGTACGACGGGGTATTATAATGCCAAAGCTTAAGTTTAGCGATTACTTTTAAATACCCTACAAACTGAAACACGACAGTGCCTATTGACGCTATCGCAGTAGAGGAATAGGTAAGGCGAGGGAACAAGATCCGGGTGAGTCGTTGCAGAACTCTAATACCTTCCCGTTTTTCCCCGTGTTGATACCGGACTCCTTTGAAGAATAGACCAACTGCCGTTCTGCCAGGCTGGTCGTAAAAGGCGACTGATTGGCTATGTGAGTCACTACCATCGTGGCTACTAGGTGGTAGAGTTCTGCATTTTCTCGCCCGGGTCTAGTACCACGCCTTGCCTATTCCTGCCGCAATATCGTCAATGCTTGTCACTGTTGTGTTTCGATTTGGAGGGTAAGGTAGCCGGTAAACTTATGCATGTGGCATTAGACCTCGCCACAAGATAGCAACGCACCATTAACACCTTTGGTGTCTATAGGCGATGGTTGACTCTTTCCATCAGGAGACCCATCTGTTTGTTTGCTATCTTATGATATAAAAAAACCTAGTAATTATGAATGTAGTGACTCGTATAGCTAATCGTTCACCTTTAACCAACTGCCTGGTAAAATGGCAGATGGTATTTTCTGTAAATGGGGCCCGGAATGATATTTAGGCAAAGAGAATTGAGTATAGCACTCAATTCTCTCTGCCTAACTCATACTAATATCAGACAGACTTGCCTTGCTTCTCCAAATTTATAACTTTCTTCATGCAAACATACCGGTTTCAGCGACTGTTATATGAGTGTGTATTCATGCCAAATTACAGCTTTCTAGTAGAAAAATACTCCGAGGCAGTCTTAAAAATGATGGACGTACGGATGGACGGACATGGCGAAAAATCCTGGTCTATTTCGAAACCATTATAAAACAAGGAAAACAATGAATTCCGTAGTAGACAGAAAGAATCGAGTGTCGAAAATCACAGTCTTCATAATCATAGTCATGCATTATTCATACAGTCCAGTCTACCGGCTATCATTCGTAGAATGCTGCTGTGGCTGCTACGCACCCGCCGTATAAATGATACATCATTACGTATTGCTTATTTAAAAAGAATTCACTCCCTAAATACAAGGAACAAAAACAATCTTGCTGTGCATGTGTCTCGTCTCCACAGAATAAGCAACTCTTTTATGGGGCAAAGTATAGCTTTTATAATAAGCTGCCTGATGCCCTTAGAGATTTACCAGTCAACAAATTCAAAAAATGTGTTAAAACAAAACTATGTAAAAAAAAACCCCGCCACATTCTCACCGATCCCGACGACCCAATAAGTCTGGCCAACGGAACACACTAAAACACTACACACCTACACACGCGTCATGTGTACGTACGTGACGAGGACTTCTGTTTCGCCCATCTGCGAACCAAGCCCAACGGAAAGGCTCACAGGAGACGCCCTTAAGGTGGAGGAAGTACAGCCCCACATCTTTAAACCTTGGTTAAGCACTTTGCTCGCCCACCTAACTGGTGAAGCTGTGAAGGCCCTTAAGGTTAGCAGTGATTTAGACATACTAAAAAAAAAAAATTCGGCGTTCAGATGCCATTGTTGATTGGTTCGGACGTCTCCATCATTTTGCGATCTCGACACTTCGTCACTCTTTCACATGGAGGTATATGGGCATCATTAGATTGCTATTTAAAATTCCTTTCAAACAGTATACATTCTTTGTATTTTGACGTGGCTTTTTAAATATTTTTTGGCTAATTACACTTTTTCTCTGAAAAGCGCCATATATATTTATTATAAGCATTAGACCTCGTCTCAAGATAGCAACGCACCATTGACACCTTTGGTGTCTATATGCGATTTTTGACTCTTCCCATCAGGAGACCCATCTGATTTGTTGCTATCTTATGATATATGTATAAAAAATGTGTAAGCGGTTGACCCTACGGGCCATCAAGAAACTTCCTACTAAATTAAGGTATTTTAAGCTCAAAAGAGTAAAAAATATAATCATAGATTTTTCAGTTCAAACATCTATTTTGTTAAAAATGGCAGTATATTATTTTTTGAAAACCTGTATATTTTGCAAACAATGATGGCGTTCAACTCTATTTTTGAGATAAAAAATATTGCTGTAGCTAAATAATCGATAGGTTGAAAAATTTCGATGCTATGTCAAAAAACATTTTATTTTTAATTTTCTTCATTAATAAATCTCAAACAAATTGACCGATTTTGATTAAATTAACGGTATTTGACGAATTTTGAAGGAGAAAAGCTGATAAGATTTTTCAGTCAATCGGTGAATTAACTTTAAAGTAATTAAAAAAAAAATTAAGTAAGTTTGCTAAAAACAACGTAATTTTAATATTTGAAAAACTATAAGTTTTGAGAATTAGATTCGGTTTTTATTTTTGAAACGGTATTGACTTAGTTTTTTAGTACTAAAATATCATAGAATACAAAAAAATTATTGGTTGAAAAATTTCGAAGCTATGTCGAAAAAACATTTTTTTCAAAATTTTTCCTCAACGATTACTCCTAAACAGATAAACCGATTTCAATGCAATTTATGTATTAGACGTAGTTTTTTGAGGAATAGAGCTGATTAGTTTTTGTACTCAATCGGTACATAAATCTGGAAGTTATATTAAAAAAACACTCTTTCGCCAAAATTTTTTTGGCGTTTTTTCAAAATTTCTCAATATCTCCTGGACTAAATCGGTTTAAATTTTCAGGAAGTCAAAGTTGAGAGGAATCCTATCAAATGCAATTAACCGCGTTTCGATCGATACACACACACACACACATACATACAGACATACTGACGTCATCGTCAAAATAGTCAGAAAAGGTTCCTGGAACCTCGAAACGTGGACATCTGTTGAAAACTCGATTTTCGAAAATCTGAGTAAAAAAATCAGAGTGCTAAGTGTGAGTTTTTCTTTTCGCATTCGATCGGGAGCGCGTTTCGAGTTTACTAGGAATTTGTATGTGATTTGTACAGCGCCACCTAGTGGTAAACTGGTTTCTCACGTTTACTTCTAGGTGGCGCTGCGAAAAGAAAAACTCACACTTAGCACTCAGTAACTTCCTTATCTATACGTAGTGCGAAATCAAAAAAATGTTGTTTCGTATATTTCATAATATCACAATCATTTTAATCTATATCTGTTATCTGTTCTCGATGAATGTAATGTATCAAATACAGGTCACTCACATATCTAACTATAGTTGTTAACTCTTTATAAATATGACAATATATCAAATATGTTGAAGTATGTACGATAACGGTACGGTTTTAATATCATAGGACCGAAACATCTCCCCGTGTTGGTCCGGGATGGGATCATTTAAAGAATAGGCCATCTGCTGTTGTGCCAGGCAGTTTGTAAGAGGCGAATGATCGTTTAAAAAGGGAATCAAAGTATTTGCTTTACATATTAATATGTAGATTACAGTAATGTCGCTCCACTGAAGCGGTATTCGTGGGTAAACACCGTTCATTTTCAATTTCAGTCGTTTGTATTCAATAGCGATCAAATGAATAAATATTTTGTATATTGATGAAAATTATGGTAGATACGCTTAATTTATTAATAAAATTATTTGAAACAGTAATTTAGTGTTAGACTAGCTTTTGTCTATGACATTGTATGCGGGTTGTTCAAAACAAATAAACATCATCATGTCCGTATCAATAAAGAAGTCTCTTGACACTCTTTTCATCACTCTTTTCTTTCACCATGGATCTCTTGATGGAAACAACCATCGCATTGTATATACACCACATATATTAATGGTACGTTGCTATGGTAATTGGTATTGTTCTATTTTATAACAGCGTATAATGGACTTTAAACCAAGGATTTAAAACGTTACAATTTCGATATATTTGCGTCGTTGTGATTGGTTATGGTATATGATATTATGACGTTGTCTTCTAGCGCTAGTTGGCGAACCAATCAAAAAACAACATGAAACGCAGCGAACCAATCACGGAGCAGCAAAAATATCTAAATTATAACGTTTAAATCCTTGCTTTATACTGTATATTCTATACTTTCCATCGTCGGCACTTTATACTGTATTTTTCTAGCGCGCTATGTTATAGACATAGTAACTGGAAGACTATGATCGCGTGAGCCGGCCGGGATGGCGCGCAATTCGATGAGCGTATAAAAATTAGCTACTCATACTATAGTATTATATTATATAATGTTATAAATGCGAAAGTAACTTTGTCTGTCTGTCTCTTGACGCCTAAAACATTAAACCGAAATTTTGCTGTAAAATAGTTTGAGACCCGAGAAAGACTCATAGGATAGTTTTTATCCTGCAGGTCCCACGGAAACGGGAACTATGTGGGTAAACCCCCGGACCGGATTATTTTAGAAATATTTCCACGCAACTGAAGTCGCGGGAACAGTTAGTAAATTATAAAGTCTAGCGTCTACGTTTCGATCGTTATTCGTTATATTGCGTAGTTCGTAAATTCGTATGTTATTATATACTAATAATATATATACTTTATTGAATTATATACTTTAATACAGTATATAATTCAATAAAGGCCCAATTACATTCATCATATTGCTTAAAAAAGAACTTGATTTCAAACTGATATTGTAGCATCGTCTTTTATTACCTGTACTGTGTTAACTTGTTGACGACAATAATATGTTCGTTGTGATCAAATTTGTACGCCTACCATCTTTTAGTTAATAAAATATGTTTGCTAATAATAAATGTACGAGAATCATTACCTCGCTGTAACACAGTTTATAACTAGTACGGGAGGTAAAGGTTTTTGCATTGTACCTAAAACGCAATAGAATAAAACTAAATTAAGTTTGTTGACTGTAGTGATTGTGTACAAATTCACAGTAAGTACAATAAATTATCTATCTATCTAAAATATCTATCTATTAAAATTATAACTACGACCTATGCTAGCCGCTAGGTATAGCGTGGTGTTATTTTGGAGCGCGAACTAGAATCATGAACTCAACGTAAGGCGTACGGTATATATCGTGTACGCCTTACGTTGAGTATACATAGCGCGATGCGATTAAGCACCATTAGTGTTAATGGCACATGCATAAGTCTATCAACTATGTTGCCCGTCAACTGAAACACGACAGCGAAAAGAATTGACGCTAATTTGAGGCAGGAATAGGTAATGCGCTGGTACCAGACCCGGGCGAGACAATGCAGAACTCTACCTAGTAGCCACGACGGTAGTGACTCACTTAGTCAATCGTTCGTCTCTTACAAAGTGCCTGGCAGAACGGCAGATGGTCTATTCTCCTGATTCTGATACTTACATTGAATGCAAAGTATTATTTCACTAGACTTTAGCTTAGCAGCAAAGCTAGCTTTGCTGCATCATCCACGATGTGGAATATAATTAGGGCAAGCGAAGCGAGCCCTGCACTAGGGCACTTTCTATGCACTTTTGTGGTATCTGTTACTAAAAAAAGTATCGCACTTTGAGGTTTGAGCTTTGACGTGGTAGTTTAAATTCATGTCTAGATATGATCTACCATTAAAATACATTTTTATAAGTATTAAAAAATTAGTACAATATGTTGCATTAGAATTTTATTACTACTAACGCCATCTATTATAAAAGTAACGAGTTAAAGTGCTAAAATTGAATGTGTTAAAATGTTAAAATGCTAAAGAGTTAAAATGCTACATTGGCTGGGTAGATTTAATAAATTTTCATTCACTTCATTTTAATACAATATTAATCTATTAATACACTTGTACTTTTAAAATTCCCGCTACGTATATAGATAAGGAAGTTACTGATTTTGTTCCGATTTTCAAAAATCGAATTTTCACCAGATGTCTACGTTTTGAGGTCCTAGGAACCTTTTTCGACTATTTTCGCGATGGCGTCAGTGTGTCTGTATGTATGTGTGTGTCTCTCTCTGTGTGTGTGTATGTGTTCGTTTGTGTGTGTGTGTGTTTGTATGTATGTCTGTATGTAAACATCTCATAACTTTTGAACGGCTGGACCGATCGAAACGCGGTTGATGGCATTCGATTGGATTCCACTCAACTTAGACTTTCTGAAAATTTGAATCAAATGGGCCGAAGGGATTTTGATAACATTTTGAATAATCCCAAAAAAAATTTTGTCGAAACAGATTTTTTAAAAAATATATAACTTCCAGATTAATGTACCAATTGAGTACAAAAACTAATCAGCTATATTCTTAAAAAAAAATACGTGTAATGCATAAATTGCATCAAATCGGTTTATCTGTAAGGAAGTAATCGTTGATTAAAATTTTGAAAAAAGTCTTTTTTCGACATAACTTCGAAATATTTCAACCAATCATTTTTCAATATTTTACAATATTTTAGTACTAAAAAAATTACGTGGAATGCCGTTTTAAAAATCAAAATCGAGTCTTATTTTAAAAAGTTACAGCTTTTCAAATATTAAAATTACGTTGTTTTTAGCAAACTTAATGTTTTTGAAATAACATACCGATTGACTACATCTTATCAGCTTTTTTTCTTTAAAAACTGCGTCAAGTACCGTTAATTGGATAAAAATTCTTCTATTTGTTTGGGATCTATCAATGACGAAAATGTAAAAAAAAGTTTTTTGACATTGCTTCGAAATTTTTGAACCTACCGATTATTTAGTTAAAGCAATAGTTAAATTGAGTTGAATGCCATTTGAAAATTTGATCAATTTGATCATCATTTCCAAAATATTCAGTTTTTCAAAAATCAATATACTACAATTTTTATTAAAAAAACTGCATGTATGATTGTTTCGTTGGCTCATTCGTAAGTATTTTCTTGCTGTTTTTTGTGACGTAGCAATTGAGATATTTTAATATTTCTTAGAACTGAAAAAATCTATGTTTATAGTTTTTACTCTTTTGAGCTTAAAATACCTTGATTTAGCGGGAAGTTTCAGGGATGGCCTGCAAGGTCAACCGTTTACAGATTTTTCACAATATGATTATTGTGAAACAGTACAAGTTAATTGATTAATATTGTATTGAGGTCAATTTTCAATCTTAACCCGCAATCTTAAAAAGCTCAAAAAAGGTATATTCATGCCCGTATCTCCGAAGAGGTAGGCAGAGGTACAATGTGTGCATCCACGGTTAGCCGAAGATACGTCTTAGTCCCACAGCGTACTAGGTGACCAGCCTATCACCAACCGGGCACTTTTCCAGTCCCTGGCAACGTTGTTTGTTTGTCTGACTCGGGAATCGAACACCGGGGGTGTCTCTGAGAGAAATTAAATAAAACATTTTTATTTCGAAAATCGATGTGAGACCAGGAGCTTCCCGATTTTAGAAAAAAAAAAACTATTTATCTTAGTAAAATGTTAAAAATGTGTTTTTCTTTATAAGATCCACTTTCATTTTTAATATCCATTTTCCTTGAAAACTTTTTTTGCAAGAAAGCTAACATCAATAAAAATTGATTTCTATCAATATTAGGCTTTATGAGCGGTGGCGCGAGATGGATCTTGAGTTGCTACAAATTGTAGGTAGACCAGAAAATATGATATAAAATTTTAGTAAATTATAACATTTATATTTGTTCTGTGTAGATAACATTGATAGTAATAAAAATTGTCTTTTTTATAAATCAAGAAAATTTTAAAGAATTTTTCTTGTAAGTACTTACTAAAAAATTTAATCTTAGAAACATGTTTTTTTATTTTGGTTTTATTATCCTGCGCCCTTCTAGACCAAAGCCTGACGACGCTATTGATGGGAATATAATGTTTGGGTAAAAATACGCTGGCTTTTTTTAGGTTAGATAATTATTATTAAAGTCCATGCAATAAAATATGTAATTCTCATGAAAATACTTTCTTAACAATATCACTAGGTAGTATAACTTTGCGAGCCCTTACAAAGCTCTGCTTTTTGCTAGTTTAAAGCTTTTGCCTAAAAATTAATTATGTTTATAATAAGTAAATGTTTTTTGGCTTTTGCTATAAGTTATTATATTTGCTTATTAACAAGTAAATACTCGAAAGCTGTATAGTTAACACAAACTATTTTCCAAAAACGGCTGTTGTTTATTGGGAAAACGGCCCTAAATTGCTGAAATATTTTGCTCAACTTGCTTTGAAAATTTTCGTTCCCAAAACTAATCTCAAACTATTTGAGAGCATATTTTATTAACATTCTACACTTTACAAATGAAACCATAGGGCCAATAAGTAAGGACACCATTAGAATTCAGACTTGATTTATATAATACTAGCTATTACATACGACTTCCTTCACGTAACCCAAAATCATTACTTTCTTTAGCTAGGTTGGGTTAAAAAGAAACCTATGTCACTTCTGGATAGTGTAGCTTTCTAATAGTAAAATATTTTTAAGATAGATCTGGTAGTTTTAGAGTTAATTCGTTACAAATGTATGTTTGATTCAAAATTCAAAAATATAAAGGTTTTCTCTATTTAATATTAGTATAGACTAGCTGATAACTTGACCCAAAATCGTTACTTCCTTTTGCTGAGTCAGGTAAAAAGTAGCCTTTGTAACTTTCGGATAGTGCAGCTTTTTCACTTTAAAAGAATTTTTAATATCAGTCTAGTAGTTTTTGAGTTTATTTATTACACACATACAAAATACACAAGTCTTTGCAGGTAAAATACTGCATGTACACGCTGAAAGAGGGCGTTTAGTACTCGATTCGATATTGAATGTGTAAAAAAGGTTCTTAAATTTTCATCTAATTGTCCAATAAAAATGTTTAAGTGCGGACACCCGCGCGTACATATCGAAGTTTATTGTTTACAAACAGCGTTTTTCCGAACGCGTGACTAGACTGTTTACCATTGACGGTCTAGTCACGCTTTCAGAATCGCTGTCACCCGCGCAGTGACCATACTTTCTAATATCTTCAAGTGTTTTTATTCATGTTTATTATGTAGTAGTAATAGTATATAGTGCAATACTCTATTTTTATTACATTTTTATTAGTTACTTTATGATCATTAACTATCGCGTCCTTCAATTTATACAATCTTTTACCAGTCAACCTATTACTTTTTTTCTTCTTATTGCATGTTTTTGCAGAACCTCGTTGTAACGGGTACGATTATCCGTGACTTTCAGATTTCCGGTTACGCTTATCAATCCCAGTGGGACAGCACTAACAGTGTTGCTCCGGTGTCGGAATGGTTTCCTTCCCCCCATATATCTATATCCGTTCGGTATGTAAGCGAATCGCGCCGTCCACGCGTTCTTTCTTCGCATATTCAACTTGGAGTTTTCGGCGCGCTCGCTGGTTGACTGGTTGATTCGGTAAAGTAACATTAATTTCAATAATCATACCAATTTCGTTCAGTATTTCTTATCAATGAAGTGGGATTGTAATGACTAATGTTTGAGGTAACTTCTTTAGTGTTAGAAATGGAAATTTCCAGAATGACATAGATCAAGGTCAAAACTATAGCTATTTGTAATATCTCTGTACTGCATATTAAATAACTATTTTTAATTTTTCTTGATCTTAGAATCTACTACTAGTCGTAAATTAGTTTTTTTGTAAATTTATTTCCCATGTGAACCCGACTCATTCCGCTGGCCGTGGCTGTGGTCAGACGGGATGCTTCGGGGAACCACAGGGTGATAGTGTTCCCTGTGCTTTCCAGAGGCTGGTGGCGTTTTTCCTTTTCTACTCCGCATGGCGGATGTGACCTCGGCTTCCAACGTTGTGCTGCAGCCAGACACGTCGACTAAGAAGACCACCCATTTTACGAGCCCCAGCTAAGTTCAAGACCGTCCCTCATCGCGCCGTTGGCACTTATTACGCCACTTATCGTTCTTATAATTCGAGACTCCGAGATCCCCAATTTTTCTCTTTACAAGCGAACAGTTATTTAATATTTAAAGACAATTTTATGAAAAAATCGAAATTAAACAAATTACGTTTTACAAGTAACAATTCTACTACGTCTAACAATATAAAATAATGAGGTACCTGTTGCATAAAGTTACACTAATTTCTAAACAATGATTCCCTGTGTTAGGGGAAAATAGTATATAAATTGGGAAAATGCTATTTTTATGTGTACCCTACACAAAATTATTGTATTCCAGTGACCAAGCAATCATGACTATGCTGTGCGATTGTAAGTCTATATGTATTAGCGTGTTTATAAGTGTGTAGGATATATTGTGTGTTAAATGAGTATTCTATATTATAACTAACTGATCCGGCAAACGTTGTTTTGCCATATAAATTATTAAATTAAAAATAGAGATTGATCTTAGAGGGTTGAAAATTTAGAGTTGTATGTATTTTTTAATGCTATATCATAAAAAAATAAAAACAATAAATTTTTCGGGGGATGAAAAACAGATGTTGTTCGATTCTCAGACCTACCTGATATGCACAAAAATTTCATGAGAATCGGTCAAGCCGTTTCAGAGGAGTTAAACTACAAACACCACAACACGAGAATTTTATATATTAGATTGAAACTTTGGTATGCCAAATTACTTTCAGTAAGAGAAATATTCCAACAATGAGTAATAATTTAATGTCGCTGGATAAATCCAACGAATTGATCTAACTTCAAAGCGAGCAAATTAATTGCCTGTGATATGAGAGTTAATCTATACATATAATAAAATCGTAGGAAAGTCAAAACTGTATATTGAATATTTTTTTAAAAGAATACTTGGGACGTGATCTACAATCGATATCGAAGCCAAAAAGATAGTTTTTAGAATTTTTATCTGTTTGTCTGTTTGTCTGTTTGTCTGTTTGTCTGTTTGTCTGTTTGTCTGTTTGTCTGTTTGTCTGTTTGTCTGTTTGTCTGTTTGTCTGTTTGTCTGTTTGTCTGTTTGTCTGTTTGTCTGTTTGTCTGTTTGTCTGTTTGTCTGTTTGTCTGTTTGTCTGTTTGTCTGTTTGTCTGTTTGTCTGTTTGTCTGTTTGTCTGTTTGTCTGTTTGTCTGTTTGTCTGTTTGTCTGTTTGTCTGTTTGTCTGTTTGTCTGTTTGTCTGTTTGTCTGTTTGTCTGTTTGTCTGTTTGTCTGTTTGTCTGTTTGTCTGTTTGTCTGTTTGTCTGTTTGTCTGTTTGTCTGTTTGTCTGTTTGTCTGTTTGTCTGTTTGTCTGTTTGTCTGTTTGTCTGTTTGTCTGTTTGTCTGTTTGTCTGTTTGTCTGTTTGTCTGTTTGTCTGTTTGTCTGTTTGTCTGTTTGTCTGTTTGTCTGTTTGTCTGTTTGTCTGTTTGTCTGTTTGTCTGTTTGTCTGTTTGTCTGTTTGTCTGTTTGTCTGTTTGTCTGTTTGTCTGTTTGTCTGTTTGTCTGTTTGTCTGTTTGTCTGTTTGTCTGTTTGTCTGTTTGTCTGTTTGTCTGTTTGTCTGTTTGTCTGTTTGTCTGTTTGTCTGTTTGTCTGTTTGTCTGTTTGTCTGTTTGTCTGTTTGTCTGTTTGTCTGTTTGTCTGTTTGTCTGTTTGTCTGTTTGTCTGTTTGTCTGTTTGTCTGTTTGTCTGTTTGTCTGTTTGTCTGTTTGTCTGTTTGTCTGTTTGTCTGTTTGTCTGTTTGTCTGTTTGTCTGTTTGTCTGTCTGTCTGTCTGTCTGTCTGTCTGTCTGTTTGTCTGTTTGTCTGTTTGTCTGTTTGTCTGTTTGTCTGTTTGTATATACGTCCGGGGTAAACTCAAAAATTACTGCATGGATTTACTTCAAATTTTGCATGAATATTACTAACAGGTCGGGTTAACATATAGGCTACATATTATCATGCTATCACCTAAGGCGAAGTAAACGAAGTCCGCACGGACGAAGTCGTGGGCGACAGCTAGTACATATATATATTTTTTATATATTATAAGATAGCAAACAAGCAGATGGGTCTCCTGATGGAAATAGTCAACCATCGCCTATAGACACCAAAGGTGTTAATGGTGCGTTGCTATCTTGTGGCGAGGTGAAAGCCATATGCATAAGTTTACCGGCTACCTTACCCTGCAAACCGGAACACGACAGACAAGCACTGACGCTACGGTAGGTGTGGTGTGATCATAAACTTGTTCTCGAAAATATTTATTACACAAAATATACAACATTCACACTAAACGTCCATAAAAACAATTTCTTCCAGTTAACCTTATATTTGTAGAAAACTTGTAACGAGTAGTGCACAAGAAAAAGTACAAAGGAACAACTGGACATAATTTTACATTAAACAAAGAAAATAAACATTATCTGCCTATATCTAATGTGTTGGTGTTGGTCCCGGGCTCCTTTGAAGAATAGGCCAACTGCTGTACTGCCAGGCAGGTCGTAAAACTCGAACGATTGGCTTTACGAGTCACTACCATCGAGACAACTAGGTGGTAGAGTTCTGCATTGTCTCGCCCGGGTACAAGGGTACCACCGCTTTACCTATTCCTGCCGCAATAGCGTCAGTGCTTGTCACTGTCGTGTTCCGGTTTGGAAGGTAAGGTAGCCGGGAAACTTATGCCTGTGGCATTAGACCTCGCGATAAGATAGCAACGCACCATTAACACCTTTGGTCTCTATAAGAGATGGTTGACTCTTCCCATCAGGAGACCAATTTGCTTGTTTGCTATCTTATGACGTAAAAAAAATGGTATCTTAAGGTTAAAGTAGAGTCAAACCGTTACAAAACGCTCCTTATGTACTTGCGCTAATTTAGGTTTGAAAATTAACCGCTTAACAAGCCCTGCTTTGAACACTTATGGATGTCCAAGTATAGAATTTGTGGCGCCGCTAGTTCGTACCGCTGAAGGGTCATAGTGATGGAACCAACGGGCCAGCTTCTTGTCAGTATGACGTCATAACTGTGGAGGTCGATGACGTCACACAAGGACAAGGAAGGGGAAAAGGAAGATCTTCCCAGCCAGGCAAGGTGTACTGCCTGGGGACCGAAGTCCATTTGAGAAGCGTTGAAACTTGTATATAGTGTTTACAAGATAAATAATTGTGATATCGCAATTCAGGATTTTATTTTGAATTTTCATTTTTTCCATTTGTTATTGATTTTTGTCCATTTTTTATTATTTTTTTTTGTTTGTTTGTGATTGTTTGAGCCGCTACAAATTGTTTTACGCACTGAAGACTGGAGAAACTGTATATCTAATATGAAACTATGGGATGGTGAACGGTGAGTTCTCTAAAATTGAGTTGCCCTCTGCTCTTTGTAGCTCTCCATTTAAAAGAAATGGAAAAAATATAGTTTGCATTAGCAAATGTGTTTATTTAATGCATGCGGAACCTACTTGATAGTGTGTTAACTTCGGTGCCTACATTATCGCGATACGTTGAAAATTGGCCTTTTTGCAATGCAATGTGTGTAGCTAACCAATTTGCTATATCGCAACTTATTCAAGCTTGCTTCTCATCACAAATCACGACGCTACTCTAAGCCGAGGTTCAGTTCAGGAAACACCATGAGGGGGTGAGCGTACAACTCCCTAACTTTAAACTCTGGCCTAGTACTCTGCTCGCCCCACGCACCTGGTGAAGCTGTGAAGACCCATAAGGCCAGCAGTGATTCAATCATTCCGATAAAAAAAGCTCAAGCTGGCAAGACCTTTTCGTTTTATGCTTCTAACGGTTTTCTATGGTGACAAATAGAAATATTAAGTCTTTTGCGATTTTTATGCGTATAGCAAGCTAAATTAGATAGAAATAGTTTTTATACACATATTATCGCCGGAAATATTGACGGTATAGTGTATGTGGCTACATATTTCGTCGTAACGATTAAAAAATTTATGGCGACATTGTTCTACCATCTTCATTCGATAATGTGACCACGGGATTACAGCGATTTTTTGTAAATCATGGTATAAAGTTTGTTTTAACTAGTAATTGTATTAATGATTTTCAAACCAAGCACGTGAAAAGCTTAAACGTAGCGTGTAATTCAATATTTTTTTTATCTTTTGTACGACTTTTACTAGCTACATGAATAACAGACAGATGATTTAAGTTCCTCAGTTAATGGATCCAACCCAACCCGGTCGAGGATATAAAGCAATGTGTAAGTTATCTTTAAGGTATATTTTTCTAGAACATTTTGTATAAGACTTTGTGTGGGCTTACTATTTAGTTGTTTCCGTCCGTCAATAAAAGAGACCTGTGTCGGCGGCTTAAGAGCTTAATACTATCTTTCTGATGTATCTCGCAACTTTACACACGTTTCTAAATTACCTTTTCTACAAAGTAATGTACGTTACCCAAGTTTTACATTTCAATAAACACGCTACGATACTTTTTCATAAATTTTAAGTAAGTAAGTTGTAAGTAACCGAACCAAAAACAATTTTACATCCACTTAATGCATAGTTCACCTCATTGATATCTTAATATATATAAATTACGTGTCACGTTGTTTGTCCGCTATGGATTCCTAAGCTTCGGTTTAATAAAACCGATTTCAATAGAATTTTTAGGTAATATTAAATATTAAAATTGTTTTTTTTATATACATAGAAGAGGGAGCAAACGAGGAGTAGGTGCACCTGTTGGTAAGTGATCACCGCCGCCCATGGACATCCACATTACCAGAGGTCTTGCAGTTGCGTTGCCGGCCTTTTAAGAATGATCTATTTGATCCACTTTTAAGATGGGATAGTTTTTATATCAATGACTTCCCCCCTCACGTTTTTTAATAGAAATAATTTATGTGGCAAAATAACGTTGGTCGGATCAGCTAGTAATAATATAAATATTAATATGAAATTGGAGGACCAGGGCATTTGCATCCCAGCCCAAGACATACGTCATCCCCCGTGTTGTTCCGGGAAATTCTCTTTGAAAAACAGGCCATCTGAAGTTGTACCAAGCAGTTCATAAGAGGCGAACGATTGGGTATGCAAGTTACTACATCGTGGCTACTAGGTGGGAGAGTTCTGCATTGTCGCGCCCGGATCTTGTACCACCGCCTTACCTGTTATTGCTGCATTTGCATCTATGCTTTTCACTCTCGTATTCAGGTTTGAGAGTAAGGTATCCGGTAAACTTATGTATAAGGCATAAAACCCCCTCACAATGACAGTAACGCACCATTACCATCTTTGGTGTCTATAGGTAATGTTGTCTCTCCACCAGGCGAATCATTAGCTTGTTTGCTATTTTATAATATAAAAGAGATTATTGTGTGAAGCACTGACATCTGTACTAATGAAGTAGTGAAAATAATGTAGTGCAAATAGCGGAAAGGAACATTTCATCGCTGGATACAAGAAATAAAAACAATCTTCCTAACATTAAATAACCTTTTTTATAGGGCAGGGTGAATGCGTCTGACATAAGTTTTCAACTCTTTTAGGGATTAACTAGTTAGCATAAATCAAAAATATATAAAAACAAAAAAAGTTTATTATAAAATATTTGAACATAAGAACGACAAGAAATCTTGGAATTAATTGATTTTTATATGAATCTAATTGTGTAATATCTTAGGTAAGAGATAGAAGAATAAAGAAATGATAAGGCCGCAGTGTTAGTCCGGATCGCTTTTGAAGAATAGCTAACCCGAAACACGAAACTGGGATTAATAATCATGTTTAAGGGCGCGTATTTGATTCGCAAAGAAAACTTCATGTTTTCAAATTTTGCCAGAGCAATATTGTAATAATTTGAGCAGATTAATCGAAGGATGTGACGGTTTTTGCAAGATTAAGTCTTGATTATTCGATTTACCGCAAGTTCAAAATTTGATCAGCAAACGATTGCGCGCGAGGATTTATAGTGTCATTCATATAATGGACTGAAAAAATCAGTATTTTGAATATTACCTTAATTCACATATAATAAATATTTAGGGTTTCTATTTAAATACTTACTGGTATAAAAATGTTGAAGTGAACTGATTTTGTAATTTTGTAATACTATTTTTTAATATCTAACAACTATACTTTCGTCATTTTGGTTCTGTGATGCTATACTTTCGTCATTTTGGTTCTGTGATGCACTGTACGACCAGACATCCTGGTGGAAAAATGCATAAATTAAAACATTTTGGCATATTACATTGGTTGTATTCATCCTGAAAAATAACTCTGACGCCTATTTTCGTAAAATGCTACGCAAGGATTGTCTTCGTTTTAAGAAAACCGTTATCAAAAATCATATTCTTGCCCTGTAGTTAGCTAAATCAAGACTTCATCTTAATAAAAATTTCAATATTCTTCAAATAATCTGCTCATTTTATTACGAAATTGCTCTTGAAAAGGCAGCTGCCCCCATCCTCCCCCCGTTGGATATTATTTACCTCTCTACTAGCCATCTACTGTTGTAGATGTTAAGATAAAAATAGTCTTAAAATATTACAGTTGCCTGCCCTGGGCCAGAACCTGGGTACGCCCATGGATATATCGTTCATAAACATCGATGTTGGAGCCACAAACATCGTTCTTCATGAGGGATGTTTTGTCATACCATCTGCCCCGCTCTACCCCAACAAAATATTCAATACAAGTAATTGTATTGGTGGTATGGCAAAACATCGACCATAATAACCCCCCCGACCGCCCCGTTAAATTGACCGCCCCGTTGGTCGAGTGGTTAGCGATCCTGACTACGCGATCGACGGGGCTCGGGTTCGATCCCCGACGGGGACAAGCATTTGTGTGATGAACATAAATGTTTGTATTTCCGGGTTTGGGTGTATGTATATTAAATATATTCTTGTATTTATATATGTATTTCTATGTATTAGTATCGTTGACTAACACCCATAACACAAGCAAATAATTTGCTTACTTTGGGGTTAGATCAGTTAGTGTAATTTGTCCCTTGAATATTCATTTATTTATTTATTTATTTATAATAATCGACATCGTTGTATCGTTCATAAATACCAATGTTTTTAAACATCGATGTTTTACTCTAAAAAACATCGATGTCCTGAAATTAATGTTTTTTTTGAGCGATGTTGCATCCCTAATAAAAAGAAATGGATATTTTGTTCCTTGGTATCGTTTTTCTTTTCTTGCTAACAAAAAAAGATGTCTTGCTAACAAACCGTGTTTCTTTGAGATTTCTTGCTTTGATGTTACCTTTGCATTAGACATAGCTAACGATCACTTACGAAATTTAAACTTGTCTTCAAGAAAAATACACAATTCTTAATAATATTTAAGAAGTTACTTAATTGATACTGCAGCAGGAATTGTGTAGGACTAATACAAAAATTGGTAAAGTCTGAAGTTGCGAACAATAATGCGAACTAAGAAGGGCGTTTGAAGTTTTATATATGAATATTTAAGCTATTCAATGCCAATGACAAACATATATCCGCACCACAGGTTCAACGTCTATAAAAACTTCTTTAAGTACATTTTATAAGTTGGTCGACTATTACTCAAAAACTTGTAAAGCGTTCTAAACCGTCATAGTTTTCTCTTAACTTCATCATATTTAACACTACCATGATTTTTCCCCACCCCATAACCAACCGTTTAGCATGCAAAAGGAGGAGGGGGACACGACACTACCAAAAATTAGCACTTAAAAGCTTAATATTTTACAAACGAATCTCTTCATCGAAAGCTTATTTTCACAAACCTACAATATTTTTTAAAAACCTGTCCTACAATACCTCACACGATGGGGTAGGTGAGAAAAAAATTATTACTCCCCACTTTACATGTAGGGAAGCCACCCTAAAAAAAATTTCAAGATTTTTAGTTACCACTTTGTTGACGTGACCAATGTGTATATTCGTACCGAATTACAGCTTTCTAGTAATAAGAATCTCTGAGCTATCGTGTGAATGGACGGACGGACATAGCGAAACTATAAGGCCTCTAGCACATGGCGTATTTTAAACGCAAAGATGACGTACAGATAACGCGCGTATACGCTCCCCAAACGAGATTTGAACGCAACTTTGTAACCTAAAGCACACGGGGTGATAGTGGAACGTGCATCGACTGCGCGTATACGCGTAGATATAGCGATACAGACGTGTTGGAGTCGCTCGTAGCTTCCGCTATTTGGTCAGGATCTCCTCGTCATTGGCTTCGGTTCAGACAACACTGCATACGTTGACTTTAGTACTGCTTTTAAAAAGAAAAAGAGTCAATATAAGCGAATCTATTGGATTGTTTATTTCCGTTTTAAAGCGGTCGGTGTCGAAAGGCTCAATTTTAAACTAAAATACAGGCGCAGCACACAATAAAATATCACTGCGTTTGCGGTGGCGTGAGCACCTCCTCCACCTCTCTTACAGCCCTTTGTATGCGCATCAAACGAGTTTCAAACGCACTTAACACGCGCGTTTGTATCTGGTTTTACGCGAGTTCGAATCCATTATAACGCAAAAAACAGCATCTACAGCGCAGAAAAACGCATTCCCGAAACGCGCGTCGTCTGCGCGTTTAAAATACTCCATGAGCTAGGGCCTTGTTTACTTTGGAATCCTAAAAAAGGGATATGCGTGAAATTATACATTGACAAAATTAGTCGCACGCACAACGCTGTGAGACTAAGCGACCTGATACTATCGTATTAGTTTTGCTTTGAAAGATAAGTTGTCGATTTTTGTCGGTTTCAAATTAGTAATAAATAAGCATTTAATAAAACATAAATTACAAAATTGACATAAATGAAACAAACTGTAATATTTAGTTTTAATACAAATGCTTATGACAGAGATTTAGCAAACACCAGTGATGGAGACTATTATTTAAATTTTTATATTATATATTTATATAAAACTTCAACTCGTCATTTATTTTAATTTAAAAAATTAACCTTATTTACGTTTTTATATTATGTATTATGTATTATGGCTTCCTGCCAGCACGGCAAGCCGTCAATTCTTTAACATACCTGAAAATCCCCGAGGAAAAGTTATAATACTAAAGTTCAAAGACAGTGGGCATTTCTCCCTTCTTCTATATCTCTAAGTCAGAATTATGAGAAGAGTGACAAATATTTTACATGTATGTATTTTAAATATTATTTTTACTATTAGTCTAGCTAAAATAAACGAAAATTTTTCAAACAAGACAGCCTGATCGTGGTGCTAAAACACGCTGTTAACGTCATTCCATCCCAATCAGACTAAGTGTTCTTCTAACTTTAATATAACTTTGGAAACTTGTCAAAAGCATTGAAATCTTGAAGTGAAGAGTTTTGTACGTTCGAATTTAAATACTTTATGTTTGTTTCAGCTGTTTTCAAGTTTAGAAAGGTTTCTTCCTATAGGCAGGAGTCTATTTAATATGGTTAAGCTCTTAAGAATATAAGCGATAGCTCATTACATGTTAAAAAAAATGCATTGGAGGGATTTTTAGCACGTAAAAAATTAAAAAATTCTAGTAAAATATTAAGTTGAAGAAAAAAGGCATTTCCATTTTGTATAGGCTCACAAAATGAAAATGCCCTTTTTCTTCAACCGGCAAATTCAAATTGGAAAAGTGCCCGGCGCCAACCGGGCACTTTTCCAATCCCAGGTTCGGTTTTTATCAGAAAACAGAAGAAACACATTTTTAGCAATAGCAGTCTATTAATTATAGTGTTTTTAAATCTGCTTACTTGAAACTCCATTTTAATTGATCCCAAAATAATTAAGATGTTATTAAACTTTGTAATGATATCAACTAAAAACTGTCAATTAGCTTCTCCTTACCGGGTGGAGCTTGCTTTCATCATATCCATCATACCCTGTAACATCATGTTTGTGATGTAGTCTGTGTCGAGATTGCCGTATCCAGCCTCTTTGGCAGTTTAGGTCACTAAGCAGATGTAAGAAGGAAAACCGAACTCATAATTAATTAATCTGGATTGTGAAAGTTAGTAGAGCTGTGTGAACTATGACTTTTACTATATTACATTATTGTACTATATTACATATGTCTTTATTGCAAAGGGCAATGAGAAATTACTGAACTTTTTCTACCAGTAAAGTTGTAATAAAGAAGCAATGACAGGAAGGCACGGCATGAATTCAGACTATCATCCGATGCCGTGTCGGGTCAAGGTCTCGTAGGGTGAAATTTACAACCACCACCACTGGTGTTAACTTAAAATTGGAGTATGAAGAGTAAGTTTAGGCCTACAAATATTACAGTATGCAATCAATCTCTTAGTTATTGCAACAAATATACTACGTTGTGTAATTGTAGTGATGTATGATTTCAAATATTTGGCCAACGGGGACGTAGGACATATTTCAATAGTGAATTCATAAATACACAAATTTATAAAATACTAGCTGACCCGGCAAACGTTGTTTTGCCATAAAAATTATTTTATTAAAAAAGAAGGGTTGGTGATAGAAGGGTAAAATATTTAGAGTTGTATGTATTTTTCAATGCTGAATCATAAAAAAATATATATAAAAATTTTTGTCCATAAAATAAAATAAAAATTAGGGGTGGACAACCCTTCACATTAGGGGATAAAAAATAGACCTTGGCCGATTCTCAGATCCACTGAATGTGCATACGAAATTTCATCAAAATCGGTCAAGCCGTTTCGGAGGAGTACGGTAACTAACATTGTGACACGGGAATTTTATATATAAGTAAGATTAAATATTCCAACATATATAAATATATTTTTATTGCCGTCAATTTTCAACAATCTGTATTATTTATTTAATCTGAATCTGTAGTACCAGCGGAAAATTTGATTTGTGTTCTTTAAATTAAAAAAAATTTTGAACTAGAATATCATTTTACATTTTATAAAACATACATGTTTTAATAAGCACATTAAATGTCAAGGTTTCTAAGAGGGGGTTAGTACGAGTAAAAAACTGATATCGCTTTGGAAACTAACGACCGTTTTTCCGAAACGCAAATTAAGTTTAACAAGCAATTATTCTGTGTTTAACATAATTTTCACAAGAAAATGATCTGTTAATGTTAAAACTAATTTGCGTATAGAAAACCGGTCGTCAGTCTGTACGTTGCAAGCGTCCATAAGCAATGCTTTCCACCAGAGGCCCGATTTACGTTAAACGTAAATCGCGTCGAAACGTTTAGGGATCTTTTGATTGGGGGCCAGGAAGCTTACAATTAGTTTGCCTTTTGTTAGAAGAAAAGAAGCTCTTATGGAGTCTACTGAGCTCAATTTTCTCAAAGTTGAGAATAAAGAAAGAGTACAAAAAATATTCGTGACAAAATATATTTTTTTAAGGATGATCGAAAAGTAAATTTAAAAAAATCACAAACACCGATTAAGAAGCATTTTGTTCTCTTTGAAATAAAAAATAAAATTGTTTCAAACAAGTTTAGGTTTAAATAGTTAGTAAAATTATTGCAATATGCTGATTTAGGTTAGTTGGAAATCGCTAAAGTGTTGGAATAATCTTCATTTGCAAAACCTTAGTTTTGATTAATTTATTCGACAATACCATCATGTTTTGTTCTTTATAGTTTCATGCAAAATATAATATCTTTTCAAATTTGAATTTAATAATTAGAAAATTTGTCTTCAGATTGAATATATTAAATATTCTTGTTGATTTAAGTTTATAATATTTTATATCATTAGATGGCAAACAAGCAGATGACACTACTGATAGAAAGAGTCAACCATTGCCTATAGACACCAAACTTGTTAATGGCACATCGCCATCCTCGTGGCGGAGTCTTAATGTCACATGTATAAGTTTGTCGGCTACCTTATCCTCCAAACCGGAACACGAGAGTGACAAGAACGTCGCTTTTGCGGCAGGCGGCTCTACTAGTTAGTAGCCACTATGGCAGTGACTCGCATAGCCAATCATTCGCCTCTTACAAAATGCCTTGCAGAACGGAATATGGTTTGTTCTTTACAGGGGCCCTGACCAACACGGAGTAAAGAAAGATTACTTGTTTTTCTTAAGTAATAGAATGACAACCAGGTTGCTGTCGCAGTTAAAAGATATAACTATCGCCTACTACTTATCGGTGTAATAATAATTACTACATACACTGAGGCTAATAAATACAGATTTGATAAAAAAAAATAAGTATGTAACGTTATTAAGGGTAGCAAATTTTTATCATTTTTCATTTCATCCGGGAATTTCGCTGAAAAAGTTATTCACTAGAACAAACTAACCATTAGAACAACGTATTCTCATACTTTTATGATATATTTAGGTATTAAAAGAATATAAAAATGTAATTTTAAGAGCTTACACAAGAATAAATTGAAATATTTATCATAACACCATGTTTCTTAGCAACGTTGTAGGCGTATTCCCACAAAGGAATAGCGTCGTGGGTAGAATTCTGTTATCGCATGTGTAGTTTGATACAGTCAAGTCCATAAATTTATATTCATTTTGCAATTAAATTGAAATGAAGAACTCATTAATTTGAAGAACTCTTAAATTACATAGTTAAAATTTTGTAACAGAGACATTTCAAATATTTTTTTCTGTCAGTATTTTAGAAAGAAATACAATAAATGAGTTTTTCCTCTTCAAAGCTCGTTAGAAAATATATTAAGTGACTTCGTGACTCATTCCAGGTTCTTTTTTTACAGAAAAGGGGGCAGACAGGAGGCTCACTTGATGGTAAGTGATCACCGCCACCCATGGACAACGACACTATCAGAAGACTTGCAGTTACGTTGCTGGCATTTTAAGGTAGAGAAAACTCTTTTCTTGAAGGTCTCTAAGTCGTTCGGAAAAAACCCTGCCGGTGATTGGTTCCACAGAGGAATAGTGCGGGGAAAAAAGTGTCTCGAGAATCGCACAGTTGTGGATTTCCAGACATCGAGATGGTGCGGATGAAATGTCGAATTTTGTCGTAATGTCCAATGGCGAAATTCTGCGGGAGGAATTAATCTAAACAGTTCCTCGGAACACTCTCCATTATAGATACGATAGAAGTTACAGAGTGAAGCCACATCTCTATATAATACCAAAGAATAAAGCCGATTAGAAATAGTCCTGTCGTTGACGATTCGAGCCGCTGTACGAATTTAATTGATAATAATCTATCAATAACTCTACATCACCCAAAACTAGTACTTAGTGAGTTTTATCTCTCAACCAACGATATAAAAAGTGGGGTTTAAAACACACTAATAATTTTTGCTGTACACTAGACATGAGTATCTCCTGAATGAAAGATTAGTATACACGGCTTTTGATAGTAAATTATTTTAAATACTTAGTTTTTTTATATCATAAGATAGTAAGCAAGTATATGGCTCTTCTGATGGAAAGGGTCAACCATCGCCTATAGATACGAAAGATGTTAATGGTGCGTTGCTATTGTGTGGCGAGGTCTAATGCCACACGTACAAGTTTACCGGCTACCTTACCCTCCAAACCGGAACATGAATGACAATGACAAGCTATTGTGGCAGTAATAAGTAAGGCAGTAGTTCCAGACCCGGGCGAAACAATGCAGAACTCTACTACCTAGTAGCCATGATGATAGTGACTCGCATAGTCAATCGGTCGCCTTTTACGACCTGCCTGCAGAACGGTAGTTGGACTATTCTTCAAAGGAGCTGATTTTAACAAAATCATTGCTTTGTCCCAACCAAGCAATGATTTTGTTTAAATAATTGCTTTTACTAAAAATTAATATTTCAAACGTACAAAAGTGGAAGTTATCTATACTAATATTATAAAGAAGTAAAAGTTTTCAAGAAGTAATTTCTAAAACTGCTGAACCGATTTTGGAAATTCTTTTAACAATAGAAACCTACATTATTCTTGAACAAAATAAACTAACTGCATAGGCGGGACCTTCGAGGGTTATACCACTAAAAAAGGCTAGTTTCATATGATATTGAAACGCTTTTTGCAATATTAATCCACTAGTCAAAGTTCACGATAGTAAATAATTTACAAAGTCAGTGTAGAAGTAAATTGTAGCTGAATGCATTACAATCTATTTGACTAAAGCTACGTAGTACCAGATTGTTGATAAATGAATTATAACAGAAAGAAAACGTTTATATGACGCCATTAGCTACAGCAACCCAAAAAACTCAATAGCTTCGACACCAGATATATTTTTTTCATAATATTAATCTAACCCCATATAATATTCTTAGCCCCACCATATTTATATCATACCCATATCTTTGCCGAAGCTAATAATCAATTTACGTCGGTCCGGGTGTAACCTACTCCGTGACCGGAGTAATTCGGAGCTCTACCAAACTACCAAAAGTCGGAGTTCTATAAAAACAAATTATTTAGAGCTAAAATGAAAAAAATAAATATTTGAACAGATGTTGTTTCTTTATACAGTGAAATATATATTTAAGTTAATATATTTTTTATCTGCAAGTTAAATATTTTCGAAAATATTAAAAATTTAGTTTAAAATTGTCAACCATTCCCGGTATCCCCTATTACACCGACTTAGTCAAACATACTTTTTATGAGCTTACGGCTAGTGAACTAATATTTCAAAGAATGTTTCAATATTATATGATCCAATTTCCCGTGACGTAGCCCACGTAGCTTCCGATCCTGCGGGAAAGTTGTATAAAATTTAGCTCATAGTTTATATACCGAAATAGGTACCGCTAGATGATTGAGGCACTTTTAACTTATAATTAATTATTATTAATGATTATATTTATATATATAATCGCCTCTGTGGTCTAGTGGTCCAGCGTTGGCGTTGACCACATGAGGTCCCGGGTTCGATTCCCGGGTCGGGCACACAACAAAAATGTGTTTTTTCAGTTTTCTTAAAAAAACACAATGTTGCCCGGGATTGGAAAGTGCCCGGTTGGCGATAGGCTTGCCACCTATCACATTTGTGGGACCAAGTATCTTCGGCTAATCGTGGGTGCACTTGTTGTACCTCTGCCTACCCCTTCGGGGATATGGGCGTAAAGATACTTTTTTATATTTATATAAAAGTAAAGTTTACTTAGAGCACATATACCGGATTCAATTTTAAAGTTTATGGATATTAAATTGGTTCATGAGACATGTAAACAGAAGACATTAAGAAAGAATTAAGACAGTTTAGACTTACTTTTAAAAAGTAATTAGTCACGCTGTCATTGACACCCGTTCTCGCGCGCAGGGTAATCAATTCTTATATTACCGTACGGTGTAATATCGTACCTATATTGTAGACAATCACTTAACTGGGGTTTTTAGTGCACTATAAAAACTTAAAAAAATTGAATGAAAAGGCTTTTATTTCGTTTAATGATTATGCTATTTTTTTCTAACATATTTACGAACATTATTAATTAAGCAAAATAAAAGAAATAAAAGTATCTTCACACTTGCATCCCCGAAGAGGTAGGCAGAGGTCCAACCAGTGCGCACCCATGATTAGCCGAAGATACTTAGTCTAGTCCCACAATGTGGAACTTGGCAAGCCTATCGCCAATCGGGCACAATCCCAGCTGACGTTGTTTTTATCAAAAAACTGAAAAAACTTTTTTAGATCGAACCCGAGACCTATATAATCGAACACCCATACCGGACCACTAGACCACAGAGGCGACTTAATTAAGCAGCACAGTTACCTAAAATTTATGTTTTTAAACTATATCCTACACAGTACATCTTTTTGCAGTTATTTTTGTTTCCGACTGTATAAAAGAGTATCTGAATTTATGAATATTGATGATTTAAAATGAAAGTATATACTCCCACCTTCAGCGGTAATATTAGAACGCGTGGAATTCAATTTTCAGATGTAAAAATATTACTTAAATATCTTTACTAATTTTGTTGGAATTCACTGATAGATATCGGTTTATGGTATTGTTTCCAGAAATACCTAGTATGCAAATTATATTTGTGTTTTAGCACTCATCTCGTGCTTGGGATGCAAAGATTAGCTGTTATTCGCTAATTCATTCACGTGATGCAAAATCATTACTTGCTTGCTGTTGGGTAAATAAAGTAGCCTATATTATTCCTGAGTCGAGTAGCTTTTTATCATTAAAAGATTTTTTAGACCGGCTTAGTGGTTTTGAGTAATCATATAAAAATGCAAATGTTTTATCCTTAGAACATCTATACATTTATACGTGAAGTACAAATTTTGTTTTCTTTTATGCGATAATTACGCGTACAGATGAGTATGAAATTTGGCACGGTTTAAGTTTTTATGGTAGTACAGGAAGCTAATATTTTTTATAAATTACTAACTGCAGCGTGGAGTCCGCTGCATTATAAAAGTTTTTGGCGAATCCCGCGGGATCACCTAATTTTTCTGAGATATAAAGGAGCCTATGTGCTATTCCAGCTCATCATCTACCTGTGTTCCAAATTTCATTCAAATCCGTTTAATAGTTTTTGCGTTATTGAGTAACAAACATCCATCCATCTAAACTACCAAACATCCAAACTTTCGCATTTATAACATTAATATAGATGCATTAGCTACGCAATTAACCTAAATAATGAGCATTACATATTATTATCCATTTGATATACACGCACACATATTATTCACGCATTTAAAGGTTGACTGGTAAAATACACATACACATATTGAAGAACACGATAATCATTAATATCCACACCCAGACCCAGACAAATATCAATATATACAAATATCTATGCTCATCACAGAAAAGTTTGTCCCTGTTGGGAATCGAACCCAGGCCCCATCGATTCGTAGATAGGTTCGCTAACCACTCGACCAATGTTTCGGTCAGAAGGTTAATGATCATAAGCAAACAACAACAGTGTAATAAAATGTGAATATTGCTTAGCTGCATAATAAACCTCAACGAAATTAGTATAGCAATAAAATGTGGCAGGAACAGGTAAAGGGGTGGTTGAACCCGGTGGTAGACCAAGTCACTAGTCACGATGATGCGTATTGGGATCGCACTAGGCATGGATCATTTAACAGTTAACATATTAAATTTCGTACTAAATTTTTTTAACAATTAACAACTGTTATTTATATTAGCAAATACTGTTAAAACTAATTTTTATGCATCACTAAAATTAGCAATAACTTGATATATGGTAATAATGTTATTAAAAATATTTTTTTGCTCACTAACTTGATTTGTGATAATACTGTTATTAAACATATTTCAAGAGACCGTGATAACAATAACTGTTAAAAGTTATCAAAACTATTCTAGAGGACCTTTTTTTGGTAGCTTCGTGTTTTTACTATTTCTAATACTCATTATATATAGGCTACTGATATAATGTAACATAAATAAATAACTGTTAAATATTAATTAACTTTAACAACATAACAGTTAATTCGATTTAACAATAATTTCCATGCCTAGATCGCGCCTTTCACCAGGTGCCTAGCATTAAGTTAGTTAGTTAGTTACCTCCAACGCGTAAACAGAATTATCACTGAATGGAGGATTAATATTTATATAATATAATATATAAATATTATATTATATAAATATATATATATATATATATATATATATATATATATATATATATATATATATATATAATAAATATAATTTTATATATTAATATACTTGTATTGATATGCAATATGTATAATGTATGTGTATGTGCAGGATTATAAGTATTCTTGTACGTATACAAGTGCGTATACATGTGCATATGCGTATACGCGTGCGTATGCATAAGCGTGTGTGTGCGTGTGCGTGTGTGTGTGTACAGTGAAACAATTTCAATACTCGTATATTACTACAGTTAAATATTCCAGAACAATATGATTTGAATTTATTTAAAGCAAATAGAAATATGTCTATTCCAACTTAAATTGCTTTGGTGTTTATAGGCAATGGATATCTTTTATCATCAAGTGAACGGATAAAGTTCTTCGTCGTAAAGTAGAAAGTTATTTCTATATTGAGTATGACAGTAATAAAATTATAGTGCCCAAGATCATGTTTTATAAAGGCATTGCGTTTACCAAGGGAAACTAAGAATTTTTCCATTAGCATAAAGGATGCCACGCATAAAGTGTGATAAAATACGGAATATAGTATCCATTACCAATGAATACTATTAAAATCTTCCGTAGACATTTCATTCGCTTACGAATTATGCCGCAGAACTAATATAATTAAGTAAATAGTCTATTCTTATAATTTATTTAAGTTAATATTACAATACTAAATTTTTTTTCTCATTTATAATTTTACCGGTCTAAAAATAAAAGATATACATAATTGTTCTTTTGGCAAATCAAGTGAATTAATATAATTACAACTCATTGTATTTTGTCAAATATTTTCCTTTTATATAATAGAACAACAAACAAGCACCCCGTGTTGGTCTGGGCCGTCTTTAAATAGAATAGACTTCCAGCCGTTCCGTCAGGCAGTTCGTAAGAAGCAAATGACTGGCTATAATGCGAGTCACTACCAACGTGGCTACTAGGTGGTAGAGATATGCACTGTCTCGTCCGGGTCTTGGACCGCAGTCTAACCCATTTCTGCCACATTAGCGTCAGTGCTTATCATTATCGTGTACCGCTTTGGAGGGCCCGGGAGCCGGTTAATGTATGCATGTAGCGTTAAAATCCTGTGACAAGGATAGCAATGCAGCATTAATATCATTGATATTTATAGGCGATGGTTGTCTCTTTCCCTCAGAAGAGCTATCTACTTGTTAACCATCTTATGATGTTAAAAATAAGCAGATGTGTCTACTGATGAAGAGAAACAACCAAAAGAGGGAAACCAAAGATATCGATGGCCCATTGGTGGCAGTAGGTAACACCACATGCTTAGAATTAATTATTGCTACCTTGCCCTCTGAACTGGAACATGACATTACCAAAAATTAATGATATAGTGCCAGGAATAAGTAAGGTGGCGGAAATATATTCTGGCGACTTGCAGGACACTACTAATTCCTATTTTCTGTAATTTCAAAACATTACATTAAATCTTCATCAAATTAAAATTACATACATACATACATAAATAAACATAAAAAACCAAACCACACGGATTTTTTTAAATCGGTTCATAAGTGGTCGAGTTCTGAGGTAAGAGACATGAAAAAACGTACACTTGAATTGATAACCTCATCCATTTGAAAAGAAGGTTGGAAAGAAGAAGAGCCGAACCAACAAGAGAAAAATCTATATCTATATTAATATTATAAATACTACAGTTTGGATGTTTAGATTGATGGATGATTAGATAGATGGATGTTTGGATGGACGGATGTTTGGATGGATAGATGTATTTTACTGAACCACGCAAAAACTACTGAACGGATTTAAATATAATATGTCACACAGGTAGATGATCTGGAATAGCACATAAGTTACTTACTTACCTCAAAAAAATTAGGTGATCCCGCGGGATTTGCCAATTTTTTGCAATGCAGCAGGCTACACGCTGCAGCTAGTCTTTAACAAAACCTTTAATAATAATATAAAACTAACAGTAAATCCATACTGTACATACATAAGCCATCACATAAAAAAATACCCACAATGATAAAGCAAAAGTGTATTATTACAAAAATAATTTTCGTCTTACATCTATTTCATATTTTATTACGTCTACATTACATATGTCTTTGCCTATAGCATATTTCCTTTGAGTACAGTCGCTTACTTAAAATCTTGTAAAAATTTCAATATCGTTTTCTTCTACGACGTCCATAAAACATTTTTGGGGCTATCCTTAAGTGTAAGTATGATCATTATACGAGATTATAGCAATAAATACTGGTAGGTTTAAAGAAAATGACAAATTTTAACCTAAAAATCCCTCGGATTAAACGGATTTTTTTTCACGTAAGATAGCAAACTAGGTGATTGTCCTAAATCATTAGGACTTTTATTAGAAAGAAAATGTTAATGATGCGTTTTAAACTGAGTGATATTGATGTAAAGTGATTTACATAATATTTACTGACTACTTTAAACCTCATCCTGACTAATTAATAATTTTAGTCAAGTAGCAAGTGAATTGGTAACTAAACATGTCTAAACACCAAAGATTTAGTTGACTAGATTAGTATATAATTTAGTAAAGTGGATCGTTTGATTTTATTTTTTCAGGCGAGTACTTAAAAACTTGAAAGAAAGAAAGAAAGAAATCATTTATTTGCCAGAATATGGGAGTTACAAGTTATTAAAATTTGATTAAGTTACCAACATATTCTACCATGATATGGTGTGCAAATATTTTAAAATTATAATTATTTATTATTAAACTAAAAATGTTGTGAGTCGATTTTTACAATTACTACCGGATCGGAACGCGGCCACACACTGAGAAGATCCGGCGGAAGAAACTCAGCGGGCTAGTTTTTTTTTTTTCTAAATTATAGTTACATGATACAATTACACACATTAATTGACATCACAACTTATTTCTATGAATTACAAAATTAATTTTTGTTTAATTAAAATATTGACATTTTACAAAGTTAAACACAGAAGAAAGATAATAGATAATTTGTATCAATTTAGTTAAGTTGTACAATTTAATGTATATTTATCAACATGTTCTACCTTATAAACAAAATTTTTTAATATGCAATTTTATAAATTACATACTTGTAATTTAAAAAGAGTAATTTCTAATTTATGTTAGTTTAAATTTATTAATTGCAACCTTTTTTTATAATTATACACAATAAAAGATTTATTATTAGATTAATATTTAATTTTATCAGCAAGAAATTCATTTACATTATAATAAGATTTGTCTAGTAGTAAATCAAATAGTTGTTTGCGGAATTTATTAAGAGGTAAGGATTTAAGACTATCAGGAATATGATTGTATATATTAATTGCCATACAATAGGCATTTCTTTTAAAAATGTGGAGTCTTTGGCTGGGCACATGTAGTTTTTCACTATTCCTAAAATATGTATTACCTAATACTTCAGCATTTGTTTTAAACAAGTGTTGATGTTTTTTTACAAATACGCATACCGCCAGGATATAAAGACAAGGTAATGGTAGTATTTTAAGTTTTTTAAAAAGTGGTTTACAAGAATAAAGTTGATTCACGTTACATATTGCACGTATACATTTCTTTTGTATTCTAAATATTTTTATTAAATCTACTGAGTTTCCCCAAATAGGGATTCCGTATTGCAATACAGATGAGACATATCCATGATATGCTAACAAGGTAGAGTTTAAGTTTGCTATTTCTCTTATTCTTCTTAAAACATACACAAATCTATCAATTTTATTGCAAAGGGAATCAATGTGTGCTTTCCAGTTACAATGTTTGTCAATTAATATTCCTAGAAATTTAGTATTATCTGTATTTTCTATATTGGTATTGTTAAAAAATATGTTTGAACTTTTGATATTATTACTGTAATATGTTTGAAATTCAACTATTTTTGTTTTACTCAGGTTAATTTTAAGATTGTTGCTTTTAAACCATTCTGAAACTTTAAGTAAGGTTTCAGATGTTTCCTTTACTAAAAGATTTTTGTTTTTACATTTAATAAGGAGGGTTGTGTCATCTGCAAATAAAAATGATTCATGTTCGATAGTTTCTGGGAGATCATTAATATAAATTAGAAAAAGCAAGGGCCCTAAAACACTTCCCTGTGGTATTCCACAGTCACTACAGCAATAACTTGAAGTAAATATTTTTTGATGATTGCCACATACTTTTGAAATTTCAACGCATTGTTTCCTTTTATCTAAATAACTTTGTATCCACTCTAATGATTTTCCTCTGATGCCATACTTTTCAAGCTTTGTCAACAGAATTCTATGTGAAACAAAATCAAATGCCTTACTCATATCTAAAAATACACAAAGTGGATACATTTTTGTATTCAGGCATTCCGTAATACTTTTTACTAACTCAAAACATGCTAAGGTTGTAGATCTACCTTTCCTAAATCCATATTGATTATTTTTTAGTAATTTAAATTCCAGTAAATAATTATAAAGTCTTTCATACATAGCTTTTTCAAAAATTTTTGAGAAAACTGGAATTAAAGTAATAGGCCTATAATTATTCAAATCAAACTTATCTCCTTTTTTAAACAATGGTCTTACAATAGATTTTTTTAGTCGTTCCGGGAAGTTCCCTTCTAAAAATGACAAGTTAACAATATGGCTGAGTGGTTTTGATATTACTGGAGCAACATATTTGAGTAATTTTGTACTAATATTATCATAACCAGTTGCATTAGTGTTTTTTAGAGAATGTATGATTCTAAATATTTCATGCTCATCTACTGGTCTTAAAAACATAGTTTTATTACTATTGGAGAATGTATGTGATTTTGGAATATTTGTGAGTGTATGATTGTTATTACTTGTTTTTGCCTGGTTTATAAAAAAATCATTAAATAGTTCACATATTGTTTGAGTATTTGTATAAACTGAGTTATTTACTCTTATTTTCTCAATTTCTTTATTATTTGTTTTATTCTCAAAAGTGTTTTTAATTAAATCCCATGACGCTTTGCATTTATTAGATGATTTATCAATAAATTTCAGAGATGACTGCTTTTGTGATTCTAATATACATTTAGATAGAATTTTTTTGTAACGCAAGTAATTACTTTTATTTTCTTTTTTATTATACTTAGTGTGACGATAATTCAAGTACAACTGACGTTTGACTTTGCAACATTTAAGAAGACCTTTTGTGAGCCATTTATTTTTTATTGGTTTATTTGACACTTTGATTTGAACTTTTGGAAAGCATAACTCAAAAAACAATAAGAATATGTCATGAAAATTATTAAATGCCTCTTCACTGTTTGTATTTGCAAAAACCTCACTAAAACTTAAAGATGATAAACATTCATAAAATTTTTTCTTATTTTCCTTACTGAAGAGTCGTCTCGTTTCAAACCAAAAAGCTCTTCTTGTTTTATAGTTTGAGACTGATTCAATATTTACTTTTATACTCTGTGCCATTTCATGGTCAGATAAACCAAGTGGATGAGTGAGAGATTGGACATTTTCCAAATTGCTAGCAATTACATCTAAACATGCATTCTTCCTAGTAGGTTTTAGTATGTGTTGATTAATATTATTATTTAAAAGAATGCCTTGTAATTGTTTATGTGCATAGTTATTCTGCATTAAATCTATATTCCAATCTCCACAAAGAATAATTTTTTTCTTAGAGTTTTTCATAATATGTTCTAATAATAATTCTAATTTATTTAGGAAATTTTCAACATTTGAACTAGGTGTACGATAAATACAAATTATTATTAATTTGTAACATGTTATTTCAACAGCACAGCATTCGAAAGAAAATGGTAAGCGTATTTGTAAATCAAGAGTTTTAAATTGTAGATCATTTCTTACCATAATACAAGTGCCACCACGACGCTGGTTAACACGAGAAAAATGAGAGGCCATAGTATAACCATTTAGTTTAAAGTTTTGTTCAGAACCTTGTTTCAGGAAACCTTGTTAAAAAATTCCAATGTCGTTTCATTCACGTATGTTCATAATACAAGATTGTAGCAATAAATACTCATGGATTAAAAGAAAAGGCACATTTCTTTGAGTACAGTCGTTTACTTAAAATCTTGTTATCAATTCCAATATCGTTTTCATTTACAACGTCCATAAAACATTTTTGGGCTATCCTTTAGTGTATTACTACGAGATTGTATCGATGAATACTTGTAGGTTAAAAGAAAGTGTCAAGTTTCATCGTAAAAATTAATAATAGGATAACAAACGAGGAGACAGTTGTCCTGATACTAAAAATTACTTTTAGTAGTAACGTTATTTAATAGTATATGATGTATTTTTGATGGAGTGATAATGATGTAAAGAGATTTTCATCATAACTACTACTTTAAGACTCGTGACTAACCTAGTACTGTATTTGACTAGTAAATGATTTGGTAACTAAACATATCTGAACACCAAATATTTATTCGAGTAGAATTATAATGTACCGCCCCGTTGGTTGAGTGATTAGTGTCCCTGACTACGCAATCAATGGGGCTCGGGTTCGATTCCCGACAGGGGCAGGCATTTATGTGATTAGCATACATGTTTGTGTTTCTGGGTTTGGATGTTTATTAAATATTAGCATCGTCGACTAACATCCGTATCACAAGAAAATAATTTGCTTACTTTGGCTTCGATGATTGTCTGATCGAAGTACTTTAGATCATTTCGTGTAAAATTGTCCCGGACATATTTATTTTATGTATTTGCATTTATATAATTTAGTCAAGTAGATACATTTAGTTATATTTCTTCGGGCGAGCACACGCCTCGCTAACTGGCTCACCGACTAAACAAGACTTTTTTTATTTAATAAGATGTCAAATAAGCAGATGACACTCCTGATGGAAAAAGAAACCATCGCCAATAGACACCAAAGATATTAATGATGCGTTGCTATCTGTGTGGCGGTATGGCAATGCCACATGCATAAGTCTTCCAACTACTTTACACTACAAACTGAAACACGACAATGTCAAGCATTGACGATATTTCGGTAGGAATACGTAAGGTGGTGGTACCAAATACCCGGGCAAGATGGCGCGGAACTCTACCACCTAGTAGTCAGGATGTTAATTACACGTATAGTATTGCCTACCAGTCGCCTTTTACGACCTGCCTGGCCGACCAGCAGTTGCTTTATTTTTAAGGAACCCAGACCAACACGATGTAAAATTCTTGTTTTAGTCGAGTTTATTAATTACACTACGTTGTGTTTTGCGCGCGCATGTCGTTTTTGTCACGTCGATCGTTAAGTTTTATTTTTTCGGGCGAGTACCAACCCAAAAACTTATTAAAAATTCCAAAATCGTTTTATTCTACGACGTCCATAAAACATTTTTGGGGCTATCCTTGAATGAACTTACTTGTGATCTGTACTCGACCAATGTGCGAACAATTTTCATGCCACTACCATCGTAACTACTAGATAGTAATAGGTTAGCAGTAGCGATTGTCTTAGCTACTAAAGTAAGAGTACTCTGCACTTGACTAAAATATTAATATGATGCAAACTGGGCCTTAAGGTGAAACAAAACAGCTATAAACTGACGTTATATCGACATAATATATGCTTATGTTACTACTAGCCGAGTCATTTTAGAAACTTATCATCTTATTGTGTTGGACCCGGCTCCTTCGAATAATAGAACAACTGCCGTTCTGTAGGCAGGCAAGTCATAAAAGGCTTCCGATGGGCTATACATGTCAAAACCATCGAGACTACTAGGTGATAGTGTTCCGGAACGCCTCGCCTAGGTATTTGGTACCAACGCCTTACCTATTTCTGCGTAATAGCGTCAATGCGACAAGCATTGACGCTATTACACAATTGTCGCATTCAGTTTTGAGGATGAGTTAGCCGGCAGACTAATGTATAGTATTGCCATCCTGCCACACAGAAAGCAACACATTAATAATATTAAGATATTATTAATGATGATAGTATGAATGATGATATGAAAAACTGTTAGTCGTGATAATTTATTAACATTAGCTGCTAAACTTTTTTTGATTAATAACAAGCTGAATTTTTGTGAACAGTTTCATTTTGACGAGAGAACCATCTTTTCTATCTCCGAAAAATCTCGAATCGTATAACTAATAAAGTTATGGGGCTTTGAAAATTTTGATTCGGTGAAGGAAAAGTATTTATTAACAACAATAATTCTTTTTCGACTTTAATCGCTTGATTACATTTTGAAAAACACGATGAAACTTTTGTCCTACACATTCGATGGTTTTTCTGACGAGTCCTCCACTCTAAAGTTTCACAATTATGAGATATAATAAATTGATATTAATCAATTTAAAAGCAATCCAATTTTCTCACAACAGCTTGTTAATTATTATTGTAATTGTAACATTGTCTTACACGTAAAGTGAAAACTTCTTTTTTCTTTTTATCTATCTTTATTAGCGACCGATTCGAGATTTCTCGATGATTAAAAAGATGATTGTCTCGTCAAAACGTAACTGTTCACAATAAATCGGCGTGTTATTAGTAAAAAAAAAGTTTATTTGTGGGTCTGGACCACGGTCTATACAGGATTAAATGAATTAAAATTATTAATATGTGGTTGAATTTCTCTTAATGTCTCTCTTAGTATCGTAAGCAACCATTTTAGGTTGCGTATGATACTAAGATCATGATCACGTAGTCGGGTTTTGAATCTCCACCACTCCCATGCCTCGGTTGAGGACATAGAAAAATTGGTCCCAGTTATCGTTTAAAATAGTCGATAATTGTTATCAGGTCGATAAAATGTAGCGACGAGAAATCACTACTTATCTCCCCGACAGACAAACCGGTGAATCATGGTGAACTGGAAAGGCTATAGACGTTTGGTGTACTCTGTGTTTGGTGTAATATATACATATATACATATATATGTTATCAAAGTTAAAAGATATTTTATTGTTTATTCTATGGTCGAATTTTGACCACAAGGTCGCTAATAATAATTAAAAGACAGATATTCCTTAGCAACAGGGCTATTTAATGTAATATATGTTTCTGACTATATCCCAGAGGGAATGGTAACAGATGTAATGTTGCTTATCTATTCTGTGGCTTGACCTAACATGAGAATGAAGGTCACGAATAGTAAACATTGTAGAAACACTTAGTGTGACCATATTTAATATAACTTAGTATTTTTCTTCCTACTAAATTAATGTATAATTCGGAATTTGTTTTAAGTAATACCTACATATTTAAGAATCAATAATCCATATTAATATTATAAATGCGAAAGTAACTCTGTCTGTCTGTCTGTAAACCACTGAACCGATTTGAATAAAATTTGGTACATAATTTGAGACATTAGAAAGAACAAATTTGTTATCCCGGAAAATAATAAGTTTGACTTTTGTATACTTATTACGAGCTGACAAGTAGTAGATCAGTTTTACATCAAAATATAACAACACAAGGAGATTAAGGATTGAGTTACGTATGTCAGCATGGAGCTGCCATATCTTTTTTGTTGCTCAAAACTGCTATTTGCTATACGAGAAAGGTAGCGGGAACGCGCTCACATCGAGGATTCCGCTGTGTGCTATCGCAGTTCTGCTATTTTTCTCGCTCTACCAAATGGCGGTTCTTAGAGACAGAAAAGGATGAGGCTACGGAAAAAGGCGATTCTGTACTGACAGATGTAACTCAACGCTAACTTAAAACAGGACATGTTTTCTAGAAAGAAAAATGATGGTCATATTACAACTACACAACGATATAGGTTGGAAGTGGTCTGCGGGGACGTAACATTTTATTTCCTCGTGCATTTCGCATGTACGTTCGTAATTGAGTTATTCAAAGATAACGATAACAAAAAGAAATGGCTACGCGGCTAGAATGAAGAGCTATTTTTGGTACGAGTAAAATAACAGACATATATTCCCCCAACTTGTGGTCATCATCGTTGAAGTTATATTGCTCATTGGCTTTAACAGGTTTTAACTTTAGGACATTAATAATAATTAATTATTTATTTATAAATACTTGTATATTTAACATCTAGTCCATTATTGTTATATCTATATTTAGACCTAAGCTATTCCCGATTTCGCCACAAAAATGTTAAGTTTATACTGCCCTCTCATAGATTTTCTAAACACATTTTATCTTCTGTATTTCTTGTTTTTTTCTGAAAAGTAAAAGACATATATCCTGTATTTCTATCATCGGCGCTGAAGTAATATCGTGTTACAAAATGAAAAATTGAATGTTTATAAATTCTTATTTGCCCAACATCCTGTACAATTTATAATCGCCTCTGTGGTTCAGATTTGTTTCCGGGTCGGGATATTCAAAAATGTGTTTTTTCGGTTTTCTGATAAAAACAATGTTGCCTGGGATTGCAATTAGAAATAAGTTAAGACCAATGCGCGATATTGTTTAAATATAGGTTTTAACTTTATGAAAACCAAAACTAAATATTTGTAAATCTTGTCCATTTTTTAGATTTATTATATTTAGATCTAGACCAAATTTGTTGAGGAGCAGACTAGTACTACGACATTGAGTACAAGGTCTACTTTTTCATTTCATAACATAGCAAATAAGCAAATGGTTCTCTCCTGATGGAAATAGAAAAACCATCGCCTATAGACACTTCACCAAAGATATTAAAAGTGCATTTTTATGTGTTTGGCTGGATGGTTATTTCACATCCATAAGTTTGCTGGCTAACTTACCCTTTGAATTAAAATACGCCTGTCACATAGAGACTAACATTGAAGTTATTGTAGCAGAATAAGTAAGTAGAAATCTACCTCAAAGTGGTCACGATGGTAGTGACATATATAGCCGTTCGCCTTTCACGAACTGTTTGGCAGAAGAGCACACGGCTATTTCTTCAAAGATTTTTTGAACCATTTGGTTCAAAAATCCTATAGACCCCAAATATAATGATAATAGAATCAAGATACAAAAAAATGTAATAATCTGAATCGAATGTTTAGCTTCAACTATACATACGCTTCTTATGAACTACTCAGCAGATTTTTTAACCCATGTCATTGCACTTAAACAGATGGATCTCCTGATGAATTGCCTTTAGACACCAGATACGTTAATAGTGCATTGCTATCCGTATGACGAGATGCCACATGCATAAATTTACCGGCTACCTTCTCTAAAACGAAACATGCAGAATGCGAACAGTAACAAGTGACAATCATCCTATTGTGTCACATTAAAAATAGATTCTTTATAATTGTTTAAGTAAAACATTCCTTATGTTGCTGTAATCAGTAAATATAGTTGGTTATTAAATAAGTGGTACATTGACTTGAAGTGTGAATTAGAATTGAAAGCCTTTTATTTTTTTCTTTTATTTCATAGGAAAGCAAACAAGTGGATGGGTTTACTGGTAATTATAGATTAGGCGAACTGCCTGTGTGGAGAAATTGTAATTCCACGTGCATAAGTTTACCGGCTACCATACAATTTAAACCGGAACATGACAGTACCAAGCATCGATGTGACAGGGCGGCAAGAATACTCGTAGATAAAGCGGTCGTACTAAATCCGAGCAAAACTCCACCACTAAGTAGTCACGGGCTATGATTTACGTGACTTATTTACCTTCTTATTTTATCATTTATCTGGCAAAATGACAGAAAATAGTCCATTATTTAAAAAAGGGGTCCCGATTAAGATGAGCATAAGTTTGCAAGCAAATTACTTTTATCAATTGTTATTAAGCTTAATTATATATAACCCTTCACTTAGCAATAAATCAATACTATGAGAAAACCTTCATATAAATAAAGTTTGCAAAGAAATGGGCGTGCATGCAATCGAATGTTCGATTGAACAATCACACTAATGAGCCTTTGAGCAAATAAACGAAGCCTTTGTGTAAACAAACGATACCTTTGAGCATTAAATTGTTCGTGGAGTTGTTATTTGTGCAATTTCATTCGCACTATATTAATGGCAACGGTTACAATAATCCAAGTAAACAATTGACTCGTTTGTAGAGTAACTACCCTGGTACTCTAACTACCCTGGCTCTATCGATGGAGCGTGGGTACGACACCTAACATACATTGGACATTAATGGTCGTTTTTCTAGGTTTAGGTGTTTATGAAATATAATTAAGTATGCTAAAATAATATTATAACATTTATATTTCTATGCAATATTATCGCTATATAACACCCATATCACAAGCAAAAAAAATTCTTAGGAATAGGTCCATTCTTGTATTTTGCCTACTAATGTTTATTTATTTGTGTCAAATATTTTAAGCTAGATATAACTTGAATCATCCCGCAAGAAACACTAAACAGTGTGATCATTTATGGCAAATAAAAGATTATAAGGATGAGGATATCCAAATGATGATTGATGACATCCAAAAATATGAGGATGATGGTAGTGTGATGTACATGTAGAGTGAAAGTATGGTAAAGCCCTTAAGGGTAAGGGGAGATCTTGGAATGTGTTGAAGTGCTCTAGTAAAATCAACCTCTTAACAGTCAGCTTTTGAATATACATCCAAAGCACCCAGTTTTGTTTATCGCATTCAAAGTTTAATGGCTGCTTTTAAACGACATAAATTGAAATAGAATTGAATATATTTTATTTGCATGAAAATGGGTTACAATTAATAGGTGTAAATTTTTTTCAGATCACTATAATCTACCGGCAATACCGGTGTACAAATACATATTATTATAACCTAGTTAATCATAATTAATGATCATATTTTATAAAAAACACGGGTAAGACTTTATACACAGTTTTTTTAGTTGTTATCTTAAAATTTAATATTATATTCCTTAAGATTCTATTTCAACTCCTTAACTTATCCACATTTAATAAATATTTTTTTAACTTGGGGAATAGTAGCTAAATAAAGTTGGAATTTAGGTAAGGTTAACGTAAACAATCAGTTCTCTCCTTAGTAGTTTGTGGTTAGGTTCTCGTATCTTGTCATTGGGTGTTTTCAGTACAACAGCTGCTAATCTCAGAAATCTAAGTTAGATTGACAGAATTCTTAGCTAAGATTTTACGAAGACACTTTATAGGTACTCAAAAGAACAAAAAATAAATAAACATTAACTATTTTTTAACACAAAAACAAGGAGAATTTTTATTTGATACTTATAATGTTGATAAACTTAAAAAGTTATGATATATAAACTTATTGCTGTTTTAATGAAAATGTAAATTAAGTTTATACAATTATATATTTTTTTAATTTATTTATTAATTAATTATACATTTATACAATGGAATACTTAAATATGATGATAGAATTCAATCAAATTGAAGTCTCAATATATATGATTATTTTTATATGATTGTTCCTAGCGATATATTTTATTTAATTGATTTATAAAACGTAGAAAATTATTCTAGTTTATCTATTATTCGTCACTCCGAAGATACGCAAAAAGAATTCAACTTCATATCGTATTATTACTTCACAATTATTATTTAATGACATTTTATATATTTAAAAGCTTAAAAAGTATTATATATATATATATATATATATATATATATATATATATATATATATATATATATGTCGAAGTGAAATTGTCAATACCGTTAGATTATAATCTAACTAAGTGATATTATAATTTAACTGCTAACCTAACCTAACCAAATTATAAACTCCCTAGGTATATTATAATCTAACGACCATTAACAATTTCACTGCGACATATATATAATCTTTGAACTTTGCTATAGCAGAACCTTAGTTACTATTTGAGAAGAATTTATTCAAGTCATAGAAACATTTGTCTACTAAGCAAGTCTTTAACCTATTTTTAAATTGATTACTGTCTAGTGTTTTAAATCATTAGGAAGATGGTTATATATACGGAAGGCTGAAACATATGTACATGTAAACATTTTTTTATTTGATATTTTTGGAAGACCAATATTGTGTTTATATTGACTGCGTATATTTTACTGAAAGTTGATCTTAAATTAAAATATTCAAAATTTTGTTTGACAAATAAGCTTATTTTTAAAATAGATATAGATTCCAGTGACAGTCAAATACTTTTTTCTTTAAATAGATTTCTTAGAGATTCCATGCTATTCATTTCATAAATAATTCGTAAACATCTCTTTTGTGTAACAAATATCTGATGGATGTTTACAGACTTCCCCCAATAAAAATACCATAGGTTAGTAGTGGTTAGACAGATCCACAATATGCATTCCTGGATACATATTCGCAAGTTGTTTCTGCAAGTATAGATAACATATAATAACAACTAGATATTTTTTTATTTATCTCCTCCACATGTGCTTTCCAGTTTAAATGTTTATCAATCTCTATCCCTAGAAATCTAAAATAATCTATCTACTTCCTTAATACTTACAATTGATTGAACTACATTTAATAAAAAGCGTTTTGTATGATAATTGTGAAATTGTATAAATTTTGTTTTAATGACATTGACCTTCTAGTTAATAGAATCAAGCCAAGCATTATTTTTGTTTAATGTTGAATTTAATATTATTAGCAAAATGTCTTCTTTTGGACTTTTTCTGAAATATATAAAGTCGCATCATCAGCAAACAACACACACAATTCGTTAGTTATTTCGGAAAGGTCATTTACGTTGACCAGAAAAAAAAAATGAGTCCCAAAATACTGCCTTGTGGCACTCCTAGTGAAACTTCGCGATTATCCGATTAAACTGTTTCAATAGTTGTTGTATTTTTTATTAATATAATCTATCGATGTTGGAGCAGTTTATACTCATTTTAACTACGTAAATTGAAACGTAATGATTATATTTCGGTATAATAATGAAATTTCGTGGTCGACGGAAACAAACACGCTGGCGGAAACTATGATTTTATAATTTTCAATATCCTGCCAGAACTGGAAAAACAGAATAGCCAAAATTTTATATCCGCCGCTCAATGAACTTTTAGGTTGTTTTCCTGTTACTTGTTTGCCGTTTTTCTATGGACGTTTATTTTGTGTAAATTTTGGTAAGTATGTTTATGTATTTTATCTCTATTACCATAAGTACATCTAAAAGGAGATTTTTAGCATTGCAAGAGGGAAAGTTAAGGTTTCGTTAATTAGACGATGCAATTTATGAATGATAAGTAGGCGCTGGTTGTGAAACATATATATGTTGAGGCAAACCTACGCGTTATAAAATGCAAGGCTTTATATCAACGCATAGGATTCGTAGGGGATTCGTTATTAGGGGTCCGTCTCACTGTCTGTTTTGCTTTCCCAGCTAAGCCGCTAAACTGATTTTGATGATTTTAGTCAAGGCAGCAATTGAAAACTCGGGGATAAACGTATGTTTTAATCCTACGTTTTTAAAAAGGCATTTCATAAGGGGCTGAAATAAGTGATGAAAGTATGTATGAAAAAATATATTGATGAGGTGTTACTCTATTCGGGGAACGCTGCGCGGGTTAAGTATTGAATATTTCAAAGCACAGATATGACTCAGCTATAGCGCTGCTAGTTCTTACTCTCTCACTCGATACTTCTTTAAAATAATCTGCTATAGGGACTGCAGTAAGAAGAGAAAACTTAAATTATAGTACACTACGCAATTTTATTTAAAACTGTACAACAAGTAAACTTTTATACAATACACAGCAAATTCATTTTCGATCCAGTTAGTCCAGTAAAAAGTTTAATGAAACCATGATCTGATCAGTTTTGGCGCAATGAGTAAAAATGTGTTCATTAATACTTAAATAATGATATTATGAAAGAAATTTTGATTTAAATTTAGGGGAAAGGGATGAAAAAATAAAAAAAGGGTTGAAAAATGCCTTTTTTAAATAACTTAATAACGGTAGGAAATAGAAAAAAAAGTTTCAAGTAAAAGTTGTAGAGAAAAAAATTCTACACAAAAAAGTTCCTCTTCATTTTTTTGTTATTTGCTTTAGTTTAGCTACAAAAAATAAAAATTAAATTTGTGGTAAAATATGTAAAAATATATAAATATGGGAAAACATATGTAGTAGTGTTAGTACATATTTATGTGATGCGCGCGCTGCATGGTACAGGGCCGTAATAATTCTGGTAAGTTTTTATAATTAATTACAAAGCAAATTTAATTTTTATTTTTTGTAGCTAAACTAACTACTAACAAAAAAATGAAGAAGAACTTTTTTATGTAGAATTTTTTTCTCTACAACTTTTACTTGAAACTTTTTTTTCTATTTCCAACCGTTATTAAGTTATTTTAAAAAAAGGCATTTTTCAACCCTTTTTTTAATTTTTTCATCCCTTTTCCCTAAATTTAAATAAAAATTTCTTTCATAATATCATTATTTAAGTATTAATGAACACATTTTTGCGCCACTCATTGCGCCAAAACTGGTCATATCATGGTTTCATTAAGCTTTTTACTGGACTACAGTATATGGCACTGATTTTCGATTCATAAAATTCTTAACACGATACCACTTTACGAAAATAGATATCTGGTAGATAATAATGCGTCTCATGTTATCATTTAATTATTCATTTATTTATTTGCATTCCAAATATATGTTAGTCACAAAACAATCGTTAACCATTTTAGACCCAGCAGGGCACAGCAAACATTTTTAGGAGAGGAGGATATACAAAAATTATATATTTTATAATGTGTTTATTTAACAAAAATATTCCAATTTATAATATGCTTTCTTCCGTTTATTCGGGTTACTTTAGGGCACTGATACTCGATAGATACTCGATTTACAAAAAATCCTAACCCGATATCATAACCATATGAACAATCAATATTTAGGATGCGTCTTATGTTTCCACTCGATTTTATGAAATGGTTTCCTCTGCTTGTTCGATTCAGTATGCGGTACTGATACTCGATAGATATTCAATTTATATTTGGAACAGACGTAATCATATGAACAATCGATACCTAGTAAGCATCTCATGTTTACATTCGAATTTATGAAATGGTTTCCACGTTATTCGGTCCAGTGCTTTATTTATTTATTTATTAATATGATTTAGTTTTTAGTATGATATATACTCCCGTTATTATTTGTCGTATCGTAAAGTTTACCTAGTAATAGCAATCAATGATTGATCGGAATAGTTTACTAAAAAACACATTGAATATAAAGAGATTAATGACTTTAGTACACAGAGGTCGTTGATTGAATATTAAGTTCTCGAACAGTAGCTCTGAAAATTTTGAAATGGATTTTAATGCGAGTTTTCACGGGTAAATAAAACTTAGCTTAGGGATCAATAGGGATCAATTTTGCCAGTTCGCGAAACGCCATTTCATATGTAAGAACCTTATAATATTACATAATGTAAAGTTGTAGAAAAAAACGGAATGCAATTAGATAACCGTATTTTTGTTATTATTTTATTAGTAAAAAATAGTTGAAATTTATGTTGTAATGTAGGATATGTGATTTCTTGTATTGTTTAATAAATTTAATAATGGACATTAATAATTTTATATCTATACATTTGTAATGAATAAGATGAAGACTTTTTAAAAAATATGGACATTTAGTCTGGTTAACAAGTGCTTTTTAGCTCAAATTTTTTTATAATTTTCCAAAAATTATGATTTTTGAAATTATGATGAGTTTCTTAAAAAAAATTGCGTAAAGACGGATTAACAATTATTTTCTATCACTTCTAATTAATATTAAGGATTTTTTTTAAATAATTATTTTTCTAGGTCGTTGATATAAAAAAATGATCATTATTTAAAAATGTCATTGTTTATTATTTAAACATTCATTTGTTTATAATTTGTTATAAACAAATGAATTATCTCACTGTATTTTTAATCTTTTTCTATTTATAATACTAGCTGCACCAAGTAGCCCGCTGCATTATTTATTTTTGGTGAATCATTGAAAAATTCATTTTCCGGGATAAAAAGTAACTTATGTGCTATTCCAGATCATGTTCTACCTGTGTGCTAAATTTCACCCAAATCCGTAAAGTAGTTTTTGTGTAATTAAATAGTAATATCCACCGCCCATTTGGTCGAGTGGTTAGCGGCCCTGACTACGCAATCAACGGGGCTCGGGTTCGATCCCGACGGGGACAAGCATTTGTGTGATGAGCATAAATGTTTGTATTTCCAGGAACCAACACGGGGAAAAATATTGCATTTCATATAATTTTATATACCCGTGTTGGTCCCGGCCTCCTTTGAAGATTAGGCCAACTGCCGTTCTGCCAGGTGGGTCGTAAAAGGCGACCGATAGGCTATCGAATCATTACAATCGTGGCTATTAGGTGGTAGAGTTCTGCATTGTCTCGCCCGGGTCTGGTACCACCGCCTTATCTATTCCTGCCGCAATAGCGTCAGTGCTTGTCGCTGTCGTGTTCCGGTTTGGAGGGTAAGGTAGCCGGTAAACTTATGCATGTGGCATTAGACCTCGCCACAAGATAGCAACGCACCATTAACATCTTTGGTGTCTATAGGCGATGGTTAACCATTTCTATCAGGAGACCCATCTGCTTGTTTGCTATCTTATGATATAAAAAAAACCCAATCGTTTTCGCTTATTACAGCATCATCAGAGATGTTTTACAGTTAATAATTGTGTAATAACTGTGTAATAGTTAATAACTGTGATCCCTGGTGATGCTGTAATAAGCGAAACCGGTTGGGAGTATAAAATTATATGAAACTAGAAGAACAAGTGTTTTTCCTCGTATTAGTTCGGGCTCCTTAGTCGTTCTGCTAGACAGTGCGTAAGAGCAGAACGACTGGCTATGCGAGGTCACTACCATCTTGGTATTATGTGGTAGATTTCTTCATTGTCTCCGATCGGGTGTGGCTATCGACTCACCTATTCCTGTCGTAATGGCGTTAGTGCTTAACAAAATCATTTTCCGGTTTGGAGGGTAAGGTAGCCGATATCTTGTGCATGTGGCATTAAGACTCCGCCATAAGGAGAGCAACGCAGTAGTAACATTTTTGGTGTCTCTTTTCATCTGTTTGTTCACTATCTTATATTATAAAAAGAGTTAACACACTACTTGTTTTAAGTCCACCAGTTAATCAAAGGAATAAGATTTTTTTTACCAGTTCTATCGGATTATCATTTTTTTACGTGAAAAATTATTTGAAGATAGAAACGATGAGTGTCTCGTCAAATCGAATATGTTCACAAAAAACAGTTTGTTATTAATCAAAATAAGTTTGTTCCTAGGTCCTCTATCTATTATTACTATAATTGAGATGGATACTGAAAAATAATGTACTTATATACTCTTTTTAACTTAATTTTTTTAACTTAAACGTTTTAACTTAATAAAACTAGTAATGTGATATTCTTTTACCTATTTATTAAAAATTTACCCCTTGCTGTAAATTGTAACAGTAACTATAACTGATTAATTAATACTAATGCTAAACTAATAACTGTAAATATAACTGAAACTAATTATTATCAATGTATAATTGTAACTGAACTGAATCATACTGTATTTACTAGCTGCAGCGTGCAGGCCGCCGCATTATAAAAGTTTTTGGCAAATTCCGCGGGATCACCAGATTTTTCAGGGATGCAAAGTAATATATGTGCTATTTTAGGTCATCATCTGCCCGTGTGCCAAATATTTTCATTGATATTAATTCAGTACTTTTTGCGTGATTGAGTTACAAACATTCATTTATTCATTTAAACGTCCACCCATCCCTACATCCAAACTTTCGCATTTCTAGTAATGGTATAAAATTATACACTCTTATGAACTCTCTTTTCACCCCGTTACAAAGGCGGTGGTACCAAACCTGGGCAAGACATTACAGAACTCTTCCAACTAGTAGCCACAATGACTTACCTATTTGGCCATTCGCTATGTACAAATTGCGTAGCAGAAAGTCAGATGTTTTATATAAAGCTAATTATAGGCTGTACAAAGCTTTTATAGAGTATTTTGTTTACACGAAAAATACATCAAAAGAAACTGTATTTTGTTTCAGAAGCCTATGAATTATTTATAAATTGAAAAAGTTATCCCCGCGAGATTTGTGCCTAATGGTCTTCCACTGTTACATTTCTTAATCCCCGTTAATTAAGTAAAAATATTTTTAATTTATTAAGATGCTTTGGTCTCTAAAAATATAAACTCTTATAACTTATTGTAATGGAGATTTTCGTCAGTAACATCAAGTAACTGTCACAAAAGTTTTAAATAATTTCGCTTTATATATTTTTGTCTTCATTTTTCTAAATATCTTTATAATGTTCTTTATGATAAATGTCACTTATAAGCATTTGAATAAAATAAAACTCATTAACAAGCGAATCTTGCTTTATTAACATGTTCCCGGATTAAGAATAGTCCGTTTGCTTTTTTGGTCGATTGGTGGTAAAACGCGTTTACTGTCTGTGGCAGACCTCTTCAACATTTCACCCAGGTTCGAAAGCCAGTCTCTTACGTATTTCTACAATAATAGTGTTAGTATTTGTCATTGTTTCCAAGTAATTAAATAAACATATGCATTTTGACATAGTTTCATCAGGTTCAACCTGTTACGCTCATTTACACTATAATAACTCGAGTATAATATTCTATGGACTAACATAATTAATTATTTTTACGCCGTGTTGGTCCCGGCCTCCTTTGAAGAATAGGCCAACTGCCGTTCTGCCAGGCAGGTCGTAAAAGGCGACCGATTGGCTATCGAGTCACTACCATCGTGGTTACTAGGTGGTAGATTTCTGCATTGTCTCGCCCGGGTCTGGTATCACAGCCTTATCTATTCTGGTTTAAGATATTTATTTCTCAAAAAGAATACATCGTACTCACTTACTTGAGAATCAAAAATCGCAATGCGTACATGAGTTGTCGCGCAAACATATAATAATACACATAACAAATAACATATACATAGCAACTAAATTATTTACACTGCTAAGCAGCGTTATCTCTTTTAAGTTTTAACACACGCGTATTCGCAAGATAGCAACGCACCATTAACATCTTTGGTGTCTATAGGCGATGGTTGACTCTTTCCATCAGAAGACCCACCTGCTTGTTTGCTATCTTATGATATAAAAAAAGCAATTCACCAAAAACAACTGAAAATGGGAGTTGATATCAGGGACTACTATTGAAACACACCATAAAAGTATTTGGCGAAAGACTCATCTAGCGTAATGATATGCTAGACAAACCCGAAAAAGGGCTCTGCAATCTTTTATTAAATAAAAGCATGTCGAGTCCTATTTCGAGATTGGTTCGAGACATAGATATTTTCTTTGACACTCGTTAGCGTTACCCAGGGGGGCATGCGTCTTGTTCTGAGTCCGGTTTACTACGGACGTGAGACAATTACCTCCCAAAAAAGTGACGTTTTTTCACAATTGATTCCCTATACACATCAAAGTCAAACAAAACGTACACAAAAGTTAAATTATTTATATTGTTTGGTATGATTTTTTGAAGTTTTAAGAAATGTAAGATTTTTGATTTCTTACGACTTTAAAAAATTAATAACTCACAATATAAATATTTTTTTGCAATCAACTGTTGACGCACTCCCTGTGCGTGCATGCGGGCTATGAATTTTCATCAGAAATTTCCTCTTGTCTTTTGATCTTTTTTGCAATTGTCGCTATCTCTTATAGTTTTTAGTTATAAACAAAAAATCAAATGTTTTTTTTTTGTTTTTTGCTTGTAACAATTATAGTTTTTATTAGACTAAAAATAAAATCCCATCTTTGTCAGGATAATATTCCGCGACAAATAAGCCATCGCACATATTTTTCCGAGACTTGGAATGATTTTTCGCAGGTTTTCAACTTCTCGACTAGACTATAAATTTATAAATATAGATCAAGTTTGTAATATTTTTAATTTTTGTCACATAACTCAACCATTGCATTAAGGGGATTTCGAATCGTATGGTGATATAAATACAAAGTCTATAAGATAGTCGAAAATGCTCATTACAATAGTAATTATAGTTTATATACGAAAACCAGCAAAAATTTTGCACCAACCGAAATTTTGACTTGAAAGTGGTACTTTTAAATATCTGGCAAATCAGTTTTGGTGTCGTCCGATAAAACTTTCAAAGATTACGGGGCTTAGAGCAAGTAACTACATAAAAACGATAACGAAGTTAAAAAATAATAAATGTATATGTGATTGACATAGCCGCGCTAAACCACGTGATCAATTGTCATAACGATCGTCAGAGACGATGAAATACAGTTTATTAGCAACTAGCTGTTGCCTGCGACTTCGTCCGCGCGGACTTCGTTTACTCCGCACAGTGTGCACTCGTATACACCCCTCCCCTGTAGGTGATAGCGTGATAATTTGTAGCCTATATGTTGACCCGACCTGTTAGAAATATTCATGCAAAATTTGATGTAAATCCACGCAGTACTTTTTGAGTTTACCCTGGACATACATACAGACAAACAGACGAACAGATAAACAGACAAACAGACAAACAGACAAAAATTCATAAAACTAAATTTTTGGCTTCGATATCGATTGTAGATCACGCCCCAAGTATTCTTTTAAAAAAATATTCAATGTACAGTTTTAACTTTTCTACGATTTTGCTATATGTATAGATGTTATATCGAAAATCAATATGCGTGATGTCATAATTAATATTTGACGTCACCAAAGAAAACATGATTGACAAATCGTTTTATGTACTAAAGTATTAATATTTCAGATTTAAAAAAAAGTTTTTTATATTATCTAGAAAGCAAAAAATGGCTCTCCTAGAGAAACCATCGCCTATAGACACCAAAGATGTTAATGGTGTTTTGCTATACGAGTGGTGGGATAAGTCTACCCGCTACTACGTCCTCCGGAACACGATAATGACAAGCATTAACGCTATTGCGGCAGGAATAGGTCATCCGGTGGTACCAAAAACTCGGGCGAAACGTTGCGAACTCTACCACCTAGTGGTCACGATGGTAGTGACACATATAACCAATCGGTCGCCTTTTACGACCTGCTTGGCAAAACAGCAGTCTATTCTTCCAAGGAGTCCGGAAATACACGGGAGAAAACAACGATAACAATTAGAAATCAGTTTGTCAAAAATTGGCTACTGTATTTTCTTCAACATGTCCGTATCAATTTTTACACTTATGTTTTTAAATTTTATTTCATCACTACTTATATAATAAACCGAAAAAATGTTGATATAATTTAAAGTAGCCTCAAACTTTAAGGACTCCGCAAAATATTCAAGCAATGAAACAACAAAATGTAAATCCTCAGGAATTTTGCGGACACAACTTGTGGAGTTTAACATGAATATTCAAGACAAAAAGGCACATATTTGAGGTGGGTATATAAAATGTTTACTTAATACTTATAAATATTTAAGTTAGACATTGACTTTTTTAAAGCGCCAAACTTATTCCAGGGCTATTTTGAGAATACCAAAAATATATAGCATTTACCTATCTGTCAGGCAAGTCTTAGGCTCAATTTACATAAAATAGTACCTTCACGTCCATATTCCCGAAAGGTACTCTCAATGTCGTAGGTGGCAAGTATATCATCAACCGAGCACTTATCCAATCCCAAGCAACGTTATTTTTGTCATAAAACTGAAAAAAAACGCATTTTTGAATTGCTCGACCTGGGAATCAAACCCGGGACGTCATGTGGCCAACACCGACACCGGACGACAGAGGCGACTCGACATACAGAGGCGAATTTACATCGAAGGAAGATATCGTCGGCTGTTGACTGAAGGCCGGCAGTGGCTGCTAGCGTCATGCTTTTTGCGTAGCGTGACGAAATATTGATCAATACACCACTAGTAGACTACCGATTGCTAAATTTTTTTCTAAAAAGACGAACCTCGACACACATTTTGGCTGACATAGGAATCGAACATGGAATCACATAAAAAACTTTCAAAACAAAAAAAAAATGTCGACACGCGAGACTCGACCCGCGACCATCTCCCTCAAGCCGGGATGCTCTGCTACCGAGTTAGTGTCGACGGGCCCAACGGGGCGAAATTTTTCTTTGTTATATGATCGATTATGTCGTGTCGACATGTTCTTTGTTGTTTTTAAAGTTTTTCAAGTTTCCCAAGCACTGGGTGAGTGCTATATAAAACAAAAATAATGCGGAATCACATAATCTCAAACAAAAAGTATACTGTTTGTTGTGTTAGATTCCCATTGAAGAATAGCTCATCTGGCAGGTAGGTAATTCAAAAAAGGCGAACAAATGTAAGATGTGATGGCCTGCAACAGATCGCCCAAGTATAATATTACCGGCTAGGCTTTTTCCTGCCACTAAGTCGATAATGTTTGTCACTTGCTTTTCGGTTTGAAAATAAGGTTGCAGGTAGGCTCATGCGTGTGGCATTATACCCGCTACCTGGATTGTAAGTAATGCACTTTTAACACCTGAGGTGTCTACAGGCGATGGATGTCTCTTGGAGCCTGCTAGTTTATTTTCCTTCAACATGTAAAATATTGCATTATATTTCAGTCGCACGCGCGGTAACGCACATTTATCTTTATTCAGATGATGGTTTGTCTTTTTTTTCTGAGCTGAGCTATCAGCATATTTATAATTTCGTAATTAAAGAAACAAAACAGTCGCAATGTCGAAAGACGTCACACTAAATGAAGCACCTTTATTGGATTTATCGATCACACAATTAGGTATTGGATTTTTCGATTATATGTAGCTATAACTTTTTATAACAAATATTTTATTTAGTTTATAATGTCTCACGAAAAATTTTAATAATTTTGTTGCAATTATATTGCGTTTTGTTATAACCGTTTATCATCTTGGTAGTCTAGTGGGTCCGTGACGGTGTTGACCACATGAAATTGCGGGTTGGATTCATATGTCAACCAATTCAAACAAAAAAATCACTTTTCTGATAAAAATAAAATGAAGAATGAAGTCCCAAAATCATCTATTAGATTTCTATTCAGTTACTCATGGGTGCACTGGTTGTAACTCTGTATACCTCTTCGAGCATACGGGCTGAAGATTCGTGTTTAATAATTAAAGAAATCTGCCATTTGTTACTTTGTAATAAAAATATATACCTTACTAAAATTTTAAATGACAGCATTTTTATACTCTGAAATTAATGGGTTTCCCGACTATTTAAGCAATAAAATTTATGAGCCCATTCGTAATATGGAAATAATAGTATTATAACGTCATCAAAAGACCATAAAAACTGAACCATTAAGATGAAACAAGTGTATCTAACAGTATAATGAAGGTTATACGAAGAATGGTTTTTTGGGTTTCTTGCAATTGAATATGCTCTCTGTATTGATTCTGGGTCTTTTTGAAGAATAAACCAACTGCTTTGGTGGACTGAAAAGAACCCAAGCGTTATTGTGTAATATCCTGCATTTAATACGTCACTGAAATTTGTCTTTTAATTAATATTATTTGTGGTTAATATAACGCATAACGTTATATTTATTGCGGCAAGAATAAGCACTACCTATTTATTATTTGATTTGTCCCCTCCCACCCTCGGTCCATGAACCCACTCATTATTAGAGGCCCTAGCCAACATAAAAAATATTTCAAAGACTATATTATAATCCTAGTATTTTCAACAGTAATGATGACAATGGGGTTATTTGAAGTATGTGATTCTGTATAAATCGTTCACCATGATGTTTTTCTATCTTATAGAAAAAGCGCTGATATACGATGCTGAGTATCTCCTCGTTATAGTGTCAAGATTGCAGTAATTATAAAAATTTGTGTTATAAATAGATTAGGATCTGTGAATTTAATAATTCAGTTACCTAGGCATTTCGTGAAATGTCAAAAAATGTCACAACCATCGTGGCTAATATTTTGTGCAAATGGCATACCGTCCTTGTCAGACACATAGCAACGTACTATTGACTACTTTATCTAGTGTTTATCGGCGATGTTGGTAGTTGTTATTCCGGTCTCCTCTGACTATTTGCTGTTATGCCAGGCAGTTCTAAGAAGTGAACGATTAGCTATGCGAGTCATTGTCATCCTGGCTACTGTAGAGTTCTGGATTGTCTCACCCGGGTCTGGTACCACCGTTTTACCTATTCTTGCCGCAATAACGTTAATGCTTCTCACAATCATATTTTGGTTTGGAATATTTTTTTAATATCGATAGGGAAGCGCTTGACCATGATCTCGCCTGATGGTAAGGTAAGATGCGGCCCAAGATGGAACGCGCTTTCCTAGAAGTTACCTGTTCACTCTTCTCTTGAAGATCCCCAGGTTGTACTCGTCGGGGAACACAGACTCAGGAAGCATATTCCAGTCCCTTGCGGTTCGGATCAAGAATGTCGAGTTGAACCGCTTTGTCCGGGTACGTGGAACGTCCACCATATGGCGATACCTAATATCTGAGCACCTCGATGATCAATAGAAAAACGGGGATGGCGGAATTAAGTCGTGCAATTCCGCAGCGCACTCTCCAAAGTATATTCGATAAAAGACCGATAGACTAGCCACTCTGCGACGATGAGTGAGGTAGGCTGGCAAACTTATGTATTAAGACTCCGTCACTAGAATAGTAACGGACACTTAACTTCTTTGGTGTCTATAGGCTATAGTTGTCTCTTTCCATCAGGAGAGCCATCTGCTTGTTTGATACGTTATGATACAAAAAACTTGGTTTAGAGAATAGAGTTACTGCTAAATATATGGCCTTAAATTCTTGAGATGCAATTTAGAACTTACCATTGTATTTTTTCAATATAAGACCCGTTGTCAAACAGTTTTCTTGGGCTATAAAAACTTATTTGATCAAACGCCTTCTAAAAGGTGTGGTACGAATAACCAATTCTCGTGAGTGTACTTCGATTACGCGTTAAAACGAGCGTTCAGCGCATATATTGTATACCTGTTTCTGATTGTTCAACTGATATCATGGAAAGTGTGGTGAATGTGTGAACCATTGAACTGCTAGAATCTTCATATACTTTTTTATACCATAAGATAGCAAACAAGCAGGTGACTCTCTTAATGAAAAGAAAAACTATCTTATATAGACACCTAAAATGTTAATAGCGCATTGCTATCAATATGGTGGGATGGCAATGTCACATACGTAAGTCTAACAGCTACCTTATCCTCCAAACCCGAATACGACAATGACCAGCATTGACGCTATTGCGGCAGGAATAGGTAAGTCGGTGCTACCATATATCCGGGAGAAACGTTGTGGAACTCTACCACTAAGTAGTCACTACCGCATTGACACTTATAGTAAATCAGTTAGCTTTTACGACCTGCCTGGCAGAACGGCAGTTGGTCTATTCTTGAAAGGAGTTCGGATCAACCCGGGATCTTCCAGACTTTCGTTGAGTTTATTCCATTTTGTTTTGGTAATGTTATATATGTATAGATAACATTATCGTGGTAGAACTCTGTAGTTCTACTGTTAGGCAATCACATAAATCTGCTGAATGTTTCAAATTAAACCAATAAGAAATAGACCTTCGCTCTACTGCCAGACAATTCGTGCAAGGTGAATGGCTATACATGTCAATAACATCGTTGCTACTAGATGGCGAAGTTCAGAAATATCTCGCCCAGGTTACGACCATCTCGCCCAGGTTACGACCATCTCGCCCAGGTTACGACCACCTCGCCTATTCCTGCTGCAATAGCGTCATCGCTTGTCATTGTCATGTTTCGATTTTAAGGTTAAAATAATTGATTAACTTGAATAAGAACACACCAATAACATCTTTGGTATTTATAGGCGATAATTGTATCTTTCATTTCATCAGAAGAACCACATCGAGTATGTGCTCTTTTACATCTTTCTTGACTCTCTCGTGGTCTAGGGAATAGCTTATTGGGTTCAAATCATGAGGGTTTGATTGTGTCAGGCAAAAAGTGATTTTTAGGTTTTTTCAAGGTTTTGTCGAAAATCCAAAGTCTCAGTAGCAGTTCGGAGTTTAGCGGGTTGTGTATTACCGCTACACCTATGTCTCGGAACAGCACGTAAAGCTTTCGGTTCCTGTTATCGTTAGAAGTGGTCAAACCGTTATCATATTAGTGAAATGTGGCGATGGGGATAAACACTCACCACGCCAACCGACAAACCGGTGAATCGTGATGAACTGGAAAGACGTTCGGTTTACTCTGCCTACCCTGCAAGGGAACCGGGCTTGATGATAATTCTCCTTCTATTACTTCCTTCTCTTATCATTAGACACATATCTTCTTGTTTTTTACCCTATGCCTTATAAATATCTTAAAATATAAATAAAACAGCTATGTCGTCCATAAACATTTATTAATACAATATATAATTTTCATATATCAATATTATTAATAATACAATAATATTCCTTATCAGGAAAATATGTTATATAGGAAACTACATATAGACGATGCTACTAGGCTGCAATACAATATACCCCCTGTCCAAGAGACGTAGAGTACATTAAAGATTCGTTCATTGCCTATATTAGAATTTGACACATTATCTCTAAGTTGCCAATCGCAAATTTCTGGCTTTTTCATAAAAAGGCTTATTATTAGCGTCCTTCACCAAGTTTCATATATCGATAGTCTCTTAAATGACTAGAACATTTATTTTTAAAGTTACATTTAATTTTTTATCATCTGTTAATCTATACCTATTGACATAAGTTTACCACCAATTCTAATTTGTCTACTTTAGTTATCTCTACATACATACATATAATAACTGCATTGCGACGACGGGTTCATTGGAGGAAATAAAATAGGAAATTAAATTGATTTGCCAAGAACCCATCGCCGGCGGCAGTTTCGGATTTCTAATTGGCCGAGCATAGCGTCGAAGCGTACTGATTGGGCAATAAGGCTGGGTGATTGCCCAACCACGTAAGCGGACGCTCGGCGCAATTAGATTTGAATTAAACGATGGTAAATAAAAGCATAATTTATTTAGTAAAATGGTCCAAATTAAAATATGTCCCTGTTTATTAAAATCATTGAAGCTTAAAACGCAACGGGTCCATTAAAAACGCGATGGTCAGTTGCGGTGTTGTTGATGGGCACACCGCGGGGATGCTGGTTCTAGCCCCACTTCTGGAAGAGGCCCATGCGTTGGCAGCGACAGTTGGAGCCCCAAAGGTTACAGCGGCAGGAGGACGAATGGCAACAGTCACCGGGCCGATGGTCGCAGTTGCCACCCCGCCGCACACACGCACGCCTGAAAACGTAGATCAGCGACGAACGTCTGAAACCACATTATCGAATTCTAACCTAAGTTTTCGTCCCTGCTAGAAATGGCCCCTATTTTAGACACCCATGTAATAGTTTCCTACTTTTGATAAACTTTAATGATAATGATCTGAATCGTGATTGGTGTTATATAAAATATATGATAAACATTCGTCATCTCATTCTTATTTTTGTATTACATTCTCAGTCTACTTTTAATACCTATATTCCTTGTCGCAAGTCCTAAATTGCGTTGAAATATTATAACATTTTGTAAAGAGCTGGCATCAATTATATTTTTTGTGCTAAAAGTAGACCTGTTATACATCACGATCAGTACTTTTAAATTTCCAGTCTAATTTAACATTGTACACAAAATTTAATACAAATTCCTTGATCTATTTTTGGTATCATTATTGATTTAAAATGTGCCTAATCTTTTTATTTAAAAATATATTAAAAATGCTGTTAAAGACGACGCTGTCCGAGATTGGATAAGTGCTCGGTTGGCGACAGGCTTGCCACCTATTACATTGTGGGACTAAGTATCATCGGCTAATCGTGGATGCACTTATTGTGTACCTCTGGGCGGCAGGCATGAAGATACTTTACTAAAAATGCGAAATGGATGATTATACATAAAGGACATTTTTACCAGCACAATATCCGAAAATTAAACACAAGTTTACCCGCGAAACAAGAAAAGTCAAGTTTTGTCTAACAAACGGTACTAAATACTTTGTTCTATTAGAAAAAGGAACTTTTTGCTCATCATAATGATACGTTTTTGCTATCCCTTAATAGTGATAGAAATAAGTAGCAGGTTTTCTGGACTAAATTGCTTTCTTCTAATACGTGAGATAACGGTTTGTAGGCAATTGTTTTTATATTTTCTACAGTTTAAGCTATGGCCTAAAATACGTTTATTCACCCTCTTGAATTGTATATTTCAATTTGAAGGACTAATACACACAAATACATCATAAATAAATTTATAATATTGATTGGATAATTCTTATGTCCTCTCTCTTAATGCAAAGAAAAACCAAAAAATAAATATGATAATGGTGCGTTGCTATCCATGTGGCGAGGTTCAAATCCTACAAGCAATAGTTTACTGACAGGATAAGTTTACTACATAACCTTCAAATTCACATAAAAAAATACAGAAATTTATGCATCAGGACAAGATAAGGCAGGGATACCAAAACAGATGGTTTTTTTCCACCCGGAGAGCCATTTAATTATTATAAAAAAATAATTATCCAAGGTACTTAACGTAGCTTCACTGCTTCAAGTTAAAGAAATTACCAATGACAAGATTTAAATTCATTCACAAATTAGTGTGAAGAGAAGGCTTCAACATTTTACACCAACCAAATGGGCAATGCAAAAATAATTCCCCCTTATTATTCCAGGCACTTTTGGAGAATTGACCAACTGCTGTTCTGCCAGACAGGTTGTAAAAGGCAATCGCTTGGCTACACGTGTCAATACCATCGTAACTACTAGGTGGTAGAGTCCCGCTACGTTTCGCTCGGATTTTTTGGATTTTTCGCTATTGCGGCATGAATAGGTGAGACGGTGGGTCTTACCTATTCATGCCGCAATAGCGTCAATGCTTGTGACTCTTATGGTCCAGTTTAGAGGGTAACGTAACATAGATTTATGCATGTGGCATTGCCAGTCCGTCTTACGGATAGCAACGCGCCATTATTTGATGTCTCTAGGCGAAGGATCCTCTGTCCATCAAAACAGCTATTAATTTGTTTCCCCTCGGGAACTGTACTTTTTTGTAGATCAAAGATACTCTGTGTTCTGTTTGTATTTAGATAGTAGTCCTAGGAACAAACTTTTTTTGATTACTAAGAAGATGAATTTTTGTGAACAGATCGTGTTGACGAGACGCCCATCTTTTTTATCTTTGAAAAATCTCGAATTCGGTAACTAATAAAGATAAATAAACTAACTGTGTCTAACTGGCACGGTTAACTGACTAACAAAAGTTTCCACTTTACGTGTAGGACAAAATAACCCTTGAATATAATAATAATTAACAAGCGGTTGTGAGAAAATTAAATTGCTTTTAAATTAATTAATATCAATTTAAAAATCTCATAATTTCGAATCTTTAGAGTAGACAGCCCCGACAGAAAAACCATCGAATATGTAGGACAAAAGTTTTTTCGTGTTTTTCATAAAATAATCAAGCGATTGGAGTAGACAAATAATTGTTATTGTTAAAAAATATTTTTCCTTTACCGAATTAAAATTTTCGAAGCCCTTTACTTTATTAGTTACCCGATTCGAGATTTTTCGAAAATAGAAAAGATGGTGGTCTTGTCAAAACAAAGCTGTTCACAAAAATTCAGCTTGTTATTAAGCAAAACAAAGTTTGTTCCTGTCTAGTGACAATAGTCTAATTTTTATAATCCTAACACTACGGTCTAATTCATAAATAATATTATGTAAGTAACAAACGAAAAAAAAGATTTTTGCATAAGTATCAGGATAAAATTATTATCCAAAAAAATTAAATATCTTTAAATACTCACTTGCCAACATCCTGAAGCATTTGTAAGTCATTGGGGTCCTCGCCATAGTCAGGGATGTTTAGTTCAACATCATCGTCACCTGAAAATTGTATTCGTACTTAGTTTTAGATATTAAAATTATTAAACATTGTATTATTGCTTCATATAATGGATTTGTACTGAGGGCCGGATTTGGTACACAGCGTATGGGGCCCGCGAGCCTTCCAAACGTAAGTGGCCCGCCTCAAACTTGGATAAATTAGAAACTCGATTGGTGTCTTTGAGAGGCTCCGAGCGTAAGTAATACTCTCGTAGAGTGGGGTAGTGTTCGTTTCTCCTGAAGATGCTTCGGTTTCGAAGTGAAACGTGCGTTGAGTGCGTAAATTGCATGCTTTTGTGGATATATGTGGATATATGGCGTGGATAAAAAGTTTGGTAGATGTGGGTGGATAATTGTGCTCCTGTGGTCTTCTTTTTATCCGGACCGTCAGTGAATTTTATCCATTTATTAAACCAACGTCTTTCTTTTTGTACCATCGCAAAAAACACATAGAACAGTTCACGGATAATAGCAAATTTAATTAATTTCATCTTTTTTACTAATGGATTTCCACAAAGTAACGCCCGAATCAATAAAAAGTTAAGAGTCATATGTAACCAAAGAAATATAATAAAAAGAAAATATTGCTTAACTGTATAGTAAACCTCAACGAATTTAGTGTAATAATGTACAAAAGGTAATATTATCGGGTGAGCAACAGCGATAACTAACGAATCGAGTCACGAGTTTCGCAAATCGCTATTTATAAACAATGAACTTCAATATCGATATTTTTTTACACATTCGGGGTATTCATTTGTCGTATTATGTATCTGAATGAAAATTCAAGTATCTACAACATTTTTATTATATATCATATGAAAGCAAAGAAGCAGATGGGTATCTTGGTGGAAAGCTTCAACCATCGCCTAGAGATACCAAAGACGTCAATGATGCGTTGCTATCTTGAGGCGAAAGTAACATGTGCTGACGCTATTGCGGCAGGAATAGGTAAGGCGGTGCGGTGGTGCCAAATACCGGATACATTGCGAAACTACCATCTAGTAAAAAGTATTTATTTAATTTATAGTTAGTTTTTCAACTGACGAAAAACGAAGTTCCCAATTCGACGCGTATTGTTTTTAAATTCGAGCCAAAAGGGTACGTAAATAAGGGATGATTGATTGTTAACTGTATAAAATTATTATCGCCGGGTTTATTTTTTGTTAAAAATATATTGTTTTAGTTTTTATACTTCCATTGGTCTGGGCTCCTTTCAAAAATAGAACAACTGCCGTTCTTCTAGGCAGGTGGTAAAAGGCGACCGATTCGCTATACCATACCATCGTGACTACTAGGTGGTAGAGTGCCGCAACGTCTCGCCCGGGTGCTTTATATTATCTCGCCGCCTGCGGCAATAGCGTCAAATTTCAATGCTCGTCATTGTCGTTTTCCAGTTTGGAAATTAAGGAAGCCAATGCCACTTGCATGGTTCTACCAATCATGCATGTGGCATTGCCATCTTGCCGCACGAATAGCAACGCACCATTAACACCTTTGGTATTTATAGGCAATGGTTTCTCTTTCCAGCAGGAGAGCTATTTGCTTGTATGCTATCTTTTGACATATAAAAAAAGTTTATATTGTACACATTCTGTTTATTTTCTTTAGATATAAGATATCTTTTATTAGTGATAAGCTCCTCTCTTTTACTATTAGTGTTTGTTAGTTAATGTGTTATTGACATACGTGAAACAACATTATGTGATGTACAAAAAAGTATTAAATAAATTAGTGGAAATGAAATATACCTGGATCGATATACGAGGCATAGGAATGCTGGTCTGCTAGCAGAATAGCCGCCAGCACCAGTAGGAGGGAGCTGGCGCGCGGCATACTGCCCTGCCGTCAACCGCTGCTTATCTGTAAATAAAACATCTCTGAACATAATGCGGTAAACTGTGACATTTTATATCCACATTCACACACACACACACACACACCACACCACACACACACACACACACACACAGAGAGAGAGAGAGAGATATCCCCACAACACACACAGACACACACACACACAGAGAAAAAGAGAGTAAGACAACCTACACACACAGACACGTACATATATACGTACTTAACATTTCCTTTCATAAATCCCTCGTGTTGGCCTGATGGTCTAATCTTTCAAAGGGACAATAGACCACCCCTTTCATTTTGAAGAATAGATAATCTGTCTTTGTAAAAGGCAAATGATTGGCTATATGTGTCGATGCCATCGTGACTACTGGGTGGTCGATTTACATAACGTGTCGCCTGTGTATTTATTTCCTGCCAGAATCGCATCAATGTTGGTCACTGTCGTGTTCCGGTTTGGAGGGTAAAGTAGCCGGTAAACGTGTTTTGACAGTTAGTCCAGAAAAATACGATAGTGTTGATAGAAAAATACATCATTTATTACATTGATTCACATATATACAATATCCTCCATTTATATGCGATTATTCTTTATTCTAATTTTAAGTAGTTTTCGACAGATTCAACATATTCAAATATTCTTATCCGTTGCGTTACATTGCATTCAACATAACGACTTAATTTTCGACAAGTATCAAATATAGAACCGTTCTTGCGGACTGACCAATGTAGAATGAAAAATAAATGTCTCACCCCCGCCAAACTGTTAGGTTAAGGCGAGGCATCGAGACAAACGGGAAAAAACTGGTTTACTAAATCACGTTTTTTGTATTGATTTTCTTTTCTCGATCATATAAAACTTCGAAAACAGGCTAAAAAAATCTCTAAAACAAATAATTTGTTAATAATATTTCTAATCTTTCACATGATTTTTATATGATGATATTTAGTTTTAAATACAAAAAAGAATGTACTAAATTTTGGTTTTCACTTGAAGTGCTATATTTATTTATCCGCAAATTAACAAGTTTCTCAGCGGTTTCAGAACATACCGCGCCGTCCATTTCCTATAGAATTGACGCGCGTCAAAATACACACATGTTCGTAGACCATCCTGTAGACCATCCGTCATCTGCCAGGCAATTCGTAAAACTTGAGCGATTAGACAAATTAGTCACTAATGCTTTACATATTCCTGCCGAAATAGCGTCAATGCTTCTCACTGTCGTGTTCTGGTTCGAAGGGTAATGTAGTCGGTGAACTTAGCACGCAGAATCACCAACACACAATAAACATCCATGTGTCTGGTGTCTATATATGATGGTTTTTCTATCCATCAGAGTACCATGTGTTTGTTTTTTATTCTATGACGTACTCGTAAAAGTAGACGTAAAAGTATCTCCTTATTACATAAGCTATCTGCCAGTGAAAGTTCCGTCTAAATCGGTCCAGCCCTTTCAGTGATTAGCCGGAACAAACAGACAGCCAAACAAAAATTGTAAAAAAATGTTATTTGGTATATATAGGTACCATGTATACATCATATGTATTAAGTAAAAATAGTTATATTAATATTACAAACAGACACTCCAATTTGATTTATTTGTCTGATTTCAAAATATTGCGCGACGATTAAATGAAAACCATGAATTAAGTTTTGTGATACATAACAATTTATAGAATTAATGTTTTCATTAATTAGGAATTTGATCGTATTTAATTTTCATCTTAACATTCACCAAACACTTAGTGAGGCGGATATTATAGTTAATTAATTACAACTTCGCAGCTTCATGTGTAGCGTTAGTTTATTTAGGGTTTGTGTTCATTAATCCAATGATAACTTGAGAATAGAAATGAAACCTATCACCAGTTACGATAATACTTTTAACTGACTGCAAAAAAAGAAAGGAGTTCTTAATTCATCCAAATCTTATCGAAAACGAAGAAAGTTCTCAATTCGACGTGTTTTTTATGTTAGACCACGCATAACTTTTTACAGAGTAGTCTGATTTTGGAAGACTAGCCTAGTCTATCAAAATCAGACTACTACCGGGCGAGCTAATGTAGAACTGTACCACCTGGTGATAGAGTTCTGCATTGGCTCGCCCGGGTTTGGTACCATCGCCTTAGCTATTCCTGCCGCAATAGCGTCAGTGCTAGTCACTGACGTGTTCTGGTTTGGAGGGTAAGGCAGTCGGTAAACTTATGCATGTGGCATTAGACCTCGTTATAAGATAGCAACGCACCATTAACATCTTTGGTGTCTAAAAGAGATGGTTGACTGTTTTCTATCAGGAGACCCATCTGCTTGTTTGCTATCTTATGATATAAAAAGAACTAGAAGTTAATTTCGTAAAACTGTGTTAATTATGTAAATAACAGTAAAAAATCAATTTATTTTCTGATTTATAGAATTTTGTAGGTAATTTGCAAAGCTTTTATAAGTGTCGAGTTAGTAAAAACTTCATATGTAATGAGTAACGCGTGCAAAAAACATTTTCATTTTAATTGGCTCATTTCATTAAATTATATAAATCAGAAAATAAATTGATTTTTTACTGTTATTTACATAATTAACACAGTTTTACGAAATTAACTTCTATTTCTTTTTATATTATAAGATAGCAATCAAGCAGATGGGTCTCCTGATGGAAAGAGTCAACCATCGCCTATAGACACCAAAGATGTTAATGGTGCGTTCTATCAATAAAGCAATGATAGCCTTTTCTTCAAAAACAAATAACAATCAAGTTTGCGTAACAATTTACATTTTTAAGTTAAATTTATGAAAGCAAACCAGACTTAGTACACAAACGGCTGTATTTATGATATTATTCTCCCGACAATATTACCTTCACAAATTACAATGCTACAATCTTCGTACCTCACAATATTGTAGACGGAGAGCTTGACAATATTTCTACCATAAATTTTGTATTATGAATACAAAAGTTATTCGTTTTGTAGGTATAATTTACACTAAATTAAGTACACGACCTAACAGGCTACTTGTATTTATTACTCGTTGTAGCTTAAAGAATAACTAAAATAAAAGAAATAGAAATAACCATATAATAAAAAAAGACATAAAACTTTTCTAAAACAGTTCGGTAAAAATTATATAACCTATGTTACTCTACAATTAAGACAAATAATTACATATCTTGAGTTTAAATCCATCAAGAAATCTATGCTACAGATCATGTCAATGACATTTACATACATACTTACGTTTATACACACAATTTAAGTGTATGTATAAACGAAAGCATTTTTTTTACATTAATGGCGCGATAATGGCGCGTGGCTGTCTGTTTGGCGAGATGGCAATGCTACATGTGTAAGTCTACCGGCTACCTTACACTCTAAACCGGATCATAACAATGACAAGCATCGAAACTTTTGCGGCAGAAATAGATAGGTAAGACAGTGGTTTTTTTAAAGAAGAAGGAAAGAAAGAAATTATTTATTTGCCAGAATATGGGAGTTACAAGTTATTAAAATTTGATTAAGTTACCAACATATTTTACCATGATATGGTGTGCTTAATATTTAAAATTAGTATCAATTACCCAGACGAGTCGTTGCTGAACTCTTCCACCTAGTAGACTACAACCACCTAATACTCTTTAATTAAAGCAAATAACGACATCTTTTGAGTTTAAATCCATCAAGGCGTTTATGCTATAGATCATACCAATAACATTTACCTACATATATTCATAGATACACTCAAAAACATAGCGCTCTATCTAGTACAGATGAGTAAAAAGTAATTTTTTTATTGTTATTATATCATAAGATAGCAAACAAGCAGATCACCTATAGACACCAACGATGTTAATGGTGAGTTGCTAAAAAAAGTAGTATTATAATAGTAGTATTATTTTTACTAATTTTGCATGAAATACATATGTACATTTATAAAGACACTATCGAATAGCTCCAGTTTTCAAAGACAAGTGTTTATTAACGAAGAGAAAAGGAAATGCGTTTAGTAACCATTTTTTCTTATGTTAGGTTTTCTGGGGTACAATGAATCATTATTAATAATTCCTATTGCATTCGGCGTAGAACAACAAATATGCCTTATATTAAGGTAAGAACTCTAGCAATTCGATGGTGAAAATAATTCTGTTTCAAGCAGTATTAATGTGCGTATAATTACAGAGAGCAAGAAACTAGAAATCTATATATTCATTGAACAGTACCATACAACTTTTTGTTTGACCGGAAAATTTAATTTCAAAAACCCTAATCGCAGCTAAGTAGTATAAGCCAACATCCATCCATTTTCAAAAGGAAATTAAATTAATCTATACGAGTAACTTTGTATTTTAGGTGGTTGCTCTAATTACACTGAAACAATAAAATTTCTAGAAATTAAATTATCATTATATCCTCTTTCAACTATGGATTTTTGCATAATAACGCTTGAATCTATTTAATACTAGTTAACCCGACTGACGTTATCTTAACCATATATCTAATCATTAAACTGAAAAAAATAATAATACAAAAAATCTGTAAGCTGATTGAACCTGCAATTCATCATTGACTTTCCGCGCACTTAAGCTTAAAGCAGTAAAAAATGAAAATCGATTGGCCCTGTAAACCAGCCTCAGTAATATCTATCTAACATGTGAACTGTCAAGAAAGGGGGTAAATTACATTAAATTTTCTGAAATTTTCAAATTAGTTGCGCAATTTATGTTTGATTCTATTAGAACTTTCTATGAATTAGTAGGCAATTTTAAAATGTTTCATTGAAATTGGTAAAACCATTCTCAAGTTATGGCGTGACCAAGGGGAATAGGCATTCATTTGTTTACATAGATTTTATACAAATCTACATCTGTGGGTCCTAGAGCTCTTGGACTATTAAACTGTTTTATGATACCAACAACTCAGGTGTGTAAAGCTGGAAACAGAATAATAACGGCCATTTCTTATTTTATTTTAACAATGCTTGCAAATTGGCCATTATTTGAATTCGCAATTATTTTAACGTCCTGTAAAGTTCTACAAAGGGCAAATTACTATGAAACAACATTTTGCAATACCACAATTTAAATAATTAATGTAAATTAATGAATTACTCGTTGAGATTAAGCATAGTTTCAGTTGATAGCTCTTATTAATTTCACAATAATAATACATTTATACTGTTCCTTTTTATTTGTCGTGGGACTAGTGATTTAAGCCGATTAAGCTAACCTATTCAACTGAAATCCTGGGTTCCTTCCCCGTTTGGCATGAGAGTTGAAGTTTTTAAATTTCCTAGCGATCGCCTGTGGCCGAGATTCGCCAATAGACTTAAAATTAAAATCTGCTTTAATATAGAAAATAGTATACACATTATGTGTATATTATCATGTATGTCATATCAATTTAGTATGTGTAATATTCATTTTTATTATTTACTCCTTTAGCTAAGTTACTCCCTGACACATCAGCTATCTGCCAGTGAAAGTCCTGTCAAAATCAATACAGCCGTTCCAGAGATTAGCCGGAACAAACAAACAGACAGACAAACAAAATTTGTAAAAAAATGTTATTTTGGTATATGTACCGTGTATACATCCATATGCATTTAGTAAAAAGCGGTTATTTTAATATTACAAATAGACGCTCCAATTTTATTTACTTGTATATAGATTATATTTCTAATACATATTATTTAAAAAGTTCGATTCCTTCAGGCCTCCGGAATATAACCTTTAACTGTACCAAATTGCGTAATCCACAGTTCGCGTAATTGTCGGTAAAAGGAGTACAAAGTTTTTAATTCACGTATAAGTATATAGATTTACTAATTATTAATTTGCATTCAACATTATAGTATTAGTTACTCATAAGACAATCGTCCATTATATTATGATCCTTGATATTTTGATATTTTTTATTTTTATGCAATTATACTTAAGTTTAAATTAATTAAAAATAAAATTTAAGTAATTTAGTTTACTTATATTAATGTTTTATGTTTATTAATTTTGTTATTTATTACTGAAATATATACATCTATACAAACAAATAAAGTTGGAGTATCCACTGGTAATATTAAAATAATCGCTTTTTACTAAATGTGTATGGATGTATACACGCTACATACACCAAAACAACATTTTTTACAATTTTTGTCTGTCTTTTTGTTCCGGCTAATCTCTGAAACGGTTGGACCGATGTTGACGGGATTTTTACTGGCAGATAGCTGATATAATAAGGAGTAATTTAAGCTTCTTTTATTTAAGAAATTTTTCCAATCGGACGAAGTCACCGAGAAATACCACTATGTTACGTTACGAGTACGAAGCATCACCAGTACTGTCATTTGCATAACAATAAATAAATAAATAAATATTCACGGGACTAATTACACTGACTGATCTAACCAAAAAGTAAGCAAATTATTTCCTTGTGCTATGGGTGTTTGTCAACGATAATAATACATAGAAATACATATATAAATACTTTTACATACTTTTTTTTTTAGTTGAAACTAGTTTATCACTCACTTGTACTTTTATTTCACTATTATTATACACTAAATTATTTAATAATAATTAAAAAAATATTTTGTTTATGTTATATCTAACACTGAACTGTCAGTAAAGAATATTACGTCCTGAAGATGCTTTAAAAAGCGAAACCGGTCGATAAAATTAAATAATTTAGTGTATAATAATAGTGAAATAAAAGTACAAGTGAGTGATAAACTAGTTTCAACTAAAAATAATGGAATTTCACCAAGTGCCGACGATTGAAAGTGTAAAAACTTTTACATACATAATAAACACCCAAACATTTATGCTCATCACACAAAAATACAAACATTTATGCTCATCACACAAATGCTTGTCCCCGTCGGGGATCGAACTCGAGCCCCGTTGCTTGCGTAGTTAGGGTTGCTAACCACTTGACCAACGGGGCGGACCAACAATAAATGTTACTAATTGACAATATGACATTGATGTGCAGAATAAACAGTGTAGGCGATATCACGCAGCCTTGCGGAGCACCAGCATTGACAAATTTAAGGTCCGAGCACGCACCGTCTACTACGACCTTGATGCTCCGATCAGCCAAAAAACTGGTGACCCCTTACATAATTTCTCGGGAAGCCCATAAGAAAGAAGCTTCGAAAGAAGAGCTCTGTGCCACACCTTATCAAAAGCCTTCGCTAAATCTAAACTAACAGCCACTGGCTCCCCCTTGGGTTCAACTGCTTGCACCCAGCGATGTGTTAGGTATACTAGAAGTTTACCAGTTAATCGACTGCGACGGAAACCGTACTGGCAGTCACTAATCAGGTGGTTCTTGGTTAGCCTGTACACTATTCCAGGTGATCAGATACATGTGTGCCAAATTTCATCTAAAACCGTTTAGTAGTTTTGGCGTGATAAGTTGCAAAAATCTATCCGTCCAACCCTTCACACAACCAAACTTTCAAAACATACATTTATTTAGTAGGAAAACAAGGAAATAGTTGAAATTTTTGGTTTGAAATAGTTTGTTGAAATTAAAAATAATTATTTCGTTATTACAGAGTATTTTGGAGAAGTGGAAGCTGAAGTATAAAAGTAACGTGATATTGTTAACTGCATTTTGTATATACAGGCTACTTAGATAGGATCATAGATATATTGAGGTATATACTCAAAGGATAGGATGAAGCATTTTAAGGTTAAAGCACTTCGTTATCAGTAAAGTGATTATCGAAGTACGTGACATATATGTAGTGATCAATCACAAAAGGGTGCTATAGCTTATTATGTAGTTCGTAAATGAATTACTTCCTGGAAAATAAATGGATTTCCTAAATATCTATCTGAAGAAAATTTCAGGGAAGCTCTAATGCTACGTTAATAAAGATTCTATTAGTGTACTTAACAAGCTATAAAATTTTAAAAAATATATTATAATAATTGCGAGATTGTAAAATGTCAAAATATTATAAGTAGGTACTTTATGTTTCATTTATGTATTTTTTTTATACTATTGAGTAAAGGTGTAATTTTATTTGTCTTTTGTAATTAGCTTATATGTATTGTACCAAAATATATAATATGTTACATACCTGTAAATACAATTATATGCTTAATGTGTTATTGCCTCGCGGTCTAGTAGACCGGTATCGCTGTTGACCACATGAGGATTTGATTCCCGGGTTGGGCAATTCAAAAATATGTTTTTTTTTAGTTTTATGATAAAGCTACTTTGCCTGGGGTTGTGGCCTGGCATAAGTGCCCAGTTGGCGATAGGCTCGCCAGCTAACTCATTATGGGACTAAGGTTCTGTAACTAATAGTTGATGCACTGGTTGTACCTCTGCTACCTATTCGAGGATACGGGCATAAAGATACCAATTTATAGGAAACCAAATTAGAACCAAACCCATTTAAGCAAAATATTCTCTTAATTGTTCCAGTCAAGCGTCTATGCGTAAAAGAAAAAAGAATTGTCCAAATCGAGGAACATACAATATTCCGCAAAAAGATTCCGACAAAATCAGGAAGTCCTCGTTTTATTTTCAAAACAAAACGCACAACACACACAACGTATTCAATACACGTAATGTTATATCTTGATAAAGATCCTCCTAAACTATGTACCCAAGACGAACAACTATAATTAATGGCGATACAGTAATCAAAGTTGAACGTTTTGTTGTTGTCAGTTTGATTTGCTTTCTCTAACTAGAGCTGTTGAAGTGAAAACTATTTATTGGTAAAATTAAATATATAAAGTAGGATTGTCTGTCTGTTTATAAATTAAAACACACTATTTTTTAAATTTTTTAAAAATTTTATTACTACTTTTTGTTTTTAATTTATGTTTTGTATAATTTATATATGCTCAATAAATATAAGAATAAGAATTGTTTTATTTACCACAGAGTACTATACATGTACAGTAAACAACAATAACATGCATACAGATAAGATAGAAAAAAGTCAACAAATACAATAAACAAAGATAATAAAACATATTACATTTTTAAAAGACATAGTTACAATTTATACAGCATATAAATATGCTATATAATAAATATACATGTAAACATGTATACAAAAAAAGAACAAAAAATTTAATAATGTTTATGTATAGCAGCATAATGGTAAAATGGTAAGCCACTCAGCAAACACATAGGGTAACGAGTATAATCAACCCTACAGCTGATTTTCTGGGCTACCTATGTCTGTCACTTGAAACGGATGTGCAAAAGGCTGATACGATAGAAAATAAAACAAAACTAATAAAATGTTGTATATGGAACATAACTGGATTAGTATTATATAAAACTACTTAGTAAAAGAAAGAATATCAAGGATTTAAATATCGGTATTTTGTGGTTACGTTATTTCTCGCGGCATGACATAACGTTATTTTCAAGCATAGCGTTATCCAAAAATGATACAGAATTTGTTACTGTTTAATAACGTTATTCATTATGTTCTGTTATATACTACGAATTAAAGTTATGGTATATGGTATTATGACGTTGTCTTTTTTTTTATATCATAAGATAGCAAACAAGCAGATGGGTCTCCTGATGGAAAGAGTCAACCATCGCCTATAGACACCAAAGATGTTAATGGTGCGTTGCTATCTTGTGGCGACGTCTAATGCTACATGCATAAGTTTACCGGCTACCTTACCCTCCAAACCAGACGACAGCGACAAGCGCTGACGCTATTGCGGCAGGAATAGCTAAGGCGGTGGTACCAGACACGGGCGAGACAATGCAGAACTCTACCACCTAGTAGCCACGATGGTAGTGACTCGATAGCCTATCAGTCGCCTTTTACGACCTGCCTGGCAGAACGGTAGTTGGCCTATTCTACAAAGGAGGCCGGGACCGGCATCTATCAGAGTATGCAGTCTTCTAGCGCTAGTTGGCGAACCAATCACGAACAGCGTAAATCGCAGCCAACTAATCACAAAACAGCTAAACTAATCACAAAAATATTATAACGTTATTTAGCGTTAACAATTTTGTTCTGTTATTTGAGTAGCGATACATATAGTGTTTGAAAATAATTTTGTTACTGAGGTATCGCTATAGTAATAAAGTTAAGTATCGTAAAATAAGTTATGTTTTCTGATAACGTTTTAAATCCTTAAAGAATATATATGTGTATATATAAAATAGCACGAATTAAGTAGTAGGCAAGCAAATAATTTGCTTTTATGTAATACGTAAGTCAACAAAAATAATGTATTATAGTAATATAGGTACATATTATAATATGGTTATTAAACACCTGATCTACAAAAAAAATTATTTTGATTTTAAGAGGCCGAGTTCATATTTTTTTTAACTCTAATTTTCTATCAGAGTATGCAGTCCCTGTCTGGAATCAAGTAAGCTCTTACGGTTCATACAAGTGTTACGGATATACTATTCCTTACAGCCGGCTATTGACAAAGTATAAACTGTTAACCCTTAACTCGAGGCGTAAATATCTAGAAGCAAATTATAACATCGTTAGTAATACCTATGATTGTATTGATCTTACAAATAGACAGTTTACAAGCATCAAGTGCGTGCACGAGAGCACAGAATATTTTGAGACTACCAGAAGTCAATATTACATACAAGTTTTATTCGAGCATAGCACACATAGATACCTCTCACGGACGCGATATCTCCGACTGGTGCGGTACAAACTGTACCGAACCATTCCGAGATATCGTGTCCGTGAAAGGTGTCTATGTGTGCGTTGCTCAAATATCACATGTATGTAGATTGACTACTGTTAGTCTCCAGTATACTGTGACGAGAGCTTGGCCTGTGTCGAACCAATACTGGCCAGCGCTCACCTAAATGCCAAATGGTAGATTCATACAATAAGAATTTTGAGCACATTGATATTTTTACACCATCACTTCCAAAATTTTAAAACCAAATATTAAAAACTCCGCACAATTATTAACTTTATATTTTATATTTTAGTACATAAATAGAACGAAATTTTATATTTTTAATTTTATTTAGGTTAGATTTAAGTTAAATTAGTTTTGTTATTATATATGTTATTTAATTACACATTAAATACACCTAGTGAGACATTGGAAATGCTATTACTCGTTGTTGATCCGTGGACAACGATGTAGGTTGCATTTTTAATATTACTCATAAATAAAATACTTCAGTTTTTTAGTTTATAATGTAACTGTTTGTTGTCTTAATAAAGAAGAAAGAAAAATACAAAATAAAAAATTTTCATCAAACAAACGATTCCTCGTATCGGGAATCGAACCCCAGCTCTATGAAGGGTGCAGCTGGTCTATAAGTTATTAAGCCCATAGAAATACTTACTAGACATGCCCATATTCAGGAATATAATGAAACGCAGATCCATCGTTGTGGGCACGGTGGGTATGACCATAGAATTGGTTGGTTGAATTATACTGATGTTATATCAAAACCTTAATTTTTTTTGTACAGATAATGTGCATAACAAGTTATAATGTGAAATAAAATAACACCTTATTCCATTTAAAAATATTTTTTTTTAAATTAAATTATTAATTAAATTAAATAGATTTTGCATTAAATTAATAAAAATGTGTATTAAATAAATAGTTCATTAAATATTTATATTATTAAGTTAATACATTTCAGTAAAACTGATGTAAAGTTTCGCATGGCCGCAAAAACGAGGAGTCTGTATATAAGAAATACATGCAATTTCAGAAGCGGGGTAAATAAACACCGGGATGTAACATTCAAGCCCTCACGTACAAAAATTCGGTTCCGTCTTGGCCACTCAGCTGATGATCTGCTAGTATATTAAAAACATCGGTGGGCGGAAGCAGTTGAGTCCAAGGGGGAGGCATTAGCAGTTAATTAGGACATAGTTAAGGTATTTGATCGGGTATGGCACAAAGCGCTTCTCGTAAAGCTGCCTTCCTACGCACTTTTTGAGAAATTTTGCTAGTCAATAACCAGTTTTTTGGCCGATCGGAACATCAAGGTCGTAGTCAACGGTGCATGCTCCGACCTTAAACCTGTCAATGCTGGTGTTTTCCAAGGTTGCGTGCTATCACCGACACATTTTATATCATATCAATGATATGTTGCGAATTAGTAACATACATTGTTATGTAAATGATAGTACTAGTGATGCTACATACTCTAGCCGTAGCGGTATTTCTCGGGAACACGTCGAAGAGAGCCGAAAGAAGCTTGTGTCTGAAGTCGAGAATCGACTTACTGATGTCTCAGAATGGGGTCGTCAAAACTTGGTCACATTTAACCCCAAGAAGACACAGCTTTGCGCGTTTACCGCAAAAAAGACACCCCTTGTCGTATCACCTCGATTTGAGAACACTCTCCTGACAGCTTCAGCCAGTGACGGAATCCTGGGAGTTGACATATCGAATACCGTTCAGTTTCGCGGTCATCTGGAAACCTCCTAAAAGCTCAGTGTGCTCAGCAGAGCGAAGCAGTGCTTCTGTCGGCCCATTGTCTCTAACTTTATAAAGCGTGAATTCGGCCTCATATGGAGTACTGCTCCATCTCTGAGCTGGAACTTCCCAGTACCAGCTTCTTCCACTTCATCGCATTCAACATAGAGCGATTCGAATCGTTGGCCATCAGGCTGTTTTGAAACGTCTTGACTCCATGGCATTACGCAGAAATGTAAGCTCGCTCTGCGTTTTTATCGTATCTAGCATGGAGAGTGTTTCAACGAGTTGTTTAGATTAATTCCTGCTGCTAAATTCCGTCATCGGACATCGCGTCAAAATTTAAAGTTCCACCCTCACCATCTTGATGTATTTAAATCTACAACCGTGTGGTTCTCCCGACACTTTTTGTCTCGCGCTACTTTTTTGTGGAATTAGTTACCAGCAGGGAGTTTTCCGAACAGATACGGCATGAGAACCTTCAAGAAAAGAGCTTACTCATTTTTAAAGGCCGGCAACGCAACTGCAAGACCTCTGGTATTGCGGTGGTACATGGGTGGCGGTGATCACTCAACATCAGGTGCACCGCCTGCTCGTTTGCCCCCTCTTGCATAAAAAAAATCTATTTTTGACCAAGGATATAGATATAATATCCTCATGCCATATTTCATTAAAATCAGTTAAGCAGTTTATTTACTCGCATTTGGTCATTTTTTGCGTGACCATAACTTTTTTTGAAAGCTGAATCCGCGCTTAAATGTAGCTTGATTTTATATTAATAATATATGTTTTTTGTGATAATAATAATGTATTAGATGTGTACGAAAAAATAATGAAGAGAATAGAATAGGACAGAATTTTCTCCCCATAATATTTTAACTACCTGCAAAACTAACTAACTAAGAACTGGTTTTGTTCTTCCGTGATCATTACGCTTGCCAAAACATCGGAAAATACTTTTTTACTAATTGCCATGGTATGCAAATGGTAATATACCGTTAATCCTATAAAATTTGTGCGAAGAAAATTGCGAAAGCTTAAAAATGTATATTAGATGTGTAGTCCTTTATTTTATTTTTTATTTAGTGCTAAAATTCTACCACCTGGCACAACTTACAACCATTAGGAGTCATTTATCGCTCGTTTAAAGAAGTGTAGTGGAATAAATAGTACAAAAGCATTTTGTTTTTATTCTTGAAATTACAAAACCGATTTTAATCACAAAAACTTCCTTCTTTTTGGAAAGTCTTTTCAAAATAAAATTATTTAATTCCTTTTTCAAATACTTCAACTCTTTATTTAAGAGATCTTTATTAAGAGCGAATTTATAAAGCTCTCGATTAAACTCAAAGCTTCCTTTATTGAATCCGTTGTAAATTAAAATAATTAATTACTAAGACAGCGACAACCCCATTCTATTCTTATATTTGAAGGTAGAAAATATAAAATTGCCTTGAAATTAGTTTTGCCAACAATATGATAATTAAATTTTGTTCAGCGTAATAAATTAATGCGTTCAGCGTAATAAAATTGTAATAAATTATTTCTCCTAAATTAGAAAAAAATATTTAATTTTAGCTACTTAAACCTAATAGACTGTGGTCTTAAGCACGTTTTTATTTTTTTATTTATAACAAGCTGGATTTTTGTGTAAAAACTTAGCTGTAAAAACTATAACTTTAGAATGTCGGAAAAATATTGATTGATAACAATAATTCGTTTTTTACTTCAGTCGCTTGATTATTTTATAAAAAACACAAAAAAGAATTGTCCCACACTTACACTTTCGATGGTTTTTCTGACGCTCGGACTCGTCAAAAAAACCATCGAAAGTGTAAGACAATTCTAGTAGACTAAATTTGAAAAGTCCAGTAGACTAAATTTAAAAAATCAGTCAGCAATATAAAGTCACATTATTTTTACTCTGTGTTAGTCTGGACTCTCTTTAAAGATTGGACTATCTGCCGTTCTGCCAGGCAGCTCGTAAGAGGCGACCGATTGGCTATGCGAGTCTCTACCACCATGGCTACTAGGTGGTAGAGTTCTGCAATGGGCCATTTCTAGTATCACTGAGTTACCCATTCCTTCCACAGTAACTTCAGTGTTTGTCACTGTCGTAATGCGGTTTGGAGGTTAAGGTAAGCGGTAATCTTATTCGTGTGGTATTAAGACCCGCTACGTTGATAGCAACGCACAATTAACATGTTTGGTGTCCATGGGCAACGTTTTGGATTACATTCAAAGATTGATGGAAAGGACAACCACCGCTTGTTTGTTATGTATGTAAATAACAGTAAGCCAATTGCGTTAAATGAAGTATGTGTTACGCGAACGATGTCGCGGGAAACAGCTAGTATTAAGATAAAGCTGTGTTAAGTACTCTGTAAAGCTCAACTTTATCAATTAGGTTCAGTTCAAAAGTTGAACCAACACGTTATTCTCTGTACACGCCATTAAACTTATGACTCGTAAATTTCTGGAACCGCATAGTATACCTAGCAGTAAGTCTAGGGTTACTTTAATAATGAAGCGAGCTAACAACTTTTTCGATATACTGTAAGAGCTCATACAACTTTAAGCTTTAGTGCTTTGTTACATTAAGTTTTATTACTATACTTTCCCCCGTGTTGGTTCGGACTCCTATGAAGAATAAGCCAACTGCCGGGCATGTCGTATAAGGCGGTTCATTAGCTATGCGAGTCATTATCATCGTGGCTACTTAGTGAGTTTTGCATTGTCTCTCCCGAGTCTAGTACAACCGCCTAACCTATTCCTGCCACTATAACGTCTAATTGTTACTGTCATGTTCCGGTTTGGAAGATAAGGTAGCCGATAAACTTATGCATGTGGCATTAGACCTCGCCACAAGATAGCAACGCACCATTAACATCTTTGTTGTCTATAGGCGATGGTTGACTCTTTGCAGCAGGAGATCCATCTGCTTGTTTGCTATCCATTGATATAAAAAATCCAAAATACACAATCAGTATCTCAAAAATGTCCTCTAAAAATGAGCGCATAATTTAAATTGTGCGCTCATTTTTAGAAGACATTTCAAATGGAATCGTGTCAGTCGTGAAACTGTCAATTTTATTAACTTTTGTACATTGCTTTTTAAAAACAACTATAAATCTTGTGCTTAAGTTTGAATATGCAAAAACATATATGCTTTTGCCATAACTATAAACTTATCTAATACCTTTAAACGAGCAATTCTTGTATATATATAATTGGAATCTCGGAATCGGCTCCAACGATTTTCATGAAAATCACAAATTAGGGATTTTTCGGGTTACGGAATCGATTCATCAAGGTTCCAGGTCCAAGAAAAGCTCGGTTCCCAAGATATGGGTATGTTAAAAACCGAGCAAAGCTCGGTCAACCAGATGTTTAGATTTAATTAGCGACAGTGTGCCGACTATGGAAAGTTATAAAATTTTTCTGAAGCGTTACTTATCTGGATGTGAGTCAGATTTGTGAAAAGTTAGTTATCTTTTACGTCTTGGGATTTAAGACCCGTAGCAAATTGTATTTATACTTATTCAATTTCTAGCTTAGTCTTTGAGGTCATGGGTATAATAATATTTATTGTATTTATTTTTATAGCTTGTCAGTTACGATAATCATCGTTTTGATTACTATCTTCATGTGTATATGTGTGTGTCTGTGTGTTTGCGTGTAAGAGTAAAAATTTTAACTAATTAATATTATGTAAAATCCAAGCCAACACAGCAACTCTCATGGAAGTTTGCTTCAACATAAGCCGTCTTATATGCTTCTGGAAAGAGTTTAGATGATTGCAATAGTAAAAAAAATGTGTAATGTAAATATTTTAGTGGAAATTTTATGAAATTGTTACCACGTACCACGTACCACGTACTATTATTAAAATACAACACTAAAAAAGGCCTGTCCGTTAATATAAATTATTATAAAAAGCATATATATTAGACGGTGGTATTAGAATGTTTTATTACCTTTTAGTATGTTTTTTCTTTAAATAAAAATCTTACTAGCTAATTTTGATAAGTAGCTGGGAGATTTATTTTTGTAGGCATCACGTAACGCTAGTGGTAGAAAGTAGGTATAGCTGTTAATCTGGATATTGCAATTTATATATTAACTAGCTGACCCGGCAAACGTTGTTTTGCCATTCATATTAGGAATCCATAGCGGACACGTAATTTATATAAGACTACGCCCTACGGGATTGTCCTTCTACGCAGCCAAAATGGCATTAAACTTTATATGGTGGTTAAGTATTCTTAAATTTTCTATTTTTCCGCGCAATTTTCTTAATATTTTCTTTTATAAGAACCTTCTCCTTACAATTACAAACACAACAAAAAAAAATTACCGAAATTGGTCCAGCCATTCAGGCGTGATGTCGTCACCATGGAAAATAGGGATTGATTTTTATATATATAGATAATACGTGAAGTAAACCGTTGTGCCGCTTTTTGGGAAAATTACGCAAACGGTATGAAATTTGACACAATTAAAGCTTACATTGTGGAGGAGTGCAGAAACTAATATTTTTAAATATAACGCGTTAGAAATACATTAAATTAATAAAAATAAACACTATACACTCTAAATTAAATAAATATAAGGTCGGGGCAAAAGTATTTTTGTATTGTTCATATAAAGGAAAATATTTTTTTAGGTATAATTTTTTATATAGTTACAATATATTATGAATGTGCCGTTTTGATCGATGACTTGTCTCTATCTTGTGGGTAGTGCCATGATCCCATTCCTGTAGAAATTTTGAGATTTTTGATTAAAAAAATCTGAAAGGTAGTGTTCAGTGTTCTTTTGAGGTTAGCTTTATGCTTCCTAAAAAGTTCTGCGATGACCAAAACAGGTGGAAATCTGATAGAGCAAGGTCAGGGCTATAGGGAGAATGCATCAACACATCCCAACCAAGCTCTCTAAATTTTTTGCTGCGTGGCTATAGATGAGTGCGGTCTGGCGTTGTCATGATGGAACACCACTCCCATTCTGTTCACCAGCTCCGGCCGGTTTTTCTCAATAGCTTTTTTAACCTCATCAGTTGCTGACAGTAGAGGTCAGAGCCGATAGTTTTACGATTCCTTTCCAATCCCACCATACACATAGCGTCACTTTGCTCCGAATCAGGCTGGGATTTGCCACGGTCTGTGGGGCTTGTCCATGCTACGACCATGACCTTCCTCGCACATTCTTATCGTAAGTCATCTATTTTTCATCATCCGTAATCGACTGTTTAAGAAATGGTTCGGAATTGTTACGTTTCAACAATGAATCGCAAATGGAAACACGTTGCATTAGGTTTCTCTCAGTGAGATCATGTGGTATCCAAATGTCAAGTTTTTTTCTTGGACCCCGACTCTCGTAAATGACGCAACACTATTTTATGATCAACATCAAATTCTTCAGCAATGCAGCAGCAGCTACTAATACGTCGATCTTGCTCCAATTTCTCAAAGATGGCACTGATTTTATCTGTGACAGGGCGTCCAGAGCAAACCTTATCTTTCACACTAAAACTTCCAGACTTGAAACGTTTGAACCACATTTGTGCTACTCTTATATATACCGCATTTTTGTAATAAAACTAAAACGTACCGAATTTTTTCGTCATATACGTTCATTTTGCTTGCTTGAAAAACAATTGAAAAATAGCAGGAACTAATTTTCTATTTCTTATTTATTGCATCTTAAGAACGTCACATTTAATGGTATTAAAACCAGTCAGTTACACTCAGTACAACCAAAGATGTTTGATTACTAATAATACATTAAAAATACGAAAATAATTTTGCCCCGACCTATTATACACACACGTATACAATTTTTATGGCTAAAGCCTGTTGTCAAACATAAAATAAATTTTATTGTTTAGTCTGTGATCGAATTTTGACCTCAAGGCAATCGCTAGTATGTATTTATCTTAAGAGTTGGCAAATGCTGCAATGGATATCAAACCTTATTTAGCCAGTCAACATATTGGAAAAACATGATAAACTTGAATATTTATTGACATGCGGTTCACTCTTCGTTGCTCGTACATGAATCGGCGTGACAATATTGATTTAGCATGATATGGTCGTAGTTTAGCATACCTGAAACTTATGATATACTTATATATAAAAGAAATACGAGAGTTTTATCAAACGTGAAAAAAGTACTATCTGCAGTAGTTAATTTTTTTCTATCTGGGTCATTAATAAAGGTTAAAAACAAAAATGGTCTAAATATTAATCCTTGTGAAACTTCAGAGCCCAAACAAATTTGAAATCTAATTATAACGATAACCCTTCGTATCTCTAAGGCATTCAGTCGTAAAATTACAAAGACAAATATTAATAAAGTACACAAAACCACATACTTTTAGTATCGCGACGTTGCTAAAATTCACTAGCAATAAATGTTCAGTTAGGTAAAACAAACTTCAGGGCTAAATAACGATCTGTTTGTTATAATTACTTCTGTTTGCCAAGGGATTAACTGTTAGCTAAAGGGTTCTTATCAAGCGCGCAGCTGTTTAGTTACATGGGTAAGCTGGAAAGCCAAGGCAATATGCAATCAAAAAGAGTCCGACAAATATTAAGCTCACTTAAGTTAAGCGTCAGTAAAAACTGAATTAGAAAATGAGATTTCTCTGTAATCTAAATATTTTCCTTTTCAAGATTATGCATTGTTTACAATTATTAATCTTTACTTGTGTACATGCTTGAAATCTTTCTAAGTGTGCAATCGGTTTTGATGAATATTTTTGTGTTTATCACTGTCATGTTCCGGCTTGGAGAGTGAGGTAGCCGGTAACCTTATGCATATGCATAGCACTGCGACATCAATATCTTTGTATATAGGCCATGGTTATCTCTTTTCAACAGGAGAACCATCTGCTTGTTAGTTATCTAAACTTAAAATAAATAAAAGTTTGAAATAAACAAATTTATGTTAATTGTTGAAAGAGCAATTGGAAGATAAGAATGGCAATGTTTTTAATAAACAAAATTATTGTGTATATTGTGTGTATAGGCAATAACTTCAATTTTCAATTTTACGTGAACTGTTTTATGTAATCTTTGCGTTGCCACTGAAAAGAAAAACGCCGGTTTATTAAATGGATAAAATTCACCAATGGTCCGGACAAAAAGAAGACCTTAACGGCATAATTATCCACTTACATCCACCATACTGTTGGCCACATCGGCAACAAGCAAAAATGTACACAAATTACGTACTTAAAAGCCGAAACATCTTCAGGAGAAACGGACACTACCTCACTCAACGCGAGTTATAGATTTTAATATATATTTCTACTCGCGTTGAGTGAGGTAGTTTTCGTTTACTATCACTTATCCTGGTTTACATTTTGATTAGCGGGAGTGTGAATGTTTAGCTGTTGCAAGTGATATTGCGCGTAGTTAGTGCGAATGTGTCAAACAAGCGAGGTGAAACGTGTGTTGACTGTGTAAATTGTGTGCTCTTGTACTTGTCACCGACGTGGGTGGAAGTGTGGTGGATGTGGATGGATATTTATGCCGCCTAATTCCTCTTTTTGTCCGAATCAACGGTGAGTTTTAGCGATTAATTAAATCGCCGTTTTTTCTTTTCATTAGCATCTTGGAGGTCACTTAAAACAGTTCACGGAAAATAGCAAATTTAATTAATTTTACCGTTTTGACGTTATATATGAATAATTTTATTATTGTTTTATAATAATTCTATAATGACCCTTTTTTAAATCAAAAATTTACGCCAAATCATATATTTTAATTTGAAACCTCACGTGGTTATTAAAGTTAAATAATCTACAAAATTCTTACCCTATATCGGGGAACAGAGCTGTCTCAGGCTTGTAATTACGTAATTATTTCTTGCGCGTTTAATAAGGTGCTAATCCTGTTACCATAATGGCGCCTATCGCTGTTTTATGCTGGCTTGAAGGGTTGGGTATTCTGTAGAGTTATTTTTGTTCTTCATCTACACCCTTCTAATTTTCTCTTTATATAAATATTTCTTTTAATATAAAGTAAATCTCAAAAAATATTTTGTATAGTTTTAGTTCAGATACGATCATACATCTGGAGGCTTATACAAAGTAACATCGTAGTTAAACGATATCTAAATTTGTTATTGTCTCTGACTACATGCTGATTAGGCATAAGAACAAGTTTCAAGTACCATGTGAAATTTCATATGAAATGCAAATGCGATGACGGTTATTTGACTTACGATCATTTGACACTAGGGCAATTTTATGACTGAAAATCATGTCAGTGAAATTTCACATGTGAAAACATTGTAATTTTTGTTTCATTTCATCCAATAAAAATGAATTAAAAGTAGCAATCTTTTCCATGCCTAATGCCAGCGTGACGATGCCGATGATGATTGAGAACGTGATTTAGCGCGGCTTATGACGATGCCATACATTTTATACTTTTTTAACTTCGTTATCGGTTTTATATTGTTGCTTTAACTAAGCCCAAAGTTGTTAGTTCTTATTATCGTTAAATTAAAATTTTGTCAGTTATTAACTGTTCCCCGCGACTTTATTCGTATGACTCACACACATTACTAACTCATTCTTTCTTATTCTTTCTTATTTCTTTCTTCAATTGTTTAGGCTTTGTTTGGTCTTCCGGGTCCCACTTCCCATTTACTAAACCTAAACTAACATTAATGTTTCTCCTAAGCATTCCTTTAGCTTCCTCTTTAACGAATATAGTTCCTTTCAGTTCAGCAGTCATCGACGCATCATCTTCATATTTTTGTGAACACGCCCGAGCTTTCGTTATCATGTATTTTGAACAATCCAAGGAATCTTTAGCAACTAACTTTGTAACTAAGTTGAGTTAAAAAGTTAAGTGAGTAAAAGGTAGGTAAATATTACTCATTTATAACGTATATATTGCTGAAAGAATTTTCTTAGTTAGTTTTATATGTGTAAAAAGATGACGATAGTAGTATAGCCGTGATAGTTTTCCTTTTAATGAATTTAAATATATATATATATATATATATATATATATATATATATATATATATATATATATATATATATATATATATATATTGAAAACAAAAAACTCGACTGCATCTTGAAAAAAGATTCATTGCCTTAAATGAAAATTAAAAGAAAGAAACAAGCCGAGTAGTTTAGAATCATGTTAAGTAATAATGAATCCAAAGAAATGGACATATATATAACTCTACAAGTTTACGAGAATAATCGACCAACTTATAAAATGTACCTGGAAAAGTTTTTACAGGTGGTAGACCTGTAGTGTGGATATATCCGCCATTAGCGTTAAATAAGTTCAAATTTCACATTATGAAACAACAAAAAATCCTCTTCTTAGTCCGCATTATTATGATGGGCAGCTACGGAACCCTACATTGCGCGTAGCCTGATATGCACTTGGCCAGTTTTAGTTTTACCTATTACAAACAAGTCTTACCTCTTAATGATATCAATATAAAATTTGTCGCCTCTGTGGTCTAGTGGTCCAGTATCGGAGTTGACCACATGAGGTCCCGGGTTCGATTCCCGGGGCGGGCAAATCAAAAATGTATTTTTTCAGTTTTCTGACAAGAACAACGTTGCCTAGGATTGGAAAAAGATTATAAAAAGGATTGGAAAAAACCTATCACATTGTGAGACGTAATATCTTCGGCAGATCGTGGGTGCACTTGTAGTACATCTGCCTACCTCTTCGTGGATACGGGCGTGAGGATACTAATATAAAATGTAGACCATATTAATAGCATCTGTTCATATAAATTTTAACGGTTTCTGTTAGTTATCTTTGCGCTAGATGCAGTGTAAGAAATGATCAGAAAAAGCTAGTCCGTTTAGTTTACTTGTTACGGGTGAAGTGAATTTTTATATTCACGCAATCACGTCACGCAATATTTCTTTACAGGAAATATATAAAATGGAACGGAAAAAACGTACCCAAAGAATGTTTCGCTAGATTTGTATGTATCGTTTGTGCTCGACTTTTTTGTTACTAACCAGCCGAAGTAAACTACAAGTATGGCGCCGCGTGTCCAAAGACATTTTATAAAGTGTAGCAGGCATGCATTCTCTTAAAAATATGTTTTATTTTTGTAAGTTGTATTTTATTTTTCATTCTAAATTCTATTTTTTCTAATACCCACGAAAATAATCTATATAAGTGAATAAAAAGCGGATAAGCGGCTTTTTCTTAAAAACATGCTCCTTAAATGTTTTATTTTTCGTAAAATACTATTTTATTTTAGTAACCAAATAATTTTTTTGTGTAGTAATCACGTAAATAAACTTAAAAGCGAATAAAAAGTGAATAAAGCCGTTTTATGTTTATTTTTTTATTACTTATTTATTTTATTTTATTTTTATGATTTTATTATGTTGATTTTATATTGTATAATGAATTTAATTCTTGACTTTAGTATTTTAATAAATTTATATTTTAACGAATTGACTAAAGATTTAAATTTGGAGATTTAAGATGGATTTATTATGATTATTATAATTTTGTGACTTTATTTAACTACTACTTTGCGGAGAGGTCATCACCCATAGTGCGGACAACCCTACATTGGTATTGCTATAAATATTTATTGAAGGTAGGATGTACATTTGCCTTCAAATCTGTTATTTGTGACATTTAGATTTCATTGTTATTTAGTAACTGTAAATATCCTGAGGATTTGTGTAAGCGAATCTGTTCGGAAATTAATTTAATTATCTTATTGTGAAACAATACACGTGTTATCGGTTAATAAATTTTGTGTTAAATTAGAGTTTCACCTAGTGCCGACGATAAAAAATGTAGATTAAAATAAGGAAAAGTAGTGTATAATAAGGAAAATAACCTAACAGGCGAATAAAAAGCGAACAAAGTTGTACGTTTTTAAGTATAACTTAATTTCACTAGCCGTTCTAAGTGACTTCGTTTACATAATCCACACACTTGACTTCCTTTTATTCAATTGAGTAGACAAGTAGCAGTAACAATTTAGCTTTACATTGCTTGAAAGCATTTTGAAAATTGGTCCACTAGTTTTTGAGCAAATCAAGAAAAAACAAAGTATTATTCCCGGAATTAAACAGTTATTCTATAAAGTTATTGAGAACAAAATAGAATTGTGTAGAATATTTATATATTTAATTAACAAAATATATAATTATAAACAGGTTGTCGCGACTTCCTTTTTAATTTGCAGATCGACTTTCATTGGTTTGACAATACTAGCTTCTACAATAGCATGGGAAATCTGAGGTTTAAATCCCAGGTAGGAATATACATTAAAAAAAAATAGTTTTACTGAAAGACATAGCTTGCCAGAAACTGCAAACGTGCATAAGTAAGGCAAAGATAAGTTGACTATCTGTCAAATATAACTAACAATAACGCCATCTTTGCGAAAAAAGGTTAAAGAATTATTTAATATTAAAAAAATATATGTATTTAATCAAGTTTCATATAATGTATGTATATATTTTAAACGTGATAACGTCAGAGATACGCTCGTCTCTTGTCGATGATTATATTAATGCTCTAAATAATGTGTTTAGTGCACAATAAAGTGATAAATTAATAAATAAAAAATGTATAGCGAAGTGAAAATATTTCTAATTTCGTACGTGTGATGTCTAACTAAATTTACAAGAAGTTTTTGGTGTTAATCGCTATGGCGGCACAATTTTCCGGTTCGACCTTTTGATTGATTTATTTTTCTTGGTATTTTGTTTGATTTATTGACAAGATAAACTTATTATTGAAAAAGAATTGCGTTTTTATTTATTTATATAACGCAAAGCATTCTGTAACGAGATTATAAAAATTATTTCAATAAATATTTCGGAGAAACTTCCAAGTAATGTTTTTTGGTCTATTAGATTATAATTTTCTAAAACCAGTATAATGTAATTTAGTCTTAGCAGCCTTATGCATTTCTCCTTACCTAGTTAGAATATCTGTGGTTTATTATTATCGTAATATAAAATTTGTATTTTAGTAATCAAGTGATCAGAGGTTAAAACTTTCAGTTCACACACAATTCCCTCTGGTTACCTTGTAAATAAACTGACGTAATATCTAACACATCTATTCAAAGACAGTTGCTTAAAATTGACCTTATCACTTAGGGGATAAGGGTGAAAAAAGCGTGTACTAGAACTGGTTTACAATAACTTGTTTACGAGTAGCCTGGCTTATGCGTAGAGGATTCGGGAATAATGTGGAACTTTACCCTGCGTATAAATAGGGATGTGTTGACAAATAGAAGGCAGTTTTTATAAAGCGATCGACAGCGATATTTGAAACGACCAGTGCAAAGCGAGAAGTGTTTTAGTAATTCCGCGAAGTCTGTTAAGTTTAGTGTTAGTACAGCGAGTGTATTTATGTTAGCTTATGAGTGTATTTACGTATTTCATCGTAGTTTATTGTACCTAAGTGTTGTAAATACACGGTTTTAATATAAATGGCGTTTTCTTGCATATTACAAACCCGAAGCACGGAACAACTAGTGTCGGAAGCGAAATTGTGAAATGCCACTTATTCTGAAGGAAGGTGTTACCACCAGGTCTCAAGCCGAGACAGAGGGTGTCAGAGGGCACTGAGATGTGTGCAGGTGAGGAATCCGCAAGTGTTGCCAGCACGTCATTGCCATCAAGTACTGCGCCTACTGATCTATCTGTTATACTAGCAGCTATTCGGCAAAAGCGACAGGAACAGCAACAGCAACAACAAAAGCTACAAGAACAACTTCAGCAACAACAGCAACTACAGGAACAGCAACAATAGAAGCTACGGGAACAGATCAAAAAACTTTTATTGTACCTTAGTGTTATAAATACACGATTTTAATATAAGTGGTTTTTTCTTGCAAATTACTAACCCGAAGCACGTAACAATATGTATGCGGGTATATTACAGTTTGCTATTATTATCATTGTTTATCATAATTATATTATTATTTTTGTATCGTGGCCCGCGCAAATTTCACCCACGGACCGCAGTTTGACACCCATTGCAGTGACGCGTCAAGGCCCTTCGCGATGCAGTTCCACGATAGCCCGATACATCGTGCTAGCGCGATACTTCGCCTATTTTTATTATTTACCGCCTCGTTAGTCGAGTGGTTAGCGAACCTTACTTCGAATCGACGGGACTCCGGTTTCATTCTCGACAGGGACAAGCATTTGTCGGATAAATGTTTGTATTTCTTAGTTTGGTTGTTTATTATGTATGTAACAGTATTTATCTATGTATTTCTATGTTTAGTATCGTTGACTAACACACATAACACAAGGAAATGATTTGCTTACTTTTGGGTTAGATCAGTCCGCGTGATCCAGTGCTATTAGCGGGCTATAATAATAATAATAATATAAATAAAATTGATCTCTCTATCTGTGATTTTAAAATAGGTTTTTAAAGTTATTTTTACGTTACTAGCACCTAAACAACCATTTTTAAAATTTCTGTCTGTCTGTAATTCTGTTTGTATGGGGTAATCTTTTTAATAATAGTAATAGTAATAGTAATTGCATGGGGTTTGTATGGGGGGGGGGAGGGTAATGGGGTAATGGCTGGTAATTTCGGTGGAAGATTTACCAAAAGGTAGAGAAGTTTATAGGGACTTCACCAAAAGATAGGGCAAGACATAGGTTACTTTTATCCAAGTGATCAAAAGGAAGTAATGGTTTTGGATCACGCGAATAAAGTCGCTAAGAATAGCTGCATATATACATATAATAAAATCGTTGGAAAGTCAAAACTATACATTGAATATTATTTTAAAAGAATACTTGGGGCGTGATCTATAATCGACATCGAAGCCAAAAGTATAGTTTGTAGAATTTTTGTCTGTTTGTCTGTATGTATGTCCGGGGTAAACTCAAAAAGTACTGCATGGATTTCAAATTTTGCATGAATATTACTGACAGGTCGGGTCAACATATAGGCTACATATTATCACACTATCACCAACGCCACCAACGGGGAAGGAGCTGTGCGGAGTAAACGAAGTCCGCGCGGACGAAGTCGCAGGCAACAGCTAGTTTTAAAATAAAAATGGATCGTTTCGCCGCATAAGTTGAAAAGTAACTTTTACCATTAAACACCTCCGTGGAACATTAAAAACTTTGTATTACAGAGTTCATTTGAGCATAGAGACTCTGTGGATACATAAAAATGAATATAGTTTCTTTAGAGATACTTGGTGTTTATTTATTTATTTATTTTTTATTTAGGAGGAATAACAGCACAAGAGTAATATAAATAAAACTTTAACTAGCATCAGAAGGCTGAACAAATTCCCCACTAGTAGCAACGGAGAATCTTTTACTACTGTATTTCAAAACTAGGTTTTCTTAAAAATTGAGCTACTAATTAAGTTTCTTATAGTCGCAAAGCTAGTGTTAAACAAGTCCAAATCAAATTTACTTAGGAGTGCGTTAAACTTGATACCAGTTCAGATTACTTCCCGTGCGAAGCCGGGGCGGGTCGCTAGTGTAATAAATATTCGCGATCGGTCGTAGCCGCCATGAATTTCATGGCGCTTTCGCATTTCATTCAACGAGATCTGACGTACGTGCAGTCCATCGACTGCACTTTAGTGGAACAAAAGTGTCGTGGCGCTACCTTATCTAGTCCGTTATTACCTAGCACAGACCACATGAATACTAATAAACATGTCATTAGGAAGGAAACGTGTCGCAGCGTTTATGAGCAAACGCTCCTATCACTGTAAAAAATGTCACATTTGTAGATATATGAAAAAATAGAAATAAACCATTTTCTATTGTTTTATCGTGCCGATTGAGATGACAAGGTTAAAAAATGTATGTCGTTAGTAAGTACCTTAACTCTGTATTTCTGTACGTAATTGCAAGCTACACTAACAAACTAAGAAATTGTCATAAAAGACGTATCCATTTAATGCGTGGTTAGTACATAAAAGTCTTTGATAAAAAATAACATATACCAAAAATCTAGCCCTTCTTCTAGCGTAATCATGAAAATTTTAAGTACACGTTGTTAAGGGCTCGAAAAAAGAGATATATATAAAAAAATGATGTGGTGTCGCGGGACACCAGGTAGGAACGAACTTCCTTCGGCTAAACGGCACTACTCGCTTGTGTACGCGACTGTCGCGCCTGCGCACGTCTCATTTAACGCTTTTATTCCACGCATTTTTCTTACGGTTTTACTATCAGATTTTTTTCAGTTCGGTCGCGCAGCAAAATCCCTATCCCCTCCAAGCCTGCCGTAAGGAACTTCGTTCCAAAAAATGATGTGGTGTCGCGGGACACCAGGTAGGAACGAACTTCCTTCGGCTAAACGGCACTCGCTTGTGTACGCGACTGTCGCGCCTGCGCACGTCTCATTTAACGCTTTTATTCCACGCATTTTTCTTACGGTTTTACTATCACATTTTTTTCAGTTCGGTCGCGCAGCAAAATCCCTATCCCCTCCAAGCCTGCCGTAAGGAACTTCGTTCCAAAAATACACGAGCGAAGTTATAAGTAAGTTAGTACAAGCTACAACATGTCAATAATGAAAAATATTTCTATTGACGTCTATTTCCCAATTGTTTATCACAATTATTATGTCATCATAAAATTTTATTAAAGACCGTTACCTGCGGATTCAGTAATTGAATTCAATTGCTGTGAACAATAACATTAAATGGAAAGTTAAACCTTTGAACTCGGACAAAGTTTACAATAGATATTTACGGTATTGTGAACAAAAGCTCATTAAGATTTATGGTAGCTCCTTGCGACACGAAATTTCCGCTTGCGAAATTAGCGTACTACTTACACAAATTGGCTGTGAAAATTGCAATTAGATCCAATGCTAATTATATTCATACTAATAATATAAATGTGAAAATCTATCGGTCTGTTTGTCTTCTGTCAATCTGTTTGTTATAATTTCACGGATCAATCACGGTAGCTACTGATTTTGATGGCATGGTGTTTGGGTTAGTACAGGTGTTATAAATAAATAAATAATTATTACATTAACTATTGAGAATTACGTGAATCTGGTTTGCAATCATTAAAACATGCTAATTACCATTACAAATCGCTTCTTCTTTCATAACTTATGTTTACTGTTGGAGGCGTAAGTTTAAAAAATTCCATAACTTATACCTACTTGTATTGAAACTTTTCATTTGTAATTTCTAACGCTTTTATAGTCGAGAAATTGCAAATTAAAAATGTACAACTAACATTTAACAATTACTTTACAGAATGTTTCAACTGCATGAGTTTTTAATTTTAATTTTTTTAATTTTATATTATAAGATAGCAAACAAGCAGATGGGTCTCCCAAATATGGGACACCAAAGATGTAAATGGTGGTCTAATGCCACATGCATAAGTTTACCGACTACCGTCAGTGCTTGTCGCTGTCGTGTTCTGGTTTGGAGGGTAAGGTAGCCGGTTAACTTATGCATGTGGGATTAGACCTCGCCACAAGATAGCAACGCACCATTAACACCTTTGGTGTCTATAGGCGATGGTTGACTCTTTCTATTAGGAGACCCATCTGCTTGTTTGCTATCTTACGATATAAAAAAACCACCTCTTTTATTTTCTTGTTATCCTACATGAGGTTAACTAAGATATAAGGCACTTAGGCATTAAGTTTATTTAACTTATGCACCTTTTTACACAAAAAATAATAACCGGAAAACAGCAGCCTTTGCAAATCGTGACGTCGATAATTCATGCCCATACTTATATTGCAACAAACATTACCATTGATGTAACGAGTTCAGAACAGATGGAAATGTCGGTTGTAAAACACTTTGGTTTTAGAATGCGCAATAAAATTTAACTTTACAACTTCGGTACTTTTCATATAAACTCGGGACATTTTCTTGATTAAAGCGAATTTTATGCAATGCTCGAATTTTTATGACAATCGATATAATTAATGGTTTTAAGTTCAGTAAATTAAGTGGGGCGTATTGGAGGAAAATACTGCGTTGATTATAGTAATAAAACGGGATCATCTGAATTTATAATTGACAATAATAATAATATTGCTGGACAAATTATGTAGGCAAATTATTTGTTTGTGTTACGGGTGTAAGTCAAAGACACTCATACTAGGAATACATATATAAATAATGTAACATACATAATTTATATATGCATTAATATAATACTTATACTTCACAATACGTAAATTTATTTGTAATATTATTATTTATTTATAATATTACAAATAAATTTTATAATATTCCAAAAAGTAATATTTAAAACGCAATACACTTTTCAAAGTAAAACATACATAGTAAACATCAAAACCCAGAAATATAAACATCTGTGCTCATCACACGATTGTTCCTGTTGGCAATCGAAACCGAGCCCCATCGATTCGTAGTAGGATCTCTGACCACTCAACCGATTATTACACCTTGTTAACAAAATATCAGTTTAATAAAAATAAATATTATCACGCGTGTTTTGTGTTGAGGTAGGGAGATTAAACCGAACCTCAATAGATGATCCAATTTAGCACTCTTCATCGGTTGAAGCCAGCTATGACGAAGTAACATCAGATTATTAAGTAAGAAAAAAAGGAATCTTTTTACACAATTAAAGCTAGGAGCAAGAGCTAATTAATAATAATTTGATGTCTTCGTTTAATATGTTCCCCGTGTTGGTCCCAGGTCTTTTGAAGAATAGGCCAACTGCCGTTCTGCCAGGCAGGTCGTAAAAAGCGACCGATTGGCTATTCGAGTCACTACGATCGTGGCTACTAGGTGCTAGAGTTCTGCATTGTCTTGCCCGGGTCTGGTACCACCGCCTTATCTATTCCTGCCGCAATAGCGTTAGTGCTTGTCACTGTCGTGTTCCGGTTTAGAGGGTAAGGTAGCCGGTGAACTTATACATGTGGCATTAGACCTTGCCACAAGATAGCAACGCACCATTAACACCTTTGGTGTCTATAGGCGTTGGGTGACTCTTTCCATCAGGAGACCTATCTGCTTGTTTGCTATCTTATGATATAAAAAAATTGATAAACGAGCAATTTAACTCAAACAAGACCTTTAAATTTTATTTTTATAATAAAAAAAATATGAAGAATAAATTAAAAATTATTAGTTTTTTTTTTCATATTATTACATAACAGACAACTCTCATGATGGAAAGATTTAACCATCGTCTACAGACACCTAAGGTGTTAATGGTACGTTGCTATCTTTATAGCGGGGTCTTAATACCACATCCATAAGTTTACTATTGCTTCCGCAATAATGTCAATCCTTTTCACCCTCATATTCCGATTTGGACAGTAAATTAACCGATAAATTTATGCATGTGGACATTAAGACCCCGCCACAAGCCATATCATCTTTAGTGTCTACAAGTGATGGTTGTCTCTTTTCATCACAAGTGGTGTGTTTGGTGGTTGTATATTATTTATAATAATTTGGTTTTGATGAGACCACTAGGTGAACAGACACACTTTCAAGTATTATTTATACCTCACGTATTTTTAGATATGTGCGTAAAATATATAAAACTAAACTTAGCACCACTTTACTATAAATATATAAATCACTATATTAAGAAATTCTAAATAAAGCAGTTCAAATATATCTTCTTGATCTATATAAAAATATCTATCTATTATTAAAAATCTGTGCCATCGATTTGCTTAAACTCGAGTGGACGTTTTCAGATGAACACAAAATAAATTTAGCATAGAGGTATCTTTAAATACCAGTAGACCTATGCAGACTTTAATAAATTGTCTAGACTAGAGATTTTTTAAGGAAGTTAAATATGTTTGCCAAACTATTACGCGTTATATGAACGGGAAAGTAAGTGGTCTCGTTCGTATAATGCTTAATAGTTCGGGTATAAAAGATGAAACAGAGAGCTTAGACAAAAACATAAAAACGATAACGAAGCTAGAAAAGAATAAAATGTATGGGAATCGACATTAGCATCTTTATACTCAGAGACGATATCGAATGTAGATATCGTTTCACTACGTAGCGATGTTACTTTGTTTATGTCCCTGACTTAAAAGTAAAGTGTTTCTTTAACGAATCGTAGAGATCTGCAGGTCTGTGGTAGTTTGTATGAATATAGTTTGTTTTTGAGCGACAAAGTTAGCAGTAGAAAGTGGTGGACGAACGATAATATTACACGCGAAGCTTCACATATCTTTAAGTCAATTTCGAGCCAAATTTCGAAATTTCGTTCGAAAATTTCGAACGTGTTAGGTAAACCAAGCCTAGTGTTACAAATTACGATACAGGTAGATTTGCCTTGTTTCTTCTACGCTTATGACTCTCCCTTTTTCTTGCACAATTTTTCCAAATAATTTATTATTGGCAGTTAAAAAATATAATTTTAACTATATGTGTGTAATAGAATTGAATCCCGTGCTAGGGAAAAAACTAAAGAAGAAATATTTTGATACGGTTGAATTTGTATTAGCGATCTTGCTTTAAAGCCAGACAACATTTTGGCCGTTGAGTTACGTGTTGATGGTTCAAGATAGCGAAACTCTTCTTTGCTTTGGAATCGATTCTGTCGATTATACTGATCGCTAAGTATATGTATATCTAGCTATCAGTATAATCGACGGAATACATTCTAGTTAAATGAGTTCATAGTTACAGATGAAATACACGTTTTTTATGTTGATCAATATTTTCGTGTTTCTAACTATAGGCACAGGATAATTATAAAAACCTTAGGAAAAAAATTAACAATCAGTAAATGAAACAGAAGCTTTTTCTATGATTATTTTGAATTTTTATGTTCCACTAAAAACTCCCACGAAAATAATTTTCCTCGATATTAATACCAGTCGTACTCATAACGACAAAATGTTTCGGCAGTACGATGCCTACGAGTACCTTTAGGTGCTTTTATAATCAGCCACTATATGTTTTTCCTGTGCCAAGAAAAAAATATTTTTGTGTATACAAAGCTACGCTTAATATTTAGAACGTTACTAACGACTCATGGCGATTATTTGAGCCGAACTGAGTGCAAACAACCCTCATTCAATTTGCAAATGGGGATCTCATGTTATGAGCCGTAAAATAGGTTCAATGAGGGTGCGGAAGTCACGACAGCCTTTATCACCAGTTGCTTGATAGTAGATATGTATTTTATTCGTATAGGTGACGAAAGGAAATGGAGAGAGATGACGAAATCTGTGAATTAAACAATACGAGGTACATAGGTTAGAGGTGATATTATAGGTTAAAGGAAGGTTACATTCGATGTAATAACTGGAATAGCACACAGAATACTTTTTATCTCGGAAAAATAAGTCGTTCCTGTGGAATTTACAAAAAACTTTCATAATGCAGCGGGCTGCCAGGACTCGAAATGACAATTTTGTCATATACCAAAAAAACTCATTAAGTAATACAGTAAAAATTATATATATATATATATATATATATATATATATATATATATATATATATATATATGTAGCTCGTTTATAGCTCATAGATCCTTAGTGCTAGTAGCTGTAACTTGGCACGAATATATAGATATAATATATAGATAAGTCACATCAACTAAGTGGTAACATAAAATCTTGAAAAATTTAGGGTAGCTAAATGGGGATTAAATGTAAAGTGGGGATGTTAATTTTTTTCTCACGTACCCCATTGTGTGGGGGTATCGTTGGATAGGTTTTTAAAAAATATTATAAGTTTGTGAAGTCAAGTTTTCGATAAAAGGACTCGTTTGTAAAATATTAAGCTTTTAAGTGCTAATTTTTGTTAGTGAGTCTAACTAGTCTAAAGTAAGTGTCCACCCCCTGCAGACTAAACGGTTGGTTTTGGTGGTGTGAAAAAATCATGGTAGTAGTAAATATAATGAAATTAAATGAAATATTAAGTTGATAACATTGTATCATGAGCTCATAATTACTAAAAACTGTAGGTACTTAGCGAGTTTTACCTGTCAACCAACGATAATATCTTCCAAGATGTGCGTGGCAATATCTCGCCAGGCCAACAGCCTAGCCAGTCTGACCCGGTACATTACAAGATTATTATTATTATTATTTACTATTACTCAGTTCATATTGTCGCACGACGTGCTGCGCCACGAACCTCTCGAGGCAATATGAGTTTGGCTGTATGTTGTATTTCAATAGTTTAACTGTGTAGTTTCAGGTAGTTTAGCGTTGGTTATTATTTAAGTTTTTACTTTTATTGGCTATACTGTTTTTTTTATTAAAAAACATATTTCACATCACAACGCAAGCATCCATTAAAAGCAACATAACCGTAATTCTATGTACATTGTTCAATGTACATACCTACTTTTATTATCTCTGAAGAATTTGAAACGATGACACTGTCTACGTAAGCGTATTAAACTATCTCGACTGCGAATACCAATTTTATGATCAAAAGAAATATTTGTTTGAAATACCAAGTGCCTTTCTCTTTAAGTGTAAAGCAAAAAATTCTTTAAGTTATCCGATACGTCAATATATTCACATAAGTGAAATTTTTAGAGGCTTTTGAAAGTAAAGGATCCAAGGGTTTAAATTGAAAATACGAATAGTTACGATTGAAATAAGAACTTTTTGGTTCGTACATCGAATCGAAAGCCCAAGTTGCCTCAAAAATTATTGTACACACTATACGTCACTCAACCGGATTCTTTTTTAGGCATCTTTAGGATGTAATAATTACTTAATTGATTATTGACTGTTGTAAAATATAACCTAACGGGTTTTCCAATAAGAGGTGTTATTTTGATATTCAAAGAAAAGTGCCATTTTTTAATATAAATGATTGGATATTTATTTCATTATATAGAGGAAGATATGACGTTAATAGTGGAAAATAACATACTAAAAACAAAGTTGTGAAGTGAAATTAAGTAAAAGTGTTTAGTCAATTGTACAACAATAATGGAATTTCACCAAGTGCCGACGATGGAAAGTATAGAATATACTTTAAGTGTGCCAACTAGGCGGTAGTAACCAACGAGCCTACTAGGCGGTAGGTATGCAGATCTGTATTACATAATCTTCCACATAGCACAGAATACTGGAGACTGGAGCGAGTTCGAGCAATGCACGCGAAATCTCGGAATAGTTCGAAACAGTTTGTTCCGAACCATTCTGAGATATCACGTCCGTGAAAGGTATCTATGTGTGCGTTGCTTGAACATTACTTGTATGTACACTGTCTTCCGTAGTCTCCATAACATAGTCACGAATAGTACATTGCCCTATTGCTGGGCATTTCGAAAAGGCAGGAGAAGGCTAGTACATTTTAATGACGTCGTGAGTACAAACTAGGTAGAGTTCTGCAACGTCTTACCTGGTTTGTATCACAGCTTTACCTAATCTTACCGTAATAGCATCAATGATTATTACTGTCATATTTCGATTTGGAAGGTAAGGTAGCTAAACTTATTATGCAAGTTATCAGATCACTAACATCTTCTTTTTTTCTTTGTCCATAGTTGTATCTTACCATAAGCAGAGCCATTTGTTCATTCGCTTTCCTTTAAATTTAAAAATGCAGACTAGAAGTATCAAGTGTCAAGAGGCTTCGTAACTAGCATGCTTGTATGAAGAAAGTAATGAATATTTGGAAAATATGACAAATCTAAAAGGATCGTGACGTATAGCACTCAGGTCTCTCTGCCTACCCCGTACAGGATCTGTTATGTTTGTCACTAAATATATTTTTGGACAGCTCAGATTAACAATTTGGCCCGATCTGTGGCGGTACTGTAGCGGTTCAAACAATTACAAACGATACAAGAAAAAATAATAAAAAATAGAAAATCGAAATAGTATCCCCGAAGAGGTAGACAGAGTTACAATCAAAGCAACCACGATTATCTGAAGATACTCTATCCCACAATGTGATAGGTAGCAAGTCTTTCGCCAACCGGGTACTTATCTAGTAGTAATTGGTAACTCGTAATTTTTAAATGATTATGAGGGAGTACCTCATTTTACCTCGAGAGGTACTCGCGAGGTGCACCTCTTTTGAGGTGAGGAATTGCTCGCCTCGCAATCATAACAAAGAGTAAGAAGTACCCGAGCCGCGAGGACCAACCGTCCGGTGAGTTTGTTTCACCTCATGTCTCACACACATAATTTTATTTCGCTTACATAGTGTTTTAGCGCCAAAATAAATAAAATATGACATTCAAATACCAGCCTTATTACTATTACATGGCATTAGACCTCGCCACAAGATAGCAACGCACCATTAACATCTTTGGTGTCTATAGGCGATGGTTGACTCTTTCCATCAGGAAACCCATCTGCTTCTTTGCTATCTTATGATATAAAAAAAAATATACATAGATAATAATTTATAAAAATAATGATTACGACAATTATAGGTACCTACATAATTATGACTCAATGTTTTAGCGCCAAAATAAACAAAATATTATGATACTCGATTACCAATCTTATTATTACATAGCATAGATAATAATAATTTATGAAAATTAAAAGCATATATTATATTTTTTATTTAATCGCATAATATCTCAGAAATTAAATAAATTTAATGGAGAATCAATTTAACCTATAATAAATATCGATTTGTTCGCTTAGGTACTCATTCGGCAATCATCATCCTCACTCGCTTCACGCATCATACCTACCATAGACTTCACTCACGAATCAATTTCGCGAGAACGAGGAATAAAAAGCGAATGAGGTGTTTCGATGTTGAAATTCGAGTAACTCTTTCAATTTGTCCTCACGAGTCCCTCAAATGAGGTAACTCATGAGTGAGGAACGCATCACTATTATCTAGTCCCGGGCAGTTGTTTTTATCAAAAAATTGAAGAAACACATTTGACTTGCCCGGCCCGGGAATCGAACCCTCATGCGGTCAATACCGACACCGGACCACTAGACACAGAAGCTATTGAGGTGAAGATATGTACATACATCGGCATGCAAAGCATGTAAAGTTTTTAGTATGTATTAAATAAATTTGTTTTATCCGAGACTACATGCTTTGCCATGATACGATGCTGTTTTTCACCACCATAGTAAGACTCTGGAATACTACTTATATATTTTTTTAAAACCCCAACACCACATTATCTGACCCTCGAATTGGATCTGAGCCATACAAGAATAATCACAGTTATTGACTCTATCTTAAGACAATTTGAATAAACAATGATCCTCTCTACGACTAGAAATTGAGCTACTCGATTATGAATACAAATTTTATGATCAAAAGAAATATTTGTTTGGAATACCAAGTACCTTTCTCTGTAAAAAGAATTACCAATAAATACTTTAAGCTAACTGGTATGCCGCACATAGTATAAATATTAGTAAATATTTTATAGGACTTTCAAAATAAAGATAAAGGATTTAGCTGAAAATAGTTGTGTTTATCTTGTACAAAAGATCGGATAGGGTTGGGTTAATATTTTCGGGTTTCATTAATATGTAATACTAGCTGACCCGGCAAACGTTATTTGGTCATGTAAATTATTGTATTACCAATATCGTTATTAAAAATAGGGGCTGATGGTAGAAGGGTGAAATTTTTTTTTTTTATATATATCATAAGATAGCAAACAAGCAGATGGGTCTCCTGATGGAAAGAGTCAACCATCGCCTATAGACACCAAAGATGTTAATGGTGCGTTGCTTTCTTGTGGCGAGGTCTAATGCCACATGCATAAGTTTACCGGCTACCTTACCCTCCAAACCGGAACACGACAGCGACAAGCACTGACGCTATTGCGGCAGGAATAGGCAAGGCGGTGGTACCTGACCCGGGCGAGACAATGCAGAACTCTATCACCTAGTAGCCACGATGGTAGTGACTCGATAGCCATTCGGTCGCCTTTTACGACCTGCCTGGCAGAACGGCAGTTGGCCTATTCTACAAAGGAGGCCGGGACCAACACGGCGAATTTATTAATTATTAATTTAGGGTTGTATGTATTTTTTAATCATTAAACTATATTTTTTAGATCCACAAGAAAAATAGTGGCTGGCCTGTTAAACTTACACAATAAAAACTACAAAAATATTTTATTTAAATTATTTTTTAATTTTTTAAATAAAAATATTTTATTTAAAAAATTAAAAACTGCGGGCATTACTGAGCTATATAACTGTAATCCTACATTCATTCCAACTTTATCATAAAACAATTTTCTCTGGGGTCTAATGGTCCAGCGTTTGCGTTGACCACATGAGGTCCCGGGTTCGATTCCCGGGTTGGGCACATAAGAAAAAGTGTTCTTTCAGTTTTCTGAGAAACACAAAGTTGCCCGGGATTGGAAAGTACCTGGTTGGCGATAGGCTTGCCGCCTATTACATTTGTGGGACCAAGTATCTTCGGCTAACGTGGGTGCACTTGTTGTACCTCTGCCTACTGCTTCGGGGATATGGGCGTGAAGATACTTTTTTTTTGTTATTATCGATAGGTAAGCGCTTGACCTGGATCTCGCTTGATGGTAAACTAAGATGAGGCCTAAGATGGAACGCACTTCTCTTGAAGATCCCCAGATTGTACTCGTCGGGGAACACAGACTCAGGAAGCATGTTCCAGTCCTCTGCGGTTCGAGTGAAGAATGTTGAGTCGAACTAAGATTAATTGTATCTACCAAAACGAATTAAGTAATCTCGACTGGGGAAAACAATTCTGTGATAAAAATGAATATTTGTTTAGAATACCAAGCAAGTCTTTAAGTACAAAGCTTAAGGCGCTGTCAACACCAAAAACGCGCACTCTGTCTATTTCTATCGGAGTAAACGAGATCCCATTATCAATATAACTGGGTAGCCAGTAAATATTTAATTAAAAAAAATTGTAGATATTTGTTAATTGACAAATAGTCAAACATGATTCTAGCGTTTTAGGTATGAATATGATAACTTGGTGTTTTTAATTGCAGACCCATACGTCAAAAAAATAAAGATATAGAACCGTTTAATGATGATTTTAGACCAATCTTTACAATTATTTTCTTTAAACCCAATTTTATTCAGTTATGTATTGAGTTTAGCCACGGTCTTTGACATGTGATGAATATTAACATATATTTTTTGTGATGTGCTATAACAAATAGTTTTTCTTAAAAAACTGTTTAAATAAGATCAATTTCAACAAATTAGATTTTGGCAAAAACACCTTTAAGATATCTGATACGCCAATTAAAGGAAAAACATTAGTGACATTTTTAAAGCCTTTTTAATGGAAAGGGTCTAAAGGTTTTAATTTGAACATTTTTACGTTTATATAGTATAAAAGATTGGCAAGGGATGAGGTTAGTATTGTGGGGCTACACTTTAGTTTACCGATCAAATATCTTTTTGGAATACGAGAAAGATACTTGACCTTATATTCTATACTTTCCATCGTCGGCACTTGGTGAAATTCTATTGTTCCATATTCCACAACAGTCAATAATAATCATACAAGTATACTACATCCTGAAGATGCTTTAAAAAGTGAAACCGGTCGAGTAATATAATTAAAATTGTGTAAAGTGAAATTGATGTACAAGTGGAATAGTAACAGTGTCTAGTAATACTTGACCTTTCTTTTCATGTATAAGGGTTATATCGGATACACTAAACAGGGTATAAATTTATAGACCATCGTCCCACAACAAAATTTTTTTTGATTAATAACAAGCTGAATTTTTGTTAACGGCTTTGTTTTGACGAGACGCCCATCTTTCCTATCTTCGAAAAATCTCGAATCGGATAATTAGTAAAGTTAGCGGGCTTCGAAATTTTTAATTCGGTGTAGAAAATTATTGATTAATCACAAGAATTATTTATTTTTCTTTAATCGCTTGATGATTTAATGAAAAATATGAAACTTCTTTTGTCCTACATATTCGATGTTTTTTCTGACGAGTCCTCGAATTATGAGATTTTTAAAGTGATTAAAAACAACCTAATTTTCTCACAATAGCTTGTTAATTATTATTATAATTTAATGGTTATTTTGTCGCGTACAAGTAAAGTGGAAACTTTTCCTAGTCCGATACTCTAAAGTTTTCTTTTTTATCTATATTTATAACGATTCGAGATTTTTCAAAGACAGAAAAGATGGACGTCTCGTCAAAACGAAGCTGTTCCCCAAAAATTCAGCTTGTTTTTTATCAGAAAAAGTTTGTTCCTGGGACCACTGTCTAGTAGTAATAATATTTGTCATTAATTAAAGCCAAAGCCAAAAATAAAAATATTTAAGGGATTCGTCAAATTAAAGGTAATCTTTATCAGCTATATTATTAATTTAATATTATAAATCCGAAAGTTTGGATGTTTTTTTGGAAGTTTGTTTCTCAAACACCCCCATTTCCCGTGTCGGTCTCGGGCTCCTTTGAAGAATAGGCCAACTGCCGTTCTGCCAGGCAGGTCGTAAAAGGCGACCGAGTGGTTATGCATGTCACTACCAACGTGACTACTAGGTGGTAGAGTTCTGTATTGGCTCGACCGGGTCTGATACCACCGCCTTACCTATTCCTGTCGCAATAGCGTCAGTGCTAGTCACTGTCGTGTTCCGGTTTGGAGAGTAAGGTAGCCGGTAAATTTATGCAATTGGCATTAGACCTCACCACAAGATAGCAACGCATCATTAACATCTTTGGTGTATATTACCTACTGCTTGTTTGCTATCTTATGATAAAAAAAAACACGCCAAAACTATAGAATGGATTTGGATTTGAATGAAATTTGGGATATAGGTAGATGATGTCCTGGAATAGCACATAGGCTGTCTTATCCCGGAAAAATTAGGTGATCCTCGGGATTCGCCAAAATCTTTTATAATACAGCGGGCTGCACGGTGCAGCTCACGGATTAAACTGGATACGATTTCAAGTCAATTTCTTAGGATGTCAATGTCGCTTGCATTTACATCCAGAAATACAGAGTTATAATACTGATGAAATAAAATCACTTCAGAGGTATTCCTTAAGCCTTGGTTTATTATTAGACATGTAAAAATAGCACAATATGGTATATTTCTATTTTTTACGATATAATAATATTCACCGGTGGGATGGATGCGTTGAGCCGCGCTCTCGGTTGCATGAGTACCACCATCTTGCTTATTTCTCCCGTGAAACAGCTTTGCTGTGTTTCGGAGAGAAGAGCAAGACAGGCAGTGTAATTATTGGCACAGAGTCTTAACACCTAATGTCTGAGTATAAGCAACACACAAACGAATTATCTGGACGAGTGCCAGGTAAACTAGTTTATGTTTATTGGCGACGTCGACCACTAACCATCAGGTGGCATGTCGGCCAGTTTGCCTATCTAAGTAACATAAAAAAAATCTACAAGCGTTTGACATTAACATACTTTTGCTCATATGAGCGGCTACGCATTTTACGCCCAACACCGTATCTATTAGTATTTGTGTGGTCTGTGCCCTGTGGTGCAGCTAGTAGAGAATATTTGACATTTATCGTCTACAAAAATTTGATACTATCATGGATAGCAGTAATAAGGGACCATCAATAAATTACGTCACACGAATTTCATGATTTTTTTAACCCCTCCCCCGTCCTACCCTCCTCCCCGACCTCCCCCTCCTACCTAGTGTGATATCACATATTTTACAATTTTACATTAGAAAAATGATATAATCATTTTGAAAAAATGTGATGTCACAAATTGGGACCCTTCTCTAACCCTTGTCACACAATGTCACACTTCTTCAATCCCCTACCTCCCCCGTAATGAGTGACATAATTTATGGATTAATTTATGGATTAACCATCGATTAACTCGGTCATTTAAAAAATCCTGTTTAATCGTTAAAGGTGTTAATTCCTAGTTGAAACGATCATTGTATGTGTAATTATTTTGCAGATATTGATTGTTATATTTTTTAAAATTTTACAAATAAATGGAAACAAAAATGTTGGCCTTACAAACACTAGTAGTTTGTTGTAAAAAAGCCGACACAGATGCGATTACTACGTGAATAATACTAGATACAACGTGCAGCCCGCTGCTTTATAAAAGTTTTTGGTGAATCTCGCGGGATCACCTAATTTTTCCGGGATAAAAAGTAGCTTATGTACTATTCCAGGTTATTATCTACCTGTGTGCCAATCCGTTCAGTAGCTTTTGCGTGATTGAGTAACAAACATGCATCCAAACATTCAAACTTTCGCATTTATAATATTAAAAATATAGATAATACCAGCTGACCCAGCAAACTTTGTTTTGTCATATTTTTTTATATTTGAGAGGGGGGGTTTAATTGTTAAGTGAGACAAAAATATCCTGTCTTTTAAGCTGGACCAAACATTAGATATCTACAAAATTCCCAGCCACGTACCAATATGACACGTAAGTCATATATGTATGTATGTATGTATATTATCACAGAAATCATATATAGTATATTATACGTATATTAAGATAAAGGCGTGAATCATAAGGAAGCTTAAGGCTAAATAGAGTGTTTCAAAAATATCATAATTTTTTTTTATTCATATAAATACAATAATTTCATTTTTAGGGTTAAAGCCTTATAGTTTCGCCGTGTCCGTTCGTCCGTTCGTCCGTTTGTAGTCTAGCTCCTAGTACTAGAAAGTAATAATTTGACACGAATAAACATATTATTAGTAATAGCAAGAAAAGGTTAGTAGAAACAGCCTCCCCTCCCCTCTGCGAGCTATAAAGGGTTTTGGGGGTGGGCGAAAATTCACGATAGTAGTAAATACAATGTTTACTATAAAGTTAATGAACATTTCCATTGTATTTTTAATGTATAGTGGTATAGATTTTTGTATTAAGTTTTTGGTAAGTCTTGTTTCCAACAAAATTGTTTATACTTGCGATGGCCACTGAACAATATATCGTCGTTATAACTTTTCCGAATACAATATCAGTCTCAAACAAATATTCGGAAGCTGTTGGCAAAAAGAAATCCAGTATCCCTTTCATGGATATTATTGGTTTTGGGGGAACATACATTATTTAAATATCGTCACGCAAGATAATATTATTACGCCAGTACAAATGTGGATTAGGCAGAAAGGAGCAATGTTAGTAGATACTAAGGATGACAAAGATTTATATTATTTTATTGAATCAGGCGATACTTTCCGGAAATCTATCATTAAAAAGATGAAATTATTAAATTTGCTAGTATCCGCGAACTGCACTATGTGTTTTTCGCGATAGCACCAAAAAAGAACGAACACTACCTCACACTACGTGAGTGTAAGTAATACTGAGTGCATTATTTACACTCGTGTAAAGTGAGGGTAGTGTTTATTTCTCCTGAAGATGCTTCGGTTTTGAAGTGAAACATGCGTTGAGTATGTAAATTGTGTGCTTTTGTGCTTGGTGCTGTCGTGGGACGTGGGTGGAAAAGTGTGGTGAATGTAGGTGGATAATTGTGCCGCTAGAGTCTGCTTTTTGGTGCCATCACGTAAAACACATAGAACAGTTAGCGAATAATAGCAAATTTAATTAATTTTATCTTTTTTAAGATTTATATTGTCTAGTGTTGTAAAATTATTAGTAAAAGTTATCAAATGGAAAGATCTTAATTAATGTCATCACGCCAGTCTACTTGCCTGCTAAGCACAGTGAAACGAACGTCTGTAGATATTCCAGTTCACCACGATTAATCAATTTGCTGGTTGACAAGAAGAGTGGTGATTCCTGCTATTTTTAGCGATAACCGGAAACGAGAGCTTCACTTGCTTATCTAAGGCAGAGGGGTGGTGTGTCGCCCACCAGGCCAGGCTGAATTTTTGGATTGTCAAGAAAAACCTAGAAAACACCTCAATAATGCTTGGGCCCAACCCGAGAATCGCATCCGGGATCTTATGATCGAGCAAAACTGGCTAACCCCGTGGGCTAACCCCAAGACCACAAGACAATATTTGCGATTACAAGGATCATAGCGTCACATGCTATTCTAAAACAAGACTCGCTAACACACCATAATCAGAGTTTGAGCTGCCAAATGCAAATTTTCAATTTTTTTTGGAAAAGGAAGGAAAGCTTTGAAACCCTTTTTATGATAATACGCGAACGGCGGAGTGTGAAATTTTACCTAATTAAAGTTTACGTTACGGAGGACTGTAGAAATCTAATATTTTTTACATCTAAAGTTAAATAAAAAAAGCGATTGTAACTTTTGAAGAGTTGTCAGTGTCTTTAACATTTTTTCTTTTCTCTTTAAAATGAATCTATGTGTGATTGCCTTGACGATGATGTAGGTGAACTTTGTATTTAGCTTACTATATAATTGTATAAATATTTTCCTAATAGTGAGGCATAATAAAGAGTTATTTACATTGATATAAAAAACTCAAAATACACAATCAGTATCTATTATACGTTGAGTATATTCTATATCTATGTTATTACCTTTGAGTGACGTGTAGTATATCTATGGTTATTACATAAGAATTTTATTGGTACAGATCAAAACAACTTATTTCAACACACAACAACAAAAAAGTTCCTAATCAAAATGGCTTATTTCCAACAAGGAAGGAACAAAACGGCTTATTTCTAAAAGTCCGTGTCAAAAGTGCTTATTTCTAAAATATAGAGTTAAATATAGATTTTCGTAAGTGGGAGAGCAAAAATATAAAAATATAATCTATTTTAATCATGACAACATTATGTAATTTTTTTATATATCATAAGATAGCAAACAAGCAGATGGGTGGAATCCTGATGGAATTGCTATTTTTTAATTTCTACTCTTTTATGAACGAAGAGAAAATAAGTTTCACGATAATCTGCGCTCCGTTCTACGATATTTTAATAAATGTTCACGCCATCTATACCACATATTTGTAACTTTTAAAGAAATATGGCCAATTTGTCTGTCAGCACCGTTGGAATTTTTAATCACTATTTTAACAAAATACTCGACAATCCGAATTTTGCGGATATATGCTGTCGACTCAAAATTATTATTTTTTACGCTTTGTAATTTAGGTAAGGTTCCAATTGAGTCTATCGTAACCCTTGACGAAATTATTAATACAGATAAACATTACCACACACTACATTCGTGTGAAACATGATATTATACCTTACTAACTGGCCCGGCAAACGTTGTTCTGCCTTTTTAACTACTCTTATTTTTTTTCTATATTCTTTCACCTTTTAAACCTTTCCTGGACTTCAACAATTAATTCAAAACCAAAATTAGCCAAATCGGTTCAGCCGTTTTCGAGTTTTAGCGAGACTAACGAACAGCAATTGATTTTTATATATAAGAAGATTATACATTTTCTTAACGGGCTGAAATTTGTTGACAAATTTGAAAGAGATTTTATTAATTAGTATATGACCGAATTTCGGCCACAGGCGATCGTTAGTATCATTAAATAACAAACAAGCAGATGGATCTCCTTACGGACACTGGCGTAGCGTGGACTAATATATGTATATGTGGGCAAAGTCACATCGGCGAGTCCCCTTTCCGTTCATTCCCAACAGCTACCCAAAAACATACGCCAAGTTAGGAATAAGCGAAAAGCTACCTATCGTGTCTTTATAACGTGTTAACTTAGGATCTAGGAGTTGTTTTGTTTGTAATTCAGATACAGAAGAGTAAGGCCAATATTTTTCAGGCTTTTATTTCATTTAAAAATAAACAAAGACTTTAAATCAGGTAGTGCGAGGCCCGTTGAGGTGCGAAGCCGTGGGCGAAGGCCCACTTCGCACATGCCTAGCTACGCCACTGCTTACGGAAAGGGATAACCATCGCCTATAGATACCCAAGGTCATTATTATTAGATTATTTATTAATGGTGCGTTACTATCCATATGGTGGGGTGTTAATTTCACATGCATCGTTAAAACCGAATACGAATACCACAGTGACATGCACTACCGCTATTGCAGCAGGAATAGGTAGGATACGTGCGTGTAGATACTGAGATTACTGACGTTAAATAATAGCGTATTATGTAGGTTACTTGTAGTATACTTATAGTATACTTGTAGTATAACTTGTACAGTAGCACTGTGATACGTATTTCGCCATGATGTCAGTCCTTGTCACTTATTCTTTGTTTTAAACTTTCAGTATCTCAACAAAAAGATGGTAATTATGCGATCTGTGAGGTAAAAATATAACCTACCGAATAATTTTGGAAATATGTGTGTATATAATACACAATATGGTAGGTATTTATTATAATCTTTGTGCTTATCTATATATTTTTATATATATATATTTCATTATCTATTATTGGAACGAAATTCCTTACGGCAGGCTTGGAGGGGATAGGGATTTTGCTGCGCGACCGAACTGAAAAAAATGTGATAGTAAAACCGTAAGAAAAATGCGTGGAATAAAAGCGTTAAATGAGACGTGCGCAGGCGCGACAGTCGCGTACACAAGCGAGTAGTGTCGTTTAGCCGAAGGAAGTTCGTTCCTACCTGGTGTCCCGCGACACCACATCATTTTTTTATATATTATAGGTATTATACATTTTAATTATCAGCTTGTTGCACCCTAATTTTCTCGCTATTGCTTGGGGTTGGCTGGTTGAGAATGCTAATGAGCAATAAGTCATTTATTATACTTTAATTGTGCATACATTTAAATAAACAAATAAATATGCAAGCTTTGGCCCATACGGCCAATCGTTATCTTTTATAAACTTGGCAAACCTGAAAATGGTCTATTTTCAAGTTACAATATTACAGAAACAAGAAAAATATCTAAAACTTTTTAATATGTGTTACGAAGAACAAAAAATATAAGACAAACATTTGTTTTTCGGGCAAAGTCCATTAATTACACGCAAAACAGCATACGAATCCACTAGGAAACAAGGAATATTATCGAAGACTGCCGCAAAATAATCTGTGACATGATTGATAGTTTTTCTTATATCATGTTACAGGCCTATACAATGTTTTCTTTATCGATATTTCCCCACTTTATGGACATGCTTCAAATATTTAATATATATTAAAACATCAATTTATTTTTCCGCGTTTTGGTCCTGGGCTCCTTTGAAGAATAGGCCAACTGCCGTTCTGCCAGGCAGGTCGTATAAGGCAACCGATTGGCTATACGAATCACTAACATCGAGGCTACTAGGTGGTAGAGTTCTGCATTATCTCGCCCGGATCTGGTACCACCGCCTTACCTATTCCTGCCGCAATAGCGTCAGTGCTTGTCGCTGTCGTGTTCGTGAGTAAGGTAGGTAGTAAACTTATGCACGTGGCATTAGACCTCGCCACAAGATAGCAACGTACCTTTAACACCTTTGGTGTCTATAGGCGATGGTTGACTCTTTCTCATCTGTTTGTTTGCTATCTTATACTATAAAAAATATATATGTCCTAGTGATAATCACAGTCTAATAAATAATCAAAATAAGTTTCTATAGGCCTTGGTAGTGTCTTTTCCCCGTGTTGGTCCGGGCTTCTTTAAAGAATAGACCTATTACTGTAGTTTTGTTAGGCAGGTCGTTAACGGCCACCGATTGGATATACGTGTCACTACCATTGTGACTACCAGGCGGTAGAGTTCAGAAACGTTTCACCTGGGTATTTGGTACCAGCGCCTTACTTATTCCTGCCGCAATAGCGTCCATACTTATCATTGTCGTATTCCATACTTATGCATGTGGCATTGACATCCCGCCCCAAGGAACACACCATTAATATCTTTGATATCTATATAAATAATGTTGTTTTTCATCAGGACAGTCATCTGCTTGTTTGCTATCTAATAATATAGATAAGGACTTCTGCATGGTTTAACATCCTATATCAAGTATACGTGGAAATAATCATAACTAAATTATAAAAAATTGTTCCTGCCGCAATAGCGTCAGTGCTAGTCACCGTCGTGTTTCGGTTTGGAGGGCCAAGTAGCCGGTAAACTTATGCATTTGGCATTATATTATTAAGATAACAACGCATCATTAACATCTTTGGCGTCTATAGGCGATGGTTGACTCTTTCCATCAGAATATCTATCTGCTTGTTTGCTATCTTATGATATATATAAAAAAATCTTAACTATGGTATTTGGTTTTGGTCATTACACTAATAATTGAAAGCTGAATTTCTGAAATACAGTCAGAAAGATGTGAAAAATCCAAGATATTAAACTGAATTAATTAATGCGTCTGTAATTTTATCTTTTGATAAAAGAGACACCCGATTAGTAAACGCGCTTGAACGTTTTTCGAGTCTCATTAGGCAGATATTCAGAAAATATTAATGATGCTTAATTATAAGTATCGCCCTTTGGACCGATTGGAAGATTATTTGAAAAAATGTTCATATTTCCAATTAATAGCGCTAAAGATTTGTTCTCCCAGCTAGAGGGGTAAAAAACGTTAATATTTATATGCAATGATTATCTCTTTCAATTAAGATATCGTTTGATATCATAAAATACAAAATATGTGTGGAAATCCACCGTCAAGTTATGTATTACGAAGTTCTCGGTTATATACTAAAGCTGTACAATTTTTACGTTACTAAATTTATTCAACACAACAAAGAAATTTGTGACAAAGCAAAGAAGCCAAGAACGCTGTAATGTAATTTAAATACAATTTAAAGACTTTTTGTTTAACTCAAACGTAAATCGTTTTATCGTTTAAGACTATCAAATCACACAGACCAAGATTGAATGAATCCCGCTTCTATAACAAAAGTATTATTATTTAACGCTAGAATTTCAAATAGATCTTTTGGATACTATCGCTCCCACAATTCGATTTATAAAAAACTAACTGCAGCGTGCAGCCAGCTACATTATAAATGTTTTTGGTTAATCCCGCGGGATCGAATAACTTTTCCGGGATAAAAAGTAGCTTATGTACTATTACAGGTTATTATCTACCTGTGTATCAAATTTCATTCAAATCCATCTATTAGCTTTTGCGTAATTGAGTAACAAACATCCATCCAAATATTCAAACTTTCGCATTTATCCATATTAATATTATAAATGTGAGAGTCTGTCTGTCTTTCTGTCAGTCTGTCTGTCTGTCTGTTACGCTTTCACGGCTAAACCGCTGGACCAATTTTCATGAAATTTGGCATAGATATATTAGTATTATAAATGTGAAAGTCTGTCTGTCTTTCTGTCTATCTGTCTGTCTGTCTGTTACGCTTTCACGGCTAAACCGCTGCACCGATTTTCATGAAATTTGGCATAAATATAGTTGAAGATCCGGGGTCAAACATAGGCTACTTTTTTTTTAAATCAGTCCCTGGAGGGCTGAAATAGGGGATAAAATTTTGATTAAAAGCTATTTGGACGACTTATTAATATACTCGCGGGCGAAGCTGCGCGGGTCAGCTAGTAATATTAATATAGACAAATATTTTCTACCTATTCGCAAAATCACAAGTAATCAGTAGTTAATATTAAGCTGAGACAATTTTTGTAGGGTTCTGTAGTCAACAAAGCCTGTAGTTCTGCAGTCAAAAAATGCCTGTTAATCTATTTGCGGCTCCGCTGTCTCTTAGTTTTTTTGTTCATCACAGGTTAACAAACAAGCAAACGGTTCTTCTGGTGAAATAAGAAGACCATCGTCTATACAGCTAAGATATTAACGGTGTGTTGTGATCTATGTGGCGTCACAGTATACTGGAGACTAACAGTAGTCAATCTACATACATATGATATTCGAGCAACGCACACATAGACACATCTCACGGACGCGATATCTCGGAATGGTTCGGTTTGTTCCGCACCAGTCCGAGATATCGCGTCCGTGAGAGGTGCCTATGTGTACTATGCTCGAATATTACTTGTATGTAACATTGACTTCTGTTAGTCTTTAAGTATTCTGTGGTGGCGTGTTGAAATACTGCAAGCGTAAATTTACCAGATACTTTAACTTCCAAATAAAACACAACTATCATAAGTTATCATGTTGTTACGGCAGGAATAAATAAGCCATGGTACGAAGCTCGGGAAAAAGGTTGCGGAACTCTATCGCCTAGTAGTCACGATGTAGTGGTATGCTTTGATCGTTCGCTTTGTACGAAATAACTAGCAGGAAGACAACTCGTACCAGAAAGTTATTTTTTGTTATATCATAAGACAGATGGGTTTTTGATTGTAAGAGACAAGCTTCGCCTATAGGCATAAAAAACGTTACTGGTATGTTGCTTTACTTGTGGCGTGGTCTTACTGCCACATGCATAAGTTTACCAGTTACCTTACCCTACAAAGCGTAACAAGACAGTGACAAACACTGATGGTATTGCGGCTGGAATAGGTACAACATAGAACTCTACTACCTAGTAGTCACGATGGCTGTGATTTGTATAGTCAATCGCTCGCCTCTTACGAATTGCCTGGCAGAAAACAAATGGTCTATTTTTCAAAAGGAATGTTAGCAACCGCGCTTAACGACAAGTACTAGTGGGCCAGATGCATAGCGCACCTGTATTATGCACCTGTTATTATGAGATAATGACGTCATAACAACAATGCACAAAATATATAACGAAGAATGGTATAAATAGGCGGGGATAACATGTTTTCGATTCATTGTAATTCTATCACTTGTTGAGGGCGTTACTCTGCAAAAAAAAAATTACTGTGCGTGTAAAAGTGAATCAAGTGTTATATTCGGCCAAAATGCTTCTCGGTTATAGGACCAAGCTGTAAACTGGCATGGCAATACGCACAATACCAAAGGAAAATTTCGCCGGGCTAAACAACTGACATTGTAGTCAAATATAATGATAACGTCTTCACCTAGGACAAAGATCGCTAATTCAAATCAAGGGAATGTCAAAATAGTACTTTCTCCGTATTGGTTTAGGCCCCTTTTGAAGAATAGGTCATCTGTCATTTTGCCAGAAAGTTCGTAAAGAACAAAAGATTGGATATTCCTGTCACTAACATTATAACTACTAGGTGGTAAAGTTGAGCAACGTCTCAAGTGGGCATTTGGTAGCACTGCCTTACCTATTACTGCCTTTATTCCTGCCGCGTCAATGCTTGTCATTGTAGTATTCCAGTTTGGAGGGTAAGGTTAAGGTAAACATATGCAAGTGACACCTCACAACACATATAAAAATACACCATTAACATGTTAGGTGTCTATAGGCGATCTTTCGTTCCACCAATAAAGCCAACTGCTTGTTTGCGATCTTATAGTATAAGAAAAATGTAGTATTTCCCAGGGTAATTTCAGTTCTTTTAAAAATAATACAAATTTGTGAAAACTTTTTCGGTTTAGGAAAATGCTGTTTATAAACGGATTCCTCACGAATGGAGCTTTGAAATACTAATTTATATCGAAAGTCAAATGTTCAACACATTCGAACATTTCGGCTGTGTTTTTGCGCGTGTGAAAAAACATTATGACAAAATAAACTTTTGTAGCCCGAAGTTAAAAAGAAAATGAGCACAAGTATGCATATGAAATTACTTTTCTGCTATAAAAATAACATATATATTCAGTGTCTATAAGCAACGATTATATTTCTCTACATATTCGCAATCCTAATATAAGAAAAAAAAACATTCTAACACGACGAGTCTACTACATTTAAAGAAGTTGCTGTAGAAATATATTAATCAAATCTTGTATTTAAGCCTAAAATTGACATAGGTCTCGATAAGCAATAACGCTGAACAAAGTATGTACCATTGCAAAACAAAAGGTCCATCAATTAAAAAAACAAAACTGCCCGCTAGACCGTTCTATTTGTGTAGCTAATTGAATTGAAAATTCGATAAGTTAGGGGAACATATTCTGAAATATTATATATAAAAAGTTTTAATACAGCGAATCTGCATCATTTAAAGACATGATCCTAAAGAATGAATTTAATGAAATTCTGAATATAAACATACAAATGGACATAGGTTTCGGTTAGCACAAACGCTTAGCACAAACGCCATTGATGTGTTCCCATTCCCATTTTAAAACACAAGGATCATCAAATTACAGACCATCAGATACTGTCCGTTGTACCGTTTTATTTAAGTTGCTGATTGAATTAGAAAAGACATAAAATAAAGGAAAAGGTTCTGAAATATGATTTACAAAATGTTTATACATAAAGATCTTTTTAATTTAACGGGACGCTCCTGCAGAATGAATGTAATCAAAACCAGAATACAAACAAACGAATTGAAAGGTTTTAGCTAGCACAAACGCTGAACAAATGATTTTCAATTGTAAAACACAAGGACCATTAAATGGCAGACCGTCAAACTGCCCACTAGACCGTTCTATTCGTGTTCCTGATTGAATAGGAAATTGCATAAATTGATGGAACATACTCCGCAATATGCTTTAGCTAACCAGATTTATCTGTAAAGTGATTTCTATTGATCAAAGACACGTCAGAGTAAACGATATGGTCATTTTTAAATTTGAATCCAATTATAAAATAGAATTAAATTTTACCAGCTCATTACAACTTGTTACAATAAAATTATATGTAAGTACTTGATTAAAAATATATTTTGAATCAAATCTATACTAGTTTATAAATCTGTAATAGACAGATCTTTTGACAGACACATCAGACATTACATTTTTTGTCAAATTTCGTGATATACATTTGTTTTATGACTCACTTTCATCAGTTTTACCATTGTTTTTTTTCAATCTGTTTGTGTATATGTCTAGTTTGTATGTCCCATTATAGCTCGAGAACAGCTTGATTAATCTTGATAAAAATTGGCATACAGTGAGAACGAGTAATTACGCTATTAATAAGCTATTTATTTTTGTCTGGCGTTTACTGTATATTAAGCCGTAAATATATGTCCCATTATATTTGAATAAAGGTTTAAATATCCAGTAAAAGCCCGTGTTTGTGTGAAATAGTAGAATATAATATAATTATTTTATCGTCAATCAAAAATTAACACCCCGTTGAAGCGGGTGGGTGTTAGCTAGTTAGTTAATACTCAATACTCAGTCATTTTATTGTATTAAATATTACAAATCATTTCTATGTTAGGTTTTATAGTAATTAGCAGGTAGTGAAAATATACATCCTATTAAGGTATTGCAATGTAGGACTGGACCGATAAATTACATAAAAGATTTATGTGATTGTCATCACATAAATCTTTTTTGTTGTCATGTTAGTTTGTTATCAGTAATTCGAAAGGTAATCTTTCTGTTTTCAATCCGGGCAACTGTCTCTATAACGGATAGTTGTTTAGGTTTGAGTCATAGGCTCGACACTATAATCGTGACTAGTACACGATTTTTTTTCGGATTGATAGCTCACAGTCCACTTATTAACTAAATGACGTGTTTATAAAAAAAACATTTTAATTTCCAAAAGATCTTAATAAAAATAAGAATCTGCAGGCTATGAATATTTCTGAAGCTTCCCGATAAATTGAAGTGTTTTAAGCTCGATGGGGTAAAACTATACCTAATCATTAATTTTTTTTAAACGATTTCATAAATCTTAGATTGTTAATAATAACACTAATATATTTTTTGAAAAGCTGTTTATTTTAAAAGATAAGCAACTATGATCTTTTGAATCGCATTTTTTGCAAAAATGCCATTTAAAAGTTTATTTTTGCAATTCAAGTTTTGAGCTCTAAAATGTAATCTTAGTAACAAAATAAGTTGGTTGAAAAATCTGGAAATTATATCGTAAAAACACTTTTTTCAAAAAATTTCGCAATTTATAAATTCCGGACGATACAACCGGTTTTAATCCGATTTATGGTTATTGATCCGATGCAGTTTTTTTAAGTTGAAGAGTAGAAATGTTAACGAAGTTGGAAAAGAGTAAATTTTGTGAGAGTGACATAAGCCATGCTAAATCACGTGGTCAATCATCATCGGCGTCGTTATATTCAGTGACGGTGACATATTTAAATATCGTTTTACTACGTTAAATATTATCGTTAAGTAACCAAAAAGGTTTAAATGATTGGGCAACAGTGGGAATTTTTAAAAGTGAAAAACACTTATTTAACACTTACTTTGAATATTATGAAAAATCTTGTAACCACAACGTGGAATTTCAAGAATATGTAAAAAAATATTCATAAATTTTTAAAAGGGTCTGTAATACAGCAAAATCCTTTCACATAAAAATATTATTAAACAATTCACAAACAAAATAAAAGCTACTTGGAATATTATTAATCGTGAAACTAACAAAACCAAAAATTTCAATGATGTTTTCCAACTTAATGCAGATGGAGTCAAAATCGAGGAAGATTTAGAGACTGCAACAGAGTTTGAAATATTTTTTTCCAATGCTGCGATTTTAACAACTCAAAAACGCAACACGGAACTTTTTTTTATTTTATTTTTTTATATCATAAGATAGCAAACAAGCAGATGGGTCTCCTGATGGAAAGAGTCAACCATCGCCTATAGACACCAAAGATGTTAATGGTGCGTTGTAATCTTGTGGCGAGGTCTAATGCTACATGCATAAGTTTACCGGCTACCTTACCCTCCAAACCGGAACACTCGGTAGGAAGGTAGCCTAGCAGCACTCTAAATCTACTTCCTCAATTGTATATCCGACGTCTTTATATCAATACAACGACAATACTGATTAATTGACAAGGAAAAACTTGTATCCACACATACACCGATTCTCAAACATAATGGAGAGTGGTAGATTGAAATGTTCACTAGACTGTATATTCTTGATTTAATTGGAAATTAGTTTCATTTGATGGAATCTTTCCTGAAATAAAACCTTAGTAATATGAAACACTAAACTTTTAGTACTATGAAATACGTATAATTGACGATTGTAATATTGACGATCGTAATGTTGACAATCGTATCACCGATGATGACCAACGACGATCACGTGTTATAGTCCGGCTTATAATGCGAAGCATTGGAGTTTGCTCTGAGATTGCTAACGCCTCCTTTCTACAAATATTTCTATATGTACATTTTGCACGACTCATTGCTTGCTCAACGATTGAAAAATTTTTTCGCCTCCTTTTTGTAACTGTTTCTATTGTTATTCTAGTGCACTGTAACTACTTAATCTATAGACCTCTTTAAAAATAATCTAATTAATCAAGAAGATTACCAATGCAAATTTTTCATCAATAAACGTTATTTAGACAAAAATTTTTTTCTTTTTTTCTCACAAATCGAAATCTGCAATAAAAATAGGGGTTTCCATTTGGGGTGGATTGGGGTCGGAGGTGGTTTTTGGCATGGTTGGATAGTTTCAAAAAATATTGAAAACGTGAACTCTCCCCAGTAATCAGCCTGGACGGGTGGACGGGTGGTCTGGAACGCCCGGTATATATATATATATATATATATATATATATATATATATATATATATATATATATATAGTCATTTACCAGGGAGGTATGGGGAATGTAGTAATCTACCGCGCTTGATTAATTAAATGCATAAAATGCCGGGCTTGAATAAATAAATCTTCTTTTTCACCCTTACCCTACAAACCGGAATATGACAATGACAAGCATTGACGCTATTGCGGCAAGAATAACTACCACAACAAAGTGAACACTGGCGAGTCGTTGCGGAACTCTACCACCTAGTAGTCACGATTATAGTGACACGTGTAGCTAATCGGTCGCCTTTTGAGACCTGCCTAGTAGTATGCGATTGGGTTATTCTTCAAAGGAGCCCGAAAAAACACGGAGAAAAATCATTTTTAACCTAATTATTTTTGTTTTTATAGCACTCACCCCGTGCTCGGGAAACTTGAAAAACTTTAAAAACAACAAAGAAAAATGTCGACACGCGAGACTCAAACCCATGACCATCTCCTTCAAGCCGGGACGCTCTGCCATTGAGCTAGTGTCAACGGGCTCCACGTGGCGAAATTATTCTGTGTTATATGAGCGTCCCGGCTTGAGGGAGATGGCCGCGAGATCGAGTCCCACGTGTCGACATTTTTTTTGTTAAATGAAGTTAAATTATAATGTCAAAACGATAAAAATAAATAAATAAATAATTTTTTTTGTTGTTTTTAAAGTTTTTCATATTTTAACCTCTCCTTCTATTATGTTTAAACCTCCTGCAATGTATAGCACTACTGATAACTCAGTAATTTGTATTGCATTAAGTAGCTAACTTATTCGTGATGTTCTAGCAACATTCCAGCGTTTACACTCACATGTATACTCATTCAATCTATACAATATACAAGAATACTGCTTACGTAATACATGTTATACATGCAATTCACGGAATGGCATTAATATTCAGTAAGCAGAAACGTGCATTTATCAGATTAATTAGAGGTAAGCGCCATGATAGGATCTCATTTGCAGATGCGTATTACGTCGGATCAGCATTTGTGGTTTCTGGTTTATTACCACGAGTCAAATAGATAACAATATATAATTACATTCGCACATATAATATGTAAATGGTTTGTTTGTGTCTTTTTAAGCTTCCGTACCTAAATGGTAAAACGGAACCCTATTACTATACCTCCATTGTCTGTCTGTCTGTCACCAGGCTGTTTCTCGTAAACCGTGATTCACAAATTATGTATTACCATTGGCGCTATAGCAACAAATACTAAAAATAAAAACAATAAAAATGTTAAGGGGGTCCCCATACAATAAACGTGTTTTTTTTTCGTATTTTTTGCTATGATGGTACGGACCCCTTCGTGCGTGAGTCCAACTCGCTCTTGGCCAGTTTTAAGGGTTTCATAAACTACAAGAAGCCCATATAGTTTTCTATGTCCCTAAGTATTTTCCGCGGCTTAGTTCAGTGACTCTAAGGCGCTTTGCACACGACGGGGCGAGGCGGACCGGTCAATTTCGCCGCGAACGATAAGGGATAACAAAGTGAATCCTATATTACCAACGCACACAGAGGGCAAAAAAACTGCGCCGCAGGTACCCAGCGGGCACTGGCGGCGCGGCATGTCCGCGGCTGCCCGCCGTGGATCACACAGACCAGTTTACATGCAGTAACGCAGACGGCGCGGCGGCGCGGGGGAGCTATCTCAGTCTGCGCCACGCGCTTTTTAGTGATGGACGTCATCGATGTAGATGATTTAATTGCTGAAGTGCAGAAAAGATCGCCCATATATGATACGTCATTAAAAGAATATCACGACGTACATGAAAAAAGAAATTGTGGTAATATGCCAAATAATTTATACTTCTGCAGTATGGGAACATCCTGAACTGATTGCCTCCGCCCGTCGTGTGTTTTGTGTACGCGGCGAGGGCAGCTGCAGACATTGACGGGCAAGCGCGGTCTTTATTGCTTCGCGAACAAAAAGCCCGCCCCGCCCTGTCGTCTGCAAAACGCCTTAGTACTAGAAAACTGTATTTTGATATGCATATGCTAATAGTTACACCGGTAAAGCGGTATAGTGGTACCGGTATAATGGTAATATGTAATATTGGAAACAAAAATTCGTACGATCTCTACAGGTAAAGGCTTGTTCGTTTTATTCTCGTAAAAAAACGGACAGAGTGCTAAGTGTGAGTTTTTCTTTTCGCATTCGATCGTTAGCGCGTTTCGAGTTTACTACAAATTTGTATGTGATTTGTACAGCGCCACCTAGTGGTAAACTGGTTTCTTACGTTTACCACTAGGTGGCGCTGTACAAATCACATACAAATTCCTAGTAAACTCCAAACGCGCTCACGATCGAATGCGAAAAGAAAAACTCACACTTAGCACTCTGTTCTCATAAACTTAGCAACAAGTTTTAGGTATCTACAGGTTCAAACTGACTACTTTATCCTCTAAACCAGTTGACAGATTTTCTTAATAAATACTAGTATCAAATGCGGAGTTGTAGATGTAATTTAATTATTAAATTCATTTCCTGTCGGTAAGTGAACTAATTTCCTGAACCTAACAAGTAACTAACCTAACTTCAAGTAACTTGGATCGTATTACTGCCTTCCGAATCCAATTAATGTTTACTTAATTAATATCTAGCGGTGTAGTAATTAGCCTTAATTAAGATTATGAAGTCCCGAGTTCAGTACCCGGGTTAGGCATATGAATTATCAAGATTTTTTGGTGGATCCAAGCTGATGATAAGATTATTATTTCTATAAAAAGTATCTTCACGCCAGTATCCAGGTCTGCTGACAATATTTAATTATTTAATCCCACAAATGTGATAGGTGGCAAGCCTATTTGTCAACCAGGCAATTCAATCCCGGACAACGTTGTTTGTATAAAAACTGAAAAAACACATTTTTGAATTGCCCGACTTGGGAATCAATCGTACCCAGGACCTCATGTGGTCAATACCGACATCGAACCACTCGACCAACGAGGCGACCAACATACGAGCAATATTATAACTGCCACGTTGGTTTTATTTCCTTCGTAATATTGCCGTAGATCATGATGTCTTGTTTTTGAATTCGGGTTAGAATTACTAATGGTATTGTAACGGGAACGATAGACTACGTTCATGCTCGGACGTGTTATCGCACCACATTCAATCGCGGCCATACCGCATACGCGTAAATTATTAGAACCTAAGGTGTTATTTCGCCATGTTGGTCCCGGCCTCCTTTGTAGAATAGGCCAACTGCCGTTCTGCCAGGCTGGTCGTAAAAGGCGACCGATTGGCTATCGAGTAACTACCATCGTGGCTACTAGGTGGTAGAGTTCTGCATTGTCTCGCCCGGGTCTGGTACCACTGCCTTACCTATTCCTGCCGCAATAGCGTCAGTGCATGTCGCTGTCGTGTTCGGTTTGGAGGGTAAAGTAGCCGGTAAACTTATGCATGTGGCATTGGACCTCGCCACAAGATAGCAACGCACCATTAACATCTTTGGTGTCTATAGGCGATGGTTGACTCTTTCCATCAGGAGACCCATGCTTGTTTGCTATCTAATGACATAAAAAAAACTGATGTGTGACTGTCATTTAACCGATGTAATAGTATTAAGATTTTTTAGAAAATAACTATAACAAAAAATAGTTCTAGCCACAAAAATTTCATAAGCAATGTGGCTTTTCTGGTGGACCATTATGTAATTGTTTAATAAATTAAAATGCTGGCAAATCATTAATAATAACTCTTTATTATCATGTAAACCTCCATAATTTTATTAATTTTTATATCATAAGACAGCAAACAAGTAGAAAGCTGTCCTGATGGATGGATAACAGAAAAAGACAACCAGCGTCTATAGACAACAAAATTTCAATGATGCGTTTTGTTATCCTTGAGGCGAGGTCTTAATGCCAGATGCAGAAGTTTACCGGCTATCTTACTCTCTAAATCAGGACACAAAAGAATCAGGAAAGCAATGACGCTATTGCGGCAGGAACATAAGGCGGTGGTAAGAGGCCCGGACGAGACAATGCAGATCAGAGTGCTAAGTGTGAGTTTTTCTTTTAGCATTCGATCGTGAGCGCATTTGGAGTTTACTAGGAATTTGTATGTGATTTGTACAGCGCCACCTAGTGGTAAACGTGAGAAACCAGTTTACCACTAGGTGGCGCTGTACAAATCACATACAAATTCCTAGTAAACTCGAAACGCGCTCACGATCGAATGCGAAAAGAAAAACTCACACTTAGCACTCTGTACCACCTAGTAGCCACGATGGTAATGACTCGCATAGCCAATCATTTGCCTCTTACGAATTGATAGGCAGAACAGTAGATAGTCAATTCTTCAAATAGTAAAAAGTGTTAGTAGATTATGATATATGATAAATTTAATGGTCCAGAAACAGTCCCGTTTCTGTAGAAAATGAAATACACTTTTAGCATGAACGAAGCCATGTGCAAAAACGATTATATTTATAAGCGAAGTAATGGCTGACTCATTACCAAGTATCTGAAATTTTCTCGTGTTATATTTCTCACGTCTAATTTTAGTAAAAAAAAAAAGTTATACTTCTTTGGCATCATTAAAAAATAGTTTTTAATTGCATGCAAATAATTAATTACAATTAAATAATAGAAGGATTGGAAAAGGATAATCAACAAAGTTCCAATAATAAGTATTTAACATTAATAATTTAATAATATTTAGTGTTAATTATATTAAATAAAAGTATTTTAATTTATATCAATAAATAATACATACGGATAGTTAACCTCAATTATATTGTAGCTTTTTTTCGAGACTTAATGAGCGGTTATGCAGACAGCTTCATACTGTTAATTTTGTGTCACAGATGCGCTCGCATCTTAAAATTTCACTCTCATCATTTTTTCATAACGCGCCTAAAGAAGTATAACTTCAAAAAATAAAATTCAAATCAAAAATCCTGTTAACTTATCTGTAAACGAAATTAAATAACCTTAGTTATTGTTAAGGATCGCAGTTCAGGTTTCTTAAACGATCCTAAATTTACCCTTTCTACGATTTATCTAAAATAAAAGATCATTATTATTCATAGAGATATAAATTTAACGAAGCGAAGGAAGAATGTTAAACTAAACCTTACTACTATGTAAATAAGGGTGAAAAGTATTTTTCATGGGAATAAATCATTACTAACAGCCTATTCAGACGTGACATGTAAAATGAGGACGCGGTCAGCATTTCCAGAGGAAATTCATGTGGATTTCCTTATACACATACATATATACGTCAAAACACATATACAATATTATAACGTTAAAATGGATCGGTAATACCACGGATTAAATGGACACGACTTTCAAAACATTTCTTAGCTTGTCAGTGTAGCTTGCATTTACACACAGAAATAGAGAGTTATGCTACTTACAGATGAAATAAAATTACTCCAAACGTGATTTTTAAACCTTGTCATCTCATTTGGTATGATACAACCGTACAACATGGTTTATTTCTATTTCTTCATGATTCACGATATGAGCGTTAGCTCATATGCACGGCGACACGTTTCCTTCCTAATGGCGTGTTTAAGTACTATTCATGTGGTCTATGAGATCGGTAATACTAATATTTACGTACCACGATAATATTGTATTTTCTAGTATATTCTCTAGAAAAAAAACACAAATTGAAAGGACTCATATCAACGCGCAACGGGGTAAGTCCCCGTTGGCATTAGTTCCTTCAAAAGAATAAATTTTCTGTCTTTTTGCCAGGTAGTTCACAAGTAATTCGTAAAATGTGTCACTACCATCGTGACTATTAGGTGGTAGAGAGTCTTGCCCGGTTTTGGTAACATCGCTTTATTAAATCTTATCGCAATAGCGTCAGTGTTTATAATTATCATATTCTGTTTAGAAGTTGAAGAAACCAGTACACTAACGCATGTTGTATTATATTTTTATATCATAAAATAGAGTGATATGTAGAGAAAGTGTCATCTAATTGTTTGCTATTCTAAAGATACGCCAACTAAATTTATTTGTGTACAAGGATTAGTATCCATTTAAATTATAGGTCGGAAATAGTTTTTTTGTAGTTTATAAGAACAAAGTCGCAATAAAATATTCTTGTTTGTACTATTTGTATCTGGCTGGTTCTAATACCATTGATAGGTTATATTTAAAAAAAATAAAAATTAAAAACGGTGATCCGCAGTTTTCCTTTTGCTTTACTTTTCGCCTTAATAAGCGGATTTAATGAAAAAATATACGATTTGAAATGTAATTATAAAAAGGCAATAATTATAAATATTTATGGATTTAGAAGAGACTTAGAATTGCACAAAAATGGTTAAAGCATTTTCAGTTCCAGAATGTTGATGCCTAAGGCCGCCCGTCCATGGCGACTTTTTATAGCGATGCCGTCGCGCGTTTACTAAACGCGCGACAGCATCGCTACTAACGCGTGTTAGTCGCATTTGCTACGTGCTACTGCATCGTGACCGTATCGATGAAAACGCGCGCCCGTGTCGGACGATATCGGGGAGAGAACGGACGGAGGGTGACATGTGAGTGCAGGAATGTTACCGAATCGCGCATTTGCATCGCGACAGGAGTGCGACACTATTGCGTTTGTATCGCGACTGAATCTGGGCACACAGCTAGCGACCGCTTCGCTACTATCGATGCGGACGCGTGACAGCATTGCAACTGCATCGCTACAAAAAGTCGCCGTGGACGATGGTCTTAAAATGAAGCTTGCTCTGATCAACCAGTTACGGAGATAAAATAGATGTCTATTTTGAAAAATCAGGGCTAAAATAACGTAGTAGTAGTAACAACATAGCAGAAAAGCTAATGCTTGACCACAAAACACTTTTCACCTATATGAAAAAGTTTGCATTTACAAAAAACCTTGATATTTGTGTGCCATATGAGCTTACTAACCTAAAAGGAACTTAAAGGGAAAGAAAGGAATCTATGTACTGGGTACCTCAAAAGGGCTAAATAGGAATGCAAGGGTATAAAGAAATGAAATATGCTACGTAAAGATAAAACTAATCATGGAGGGTTTTAGGTTTCGTCTTTTCACCCCTACTTTCTTATTTAACCCGTTGGACTTGTACTCATCTGAAATGTTCTGTTAAAACGCAATGAAACCGAACCATTTTTGAAAAGATTGATCACTGGCGTTGAAAATAGTTTATCTACGATTAGAACATGCGTATAAATCATAGTCAAAGAGAAGATTGGAAGCACATCGTTCATTATGAGCTTTTAACGACGGGAAAACCATCAATTCGAATCTTTACGTCCAACAACTGATTAGATTTAAGCAAGAAATAGAGAAAAATAAAAAGAAATTATCAACATAAAGAAAGGTTGTGATTATTTATCGTTTTTTTGATTGTTTGGGAAACCAATTAAATTGTACCCTTTGGGTGAACACTTAAATTGTACCCTTTATAATCTGATATAATATAAAGGGCCCTCTTCACAATAAGCCATGATGGTCGACTAAAGGCATGTGCGTTAGTGTAGAGAGCATAAATGTCTGTGATGGGCCATCATCGGGTATGATCGAGTGCAATCGCCATGGTGCCGGTACATCAAAAGAATTATGGTCCATGATTGCGTGCGCGTCCACACAATCGCCGATTAATCAGTACATAGTTGTTTAAAACGTAGTAATTGTTTGGTTATCTCTGGTACATTCTAGACGATATAGACATTACGTAACGTTACGTAAATTTAGGTTACGTAAATGATAATAAGAGTTAAGTAAAAATATTTCTACAACCGCGATCACCTCGCTATCCATTTTCATTTTTTTTTCGATAGACGTCATAACATAACAGTAGACAGTTAGTAAATGAGCGTTCACCATTGTGTGGAGAATCGCCCGATCATGGCGGCGACACTGGACGATTATTTGATAGGCCATCATGGCCCATTGTGAAGAGGAGCTATGAGGTTGGGAACACAGACCACGTAAATACTAATAGACATGGTGTTGGGCGCAAAGTCCGTAGTCGCTCATATGAGCGTATGTATGTGAATGTCAGACGCTTGTAGATATATTATATCGAAAAAGAAATAGAAAAGTATCTTCACGCCCGTATCCCCGAAAGGGTAGGCAGAGGTACAACAAGTGCGCCCACGATTAGCCGAAGATACTTGGTCCCAAAAATGTGATAAGTGTCAAGCCTATCGCCAACCGGGCACTTTCCAATCCCTGGCAACTTTGTATTTATGAGAAAACTGAAAAAACACTTTTTTATGTGCCCGACCCGGGAATCGAACCCGGGACCTCATGTGGTCAACGCCAACGCTGGACTACTAGACCGACAGACTACTACGCGACAAAAAAATAAAAATGTGCCATATTGTACTATTTTATCGTATCTAATAAAATGATAAAAAATTTAAAAAAAAATCATAAAACGCAAATTTTTTATTACTATAAAAAACGGAATTGCAATTACGGCTAGATGTAACACTGGCATGATTTCTCAATTATTCGGCACCCCATACATGCTGTATAAAATACAAAATAACGTTTTCCAACCACGAATTAAACTGGATACGTCTTTCAAGGTAATTTCTTTGGTAGTCAGTATGACTTGTATTTACACAGAGAATATCTAAAAGCGTTTGATATTTACATCCATTTGCTCATATGAGCGGCTACACATTTTGCGCCTAATACCGTGTCTATTAGTATTTGTGTGGTCTGTATCCCCAACCTTATATTATATCAGATAGATAATACAGATTGACTGGTGAGTTACCTTCAATATTTAAGGACGTGATAGTTTGCGATCATATATGATGAGAAAAAATAGCATTAAAAATAAATATTAAAATACTTTTTAGTAAACTTAGTAAACAGTACACCGAGAATCTTACATTTACCTTCGCCATACTTGGACACCGCGCGGACGCACGTGTCACGGTAGTGAGGTTGAGGGCGGTGGGTGGCGGCGGCGTGTCCTTGATGTCGACTAGCGTAGCGTGCTTAGCCATATTTAATAAGTGAAATGTGGACATTAGAGTATAATATCCACATTTCAGCTCTTTTTAGAGAAATATTAGTCTACTACTAAGCCCCTAATTTTATTATTTGTTGTGGTAAACTGGTTTCTCACGTTTATTACTAGGTGGCGCTGTACAAATCACATACAAATTCCTAGTAAACTCCAAACGCGCTCACGATCGAATGCGAAAAGGAAAACTCACACTTAGCACTCAGAAGTATCGAAGGTAACTCACCAGTCAGTCTGTATATTATCATTGACAGTATACTTGAAACCGGGTCACAATTACACAAGATGGGGTAGTCGTTTGATGAAATTGAAGAAGACTCTTGACAGCACCCCCGTCTTAATTAAATTTGCCTAGATGAATATTAAAAAGTTTCGTAATTTTGATGCTTCGTTTTCGTAAAATATATTCAACCAACTACGCTACGAAATCGTTATGTTTACAACGGTTTTAGTCTAGACTTTCTTTGTAGAAATTTATATTTATATACGTAGTTGTAACCTTTAAGTTTAGATCTTTGGATAAAAAAATAAATATCCTAAGGGGCTTAGACAAAGTAGGTTGGTCCTAGCTCCTTTGGAGAATAGTCCAACTGCCCTTTTCCCAGGCTGGTTGTAAAAGGCTAACGATTGGCTATTACATGTCACTATTATGACTACTAGGCGGTAAAGTTGTGCAACGTCTCTTCCGGGTATTTGGTACCACCGCTTTACATATTCCGGCTTGTAGCGTAAGATAGGGGGTAGAATGCATTGGCATTGCCATCCCGCCACACGGATAGCAATGCACCATTAACATCTGTCTGTAGGCAATGGTTTATTTTTCCATCAGGAGAGCCACCAGCTTGTATGCTATCTAATCTATACATATAATAAAATCGTAGGAAAGTCAAAACTGGACATTGAATATTTTTTTAAAAGAATACTTGGGGCGTGATCTACAATCGATATCGAAGCCAAAAATATAGTTTTTAGAATTTTTGTTTGTTTGTCTGTTTGTCTGTATGTATGTCCGGGGTAAACTCAAAAAGTACTGCATGGATTTACTTCAAATTTTGTATGAATATTACTTATAGGTCGGGTCAACATATAGGCTACATATTATCATGCTATCACCAACGGGGGAGGGGCAGTGCGAAGTAAACGATCTCCGTGTGGACGAAGTCGCTGGCAACAGCTAGTATTATATAAAGAAGTGACAACATAAAACGATAACGAAGTTAGAAAAGAATATGTATGGGATTGACATAAGCCGCGATAAATCACGCGGTCAATCGACATCGGCATCGTTATATTTAGAGACTAGCTGTTGCCCGCGACTTCGTCCGTGCGGACTTCGTTTACTCCGCACAGCTCCTCCCCCGTAGGTGATAGCGTGATAATATGTATCCTATATGTTGACCCGACCTATTGGTAATATTCATGCAAAATTTGAAGCAAATCCATGCAGTACTTTTTAAGTTTACCCCGGACATACATTGACTTTCCTACGATTTTATTATATGTATAGATATTGACGAATTTAGATATAATTCCATTACGAAACGTTCTTACTTACTTTGTCTAAGCCCCCAGAACAAATTACATGAATAAAACTAATGCCAAAAAAGCAAATATTTGCTTTAGATTCATTCGATTTTGTAATCGATAATATTAAAAATTACTAAAATATGAGCTGGTAGCCTCGAATCGAGAAGTATGTGTCGCCGCGAGCATTGGCGGTCGTGAATTTTGTTGAAAGCTGCTATACGAGGTGGACGCGTGCTAACCTATTAATATTAATTAATAGGTTAGCACGCGTTATATTTAACGTCACATTTAATGATCCACTTCTTCGTATGTGTAGAGCTTATAACAATACAAAAGATCTAGACATTTTCTCGCAAAGTTTGCGTTCATTCGTTAAATCTGTTAAACAACTAAATACTGTATATTAGATAGTAGTAATCTTAAAAATGTATTTAAAAATCTATCATCTATGTTCCCCTATTTATTTACCTATTTTTTCATTATTTCTAAATTCTGTATCAACGATGTGTGCAACACTTATTGGAATTCAATTTTATTGTGAAACTACTTTAAGAATTATGTAAATGTAAAAAATTGTTTTCAGTTACACTTACTGATCTAACCCCAAAGTAAGCTAATTATTTGCTTGTATTATGGCTGTTAGTCAACGCTACTACAACGTTCAGTTCCGCGGTCATTTAAAAGGAAAGACTAAACTAGCCTACAAAAAGCTTGGCGTACTCAGTAGAGCAAAGCAGTACTTCGTGCCAGCCCATCGTCTTCAAATTTACAAGGCCAAAATTCGACCTCACATGGAGTACTGTTCTCACCTCTGGGCCGGAGCTCCCCAATACCAGCTTCTTCCTCTTGATCGCATACAACGTAGAGCGGTTCGAATCGTTGACGAGCAGGCTATTTCGGAACAGCTCGACTCTTTGGCATTACGCAGAGATGTAGCTTCACTCTGCGTCTTCTATCGTCTTTATCATGGGGAGTGCTCCGACGAGTTGTTTGGAATAATTCCTGCCACCGAATTCCACCATCGGACATCGCGTCAAAATTCAAAGTTCCATCCTCACCATCTCGATGTCTGGAAATCCACAACTGTGCGTTTCTCCCGACACTTTTTGCCTCGCACTACTCTGTTGTGGAATCAATTACCGGCAGGGGTATTTCCGAACGGATACGACATAGGGACCTTCAAGAAAAGAGCTTACTCATTCTTAAAAGGCCGGCAACGCAACTGCAAGTCCTCTGGTATTGCAGATGTCCATGGGCGGCGGTGATCACTTACCATCAGGTGCACCTCTTGCTCGTTTGCACCCTCTTCTATAAAAAAAAAAAAAAAGAACACCCTCTTGTTTAAACTACAATACCCACGTCACAATTACTAAGCAATATTGGTGTTATCTATGCAATTTGTGCCGCTGCCCACGTTATTAAAAGGCTTATGGCGGTTTAATCGATCAAAAAGATAGCATATCGCAATTAGACATAAAAAGACACCGTCCTTGTAAAGTGCTTTTAATATTTTAGACATTTTTAGAATCGTTAATAGGGATCACTCAATTGGCGAAATCGACCGTAATGAAATTAAGCTTTATAAAAACTATCTACTTTTCATTGTATAACTAAACTCAAAACTCAAAACATGCTTTATTCAAATAAACCTTTATAAATACATAGACAAGCCGACATTTTTAGAATTACACCGAATTGGAACGCGGGCACACACTGAGAATTTCCGGCAGAAGAAACTCAGCGGGCTTCTCTTCTCTTTTTTCATAAATCCGCATAAATTTCGATCGCGCGGGAAAATCGCGATAAAATGTAATCAATGTCACCATGTAATAATACCGTTTTCTACTGGTGAAAATATACAAAATCGGTTAGCAGTATCAGAGAGTACGACAAACTTACAGCCACGTCATAATTGTCCTCAAACAATGAACCATCCACGTCCATTCCTTGTGTTGGTCCGGGCCTCCTTAGATGGACTATCTGCCGTTCTGCCAGGCAATTCATAAGAAGTCAACGATAGACTACACGAGTCACTACCATTATGGTAATTGGGTGGTAGAATTCTGCCTTGTCTCGCACGGGTTGGTAACACCGCCTTACTTATTTCTACTGCAATAGCGTCAGTGCTTGTAACTGTCGTGATTCAGTTTGGAAGATAAGATAGTTGGTAAAGGTAGCTGCCATAAAAATAGCAATGCACCATTAAATTCTTGGTGTCTATAGGCGATGATTGTTTTTTTCCATGAGGAGAACCATTTTATGATATAAAAAAAAACGTCCACCAAATATCTACCAAATTTTCCACCACGTCGGTTGCTTTTATGCTATGAGAATCCGCAAAAGTTTGTAAATGGTATTGATTAGTTCTTTGAATTATAGATTTCCGCAAGATAAATTCTGAATCTATAAAATATTTCCATTTTCCTTTCTATCAAATGTAAAATAATAATAACATACAATTGATTTTATATTAACAACAAAATTTGATCAATATCTGTTATTCAAAATTTAATACCTATTCTTTCATTCACAAAATTAAGATGTACGAACTCTGCGCTACTGCTAAGTGAATTTCCGTGTTTTCGCCCATTGAGACCCTTGTCAACAAGTGATGTACATTTAAGTTCAAAATACGAGCAAACGGACTTTACCGTTATCTCAAACTTTCCTTAAAAGTTCGCCTTTAATGATTTACCTGGCATTTACATTACAAAAATAAATAAAATTAAAACGTCTCGTTTTTTTCTTCATTTATTTATTTTTATAATGTAGCAATTAAAATAAACGAAGTAAGTATCACATGCCACATGCATAATTTTACCGCCCCGTTGGTCGAGTGGTCAAGTAAATAAATTGCTTACTTTGTGTTTAGATCAGTAAGTGTAATTTGACCCGTGAATATTTATTTATTATTATTTTTATTTATTTACCAGGTAACTTACTGTCCAAACTAGAATACGACAGTGGCAAACTGGCACTATTGCGACAAGAATAGGTAAGGCGGCGCGCCGGTGCCAAAAACCTATGCGAGACGTTACGGAACTTTACCACCTAGAAGACACAATGAAAGTGACTTGTAAAGCCAATCGCTTACCTTTACAAGCTACTTGGCTAAATGGCTAATAGTCTATTCTTCAAAGGAAGCCCGGTCCAAGATAGAGTAAAAATAGGTATCTTTGTTTTAAAATAACTCTGCAAAAAAATAATGATGAAGTGCTACGCGCGCTTTTATCATGCACAAAACGGGGGTGGTCATGACGGGAAGAGCGTAGCATGCATCGATTTTCAATTTCAGCGGAGCCTCCGGTAGGCGTATCATCTAACGTTTGCAATTCGCCAGCGATCAACGATGACTTAAACGTAATGAAAAAAACATCAAAAACGTCGCCATTGCTTGTTGGTCACTAGATGCACTTTTTGCAATGTCACAGCATCAAAACTAATCAAGCGGCAACGACTACCACTAATATACAAGGCATGTGTCTTGCAATAACTAAACAATCACGATAATTTCGCTTTGCGAGTTACGTGATCACCCCGCCGATCTTCTCTAATTTTATTCGTAGATATTTTTAATACTTTACGTATTTTAATCTCACAATATTTCGTAACACCGTCAGTTTTAACACCAGTGTAAGTAAAATATCTACTTTTTATTGGTGTACCAATTTTAATTTACAGTTATGAGACCGCATACACTGTGGAATCTCCGACTAACTCCATTTTATATGTATGTTTCATCGTCCATTCTACGAAACCTTAAAAGACAGGAAAGCCACTAAAAATTGAATTCTTATAACTAAATAATTATAAGAGTTTACGTCACACTTTATTCACGAGCAATATTTCATCGATAATTTTGAGAAAAAACGAAAAAACGAAGAGAAAGGAAACTAAATATTCACAAAATATCTCAACGGAAGCCCAAAAATCGAAATTTGTTTTTTTTTCCTATCACTCAGAGAAAATAAGCGATGATCGTCCAACGTAAAGCCATGTTTTACCAAACGTAGGCAAGATCATTTTCTTGGGGCTTACCATCTTTAAAAAAAAAAGCTTTTAAAAAATCGCTCAATTCTGAGTCAGTTTAAAAGCAATCCTGCTCCCCTAAATAAGTAGCACGTAGCTAGTAGAATAGAAAAATAAATGTATGTATTTGACATGAACCGTTGATATGAGTATAAACGAATTTGTAATTGGTAGTCAAGTGCCATTCGAACTCAGACGCTTGGACGGATATTCTAATTTTATAAGGAGTAACTTAAAATACTTTTATTTTAAAAATATATGGGCCTTCGTGAAAAACGATTCCATCCGCTTCTTTGCTATCTAATGTTATAAAAAACATATATAAATCCACGCGAACATATTCGCTGACGCAGCTAATATATATTTGAAAATAAACACACACGTATACAAACTTTCGCAATTATAATAACAGGATTATCCCCGAAGTATGTGACGCGCACATGCCTACTTCTATTGTAATCAATATCAAGATTGTTCTTCGTTTAGAATATTTTTAGTAAACTAAACCAACATAAGAAGGGATTAGCCGGTGTTAGCCTAAATAATGGCATCGTTTGTGGATGTCATGTAGAAGCTTAGAGGTTACTTATGACAACAAATAAGACCATTTAGCTGGCATTTTCGCTTCTCGAAATCTTGGGATTAGAGTGTATCCCATAGGGTGATTAATTCGGGCTATTAATTTCGTCGAACATTTGGCTGTTTTTATACGAAAATGTTGTGAGAAACATTTGTGAGTTTTGATGTCAATGAGAGTAAGCCTTTACGTTGCTTCTTTTGCAAGGTAGACAGTTTAAGCTGAACGTCAACATGATTATCAGATTATCGGCTAGCGAAATGGGTGGTAATTTCCATTAGCTTCCTTGAAGAAGCAAATGGAATATGTAACCAGCTACATACTACATACATATATTCACGCCAGTTCCCTTACGGGGTAAGCAGAGAGAAAAGAGTGCCCTATATCACGATTCTTACGGATTAACCTTGCTTCTTCTACATACATTACTCTATTGCTCAATTGCTATAACTGGAACTACCAGCGTTGTCAGTTTTACCAAGATGTTATAACAATCGCCTCGGTGGTCTAGTATCCGGTGTCGGTGTTGACCATAAGCAGCTTCGGGTTCGATTCCCGGGTCTGGCGATTCCAGAATCAGATTTTTCAGTTTCTGATAAAATAACGTTGCACGGGATTAGATAACTACCTCGTTGGTGGTAAGCTTGCCACCTATCACATTGTGGAACTAAGTATCTTCGGCTAATCATAGGTGCACTGGTTGTATCTCTGACAATCCTTTCGGGGATACAGGCGTGAAGATACTTTTCAATAACATTTTACTCGTACCAAGAATCGAGACAGACGCAGCATCAGCTTACACAATCAAATTTCTTATTCACTAGAACATTTTCTGAAACCTTTATGTAGTAGGTACTAAAGCTTATAACATATTAAATGAAGCTTACAAAGTTATAAGACTGTAAGCTGAGTATTGTGTACCCAGACGAATTATTTTTTAAATTATATTTTAAATCTGCAACGTACATACCCATCGGTTAGTAGATTGTGAAATTGAGCTGAAATTGAAGCTATTAACAGAGTTTTAGCGTCGTTCCTTCGTCGACTTTTCAACTTGATATTATAAAGAAAAAAGATGTGTTTTGGTTTCTTTTTTTAATGAAAAAACTAAAAGTACTGGACCGTGTAAGATAAGATAAGATTTATTATTATTACTTCTTAGTTTAAAAGTACAGTACAATAGCTTAAATTTCTATTAGACTCCACACTAGGCAAGGTCTGTGGCGTGGATACCACGCAGTGATTTCCGTAGATACAATTAACAAAAATTTAACGGGAGGTAATAAAATTATATAATAAAACAAGAAGAAAAATTAAAAAGAAAATTAAAAAAAAATTGATAACATCAGGCATAATAATTTAATTTTAGTTTGCTGACTGCTCTGCTTGACTTTGTAAGTGAATTTTTCTTTTGTGCGTGAGCTTTTGTGTGTATGTTTGTGAGGAAGAGGGTGGTTGTGAGTTGTATGTATCTTTGTGTGTGAGAGAGTATATGTTTGTGTATATATTTGAGTATGAGTGACTAAGATTTAGCAAGAAATAAATCTTACACCAATATATTATTATATTTTCAATGGAAACCGAAGGCTTTTCTTTTACTTTGAAAAATTTAACGATCCCTACGGAAACTTCCATGATATAACAAAGTATAAAGAAACTATTGATAAAAAAGCTTATATCATGTATTCTACAAATGCTATCCATATTTACGAAAATACGTCTGTCTGTCTGTTTTATAAGATATAAGTAGTGGTATCTTTGATGCGCATAATTTAAATCATATTACCGAATTAAGAGTATTGTTTGCTTAATTATTGCTTATTATTGATCACTCTGTGGTGGAAATTCGACCACAAACTAAACAATAAAATCTCTTTTAGGTTTGATAAAAGGCTTTAGCCATCAATATGATACATATTTATATATTACTAGCGACCTGCCCGCGGTTTCACCCGCGCAGCTTTTGTTCCCGTGGGAATATCGGAAAGGTTTATACACTAAAACCTTCCTCAAGAATCAATCTATCTATTAAAAAAAACCGCATCAAAATCCGTTGCGTAGTTTTAAAGATTTAAGCGTACATAGGGACATAAGGACATAGAGACAGACAGAGAAAGCGACTTTGTTTTATACTATGTAATGATGTCACATGTATGTAAGGCGCCCCATAGACCTACAATAATATTGTGCAATGTTACGTATTGTGCAATATTATTGACCGCTTAGGGTTAATATTAAAGATTGCACAATGACTGAACGAAAGTTTGAACGAGTTTAATTATTATTGTGCAATATTTCTTCTAGCACCGTGTACGCTTAATATTGCACAATATTTTTCACTTCAGAGTTTGGAGCGGTCGCGTTTGGTCAGTCACCGTGTTTAATGTATGGTCGTGTCGTAAATTTAAGCTAAATGGCGAGCAGGAATGCTATAAAAGATAAAGAACGGGAGTTTTTACTTGAGTGTATATAATTATATAGAGATTTATTTAACAAAATCACCAGCATGGTTGCCGCCAAAACTTCGCCTTCAAACATGTTGCTTGCACGAAAATATTGATCAGACTGGTTTGCAATTTTATTGAGTGAATTTACTGAACGTTTGGAATCAAAGGGGGTATTCATTATTATTGCACAATAAAAGTATTGCGCAATATTATTGTAGGTCTATGGGGCACCTAATTTGTGCGATGTTTATTTTTATTAATTTAATGTATTTCTAATTCGACCATAGACTAAACAATAAAACTTCTTTTAAATTTAACAACTGTCTTTACCCGTTAAGAAAATAGAATACTTGTGTGTGTGTGTATTATCACATGAATGTGGTGTGTGTAATATTTATTTTTATGAGTTTCATATATTTCTAATGCATTTCATTTAAAAATATCAGGTTTCTGCGTTCTTCCACACTATAAATGTAACTGTGCCAAATTTTAAAGTCTTGAATTTACCACCACCGTTCGCACCGTTCGCACAATTGTCCTAAAAAGGGGTCCAACATTTTTCCTTCACGTGTTAATTACATAGATTTTAAAACTTATTTATTTTATTTAAGTAATTGGAATTAATTAAATAATGAATTTATTAATCAGTTGTATCAAATAGAACACGCGCTACTCTCACTCGCTGTGGTGAAGTATAATCCCACATGACAGAAATATAACAAGGTTTTTATCAAATTTTAATTAAAGGATATTTCCAAGAAACATAAGAATGTAACTGTTTGTTTTCTATAAGAAAAAGAATATCGGTTAGCCATATCCTAAAATAAAACTTTAATATGTAGTATATAAGTGGTTAGTTTAAAGGAGACATAACATTTAATGATAATTAAATAAATCATATTTTTTACAATAACATACAGACACGGGAATATATTTCTTATAATACATAGTGATAGATTTCTATGAGGCATATTACTAACTATTCAAGTTTATTTATAAATACAATGGTTCGTAATAGTGTCAGTAATATAAAACTAATATCAAAACCTTCGCATTAGTAATACATTTCGATTTATAACCTAAAATCAATTTTTTTTTGTATTAGACCGTCTGATTGACAACCCTATTTCAACGGTAACATATGAAAGTAGAAAAGCTATCTCCTTATTCACACTTTATTCTCAATGACAGGCTTATTTTCTCTATATCCATATCCTCATAATCACATTTGAATTGTTCATAAGATCGTGATTTTTATCTTCAGCATCGATAGTTTAAACTTTTCAGTCAGAAAGATATTACTTTAAGTAAAAAAATATGAAGCAAAATTTTAAATTTTTGGAATTGTTTTTCGTTTTTCAGTTTTCAAGCATTCGAGTTTTTATTTTTTAATAAATATTTTTATTTTAAATTTAATATTAATAATATCGCCTGATAAATCACACGAAATGGCGGAACCCTAAAGTAAACAGATAATTTGCTTGTAGTAATAATACCTATTAATGACAAATTTAAAATATCAATTTAGTTTTATTAATTCTTATTGCGTATACATCACGATACGACTGAGAGTCGTGTAGTCGTGAAATACCATCGTGTTGATCCTGACCCCCTCTAAGAATAGACCATCTATTGTTTGACCAGGCAGTTTGTAAGAGGCGAACAATTGGATGTGCAAGTCACTACCGTCGAGGATACTAGTTAGTAGAGTTCGGTATCGTCTAGTCCGGGTCTTGTTCCACCACTTTGCACTGAGCGCACAATTGAAAATTGTGCGCTCATTTTTGGAAAAAAATTTTGACACACTGATTGTGTATCTAGGGTTTTTATATCAATGTATAGATCTGATACCCGCGTGAAATCGAGTCGATTCAATAATTCAGTGAATTTCAAAAGCTTCAAAGCCATAAAAAATAATCATTTCAAAAGTTATAATTGAATGTTGGTTCATCTTGCGTACACAAAACTCTGGCTTTCAGAATACATTTCCTTTTCCCTGTGAGCGCCTTATTATTATATCTGAAATTCGACGAAAGTATGTAAATTAAGATTAATTAGCATAATACGAGTGTATGTAAATTTTAATTAAATTCTGTAACTTAATGCACAGTCATGTCGGACTTTAAGACATATTAAGGTTATACTAAATGTATAGCGTGCATTTGTTCATATACAAAGAGAAGTTGCAGAATTTTATACGTGATATAGATAAATATTAAATATATTATTTATTTCAACATTTTTTAGATGATATCACTTTAGGCTGGCAACGCAATTGTGAGACCTATGGACGGCAGGGATCATTTACCGTCAGGTACACCACCTGCTTATTTGCTCCTCATCTGTAAAAAAATTCTTTAAGACTTGTGTCTTAAATCATTCAAAAACAGAAAACAAATACACACACACACACACATACGTATATAATATGCACCTAGTTCCTAATTTTATAAAAAAAATTTCTTAAATAAATTTTACTATTTTTTGTTAGAATAAGCACTGTAAAGCACTTGAATAAATCAAATTACAAAGTTGAAGTAAGAAAAATTCAAAAATGTCATAATTTTTCTACACAAATTTCCAACGGGTATCATCTCAGAAACATGTTCAAATCCACGATTTCGACCCACGTAGTATTATTACATACAACGTGTACCTAACACGTTACATGTAATAATGCTACCAAAAGAAAAAAATCTTATAGCAATATGTCAACTAGAATATTTTTCCGTCGATAAAATGTCTGCTATACAATCTGCTTAATATATCTTTTGTAAAGAATTTAAGTCTCTGTACCGTAAGCACTTAGTGTGAAGTGTCGCTTTGTGAAGTCTAGTGTATATTCTATGTGAAAGCTTCCGCAATTCTTTAAAAAGGAAAACATTTCTACTTATATAGAGCAGATAAATTTTACTAGATCACGAAACATCTAATTCTTTTAAGATTAGATATTGAGCATGGATTTGTCTGCATAAATCGCTCTCAACCGAAAATAAGGAAGTTATCAATTCGACTGTATGTTTTTTTATGTTTGTTACCCCAGAACTTAATTATTTATAAACCGACTTTGAAAATTGTTTTTTGTTTGAGAACAGACCACACACACCTGTGTGGTCGCATTTTAATTTGCCGAAGATATGATGCAGGGTTCTGAATAAGAAAAGTAGTCAGTTATTGCACTCTTACTGCGCCGTGTTGGTCCCGGCCTCCTTTGAAGAATAGGCCGACTGCCGTTCTGCCAGGCAGGTCGTAAAAGGCGACCGATTGGCTATCGAGTCACTACCACCGTGGCTACTAGGTGGTAGAGTTCTGCATTGTCTCGCCCGGGTCTGGTACCACCGCCTTACCTATTCCTGCCGCAATAGTGTCAGTGCTTGTCACTGTTTAAAGGGTAAGATACCCGCTAAACTCATGCATGTGGCATTAGACCTCGCCACGAGATAGCAACGCACCATTAACATCTTTGGTGTCTAAAGGCGATGGTTGACTCTTTCCATCAGGCGACCCATCTGCTTGTTTGCTATCTTATGATATAAAAAAAAATACGATAGCAAACAAGCTGATGGCATTCTTGATAGAAAGAAACAATATCTACAGACACCAAAAATGTTAATGGTACGTTATTCTCTATGTGCAGGATGATAATGCCACATGCATAAGCTTACGGGCTGTCTTGCCCTTCAAATCGATATACAACAGTGAAAAAGATTGACGTTACTGTGGTAAGAATAAGTGGTAATACCAAACGCGGGTAAGAGAAAAATCTTTAAATTCGTTTATCAAATGCTATCACAACTCGACCGCTTTTGAACGGGTTCTTTCACTCATAAGTATATGTTTTTGATAAAATCGATTCACCGTAAGCCTTTTGTAATATTTTCAGGGACTCCCGAATAAAAAATTCCATTGGCTATGCAAAAATTAAGAAACACTCTTTTGTTCGATGTTTTTGTCCATATTGAAATTCGCAATACACACTAGATATGATCTACCTAAAAACATCTCTGCATTTAATCTAAATAACAAATGCAACTCAAACTCCTTGTCAAAATAGAAAACATTTGTGCCTGCTAACTGCCAATCTCAAAACAACAACAAAAAAAAATTTGTAACCAAAAATAAATCATCTATTACCAATACTCTATACTGCATGTATATACTAAAAAAATCAACATGAAAACATTACAGACAGCACTATACTACGTAAGTAAGTTAGCCACGTATACGCTTTTGGTAATGATAAAAGTCTATGGTCCTAGGTCTAGTACCTAAAAAAGATTATATTGTTTAGTCTATTGCCAAACTGTTGTGGATTATTTATCCTATAATTCGTCCAATAGGTATTACTGCTTTATATCGATATCACTGGTGTATAATAATATGTAAAACGAAAACTTTGAATCCCTTTTTACAAAATTCCACGTATCATAAATTCTGAGATTATATATAATGCTTACAAAAATGCAGAAAACTGAAATTTATATAAAAAAATATATGGCCAAATTTTCACCACACCACCACCAAAAAAAATTTAATATTTTTAGAACTGCATAAAATTTCGATAATATTTTGTAAACTATACAAGGTTTACTTGAAAGCGCTTTACTATCTATGTTTGAAGCTGTATTGTCGCACGTACGATGAAGTTTAGTCCTTTTTCGACTCATCGGAACTGAATTATCGACGCCAGCTGATGCCTCGGGAGACTTTAATACTTCATCTTCTTGCGAACTTTTTCTTATTACAGAAGTTTAACTACTGGGACAGACACTCTTAACAATTTAACGGATATTTTGTTAGTCTCTTATTCTTTCATATTAATAATACTCGCGAGGTTTTATTGTACGTGACGTAATTGAATTTTTATTTAGAAGACATGGCACATGGCATTTTAATTTTCCTTTTCGTTACTTTTTTAAATCTTAGAACAGTCAATAAGGAGATGATCCTCCTATTGCAAAAATCGCCATAATACCGCCATATAACCATCGCCTATAGACACCAAATAATTTATTATAAGCATACGTGTGCCTACTTAACATATGCTAGTTCAGCTACTGTACCTTTTACATCGGAATACGAATTCTGTACCTAAATATAACATTGTATGAATTGAGTTTCAAGTTTCGAAATACTTCTTTAATAAATATCAACTATCAGAGTAACTATGCCAATAGTGTCATTTAGGTCACATATAGGATATTTCAACTCCATTTGGTTGCACTGATTTGGATGTAAGCCAACGTGTCAGAGAGTTTCCAGTTGGTACAATCGGCACAATATTATATTATGGAATGATAATTTTTTAACATAATATAAGACGAACAAAGAACATACCAAATTAATTAATGTTTGTATATTACAGCAATATGATGGTAAAATTGTATGCCACTCAGCAAACATATAGGGTGACAGTAAACTTATAATTTTTTTATTGAATAAGGCATTTCTGATATCTGATTTCTAATGGAAGCGGTAATCATCGCCCAAAGGTGATGATTGTGCGTTGCTATTCGCGTCATTTACCGGCTTTTAAGTTTACTGGCTAACCTACCCTCGGACCCCGAACATAATATCAGCAAGCACTGACACTATTGTGGCAGGAATGGGTAAGGCGATGGTATAAAGCCTGGTCGAGATGTTGCAGAATTCTACAATCTTGTACATTTTTGAGGTTTTGATTGTATATAATGTTAATTTGTGGTATTGTTGAATTGTAAATGTTATTACTTCACTTATCTTACCGCCTTATCTATTCCTGCCGCAATAGCGTCAGTGCTTGTCGCTGTCGTGTTCCGGTTTGGAGGGTAAGGTAGCTGGTAAACTTATGCATGTGGCATTAGACCTCGCCACAAGACAGCAACGCACCATTAACACCTTTGGTGTCTATAGGCGATGGTTTACTCTTTCCATCAGGAGACCCATCTGCTTGTTTGCTATCTTATGATATAAAAAAAAAAATATTACTTCACTATCTGATCCGCGCAGCTTCGCCCGCGAGTATAGATTAACATGTTGTCGATATATTTTGATACAAACTTTCATCTCCAATTTCAGACCCTTGGGGTTGATTTTTTTTTTCAAAAAGCTTATATTTGACCTTGGATCTTCAACTATCTTCAAACGATATTTTATCAGAACTGGTTCAGTGGTTTAGCCATGAAAGCGTAACAGACATATAAACAGACAGACCGACAGATAAAGATAGACACTGTATAGACTGTATTGTACAAGTATTTTTCACTGGCTGACACCCACTTTCTTCGCTGGAAGTAAATTCATTGATGGTAAAAATTACATGTCCTACTATATACATAATCATATCTTTACTGTATACCAGTTTTCATTTAGATCGGCCAAGCTATTCGTGAAATACAATGGGGCATACAGATAGAAAGAAAAAAAATCATGACGGTAGAACTGATGTCATAAAAACATATTGACGAAATATTGAATATACAGACAGACGCTATAGGTTTATGAAGTATGAGTATAGATTTTGCATCTGGAATTTGCACTATTTTCTAAAATCTAGCCGCATTATGGTTTGAGATTTGACATATTTTTTTATCTTAACTTAGCATACCAGCAGATGGTTCTCTTGTTGGAAATAATCAACCATCGCCGACAAACATCAGAGATGTGAATAGTGTATTGCAATCCATGTAGCAGGGAAGGAATGCCAAATGTATAAGTTTATCGGATACCTTGCCCTCCAATCCAGAATATGACAGCGAGAAGAACCGATATTGAGGCAGGAATAGGTAAGGCGTTCTTACGAAAACCCTGAGGAGACTCTACCTTCTAATTATCACTTGCTGTTACCGTAATGTTACTGTTACGTATTACCCTCCTCGCACTTTTTACGAGATGTCTCTCCTAGGCAAACTGATTTATTCCCAAAAGAACACGGGAAAAAGTACATATTTATACACAACAAAAAGGTGGACTTAATGCTAAGTGCCATTCCCTATATACATATTCACATATGTAACATTTTGTATATTTAAACATCATGTCGTGTTACATTAAATATATAACATTGTGCTTAAACAAACTCATCTAAAGTTTTAGAACAGTAGTCTGAATACGTTAATGAAATAAGTTCAACCGAATTAATTTGGCAATTCCTCGCTTGCTTTCAGACAATGTTAAATTTGGAAGCATACAAAATTGATAACTTAGATCAACGTTATTTTATGACATTCAATTCCGGCAAAAACCATCAATCGTTCAATCCTGATGTATGGCTGCGAAGCTTGGACACTTACACTCAAAGAGGAGAACAAGCACCTGGTCACGGTAAGGAAAATCTAACGTAAGATTCTGGGACCAACTAGAAGGCAGGATGGCAGCTGAAGAATAAAAACGAATGCCGAAATTGAAGATCTAGTGTCTGAGCTAAATATCATCGGCGCTACCAAATCCCATCGACTGCGGTGGCTCGGACACGTCGCACGCATGGGGGAGGATCGGGCAGTCAAGAGAGCATATCTGGGTCGACCTACTGGGCGGAGACAAGTGGGTGGCCACAGGTACCGCTGCAGTGATGTGGTGAAAGCAGATTTGTGTGATATCCAAACTAACAATATTGCGCAAGATCGTGAGAGGTGGAGAGTTCTGGTTTCGGAGGCCAAGACTCACTTTCTGGCTCAGTGACCATGAGCCAGAAGAGTTAGTTAGTTAATATTTCGGCTCTGGCAAATACTTAGCAATTATTATATTATATTGATTCAGGCTCCTGTCAAAAACTTTTTATAAGATGGCAAACAAGCAGATGGCTCTACCGGTAAAAAAGAAAAACCATTGCCTATAAATACCAAAGGTGTTATTGATGTTATTATCCGTGTCGCACTAAAGCCATCTTCCACGATTTCGGTATTACGTCAAGTGAGTAGAAGAGCTGGAATAGACGCGTCAATACCGGTGTCAACTCCGGAGCACATATTTTAAGCTCTATCTGAGAGATGCCATCCGGCCCAGATGACATAGATGTCCAAGGAAAATAGTGCTTCACGCACTGATGACTGGCAGAATTTAATTTCGGGCATATTGCTATCAGACTGCGGTATGGTAGGTGGTGTGTTTCCTTGGTCATCTAGAGTCGAGCTAGCCGCAAAGAATGAGCTCAGGAAATCGGCATTTCCTTTGCGGTATGGGCCAGAGAGTCACCTTCTCTGTGCAGGGATGGAAGGGATGGTTGACAATAATTCCCTAAGGCAGCCTTGACATGAGACGAAAACGCACGCGTACCCGAAGGAAGGCGAACTAATCTCTCACCAATCCTGCCAATGTGTTCCGATTTTGTCTTGACGATCACTCTTTTGAAAAAGCTCGAGGCGTTATTATACTCCTTTCTTAAGGCGCTGGTTTTTCATCACCCGATGCCGATGCAGAAGCCCAGGCCCGATAGCACTCCTGCTTTTAGTGCGAAGCGGTCTTGCAGTGGCGACCAAACCAAGGCTGACACTTGCCATCGATAGGAACCGCAGAGAACGGAACGTAAAATTCCATACCCTATAGCACCACATCAGCGACAGAGTCAGCAACGATATCTGGATCATCCAACGAGAAGCACATTATAGGGTAGAATGCAAAGAAGGACCGCATCCCGTCCCAATCTGCTGACTTATAATGCCAAACGTGGCGGCAGCCTACAAAAGGAGACCGTGACAGGCGCGTAACAGGCACTTGGCCCGGATTAGGTAGTAGTCAGACGAACCGAGAAGGACCTCCACTGATACTTTATACTGATCTGTGTGAGAAGTCAGCAGAAGGTTTAACGTTGAAGGTGCATGGTCATTCACATCTGGAACTCGCATGGGTGAAGTAACTAGTTGCGTAAGCATACGCCAAAGCAAAATCGTGAAAAGATCTCCTCGCGTGATCGATTTTACGTGAGCAGAGCCAGTCGGTGTGATGAGCTTTAAAATAACCTAGGATCACGATCCCTGTGGTAGGTGTCATTTTCAGCACGGAATCTGCAGCTAATTGCAAATGCTCGACGAATCGGTCGACTTCGTTATTCCCGCTATGGGACCTATACGCGTAGATGCGGGGATGGTGTCGCAGTCTACACGCAACTATAAGATGGATAGGTCCCTTCAATACTGTCGAGCTGCCGGTAGCAGATATCTTCTCTGACGTATACGCACACACCAGCCTACAGTACAAAGGAATGTTCCAATTTGTACTCGGGCAGGAGAGGTTAGAATTATCTGCCGGAGAAGATAATTGGGTCTCTAATGGATGGCGTTAAGGTTTGAATAAAGCCCCCTAATATTGCAAAAATCCATGACAAGAGTTCTAGGGGTTGCCTTGAGTTTCTTGCTTCGTTTGCCCCGTGCAATGTGGTTAATGAGTACAATTTTGCTTTTGGTACCACCGCGTCACTATTTCTGTCGCAGTAGCATCAGTGCACGTCGCTGCCCCGCTCCACTTCGTAAGGTAAGGTAGCCGATGCGTTTAGCATTCTATCCCCACCAGCGTATTTGCTATCCTATGGCACTCATTGTAACTTGTTGGTTCGAGTCTCCTTTGACGAATTGACGTTGTTTGTGGCAGGCAGTTCGTAAAAGGCGATTGTACTGAGGTTGAAACTATATGGAGAATCAGATAAATGTTAAAAAGAAAATTGATCACAAAAATAGTGAGGTGAACAAGATTATATAGAATATTAAAATAGGACAGAGAATATTCTCTGGCTCATATGAGTATTCTTGCAAGAGCGGTTAGGTTAACCACTAAAGTTGAGCTCTGAATATTAAAATATGATAATTAGTATTTCCGAAGAATGAAAATGAAGCGGGTACACGAATTTTGGAGCCTCAAGTTTATTTAAAAGCGCTTCATTATCATCAAGATAACATGTATTTGCGTAAACTAAAATAGGAAAATAAGGGCCTGCACTAGTGAAATTTGGTTTTGATTAGAAGTATATTATGCTGAGTGTATCTAATGTTCACGAAACTTCCCCTTTATGTGAATTCGTTGTATGAAATGTTCATGATGGAACAATAGAATTCTATTTAATTATTATTATATATTTTTGTCTTCGGTTCTTTCCACACCAAAATAATACCCTTAATCTAGAACTTATTAAAAAACACTGTTTTGACAATTATTTTTATAAATTTCTCACAATGTTCAAATCAATTAACATTTAAAAAAACTTAGTTTGATGGACCCCGATCAATTGGTTTATTGTCGGTTATTAACTACGTTTCGGTCAGACAAAAATTATGTAATATTCATTTACACGTACGTTCATATAAATCTACAGAAAGCACCACAGTAACAGTCAAAACAGCATTTTAGGACCTCGAAACGTCGAAAACTGACGAATACAATTTTATTTTTTAAGTCAGGTGAAACTAATAGCTACAAAAATTTTATTATATCAAAATAAAATAAGTACTTATACATTTTTTAAATCATATAATATAGAGAACAAGCAGATGAATCTCGTGATGTAAAGAGACAACCACCGCGTATGTTGGTGGTGTGTTGCTGTCTTTGTGGAGAGGTCTTAGTGCCACATGTATAAGTTTACCGGCTACCCTGCTCTCCAAACTGGAAAACGACAATAAGAATAGATAAGGTGGTGATACCGGACCCGGGTAAGACAATGCAGAAATTTACCACCTAGTAGCCACAATGCTAATGACTGGCATAGCCAATCGTCCGCCTCTTACGAACTGTCTGGCAGAACTCCTGATGGTATTTTCTTCAAAGTGGACCCAGACTAACACGGGATTTATAGAAATGTTATGAATAATAGCTATTTAGCACAAGCTTCGCTTTTTTTTGTCTTTTTGTGTGATGCATTAATACGTATTATTAACACAAGATTTGTAATTTTCTTCGAGATACAAAGACGTAGAGATTAAATCGGATACAAATGTAATTACAGAAGCGCCAAACCTAACCCAAATTTATCCTCTGGTTCCAGAAGATATCGGCCGCCATATTATTGTTAATCCTTCCGATAAATTTGATAGTTATTACTTCGGTTTTTAATAAAAAAGATATATTTCATTTATTTTCAACAGACTTTTCCAAAAAATAGTAGATTTTCAATTTAGTTCTTTTTTATGTCGGTCATTAATGAACCAATTTGAAATTATTATTTTTTTATTTTAGAGGTTATAGTGCCCATTTGATTCCATATGAAATTAATTAAGCTCTGATACAGGTTTTCAAAGATATATGAAATTTGAAGTCTGTTGTTGCAATTTTACTAAGTTTAAAATTATAACATCCGATATCAGCTACACACGTAATAAATTAGTAGAAACCCGTGTGTGTATGTTAAAAGCATGTAGAAAAATAGAAAAAGTGACACTAAGAAAAATGCAATAAACAAAACAACGATATTTAATTTAAAAAAATAAAATTAACGTAATGATTTAAAATTGTTTTTGAAGAGTAAATGATTGAAGGCATGAAGCAAAATATAGGGATAAATAAAATTAAACCGTAATATGTATATGGGATAGAAAAGTGCCAAACTTGACACACGTTCATTCTCTTGTTCTAGAAGGTATTGTCCGCTATAACGTTGATAAAATGTTCGCTTTATTTGGTAGTTTTTGAAGAGTAAATGATTGAAGGCATGAAGCAAAATATAAGGATAATTTAAATTAAACTGGAATACGTATATGGGATAGAAAAGTGCCAGGCTTGACCCACGTTCATTCTCTTGTTCTACAAGGTATTTTCCGCTATAACGTTGATAACTTTTTCGCTTTATTTGATAGTTATCTATATTAACTAGTGATCGCCTGTGGGCGAAATTCGACCATAGCCTAACAATAAGATCCATTTTAAGTTTGACAACTGACTTGAGCGATAAAGAAAATAATATATGTTTGTGTATAACATCATGTATGTCACATGAATGTAGTATGTAAAATATTTATTTTTAATAATTTAATGTATTTATAATGCATTTTATTTAAAAATATTTGGTTTCTGCAGTCCTCCGCAATATAAAATTTAATTGTGCCAAATTTCACGTAATTGTCTTAAAAAGGGTTCCAAAGTTTTTCCCTCACGTATTAATATGTAGATAATTTCGCTAAGGGGTACGGTGGACTCGATCGAAACCTTAAAAGAATAAGAGTTATGTAGCGGGGACATTTATTAAAGTATCATAGAATGAAGCGTAGATTATCGTGAACTTATTTTCTCTTCCTTCATAAATGAGTAAAAATTAAAAAACAGCAACACTGTAGTGTTTTTTCTTTTAAAATCAACGTAACAGTTGAAAGAGTACAATACTACGGTGTTGCTGCTTTTTAATTTCTACTATTTGAGATAGTACCTAAGATTGTGTATTACGAGTTTTCTATTTCACCCGTGTGTTTTTTTTCAAACCCGGGTTTTCATTGTAAAAAAAAGTTATTTCATTTATTTTGTACCCTACGATATACCCTATATATTAAATCATATCGCAATATAAGATCTGATTATTCTGTGCGTGAGGATCACAAAATAACCATTTTATCAAACCAAAAGACTTGCTTCTATTTTGCTCTATTCCTGCCGTAATAGCATCGGTGCTTGTCGCTGTTGTGCTGGTTTATTGAATTAGGTTAATGTTGATAGCAACACACCAATAACGTATTTGGTATCTATAAGTGATGGTTATTTTTTATTGCTTACGATAGAGAGAACCATAAATAAATATTTTAAGAAAATTTCTCCAACAGTTGATTATGCAAATGGTAAAATGATTTCAATTTTATTCAGAGATTTCAATTTCAATGATTCAAAATAAGTGAAGCTAAGCGAACGCTAAAAAACCAGGATCGATTAGGATGAAATTTGGCACACATGTAGCCGATAATCTGAAATAGCTCATAGGGTACTATTTATTCCGGAAAAATGAGTTGTTCCCATTGGATTCACCAAAAACTTTTTCAATGTAGCGGGATGTATTTTTTAAAGGAGATCGATGAAGGTCTATACAAAGTTCGCCTAAAACGCAATGCATGTTGATAGATGCTAATATTATTTTAATACATTATTAATTTCTGAGTTCTGAAGGGTAAATTGTATCACTGACACTTCATATAATGCTAAAATTCACAAAAAAGCATTTGAGGATTAATATTACTTAAATTCACAATTATTACATTCTATTTTAAGCCATTTAGGTTGCAATATTTCGTCAAAATAGATGTCATTCATTTTTGTATTTATCATCATGAAAATTATTTTATTTTAACCACTTAAAAGTTATAAGATGAAAAACGTTTGATTAAATAATAAAACAAAATATTTATTGTCACCCATTGATATATGAATAACGACGCTTGTTTTTGTTTCTTTAGGATCATACTAAGAGTAGCATGTTTATACAGCCTAGTGTGTTGTTAGTAGTACTAGTGTGACTATAGTAATAAACACTTTCCCTTTTGCTGCATTCCATATAATATTTATTTAACATTTTGCGTCTTACCTAGACCCGACATATTTTCAATTTCTTTGATTTGTCACAAATAAAACAAAATGTGAACTGAAAACAAAATGTGACTGTGTGAAAGAAATAAGAAAAAGCGGACAAGTTTGATTAGTATCATGACTTCTATAATCATTTTCATGCATAAATTTTTTTGTAAGTACATCATTTTTTAAAATTTACATGCAATTAAAAAGTGTCCGTTGTATTCTAGTAGGGGATTATTATACATTAAATTTATTTGACAATTTTGGTTGACGCGGAGACTATATTCTAGTAGCACTTATGATCTATCTTATCAATGTTTTTTGTTTGGAAACCTACCTATATTACTATTCGTGAATAAAGTACAGATTATATATTTTTTATTTATTCTTGTTTTTATTAATAGTATCTGCGGTAAATGAAACAGTTCTTATTCTTAATTTTCATTACGTACTTATGTGTCAAATCAATGACATCCTTTTTAAGTCGCTGAAAAACTACAAATAAACCTATATATTTGCCTAATATAGAAATTAAAATCAAAATATTAAGCCACTACGTTTACGTTATCATTAACAAAATTAATTTCATTAATCTTATTATAATATAAATGCAAATTGGATAGCGTTATATAATCTCTAAGCGTCAGACCTAACGGGACATAACCTTTTATCTTAGAGTACTTAATATGCTACAGAGAGTGCTCATAAAATAATCGAGCTTATCCAAACCAATTTCGTTTTATTATTATCTAAGAAATTTATTAATTTTATCAGTAAAATAATTTAATATTATATTCACACAACTTTTACATATTACACTGAAAAACAAATGCTCGGATTCGAATAAGTTTTATCTCACAAATTAACCGACTTCAAACCACTGCCTTACCTATTCATGTAGCGTCAGTGCTCGTCACTGTCGTGTTCCGGTTTGGAGAGTAAGGTAGCCAGTAAACCTATATATGTGGCATTAAGACCTAGCTACAATAATAGCAACGCACCATTAACATCTTTTTGTTATCTTTTCTATCAAGAGAGCCATCTGCTTGTTTGCTATTATATGTAATAAAAAATAAGTATACCCTAAATATTACTATTTAATATAATGACAAATTGAAAGTTTATAAACCCCCGATACATTTCTTTATAGTAATATCGCCTTTCTACCTTATGTGCATATTAGCAGAACAAAACACGAAAAGAGTTGATATCATGTATTCAGAATCTTACAGTCACATATCAAGTTATCATTTCATTGCAATATCGTTGAAGTAACTGAATAAATCAAGTCGGTACCAGTTACTTAATTCTTATAAACTGATGACTTTGACACGGCTGAATTAATCTTGACAAAACATATTTAAGACCACTAATAGAAATCCAACTTTCAAATAAAAAAGCGGATCTATATTAATTTATCGGTAAAGACGGTCAAACTTATAATACCCCTTTTGTGTTAAGTTATATGGAGAGATATCGAAAAATTAAACCAAAGATTTTTTAATTATTTTACTATCTTTTTCTCCACGGCATCATAGAACTTGGCTTGAAATCAGGAAAAACTCCTATTTTTGTCCCTTCTATAAATTATTGTGGTTATCAGGTAAAATATATAACAATCTAACTCGGTAACTAGCTAACATCTTTTGTCATAATAAAGTAAAGGAGATTACTACAAAATAACGATTTGTATATATTTTACCTGTTTGTTTATTTGTTTGCAAAATAATTATAAAATCGAATATCGTATAAAAATTATTCGTATTTTAGAGAATTATAAATTAAGGTATAAATTACGTTCCATGGATATGGATTCGCAAACAGCTGCTATTGCTGTACAAACAGGACGAATACGTGAGCTCTATACATGTTAAGCTCTAAGCCTTCCCTATTTCGTGTTATGAAAAAGACGGGAATCGTGATACGTCCTGTCGTATACAAAAATGAATTACTTTGTGGATATTTATTTTGTCGCACAAGTCACGTTGTAATAATATCTTTTGTTGTTAGGCTTTCATTTTTGAAGTTTATATGGCAAGTAACATTTCCCTTTGGGAGAAGAAAACTATATCGTGTTAAAATATAATAAATTCCTCCGAGTCTTCACAAAAAAGTTACGGGGGAATAAGACTTTTATGTGGTATTACATGTACTCTTGAATATATAAAACAGAAAGTTAAAACAAATTACACTACAGTTTATAAATACAAGTTGACTGGTAAAGACTGTACATATTGTATGGCCATTAACTATTGTAAAGACTATACAATAGTTAATGACCACAAAAAACAAAAAGAGTCTATTGTCTAACTCGTACCTATTATTATTTAATACTAGCTGCAGTGTGCAGCTCGCTGCATCATAAAAGTTTTTGGTGAATCCCGTGGGAACAGCTCATTTTTCCGGGATAAAAAGTAGCATACGTGCTATTCCAATTTATCATCTAGCTGTATGTTAAATTTCAACTAAATCCTTGCAGTAGTTTTGGCAAGATTGAGTAATAAACATCTATACATCACACCATATTTCAAGGGCACGATCTGCGCGAAATATTTGGCGCGATGGGTCGCGCGACTTTCTGGATATGCCACAGCTTAACTAGTTCCGACCGAAGCGGATAAACGAAACTTTGGGTATTTTCTAGTTATTAACATGTTTTTATTGATTGAACTAATACCCTAATGCGCGGTTCCTATATCAATAAAATGACAAGGTTTAGTTACGTATAACGAAGCGTAAGCTAAAACTGTCTCTATAAATTTCAAATTACCCAATGGACCTGGTAACGTGTTAGTATGATAAGCCTCATTATTATTAATGCTGGGTTCTTATAATCAATGAGCTGTCATTCGCAGCAATAACTATTAGGCCAGACATAGGCATTTATAGGGACAGCTTCAGCTTATAACTCGTAGATAATATTAAGACTCGTACCTAAAAGGATTCGTTTTACCGATATAATTACTCGACATTAAATTTAAAATGTCGATTTACGCTTCGCAATTGTGAAATACGTTGTACATTGGTGACGTTATTTATAAATATCGATCCGTATTTGACCTTCCTTGCTCTTCAGGGAAATTACACAAATATGATGTTCAGCTTACAACTTTATGAAATATTTCTATATTCTTAAAAAAGTCGAATATATTCGATTTTTTATCCAACTACTTCGTACTGGCGCGGTGAAAGGTATAGTGGACGTGGGAAAATTGTATCGCTAGAATCTTCTTCATTTTTCATATCCTTAATTAGTTTTCCTCTCCTCCCGTATTGGTCCGTCCTTTGTTCATTTGAAGAGTAGACCAACGGCCGTTCTGCCAGACAGGACGTGAAAGACGACCGATTGGCTATGCGAGTCACTGCCATGGTGGCTACTAATATCCCTAGGTGGTAGATTTCTGTATTATCTCGCCCCGATCTGGTACCACCGCCTTACCTATTCCTGCCGCAACAGCGTCATGCTTGTCACTGTCGTAGCTTGTCGCTAGCCGGTGAAATTATGCATGTTTTGGCATTAGGCCTCGCCAAAAAATAGCAATTTGCGTTTTATGACTTTTCTTATTTCACGCCACGCAACGTCGGTACCTTGCTCCGACTCATTACGCCCGCGGAACTATCGAACCATCCATTTATTTAGCGTGGCATAAAGCGCATAATACATTATTTATTTTGTGTATTTCATAAATCAAATCATACGAAGGGTAAAAAAATTTGTCAAAAAGGGTAAAAATTTCCCACGCGAATTTCCATCGGTTTTCATCTCAGAATCACAGTCTAAAGCTATGGTTTCGATGTCCGGTAGACCGTTCCTTTCACGTCGTTTAATAATACGAAACGAATTAGGCCAGGAGTACCCCATGGTTCAATATTTAATTTAGATCGACTTATATTTGTATGGTTAAAATGTAGTCTCTATGCCTAATGCAACGAATTAGGCCAGGAGTGATCCATTGTTCAATATTTAATTTAGATCGACTAATCTTTGTATGGTAAGTAAATTTTTGCACTGCATTTGATAACAGGCTGATTTTACAAAATCTTGTCTGCCTGCCTTAGGTACTATCTGTGGAGATGATATAACTGACCACAAACTAGCGATACTAGACTTGGTAAACCAAAAAAAAAATAAACCTCAAAGGTATAAAACAAGAACTGTGTGTCTTTTCGCCGTGTTGGTCCCGGCCTCCTTTGAAGAATAGGCCAACTGCCGTTCTACCAGGCAGGTCGTAAAAGGCGACCGATTGGCTATCGAGTCACTAACATCGTGGCTACTAGGTGGTAGAGTTCTGCATTGTCTCGCCCGGGTCTGGTACCACCGCCTTACCTATTCCTGCCGCAATAACGTCAATGCTTGTCGCTGTCGTGTTCCGGTTTGGAGGGTAAGGTAGCCGGTAAACTTATGCAGGTGGCATTAGACCTCGCCACAAGATAGCAACGCACCATTAACATCTTTGGTGTCTATAGGCGATGGTTGACTCTTTCCATCAGGAGACCCATCTGCTTGTTTGCTATCTTATGATATAAAAAAAAAAAAAAACAGTAGCAGTCGTGGGACTGCCGATAGAAGTGAAAACGGAACTATTAAGTTGAGAGTAATTAAAACTATATGCAAAACATAGCTATAGATATACTATTATCATTAGCATGTCGGTGACGCGAACCGAGGATTTTACCCTCTACCAAAACGCTCAACGCGCCTAAAGAAGTTTTCACTTCAAAAAAACTGATCACAATAAACTTGCGGATGAATTGGTATCAAGGTTATAATAAGAATTATGTCCATGAAGCTACCGAAATCTTCATAAACTGTTTATCAAATGCAGTGCAAAAATTTACTTACCATACAAAGATTAGTCGATCTAAATAAAATATTGAGCAATGGATCACTCCTGGCCTAATTCGTTGCATTAGGCATAGAGACTGTCTACATTTGCTTGCTAGAAAACAAACTAATAACTTTATTATCAATAAATCTTACACCAGATATATAAACTTTTGCAATGATTTATCACGAAAATAAAGCATACGAGCAAATGTTCCTATTATATCGTGAAAAAGCATATGTCGTGTTGTGCTATAAGGTACGAAAATACCCCTCCTAGAGTGATTTTATTTCATCATCGGTAAGCATTATAATGCTTTATGTCTGGGTGTAAATGTAAACTACACTGACGACTTAATAAATTGCCTTGAAAGGCGTACATAGCTTAATCCGTGGTGTGGATTGACTTAAAGTGTTCACTCAGTACTAAATAAATAAATTCATTTATTAGCAAGAATGTGGGTGCATAAGATGTTACATTTTTTCCATTCACAAATCGTCAAAAGTGACACAAAAATATACATAAGTAAATTAATACTTAAAAAATATGATATTTCCAAGTTCGTTTTTTAATCAATTTACTATGTGATAGTAATATTTCACTCACTTAAAATATAATATTGATTAGTGATGTTACTATAGCTGCTGACAAAAGCAGCTATTATAGCAGGTGGCAGTACTTTTTTTATTACGCACTGTGATTTTGTAGATTTTGTACCAACTTATGAATTTCCTTCTGTTAATGTAATGAAATAGAATGCCAAGTGACGTTTGATTGCCGCAAGTAAATCGAAATTAATATTGGATAAAGTAAGCACATTATCGACGTTTATAGACTATATTAGCATAATATAGTCTATAAACGTCGATTACGGCTTAATTCAATTTCACGGAGTCTAAATTAAAGTCAGAAAAACTTTTCGGGTCTCCGGCTTTTGTAATCTAACTTCATGTTTTCAACAAAATTGAAAAAGGAAATCTTTAATGTAGTCCATATCTTTTATTCAAATTTTAGGTTACTTCAGAATTCGATGTATAAATAAAAAACATTATTTTCAAAAAAATGGAATATCTTAAACAAAAAGTATTCGAATAGGCCAGCAATTTGACAATTAATTCATCTACTTTTTAGGTCAAAGATGATTTGTTGGAGGTGCTTGGGCCCTTTTGAAAAAAATACTATCTGCCTGCTGATAAAACTACTAGCAACTCGTAAAAGGAAAAACCTGTCTAAACGTGGAACTAACACTGTGACTACTAGCTGAAAAATTCTGGAACGTCTCGTCTGAGTTGTATGCCACCGCCTTAGCTATTTCTGCCGCAATATCGACAATACTTGTCCTTTGGCCGAAATTCGACCATGGACTAAACAACAGACTAAAATCTGTTTTAAGTTTGATACTTGATTTTAGCCGTAAATAAAATATTATACATGTGTGTATATTATCACGTATGTCAACACGAATGTAGTGCGTGTGATGTTTATTTTTATTAATTTAATGTATTTATAATGTATTTTGTTTTTAATAGTAGGTTTCTGCAGTTCTCTGTAATGTAAACTTTGACTGTGCCAAATTTCATACTTCACCGTTCGTGCTGTTGTCTTAAAAAGGGGTCCAAAGTTTTTCCTTCACGTATTAAGATATGATAAAGAAAACAATACCAAAACCATTGGCGAATAATCATGTACGTCTCAGGTTATATCTTATATTAATTTATTTAAACGTGTTTTTCTATATATTAATATGATTTCAAGAACTTTAAAAACAACAAAAATATGTTCGATGTGACAGGACTTGAACCTGCGACTTTCCCTGTGGCTTAGACGCTCTGATCAACTGTGCCACTGCAAACTGGTTCAACATGGTGAAATTCTTTCTTGCCTTGTGATTGATTCCATCGATTGTACTGATCGCTAGATAGACATACGTATATACCTACCTACTTGTTAAGTGAGTTCGTTGTTACAGATGAAATTCATATTATAATATTGGAAGGAATGTCGCAGGTTCAAGCCCTGTCGTATCGAAATTTATTTTGTTGGTTTTAAAGTTTTGCAAGTTTTCCGAAGCACGGGATAAGTGCAAAAACACATATAATTAATTTATGTATTTTAGTAATTGAAATATAAATAATTAATTATTGTGTATAACACTAACGCCTATATTACAAGTAAGTAATTTGATTACTTGAAACGATCTTTGTGTTGGTCTGGGCTCCTTTGAAGAATAGACCAACTTCCGTTTTGCCAGGCAAGTCGTAAAAGGTAAACGATTGGCTATTACCATCGTGGCTATTAGGTGGTAGCGTTTTGCAATGTCTCGTCTGGGTACTTGGTACCAGCGCTTTATCTGTTCTTGCCGCAATAGCGTCATAACTTGTCATTGTCGTGTTCCGGTTTGAAGGGTAAGGTAGCCGGTAGACTTATGCATGTAGCACTGCCATTCCACCACACGGATAGCAACGGACCATTAACATCTTTAGTGTTTCTAGGCAACGGTTTCTCTTTCCATGGGGAGAGCCATCTGCTTGTTTGCTATCTAATGATAATAAACATAAAGTTCAATATTAATTCATGTAATTTTTCCAGCGACATTTATTTATATTTTCGTGTATTTATTTTAACCGTATAAATCGTGTATTTATGCAATAAACCTAAAAGTCAATAACTGCTCATGGCTCAAGAGACTAGGAACTAATATTACTAGTTCGATGTTAATCACAAACTTAAGTTTACACTACATGGCATTTCAAACTTGGCGTTGGTTTAAATTTTCAATTAGAAGTTGACCAGCTTTAAGCTTGGGTAACGGAAATATAGGTCCAGAATTTACTCTTTAATTATGGAAAATGCTTATAAGAAACCCGAGTATTGCTAAAAGCAGACCATTTTTATAAAAATTAATACAGTATCCGGTAACTAATTGATAACCTTCTATTCACCTCCTTAGCGCGTCAACGCCGAAAAAATCCATTAAAGGCCTCATTGGTTGAGTAAATTTTGATTCTAATTTAGGGTTATAAGAATAAGGAAAATTTTACAAAAAACTTACGTGTTTTTTTTATTTATAAGATAGCAGACGTGCTCCTTAAAAGTGACAGCCATTGTGCACATAAACACCAAATATGTTAATGGCGCAATGTCATCTGCGTGACGATATATATTGCCACATGCATAAGTTTATACTCTAAGCAGGAACTCGACAGTGATGAGCACTGACGCTATTGTGACAGAAATAGGTAAGGCTATGGTATCTGGGCGAGAGCTTATAATACTCTAACACCTGGTTAGGTGTACTAAGATTCATGTTGGTACTAAGATTCGAATGGTACTAAGAACGAATGGTACTAAGATTCATGTTGTCAGTAACACATTGGGCCAATCGGTCGCCTTTAACGAAACGCCTTTAACGCCTGGGAAAAAGGTTTGTCCTTATTTTTAAAAGGGGTTAAGACTAACTCAGGTTACTTAATATATATTTATAAATCTCTGGTATTTTACGCCACGAAATAATAGCGCGCACCTGTAAATTTTCAAGCGTCATACTAATATTCCTATTAAGAGGACACCGAGCTTTTTAGAGCGAATCGATATTTTGGCCTTCTACAAGACGGGAAGGAAGCGTGATGGTTCTGACTAGGATGGGCGATACGATTGCGGATTTTGATATTTTACTTTTATCGTTTAAATTTGTACACATTTTAAAAATAAAACGAATATAAGTTATAGAAAACATGTTATTTTGCTATTATTTAAAAACTGATAACATTCCGATAAGTATTTTCGCCATACTAAGGGTTTTCCTTTTTGTTCAAAGGTATTTTCTTAAAATAAATATTTATTACTAGTTGCAGCGTGCATTTCGCTACATTATAAAACTTTCTGGTGAGTCCCGCGGGATCACCTAATTTTTCCGGGATATAAAACAGTGTGCCAAATTCCACCCAAATCCGTTCGGTAGTGTTTGCGTGATTGAGTAACAAACATCCATCTATCCATCCGTTCATCCGTTCATCCGTTCATCCGTTCATCCGTTCATCCGTTCATCCGTTCATCCGTTCATCCGTTCATCCGTTCATCCGTTCATCCGTTCATCCGTTCATCCGTTCATCCGTTCATCCGTTCATCCGTTCATCCGTTCATCTGTTCATCCATTCATCCATACATCCAAACATCCAAGCTTTCGCATTTATCACATTAATATAGACTAGCTGACCCGCGCAGCTTTTTACGCGAGTAGAATATAATAAAATAATATTTCATACAAAATTTCATCTACTATTTTAGAAGCTATTTAGAGGTTGATTTTGTTCGATCCCGAATCTGTAATTATCTCATTGCCAAATTCCATCAAACTCGTTTCAGCAGTTAACCTTGAAAACATATACAAATAGTAGAACTTTGTATTTATGTCTTTTATAGGTGGTAGAGTTCCGCAACGTTGCGCCCTGCCCTGTTCCTGCCGCCATAACGTTAATATTTATCAGTACCGTATTCCGATTTGGAGGGTGAGGGAGCCAGTAAACTTACGCGTCTGATATTACCATCACATCACACGGATAGTAACTGAACATTAACATGTTTTGTCTCTATAGGCGATCGTTTCTCTTTATATCGATAGAGCCATCTGCTTGTTTGCTGCCTAATATAGTAGGGGAGCCCAAGAGGGGATTTTGATATTTACTCGAGCGCGTCAGATTAACATGGAACCTCGCATACTGTTACTGCTCTCCACCAAATATAAGCCCTTTCTGTATAGAACCCCCTGTATAGGGGGTAACTATGGCAGAAAAAAAAAACAAAATTAAGATAACTTCGGCTTGTGGAAATTGTCAGATTATACTTTTTTCGTAATTCTTATATCATTTCCTCCATAATAAAAGAAAATTCAGACCCCCTCGAGAATGCCAAGACAACATTATATTTGAAACTTTGTGACCCTCCCACTCCCTTACGCTACAATTGAATCGTCAGATTTTCTAAATTTTAGCTGGCAATTAACCCTTCACACCCTAAACTAACGCGCTGCAGTGTTTACATGTCACTGATTTTTTTTTTGAAACATTTTGTATCTGTAGATTTTTTCCATTGAAATGAAAAGCATTATATTATTACCTTTTATTTTTCCTATAATTTAGTCTACGAAATCCAATCCGCTCGAGTAACTACCCATTTAGTATCTTGGGCTCCCCTACTATTAGCATATAAAAATTTATAATATTAATGTGGATGTGGTAAGTTTTTTCTACTATCTAAGAAGTTGAAATGTCTTAACCTACATTTTTCTATCTTGAAAAAATGGAATGTAAGCCGTGAACAGCCACACCTTAATTATGGAAATGAATGATGCTTGAGCAAAACCAGAACGCGTCTGGAGCGGACTTTAACTATATATCATTTTTACTCGGTACGGTTCACTACTTTTTCGCTCCTCTCTAACCGACTTCAAAAAAAGAGGAGGTCATCTCATCGCTTTTTTTATATTATTAGATAGCAAAAAAGTAGATCGTTCTCCTGATGGAAAGAAACCATCACCTATAGACACCAAAGGTGTTAATAGTGCCTTGCTAGTATAATGGGATATCAATTCCACATACATGTCTATTAGCTACCTTACCCTCCAAACCAGAACACGACAATGACAAGCATTGACGCTTTTGCGGTAGGAATAGGTAACGCGGTGATACCAAATACCTGGACGAGACGATGCGGAATTCTAGCGCCTAGTAGTCACGATGGCAGTGACACCTATAGCTAATCGGTTTCCTTTTACGATCTACCTGGTCGAACGGCAGTCGTTCTATTTTGCAAAGGAGCCTGAATTTACGTGGGGGAAATCCTTTTTATGTATGTTCCCGAATCACTAAAAGACACCTGAAACGATTTGAAAAAATCTTGTTTTGTTTGGGAGGGTATTCCTACATTTGGTCCTATATAAATTAAGTGAAGATTTGAGCTTCCACAAAATGCAGGAAATAAAAAGTCAGTTGTTGCAGTTTCACTTTGTTTAAATTATTATGTTATAAAATTTAAAAAAAAACTAGATTTCTGATGGAAAAAGCTAACCATAACTTAGAGCTAGCAAAGTTATATAAAAATAGCAAAAGTAGGCAAACACACCAAAGATGTTAATGTAACGTTGCTACCATCGATCAAAAATGAAAAGATCTAACGTTATCTACAAAGTCAGCGCAAGATAGTAGCTTGAGGAAATTATACACAAAAACAAAAAAATGTCGATAAAATTATTAAAACTATCGTGAAACATTATTAACTATTAATTAAAATCGGCTACACTCACGTTTAATCGGCGTAGGTTCCGTCTAGTTTCGGACCTATATGAGGTTCTCCCTCAGAGGGAGTACGTTTGCTCGGTGGCGTCTCGTCTGGAACTGCGGGTGGCGGTGGCTCGTCGCGCGCGGTCCGTTGGGATCGGGAATGTGAGAAGCGCCGTCGGCTAACTCACCCTGAGGAAGGTCCTCATATAGTTCCGAAACTAGTCGGAACCTACGCCGATTAAACGTGAGTGTAACCGATTTTAATTAAGTTAAAAAAATGTCGAATTTTATGTAAGTATCTTAATAATCTACCTAATTTCTGTACTTTATGGATTAGTTCCCATTACCGACGAGATCTTGTAAAATTTTATTAGGCCCTTAGCAAATTCAATTTTAAAACTTCAAGTCACATGATACTCATAACACGTTTTCGTGACGTCACTCGTTCGTACGTTGGCTGTGATTGGTGAAAATTTTGATCTTAAATCTTGTTATATTTGATTGAAGGTTGCTATAGTTTAAGTTGAGACTTATATGAATATTTTAATCTATATATATATAAAAATCAATCCCTATTTTCCTTGGTCACGACATCACGCCTGAATGGCTGGACCAATTTCGGTAATTTTTTTTGTTGTGTTTGTAATTGTAAGGAGAAGGTTCTTATAAAAGGAAATATTAAGAAAATTGAGCAAAAAATTATAAAATTTAAGAATACTTAACCACCATATAAAGTTTAATGCCATTTTGGCTGCGTGGAAGGACAATCCCGTACTCTTATATAAATTACGTGTCACGTTGTTTGTCCGCTATGGATTCCTAATATGTAAGGCATCTATATATATAAAAATCAATCCCTATTTTCCTTGGTCACGACATCACGCCTGAATGGCTGGACCAATTTCGGTATTTTTTTTTTTGTGTTTGTAATTGTAAGGAGAAAGTTCTAAGTATAAAAGAAATGTATAAATGAAAATATTAAGAAAATTGCGCTGAAAATAAGAAAATTTAAGAATACTTAACCACCATATAAATTTTAATGCCATTTTGGCTGTGTAGAAGGACAATCCCGTAGACTTATATAAATTACGTGTCACGTTGTTTGTCCGCTATGGAATCCTAATATGTAAGACATATATATATATATATATATATATATATATATATATATATATATATATATATATATATATATATATATATATAAATCAATCCCTATTTTCCTTGGTAACGACATCACGCCTGAATAGCTGGACCAATTTCGGTTATTTTTTTGTTGTGTTTGTAATTGTAAGGAGAAGGTTCTTATAAAAGAAAATATTAAGAAAATTGCGCGGAAAATTAGAAAATTTAAGAATAATTAACCACTATATGAAGTTTAATGCCATTTTGGCTGCGTGGAAGGACAATCCCGTACTCTTATATAAATTACGTGTCACGTTGTTTGTCCGCTATGGATTCCTAATATGTAAGGCAAAACAACGTTTGCCGGGTCAGCTAGTAATTTAATAAAAATAGGTGATAAAATAGAACTAGTTTATTCGGCTGATGAGTATTAAAAGCTTAATACTTCGCAATGGCTCCACATTAATCAATTAAGCAAATCGTTACATACAGATCTTAGAAAGAAAGAAAGAAAGAAATCATTTATTTGCCAGAATATGGGAGTTACAAGTTATTAAAATTTGATTAAGTTACCAACATATTCTACCATGATATGGTGTGCAAATATTTTAAAATTATAATTATTTATCATTAAACTAAAAATGTTGTGAGTCGATTTTTACAATTACTACCGGATCGGAACGCGGCCACACACTGAGAAGATCCGGCGGAAGAAACTCAGCGGGCTTGTTTTTTCTTTTTTTTAATTATAGTTACATGATACAATTACACACATTAATTGACATCACAACTTATTTCTATGAATTACAAAATTAATTTTTTGTTTAATTAAAATATTGACATTTTACAAAGTTTAAACCCAGTTAACTTAGTTTGACATTTTCTTCTTACTGCCTAAGAGAAAATCCAGTTAAGCGTCAGTTGTAAGCTGCGAGATTTGTTCGCTTAATTTGTTCTGTATTGGTGGTCTGTGGTCATGACGACTCAAAATAAGACTGAGCTAATTAATCATCAGTATACTAAAATATAATTTATACTCTCCAACGTTGGCACTTGGTGAAACTCCGTCATAATCATTAATTCAGGAATGCCAGGAATCCACAATGCCAGCAATAATGATATGTGTATTAAGGTAGAGAACATAATAGTAATGTATTATTATTGGAACGAAGTTCCTTATCGCGCGTAGTGAAAGGGGGCTAGACGGAAAAAAATCTTACGAAAAGTTATCACGACACTTTTTGCTATAGTAAGCTGTGCGGCGTGCGCATGTTTAGCGCGTGCGCTCTCTCTCTCTCTTTCTCTCTCTCTCCCTCTGTCTCTTATAGAAAGCAATCCAGATATTTTCATTTCTATTATTATTACGAAAATTGAGCCCACTGATTAATTAAGTTTATAATACATTATATTTGTTAATAATAAAAAAATATTAATATAACTTAAAAAAAATAAATTTTATTACAATTCCTTCACTAATTAATCGAAAGGAACTTCGTTTCATCCGGGTGTCCCTTGACACCTCTCAAGTTTTTTTTATTTATTATTATAGATAACATACATCTTTTAATGGAATTTACTGAGTACAAAAGCAAGCGAAGGGCAATATCTGCTAAATTTATTATATTCATACATTAATTGAAAACAACCTTTTTCAAAAAGTTCAGGGTCTGAAGTGAATCACAGTTAAAGTCGAGACTGACATTGCAGAACTCTACCACCTAGTAATCACAATATTTTCTAGCAGAAAAGTAGGTGGTGTTCTTCAAAAAGGTCCCGGACTAGCAAGAAGGGACCAAATTTGTCGTATAAGAGTCCTTTGAGTTAAACTATTCCGGTGTAGCTAAATACTCGTAACATCAAACTTATATTCGGAAAGGAATAGGCTAAAGTCCTATTACCACTTCTAACAAACCATGAATAATAATAATAAATAAATAAATATTCACGGACAAATTACACTTACTGGTCTAATTCCAAAGTAAGCAAATAATTTTCTTGTGTTATGATTGTTAGTCAACGATACTAATACATAGAAATACATATATAAATACTAGAATATTTTTAATAAACCGCCAAACCCGGAAATACAAACATTTATGCTCATCACACAAATGCTTGTCCCCGCAGGGGATTGAACCCAAGCCCCGTCGATCGCGTAGTCAGGGTCGCTAACTATTCAACCAACGGGGCGGTCAAAATAGATAGGCAACGGTATTTATGCGCAATTATATCAAGAAACCTGTCTTAGGTAAGGTTTTGTTTTCAAAAAACTAAAAAATAAATTGTGAACAATTTCTTATACGTATGTACTTTAAGTAGTCGATTCATTATGACCACCCCGTTGGTCGAGTGGTTAGCGACCCTACCCACGAATCGAGGGAGCGCGGGTCTGATTACCGACAGGGACAAACATATGTGAGAAGACTGATGAGCATAGATGTTTGTATTTGTTTGGTTCAGATTATTACTATATTTGTCACAGTATTTATATATGTATGTATTTCTATGTGTTATTATCGTTGACTAACATCCATAACACAAGCAAATAATTTGTTTATTAGGGTTAGATCAATTCGTGTGCCTAATTTATCTAGCAGTATGTATTATTATCATTTTTATAAGACAACTACTAATAAATACTTATAGTATGTACACACGACATTATATTACGAAATTCTGTGTCTTAGAATAGGTATTATAATAGGATTATTAAACTTAATGGAATAATTATTAAACTTAATGCGGCTAAACCCTAATCCCTAAAACTGCTTCACTTATTCCCCAAAATATCTGAATGTCGCAAAATACAAATATGTGGAGGCGGTAATTATCTTTCCACGTGTATTCTTGTTCACCCTCGCATTGTGTCGATTTTTTATTAATATTTGACACGAATCCAAGGTAACGGTTTTGAAAGGGTAAAAATTATCCGGGTCAATGTGTAAAATATGATACCTTGCCATATATTGTATTTGCCTCTGTGTTGGTGCGGGCTCTTTTGAGGAGTAGACTATCTACCATCCTGCTGGGCAGGTCGAAAAATACGACAGATTGGCTATACGTTTCACTACTATCGTAACTACTAGGCGGTAGACTTCCGCAACGTCTCGGTCGGGTATTTGGTACTACCGCCTTACCTATCGCTGTCGCAATAGCGTCAGTGCTTACCATTATCGTGTTTCGGTTTGTAAGATAAGACAGCCGGTAGATTTGGACATGTGGTATTGCCAACCCGCCACACGGATAGCAACCCAGCATTAACATCTTTGGTGTCTATAGGCGATGGTTTTTCTTTCCACAAGAAGAGCCATCTGCTTGTTTGCTATCTTATGATATAAAAAATTACACAAAGGCTTTGGCTGGTTTCAGTGTCACGCTGACCGCACTCTGACGATCGGCGCTCATGGGTCAATATGTATGTAGCCATAGGCAGCGTGTTTGAATCGCGCTGACCACTCAGCGCTGACGACCGTAGGCTACAAACATCAGCGCCGACCGTCAGCACCGACCGCATGTAAAAGGAAAAGTATATATTTCCGATACTCGTAACAATAATACAAAAAGTACACTCAATTTTAAAATAGATAATCTAAAGTAAGGTATCTGAAAATGATTAAAAACTACTAATTTTAAATACATATATATATATATATATATATATATATATATATATATATATATATATATATATATATATATATATATATATATATATATATATATATATATATATATTGTACAGATATATTCAAGTTAATTTCACTTAAAACTGATATTTGTTTAAACTTACTACATTGTCTACAAGTAAATATCCTGGTTAAACTGACTTGCCTTAAGACAGGCTTTTTTTTTTTATTAGGGCAATGGGCCCACCTCTCGTTCCCACCACTGTAACTTCTGTAAACCAGAATCAACAGCGGCAACCGTCCTGATAACCTCTGAGTTGCGAGCTCAGGGTGCTAAGCTGTCTTAGATCCCGCAACGAAATTAATCAGAAGTATATAGGAGGAGTAGGAAAATACATCCTGTTTCCCTCCCTTTTTAGCAGGAGACAGCAAAATGTTAAAAGCATAAAAATGCTACGAAATGAGACTTTTACAATCAGGTTAAGCCTGATTGCTATTGCACCACGGAAGTTTGGAAATTAGGGACATACCAGAATGGCCTACTTAATTTTGCTTCCAGTAGTAAGTGTGACAAAATCGTTTGAAGGCACGGAAGTTCCCACGTGTACCCACAAGATCGGAGTAATAAATTACACCGGATATACATTGGATACTATCAAGCATTTCGCGACGTTCGTTTTGCCAAAGATTACACTCCCAAAGAATGTGATGTGCAGTTTGTTCATATTTACAGTTTAATGTAGAGCACTCGCAAAAAGGAGAAGGAACTAATTTAAACGAGAATAATTTAGCTTTAAAATTACCGTGGCTAGTGAGAAACTGTGCAACACAATGATCTATTTCTATCCAAGTTTTACTTAAGCGATCCCGGATGCACGGGAAAAAGTTATATAAATGCCGTCCTTTAGTTGAACAAGACCAACGCGACTGCCATTCATCAATTAATTCATTAGTAACGTCGATTACGGGATTAAAAAGGCGACGTATTTTTGTTTGGGCTTGCGAGTTGATAAATTCTGGGTTAGTAAAATTCCTAGAATTGTAATACATTGAAGCCCGACGCTGAATTTCTAAATCTAATGGTAAGACGCCTGATAAAACAGGTAAAGCTTCGGAGCTTACAGTGCGATATGCTTTGCATAGAAATATTAGTGCTAGACGCTGATTTTGAAGTAGTTTGCGCCGGATCGCACCACTCGTAACTTTATCAGCCCACGCTGAACAAGCATAACAGATACAACCTAAATACGTGGCGTTTAAAGATAATTTATAACGTGTTAAACGTTAAACCCCATGTCGAGGTAGATATGCCCGCAAAGGATAAGAAATTCCGTTTAGCCTTTTCACCGATATAGTTAATATGATTTATAAAAGTATAATTTTTTTCTATGACCAAACCTAAATATGTTACCGATTCTTTTCTCTTTATTCTGCTATTATTTATTTTTATACTGGGAGATGATAGGAGCGAACCTTTTAATATTAAGTAAAACGTTTTATGGGGCGCAAAGCTTAAACGATTTCTCAAACGCCAGTTGATGATCAAATTAAGACTAGTGTGAGCCAGCGACTCTATCTGTGCTCGTGTGTTAGCTTGTATCATTAAAGCAACGTCGTCTGCATAACCTATAAGCGAGCATCCTTCCGGCAAGGCTAATGAGAATAAATCGTCAAATCCTAAGTTCCATAGATATGGTGAAAGTACGGATCCCTGAGGGCAGCCTAGAGTAAGGCGTTTAGACACTGCGTAGTGCCCTAGCTGCAATTTCGTATGACCGTTTTCTAGATACGATTTAATTAGCTTATATATATTTGAATAACACCCCCTTGTTTTTAATTTCAACAATAACATCGGCCATCAAGCGTTGTCAAAAGCACCAGAAATATCCAAAAAACAGGCTTATAATTAAGACAGGCTTATAAAGCGGGTTCAACTTTTACTAGTAATAAACAAGCGAGATAGCGGCTTATCTAATCTAGGGTAACATAAAAAATGCGATTTGACCGAGAATACCAAAAACAGCTATTACGTAATAAATAATGACAAAAAGATAATATAATTTTATTTTCCCGTATTGGTCTGGGCCCTGTGAAGAAAAGACCATCTGTGATTCTGCCAGGCAGTTCGTAAAAGGCGTACAAGTTACCATGCATCGTTGTGAGTACGAGGTGGTAGCGCTCTGAAACGTCTTACTTTAGTAACCAATATCTGGTTGACCGAGCTATGCTCGGTTTTTCAGATACCCATATTTTGGGAACCGAGCTTTTCATGGACCTGGAACCTTGATGAATCGATTCCTATAGAATAAATAATATATATTTTTGTACCTGGTTGACCAAGCTTTGCTCGGTTTTTCACATACCCATATCTTGGGACCGAGCTTTTCTTGGACCTGGAACCTTGATAAATCGATTCCTATAGAATAAATAATATTTTTTTTGTACCTGGTTGACCAAGCTTTGCTCGGTTTTTCACATACCCATATCTTGGGAACCGAGCTTTTCTTGGACCTGGAACCTTGATAAATCGATTCCTATAGAATAAATAAAAAACTTTTCTGTGCCTGGTTGACCGAGCTTTGCTCGGTTTTTCACATACCCATATCTTGGGAACCGAGCTTTTCTTGGACCTGGAACCTTGATAAATCGATTTCTTGACCCGAAAAACCCCTAATTTGTGACTTTCATGAAAATCGTTGGAGCCGATTCCGAGAATCCAATTATATATATATACAAGAATTGCTCGTTTAAAGGTGTTAGATATACAACCTGTCACATAATTATAATTATGTAAAAGTGAAAAGTTGTTGATTAAGAAAGAGCAACTGAATCCATTGCAACTATTTTTAACACATGTTATATTTTTTTATAAATTTATTTAAAAAAAGAAAAGTAATAGATATACCTTTCATAAAGGCCTAAAATATTTAAATCTTTGAATTTACAAATGTTTAATAATACATAAGGTAAACATACTTTCGCCCACAATAAGCATAAATGAATTCGTGAAAAAACAATGCTTAAAATCTTGAAAAAAGATGTTCAGTGCCGAATTTATGGTTTTATTTAAAAATAATAATTGAGGTGTTTCATATTGTGCGCTTTTTCTGTAACACGTCGTATATTGCGCTAAAATTTAATAACTATATGAATATAGTTATTAGATATTGGGGCATTATATAGTGCTGTATCGTCTCTAGGAAGTTACTGAATTTGCCCCGATTTCCGAAAATCGAGTTTTCAGCGGATCTCCACGTTTTGAGGTCCTAGAAATCTTTTCCGATTCTTTGTGTGTGTGTGTGTGTGTATGTGTGTATGTAAACATCTCATAACTTTCGAACGGCTGGACCGATCGAAACGCGGTTGATGGCATTCGATTGGATTCTGCTCAACTTAGACTTCCTGAAAATTTGAACCAATTCGGTTTAGGGGATTTTGAGAAATTTTGAAAAAACCCCAAAAATAATTTTGGCAAAACAGTATTTTTTTAACATAACTTCCACATTAATGTACCGATTGAGTACAAACACTAATCAGCTCTATTTCTCAAAAAACTACATCTAATGTATAAATTGCATCAAAATCGGTTTATCCGCTTGGGAGAAATTGTTGACGAAAAATTTAAAAAAAAGTGTTTTTTCGACATAACTTCAAAATTTTTCAACCAATCATTTTTTGGTATTCTACAATATTTTAGTACTAAAAAAATACGTCAGGTGGCATTTCAAGAATCAAAATAGAATCTAATTTTCAAAAGTAACAGCTTTTCAAATATCAAAATTACGTCATTTTAGCTTATTTACTTTATATTTTTAAAATAATTTTCAGGCTAATACACCGATAGACTTAAAAATCTTACCAGCTTTTCTTTTTTAAAAACTGCGTCAAATACCGTTAATTGGATCAAAATCAGTCTATTTGCTTAGGATTTATTAATGATGAAAATATTTAAAAAAAAAATGTTTTTTGACGTTGCTACGAAATTTTTCAACCTATCGATTATTTAGCAAAAGCAATATTTCAGATCTCAAAAATTGAGTTGAATGTCATTCGAAAGATCAAATTCAATCAGCGTTTCCAAAATATACAACTTTTCAAAAATCAATATTCTGTAATTTTAATAAAATAGTTGTTTGAACTGAAAAAATCTATGTTTATAGTTTTTACTCTTTTGAGCTTAAAATACGTTAATTTAGCGGGAAGTTTCAGGGATGGCCTGTAGGGTCAATTTTTTAATTTTTTTAATTTTTATTTTTTTTATATTAAAATATTTTATTAAATATTAAGTTGCCTCTGTGGTCTAGTGGTCCGGTGTCGGTATTAGCCGCATGAGGTCCCGGGTTCGATTCTCAGGTCGGGCAATTCAAATGTGTTTTTTTTTAGTTTTCTTTTAAAAAAACGTTTCCCGAGATTGAATAAGTGCCCGGTTGGCGATATGCTTGTCACCTACACATTGTGGAACAGAGTATCTTTGGCTAATCGTTGATACACTTGTTGTACCTCTGCGTACCTCTTCAGGGTTACGGGAGTGAAGACACTTTTTTTTATTTATTACTTTTAATATTTATAACTTATTTGACTTGGCTATCTGTGAGCATATTAGCCTCAAGTTATGAGATTATGGTTCGAATTCCGGGTCTATAAAAAACCTATAAAAAAGGCAATTCGTGAAAGGCGAATGATTGGCTATACGAGTTACCATCATCGAGACTACTTGGTGGTAGATTTCTGGTACGTCTGCACGAGTTTTGGTACCAACGCTTTACCAATTTTGCCGCCAAACTTTTAATGCTTGTCACTGTCGTGTCCCACTTTAAAGGTTACGGTAAGTAGTAAACTTATGCATGTGGTATTACTACTCCACCATACGGATAGCAACGCACCATTAATATATTTGTTACTATAGGTGATGGTTGTCCCTTTCCGTCAGGAGAGCCAACTGATTGTTTGCAATGTTATGATTTAAAAAAAAGGAACACTTAATAATGTCCGAAAGTTAAAAATCTCTTTTTACTATATATCCAACAGAATTCGATATATCATTCCATTTTTACCAAAACTCGATAGAGCAATAAAAAGAAATGAGGCTTCAGACCTTGTAATAAGCTATTATTAAAAAGGGTAAGGTCACAAACAAATAAAAGTTTCCGACAAACAATCTTTGTTTGCGCCGCGATATTGGATTGTTTTGTTTCGATATTGGCTCTACATAATAAATATGCTTTATTGAGATGTTTGATATGTTATAATAGACATTAGTTTTAAACAATATACTCCAACTAGTAACTAATATGGCAAACTAGAAATTTTTACCAATGATCCAGTTTGATTTTTTAATACAAACAGATTTAAACGAATATTTATAAAAATTTGAGAAAACGGTAGATTCATTTGCAAAAAATACGCTTTATCAGTAATAACATTCATTTTGAATTACGTAGGTTGTAAATAATATACATTGAACAAAAATCGTACATATTGTATATAAGTGAGGCGACAATCAGAATTTCCATTTTAAATATTGAACCCTTAAGTCGTAAATTTAAAAATTTCAATTGTCAGCACTTGGTGTAGTTCTATTACCTACGCTTAGATTCTCTAATCGATCTATCGATCTTAGTTAAAATGGACTTGTACTATTATTTCATTTTGATTAAGTGATCTTCACATATATTTTTAGCACATTTTTTAACTGGTTCCACTTTTTCACAAAAAAAGAATAATTCGAGTACTTTGCCAAAAATATTTATTTATAAAGATCCTTGACAAAGCGAAACAAAAATACAAGTGTATTCAGACCAACTTATCCAAAAATTTATAAGTCGAATTGTTACTGTTAAATATAAAGTCGAAGATTGTTTCTTTCTTTAAAATATTGTTTCTTTTATATATTAATTTACTAGTTTAATATAAAATTTATTTTTATGTAAATGCATAAAAAATACTTGATATTGAATACCCGATGGGCTGCCGGACACTTTTGGAACAGGTGATTGTTGCATAAAGTTCTGAGACCACTGACCACACTTACCGATAATGCTATCATATCTTTTATTTTTGAATCTTTTAGTAAAAGATTTTGTATAGGCGCCTTTTCCTTAACTAATTGTTGTCTATGTACGTAGAAAATTTCTATATGTTTATAACATTAAGTTGATTCTATTCTGTAAAAAAGGCGCAAAAAATAATAACGCAGAAAAAACGCTATTATGGCCGACTTGTTATTAACTGATCCTATTTCTTAACGCATTCGCGTATATGCTTTGGCCTGGTACATACATATATATATGCCTTGCTAATTTAACGTTCAAAAACTATTTATCTGTTACACAAGGTTTTCTCAATTAATAATGTAATATTTTTTATTACACAACTTTTTTATAGTTCTTGAATTTTTTTACATTAATTTGCGTTTTAACAATTTTTTCGATTAAAATTATAAAGCGCCACTATATATTTGCCAACTGAAAACTAGACACTTGTAAAGATAGTTCCAAAATTCATAAATATGCTAAGTTATAACTGTCATTCAAATCAACAAAATATTGTTTTTTAATTTGAAAGAATTTATAAATTACATACAGTACCCGGCGATAAATATTGCACATCGACCTTTGGAAAGAGACAATCGGCTAATTTCGGCTTCGTAGAGCGTTATCTCTGTCGCACAAAATACAAACAGTCCGGTACCTATTAGGAGCTGTTAAAACAAGTATGATTTGCTTCTTTTGATATTTTTATTCTTTGTATAAAATACACTAATTTTTCTATAAGTGATGGCTTTAGGTTGGGGTAAAATAAAATAAAAAAACATTTTTACATTATGTTTACGTATTTAATTATTTTGGAACATTACAGCTTTAGTGTACATAATAAACACCATCATACCTATTGCTAAAATGAGACATTGCAATAAAAATAATAATAATTCTAATTCTCAATTACTTCCATTTCACTATCTGTGCTCTCAAAGAGGTCAATATCACTGTCACTATCAGCCGTATTTATTACTAATCTATCAGTGTAATTGTCTAAACTGTGTTGAATGCTTCTATATTCATTCTCACATTTGATTGCATGATTGCAAACCTTTTTCCACTCTTCAGCGCCGATCATGTTTACTTTTTCAGTCAATAATGTTTTTACTGTAGTTAAGTTCATACCCACATTTCTAGAGGCTACATAGCCTTTCAGTTGAGACCATATATTTTCAATTGGATTAAAATCCGGATGATATGGTGGCAATCGCAACACAGTGTGCCCATGTTCGGCAAGTATTTTGTCCACAGAAAAATCTGTATACCTCTCCTTGTGCTGACATATAATAGCGTAAATCTGGTTTTTTTTTAATTTTGGATCAACTGGAATTTCATGTCTGTTTAACCAGTTGATCATTTCCCGTTTAATGGTGTTTGAGTTGGGGGGTCTCTCAACATACTTGTGATAGGGTGCGTTGTCGATAACTAGAACAGAATCACTGGGTATATTTGGGATTAATTGGTTAACCAGCCATTTCTCATAGTTATCGTTATTCATTTCATTGTGATAGTCACCTGTAGTGTCCGTGGATTTATACGTTAAAAAAGCACCGGGTACAAAGCCTTTTTCATTTCCCGCATGAACTATTATCAAACGTTGACCTATTGAAATTGGCTTTTTTACTCCTTTTTTCTTATCGTCACTCCAAGATTTCCCTTTAGTGTGGGATGCATGTATATATGACTCATCCATGTAGACGATATTTTTTCCTGTTTCGCGAAATTTGCGTATTTTATCAAGGTATTCCATTCGTTTGAGACTAACGTCTAACTAACGTTTGAGACCCCCCAACTCAAACACCATTAAACGGGAAATGATCAACTGGTTAAACAGACATGAAATTCCAGTTGATCCAAAATTAACAAAAACCCAGATTTACGCTATTATATGTCAGCACAAGGAGAGGTATACAGAGTTTTCTGTGGACAAAATACTTGCCGAACATGGGCACACTGTGTTGCGATTGCCACCATATCATCCGGATTTTAATCCAATTGAAAATATATGGTCTCAATTGAAAGGCTATGTAGCCTCTAGAAATGTGGGTATGAACTTAACTACAGTAAAAACATTATTGACTGAAAAAGTAAACATGATCGGCGCTGAAGAGTGGAAAAAGGTTTGCGATCATGCAATCAAATGTGAGAATGAATATAGAAGCATTCAACACAGTTTAGACAATTACACTGATAGATTAGTAATAAATACGGCTGATAGTGACAGTGATATTGACCTCTTTGAGAGCACAGATAGTGAAATGGAAGTAATTGAGAATTAGAATTATTATTATTTTTATTGCAATGTCTCATTTTAGCAATAGGTATAATGGTGTTTATTATGTACACTAAAGCTGTAATGTTCCAAAATAATTAAATACGTAAACATAATGTAAAAATGTTTTTTTATTTTATTTTACCCCAACCTAAAGCCATCACTTATAGAAAAATTAGTGTATTTTATACAAAGAATAAAAATATCAAAAGAAGCAAATCATACTTGTTTTAACAGCTCCTAATAGGTACCGGACTGTTTGTATTTTGTGCGACAGAGATAACGCTCTACGAAGCCGAAATTAGCCGATTGTCTCTTTCCAAAGGTCGATGTGCAATATTTATCGCCGGGTACTGTAAAATATTTGACACAAATACATGAATGATAATGAAAAATTTGGAGAAAATGAGTTAAATAATAATACATGGGACTGGAATTATGGGAAAGATGAGATTCTTTTGCAAACTTAAGTATAAAAAAATCGTTTTAAATCTGAAGAAGTTACAAGGATCTGAAAACTATCTTTCTTTGTCTCAAATTATTTTTAAGTTTAACGTTTTGAATTTTAAAAGATGTAAGTTTTTGAGTGCGTTACAATTCTAGCCCGATACACAGTCTACATATGTAATATATCAGTGTGGAAGTTTTTGGTTTAACCAAATCTGTGTTCATCGTATTTTGCATCGTAAGAGAGATTATTGTTTATTCACATACACAAATGCGAGTATTCTTTGTTTCGAACATATATTACCATAATTTGCAGGCGATTAACGTTAAGAAACAAGATATAGTATTGGTTGTATTGTGAAACCATTATTGGCTTTATCAGTCTCTATAGAAATATAGACAAACACATTGAAGCCATCTTATTAATTGTAGTGCGCTTAGAGCATATTGTATTATAAACAATAAACAATTTGTCATATCAATACTAATGTGAATAAATGTGCTTTTGAATTCGTTCTTATACATTCGTGTCTCAAGTCGAAAATCCACTTTTTTTAAATATCATAAGATAGCAAACAAGCAGATAGATCTCCTGATGGTAAGAGTCAACCATCGCCTATAGACACCAAAGATGTTAATGGTACGTTGCTATCTTGTGGCGAGGTCTAATACTATATGCATAAGTTTACCGCCTACCTTACCCTCCAAACCAGAACACGACAATGTTGCACTGACGCTATTGCGGCAGGAATAGATAAGGCGGTGGTACCAAACCCGGTCGAGCCGATGCAGGAATCTACCACCTAGTAGTCACGATGGTAAAGATGAGCATAGCCACTCGCTCGCATTTTACGACCTGCCTGGCAGAACGGCAGTTGGGCTATTCTTCAAAAGAGCCCGTGACCAACACGGTGTAGGAGCCCGGGACCAACATGGGCTAAAGACTAGACTTACTGATGCTTAGAATGGGGTCGTTAAAGCCTTGTTACATTCAACCCCAAGAAAATGCAGCTTTGCGCGTTCACCGCATAAAGACAGCCTTTGTCGTATAACCCCGATTTGGGGATATCTTCCTGATTGGGGATAGCCTCATTTAGTATTCGTATTCTGGGAATCAACATATTGAACAACGTTCAGTTCCGCGATCATTTGGAAGTAAAGGCTAAAATAGCCTCCAAAAAGCTTGGTGTGCTCACTCATTAGAGCGAAGGAGTACTTCATGCCAACCCATTGCCTCCAACTTTACTAGACCCAAATTCAACCTACCATGGGATACTGTTCTCATCTCTTGGCCGAAATTTTCCAACTTCTTCCACTTGATCGCATTCAACGTAAAGCGGTTCAAATCGTCAACGACCTGAGTATTTCTAATCAGCTTGACTCTTTGGTGTTACGGAGGGGTAGGTTCGCTTTGCATCTTTTATCGCATTAATCTTCGCATATATCAAGTGTTCCGTCGAGTTGTTCGGATTAATTCCTGCCGTTAAAATACATCATCGGAAATTGCGCCAAAATTTAAAATTCCATCCTCGATATCTGGAAATCCACAATCGTGCGCCTTTCTCAGCACTTTCTGCCACGCACTACTCCCTTTGTGGAATCAATTACCGGCGGAGGTATTTCCGAATGGAAACAACTTGGATACCTTCAAGAAAAGAGCTTATTTATTTTTATAAGGCCGGCTACGCATCGGCAAGACCCCTTGGATTTGCAGATGTTCTTTGGCGGCGGTTGATCACTTACCATCACCCCCTGCTCATTTGCCCCCTCTACTATAAAAAAAATTAAGTAATTGGTCGTTGTTATTGTTTGAGGTTTTCGAATTATAATATTATAGAGGTTAAGACGTAAAGGATTGTACATATTCTTGGTTATATGTAAACAACAAAAATATAATTAAACGAGATTATTGCTTAATTACATAGTAAACTTCGACGAAATTAGTGTAGTAATTATACAAAAAAATTTGATCACCGCGTGTGTTTTGGCAGATAAGTGTCGCGGCGAAAATCGCGTTGGGTTTCGACACACAATTTGATATCTATGCACTGGAGTCAGTAGTATACATTTTTATTTGATTAATAGGTCAAAATTTAAGTAAATATTTATTTCTAAGCCTCGTCCAGATCGCTTCGTCACTTCGTCGAGTTACTTTCCAAAGTTTCCCGAAGTTCGAAGTGCGTGCCCACGTACTCGGACAACCTCGCGAAGTACCAGTCGCTCGGAGTCTGCCGTCAAAGCAAATCTGTTAACTCTTGAGTCTGCAGCTGCCATCGCGATGTGTTCTTTAGCGTATTACAATTACGTAAACGCCAAAATACGGTATATAAAACACAAAATAATTTTATAACCTAAATCTATATGACGTACACACTACCACTCAATGATTGCTCATGACAAATGTTTTGTCACGGCTGACATAATAGGCTGAGCATTGTAGGCACATACTCCGTGCACTGCTTCGTATTGCTTCGAGTTCTTTGACTCGGATACATTTACCGACAATAATCGGAAGTTGGGCGAAGCGAGGCAAGATTGCCCAAGGCGAAGTGAAGTGCATGCCCACACTGTCTTATTGGACCAACTTTGGCCTACTTTGCGAGTAGTCTGGACAGTCCTTTACGTACTCGGTATCAGAATCGAGTAATGAAGTAAACACCGTCTTACAGTTTGTACAGTCTTTTAACACCAGTTAACCTGATTATTTTTTGCAGGATAGGCAGAGTGATCACAATATGTATTTAAATAAAGGTTTTAAACGTTCGATCCTTTTTTTCAATTTTGATTTCGATTCGATTTTTCTAATTGCCCCTTTCATCGAATGGTTAGCAAAATTACTTCGAATCAATGGGGATCTGGATCGATACCCAACAGGGATAAACATATGTATGATAAACTTGGATCATTGTATTTATGCGTTTAGGCGTTTATTATATATATTTTACAGTATTTATATATGTATTTCTATATATTAGTATCGTTTAAAACTTCCATAACACAAGCAAATGATTTTCTTACTTTCGGCTTAAATCAATTCATGTAATTTGTGCAGCGATATATATTATAATTTTTTTTCATCACAATACTTCCAATCAGTACGTGGCAAGATAGATATTAATTGCATCGTTACATTTCATGTATATGTATGTATATTTCAAACAAGTAGATGGACTTAATTATCTCTTATGTAATGGGATATATGTATGGTAATAATGGGGTATCCATTGAAATATTTGTTGATTGTTATATACCCCATTCAAATATTTCAATAATCTAATCTATATTATCTATATTAATATTATAAATGCAAAAGTTTGGATGTTTGGATGGATGTTTGGATGGATGTTTGGATGGATGTTTGGATGGATGTTTGTTACTCAATCACGCAAAAACTACTGAACGGATTTAAATGAAATTTGGTACACAGGTAGATAATAACCTGAAATAGCACATAGGCTACTTTATATCCCGGAAAAATTAGGCTATCCTGCGGGGTTAACCAAAAAATGTATAAATGCAAAAAATGTAATGCAACGGGGTGCACGCAGCAGCTAGTAACACATATATTTAAAGTTGGTTTTACTCAATTTAATGTTATCTATTTATTAACACGTGAAGAAAAAACTTTGTACTTCTCTTTAAGAAAATAAAACTAAAGTGTAATATTTCGCACAGTTTAAGTTTAAATTTTATACTATTGTCTTAATTGTATATTATTGTTGTAAGTTGTATATTTTCTGTGGTGTGCATCTCAAATAAATGTATTCTTGTTCTTATTCTTATTCTTAAATTGCATAGGACTGCAGACCCTAATATTTCTTAAATAATGTGCATTAGGAACACATTAAATTAATAAAAATGAACATTACACACACTACATTTATAAGACACATGATAATAACAAACATGTATAATATTTTTTTACGGGTCAAGTATGTTGTCTTACTTTAGAGGTTTTATTATTTAATCTGTGGTCGAATTTTCTACCAGCGAGCGATCCCTAGTTTTTTAAAATCATTCATGGGACAAAACACTTAGTATAATGCTCATTCGACTGTTTGGAGCAATTAAAGATTCAAATACGCGTTTTGTACGGGTCACGAATTTTATAAATACGGTCACTCCAATATGGATTGCCTTTTAACCCACAATAGGCCCGATTTCAATCCACTGATTTCAATCTATAGACTTTTACAAGTGAGTTTCTGAATTAAAAATGTTTTTCTCTGTATTTATACTAATATTATAAATGCAAAAGTAACTCTATCTGTCACTTCTTCATGCCTAAACCACTGAATCTATCTGAATTAAATTTAGCGAAAAGATAGTTTAGGACCCGAGAAGGGACAAATGATAGTTTTTAACTCGGAAATCTCAGGGAAACGGGAACTATGCAGGTGAAACCTCGGGACTATCTTAGGGACGGGAGTATGCCACTTTTATTTTGTAAATTTTTCCACGCGGAAGAAGTAGCGGGCATAGCTAGTATGCTAACATAAAAGTATCATAACGCCCTGTTCCCTTGTGTGGTAGGCAGAGTAAACCGAATACTCGTGTTGGTCCGGGCTCCTTTGAAGTACCTATAGACCAACTGCCGTTCTGCCAGGCAGGTCATAAAAGACGACCGAGGCGGCACAAATTCATGGCAGAGGTGAACATTTATGTACACTGAACAGTGAACAGCAGGGGTTGGTAACCTGCGGCTCTTTAGATGTGAAGCTGCGGCTTTTTAGATCCGCAATCTCAGACAATTGCACTCGATTTTCATGGCCTTACTCCATGACTAGAATCGTTCATTGTTGGCAAGAAAATTATTTGTGGCTCCTTAAAAACTTTGAAATTTTGTAAATTTTAATTTTTTTCTCTTCCGACTCAAAAGGTTATGGCTGTACAGTGTGCACTACTTTAACTGTAGCCCCGTTTTCACTTTGATTAGTACGAGTGTGAGTCTTTAATGCAGGTGCTTAGTATTAAGATAAAAATACGGGAAGGCAGCCGTTGATCATTGCGAGTGACAAATCATCAGCATCTATTCACTTTTACTACGCTGATTACGAATCACTCGCACTGATCCACGGCTATCTTCACGTATTTTTGGCTTAATACTAAGCACCTGCATTATACACTCACACTCGTACTAATCAAAGTGAAAACGGGGCTTATACCACTTAGTCACGATGTTCAGTGACACACATTAGCCTTTTCTCGCTTTTAACGAGATGCCTAGGAATAATTCAGTTGATCTATCCTTCAAAACCTGGATTATTACTGGGGAATCTGAGATTTGATGGAGTTTTTTTTATATCATAACATAGCAAACAAGCAGATGGTTGTCCTGATGGAAAGAGTCAACCATCGCTTATAGACACCAAAGATGTTAATGGTGCGTTGCTATCTTGTGACGAGGTCTAATACCACAAGCATAAGTTTACCGGCTACCTTACCCTCCAAACTGGAACACGACGGTGCCTAGCAGGAATAAGTAAGACGGTGGTATCAGACCCGGTCGAGCCGATGCAGAACTCTACCACCTAGTAGTCACGATGGTAGTGACGCGCATAGCCACTCGGATGCCTTTTACGACCGTCCTGGCAGAACGGCACTCGGCAGTTGGCCTATTCTTCAAAGGAGCCCGGGACCAACACGGGGAGAAGTACAAGCGAAGTACAGAAAATTAAAATAATAATCTATAACAATCCGTGAAATAAAATAAAGATGGACAACGAAATGATCATGAATCAGTTAAAACAAAGTTATAATCACTTGTACTTTAATTTCATTACAAATATAGACAAATAATTTTAAATTAATCAACCGGTTTCGCTTTTTAAAGCATCTTTAGGACGTAATATTGTTTACTGACAGTTTAAAGAACACGGGCAAGACTTCATACATCGTTATTTTTAGTTAATACCTTAAAATTTAATTTATATCTTAAGATTCTATATCAACTCCTTAACTTATCCACATTTAATAAACATTTTTTTAACTTGGGGAATAGTAGCTAAATAAAGTTGGAATTTAGGTAAAGTTAACGTAAACAATCAGTTCTCTCCTTAGTAGTCTGTGGTTAAGTATTTATCTTGTCATTGGGTGTCTTCAGTACAACTGCTAATCTCAGAAATCTAAGTTAGATTGACAGACTTCTGAGCTACGATTTTGCAAAAACACTTTATAGGTACTTAAAAGAACAAATAATAAACTAGCATTAACTATTCTTTAATACAAAAACAGGTAGAATTTTTATTTGATAATTATAATGAAAATTATGATATATAAACTTATTACTGTTTTAATGAAAATGCAATTAAAGTTTTATAAAATGGTAACACTTATATATGATGATAGAATTCAATCAAATTATAGTCTCAATTATTTTTAAATGATTGTACCTAGCGATATATTTTATTTCATTTAAAAATCGTAGAAAATTATTCTAGTTTATCTAATATTCGTCACTCCAAAAGACACGCAAGGGTTGTACAAAATTAAAATGACCTGTGTTCTTTAGATAATACATAAACAAAACATTTTTAAAAATGGTTGTGGGTAACCTTAAATATAAATACACTCTGTATTGTTAGCTTAAAGGATTTTCCCTTAAAATTTAGGTAATTTCAATATATAATCGTATTCTAATTAATATGTCTATATTTGTAGTAATTAAAGTACAAGTGACCATAACTTTGTTTTAACTAATAGCAATGGAATTTCATCAAGTGCCGACGATTTAAAGTCAAGATCATGAATCATGATCATGAATATAAACACCTATGCTCATCACACAAATGTTTGTCGCAGCTGAAAATCGAACCCGAGCCCTATTGATGCGTAGTAAGGTGAATAGTGTGCTCTGACGGAGTAATTCGGAAATAACATTTCAGACGTCAATATTTCATTACGATTTTTAAAAGTTTCACCCTGTTAGTCCCGAGCCCTTTTGAAGAATAGGCCTACTGCCGTTCTGCCAGGCAAGTGGTAAAAAGCAAACGATTGGCTATGCGAGTCACTACCATCGTGACTACCAAGTGGCAGAGTTCTGCATTGTCTTGCCCGGGTCTGATACCACCACCTTACCTATTCCTGCCGTAATAGCGTCAGTGTTTGTCACTGTCTTGTTCCGGTTTAGAGGATAGCCGATAAACTTCCCAAGTAGCACGTTAAGCTGTATATAGGCTGCATTTAGGTTCATTTTTAAACTTAAAGCTGTATACTAAGCCGTACAAAGGCTGTAGAAGCGCTTCTTTAGCCGGTATAACACCAAAAAGAGCCCCAAGTTATACAGCTTATTGCGTTATGTAGGCTGCACAATAGCTATACAAGCTGTTATAAACTGTACAATGGCTGTTATTTGGTGTATAAAGAAACTATACCACTAAGGATACTCTCTTGTAACTGTCTTGTACAGCTAAGCGTTAAATAGGCTGCACAATAGCTATACAAGCTGTTATAGGCTGTACAAAGGCTGTTATTCGGTGTATAAAGAAACTAACACTAAATATACTCTCTCGTACAGCTAAATGTTCTTAATAGGTGTTTGAAAATGATAAAAAGTAACAATCTGTTTTTGATATTGTATAACATTAATTATATCTCGTATCTGCAGACGCCATAATTAAAAATATATTAATAAACGATAAATTCTTGGACATGGAGCAGTATTGAACGGTGTATTCAAAGTGCAAACTCTAATTTACTGTGAACAGATATATGCCAAAATATTCACGCGCCAACGAAATAATCAAGATAACACAAATAATATCATTGCAAAATACGGTAAGTGTTTGTGTTTAAGGTTAGAATATACAAGTATTTATGGTACAATATTGTATATAAAGGCATAATGATTATAATATAAGTTGCTTGTCACAATATAGCTATAGATATTGCTAAATATATCTTTTATTTAACAATATATTCTTTAATGTTGTTTTTAATACACAATAATGGCGACGCTTTTTATACAGCCTAAAGTGGAGGGTGATATACTGCAAATAGCTGTACTGAATCTCTTTTTTATTCTATTATACTGCTATTGGCTTTGAATTACCGTCCAAATACACTTTAGGCTGTACTAAGTCCCTATATAAACCTATTACACAGTCATTGGCTTTTAATCACTTAACTTATGTTTAGAGATGCGTACAAAAATTGAAGAACCCTAAATACAAAACATATATCACTTGATTTCGCTATTGTGATGTATTGATGTCGCTCGTTTGACTTTACAACTAAACCAACTTATTGTTAACTATAACTTATGGGATATGTATTTTAATCATATTTTACTTTATTTTTCAGGGAAATATGCCTTATAAAATAATAAAAACAATTGAGAGAAGCCAAAACTGTATTTGCATCGTATCCAGTTTGTGGAAGGGTAAAGGTGAATTATAATGGCCAAGAAAACAAAATGATATAACTAAGTTGATCAAGAACGAAAAATCTAGCCCTTTTTTTAAGAAGAATATGTTATTTCGTGCTTGTGATTTAATATTATTAGTTCTTCAAAGAGAAACACATACTCTCTTGCCTGTAATTGTATCTAAGTATATAATATTTTTAAAATGATTGTAAGCATACATATATACGGGTTGTTGCAAAAGTGGTACAGTAGGCCGAAAGGGAGTGACTCAGGGGGTCATTCTTAACAACTTTTGTTTAACGACTTTTGGAAATTCGCGAAAAAAATATTGATTCTCCATAGAAACTTTTTTGGTCACGTGACCTTTCACAACAGAAAAACAAAATTGTTTTTCGCGAATTTTCACAAATCGTTGAACAAAAGTTGTTCAGAATGAACCTCTGAGAGTCACCCACTTTCGGCTTACTAAACCGCTTTTGTAACACTCCGTATAGTAGCAAGTTAAAAATAAAAAATAAATATATTTTCTCAGTGTAATGATTTTTATTTCTCTTTTTAACTCTTTTTTATATATTCTTTGAAGAATAGACCAATTGCCTTTCTGCCAGGCAGGTCGTAAAAGGCGACCGATGGGCAATGCGAGTCACTTCTATCGTGGTTACTTGATGATAGAGTTCTGCATTGGCTCGAACGGGTCTGGTACCACCGCCTTATCTGTTCCTACTGCAAAGCGTCAGTGCTAGTCACTGTCATGTTCCGGTTTGGAGGGCAAGGTGGCCGGTAAACTTATGCATGTGGAATTAGACCTCGCCACAAGATAGCAACGCACCATTAACATTTTTGCTGCCTATAGGCGATGATTGACTCTTTCCATCAGGAGACCCATCTGCTTGTTTGCTGTCTTATGACATTAAAAAAAAAATTAAAATATTATAAATTACCAACCAAGTAACCTTAATGAAGAACATAAGCCTAAAAAATAATAAATCAGATAACCTACAATCACTTTTTAATGTTATTGTTACAGAACCCTTTTCGTAGAACATTAATTAAAATGACGATTGTAGGTTACCTGATTTAGTAATTTTTCAGCTTTATCTTCATCACGATTACTTGGTTAGTAATTTATTATATTTAAATATTCCTTTTCAATCTTCCTCTTGTATTTTTCCACATGATATCAACGATGCAGATACAAAAACAGCAAATAACAATTTTCTCAGTAATACAGCCTTGAGCTGCACTACAGCTGTATATGCAGATTTTTAAACACCATTGGCTGCATATCAGTCTACAATTACGTCATAAATATTAGCTGTAGAACGGTGATTGCATCTCCCGTTTTACAGAAATAAGCGTTGAGTGATACTATAATAACACGTAAAGCTGTAATAAATTCCCGTGCTAAACAAAATACAGCTAATGTACAGCTTTAAGTATTAAAATGAGCCTAATGAGTTAAAAAATACTTAAAGTTTTACAGTAGTGTATTAATATTCAGATATAACGCCTAAAGCTTACGCGAAACTCTAAGAAAGGCCTTGTACAGCATTAGGCTGTATAAAAACTCATAAAGGTCTTTTATACCAATAAAAGCATCTTTTTACACCATTGTACGGCTGCAATAGAACTTTAAGTAATATATGAGCTACTTTATGGGTATTAAATATGCTTGATTGCTGCTTGGGTTATGCATGTGGCATAAGACCTCGCCACAAGATAGCAACGCACCATTAACATCTATTTTCTAACTTCATAATTGGTGTTTATAGGTGATGGTGGACTCTTTCTATCAGGAGACCCATCTGCTTGTTTGCTATCTTATAATATAAAATAAATTAATACATAAGTTTACAAGCTCAAAACGAAGGCTTCTTTTTATTTGATATAAGATATAGAACCCATTTATCAAACTTGAATTATAAATTGCACCCATCACAAAATTAAATAAACTGGTACATTTTGATATATCGGATTCGTAGTAACAAATTACGGGTCCTCTTTACATTAGCCCTTCAATTTCGTGGTGTATCTGTTTAATGTAACTACCCATCGGAATTAGTTTCTGGATTGAGGATTTTACGAGAAACCTTTTTGTGTACATTCTCTTATTTTTTATATATATAGTCTCTTACAAGGCGCCTAATTAATACTAATTATTGAGATATTTATCTAATAAATAGAAGTCTCCTCTCACCTTCCTGTTACGTACTTCTCCGAAATGCTTCATCCACATTTTATGGTAAAATCTTTTGTACTACTAGATGAAAAAAGTTTTTTGTTGTCGAAAAAAAATTTTTTTTTTATTTGACATTAAAAAATACACCAAACTTTCTCCCTCCAACCGTCACCTATATTAACCCACATCTCACCAAAACATTTGCTACAAATTATTTAGCAGAAAAACATTCTATGAGTTAGCGTATTTTCAAAAAATGTATTGTAATCTAAATTAATATTATAAAGAGGAAAAATTTAATTTTTGCTTGTTTTGTTACTAAAAACTACTTGACTGGTTTTAAAAATTCTTTCATCTTTAGAAAACTACATTATTCAGGAGTAACATAGGGTACTTCTTACCCGACTGACCCAATAGCAGTAATGATTTTTGGTTACGCGAGTAATATATTATTACTAATAATGCAGTAAGTAATAAAAGGAATTTCACCAAATTCCTACAACATTGAGATAAAGTGATTAATATAAATAATAAAATAATTAATATAAATAATAGTTCATCCTGTTCTGGCTACTCTCTGGTTCCAACATCAGTTAAACGACTCCTTTTACTTACGAGTGGTAGCATTTTTTTTATTTAGTTCATCAAAAATAAAACAACATAATCTACAAATTTTTCAACATCCTTAAACCTCTTTGTAGGTTTATGTGGATGTTGCACACTTCACAAATTAGGCATTAGTTGATTTTTAGCGAAGCTTCATTTCACAACATAAAAAACATTACAATAAATTGAATAAACTCTAAATATCAAATAACCAAATGTCCAAACAACTCATGGAACGTCTTGTTATTTTTAAATTGGTTGGTAATAGTTATTGCTGTAAATTATGGATCTTTGCACGGATTAAACTGGATACGCCTTTCAAAGGAATTTCTTAGGTTGTCAACGTCACTTGCATTTACACAGAAATTGATTGTTAATACTTATCTATAAGAGTCAACTTTTGCTTATAGGCACAGCAGATGTTAATGATACTTTGCGATGTAACGAGCGAGATGAAATGCCGGCGGAATAAATTTATCGGCTACCTTACGCTCCAAGGTGAAAAGTTGCAATGTGAATGTGGCGAAATGGAATGCCGTTGGAATAAATTCACCGGCTACCTGAAGGGTACTCAAGCCGAAACATGATAGTGACAAGCACTGACGCGATTGCGGCAGAGAAAGGTAATGCGGTGGTTTCAAGCCCGGGCGAGATCACGGAGATCTACCACCTACAGTTTTCATCACAAAAGCTATTTGCTTGTTTGCTATCCTATGAAACATTGACAACAACATCCTATGAAACATTAATCACAATAGCGTCAGTGTTTGTCGCTGTCGTGTTCCGGTTTGGAGGGTAAGGTAGCCGGTAAACTTATGCATGTGGCATTAGACCTCGCCACAAGATAGCAACGCACCATTAACATCTTTGGTGGTTATAGGCGATGATTGACTCTTTCCATCAGGAGACCCATCTGCTTGTTTGCTATCTTATGATATAAAAAAAAACTCATAAATGCCGATGAATTAAAAAAATGTAGATTGGAGATCTGTACCGGCCCCTATACCCTATTTTGTGAAATTTATTTTTTATATTAATTAATGATGTGAAAAATGTAATACGACAAGAATGAACGCTACGCCAACCCGAAATAATTCGTATCTTTAGTCACTATGTTTAATTATTCAGTTCACACATGAATTATTACATATTTTATGATGTTTTGTAGGGAACATACGCGTACTTTTGACAAAATGAAAATGGATGAGATATCTAAGAGAATTTCTTTGACGGCTACATTTTTATGGCATATAAAAAGTTATCGTTTTTTATGCAAATGTGGTATTTTTTTAGTATTATTATTTTTTATAGAAAGTACTTCAACATATTAATAAGATGAATTTCACTCGGGTTTAGTACCATGCTTTCCTATTCCTACCGCGATTGTATCAGTGCCACATTCCATTTGGAAAGTTAAGGTATTTAAGAAACTCTACAATTTTTCGTTTCGGCACTTGGTGAAACTCCATTTTAACACAATTTTTATTAATAAATAACACTTGTACTGTTTTACAATAAGGTAATTGTGAAACAGTGCAACAAAGGACAACCCAACATTGGTATTGCTATAAATATTTATTGAAGGTAGGATGTACAACGAAACAACGAAATCCAAATGTCACAAATTAGTTATTTGTGACATTTGGATTTCGTTGTTAGTTAGCAACTGTAAATACCCCGAGAATGCTTGTGTAAGCGAAAACGGTCGGAAATTAAGTATATTTACCCTATTGTGAAACAGTATAAGTGTTATTAATGAATAAATATTTGTTATCTAAAAAACTTATGCAATTTTTCTATCATAAAGTCCAAACAAGCTGATGCGTCTCCTGACGGAAAGAGAACCATCGCCTAAAGACACCAAATATGTTAATAGTGCATTGCTATCCATCCCGCGAGGTGTTAATACCACTTGTATAAGTTTACCGGCTACCTTAACCTCTATACTGACCAAGATTATGAAAAGAACGTAATAAAAAATCATGGTCAGGGGCAATCGAACCCCACAGACGCTAAACCTATATATGTATGGTGGGATTAGGAGGGCATCGTGTTGGTTCTGAGCTCCTTCCCCGTGTTGGTTCCGGGCTCGTTTGAAGAATAGACCAACAGCCGTTCTGCCAGGCAGGTCGTAAAAGGCGACCGATTGGCTATACGAGTCACTAACATCGTGGCTACTAGGTGGTAGAGTTCAGCATTGTCTCGCCCGGGTCTGGTACCACCGTCTTACCTATTCCTACCGCAATAGCGTCAGTCAAGCACTGACGCTATTGCGGCAGGAATAGGTCACGGTCACTGTCGTGTTCCGGTTTGGAGGGTAAGGTAGCCGGTAAACTTATGCATGTGGCATTAGACCTCGCTACAAGATAGCAACGCACCATTAACATCTTTGGTGTCTATAGGCGATGGTTGACTCTTACCATCAGGAGACCCATCTGCTTGTTTGATATCTTATTATATATAAAAAAAAACGTTCATTACGAATCTTACCCGCCGGACAAAATTATCGATTCGGATCTCTATTACCTATAACCACAGAATACATAATAGTAGAAGTACCATAAGACAAGGAACAAAGCAATGAAGTTTTCCCCGTGTTGGTTCAGGCACCTTTGAAGAATAAACTGCCATTCTGCCATGCAGGTCCTAAGAGACCACCGATTGGCTATACGTGTCACTACCATCGTGACTACTAAGTGGTAGAGTTCCACAATGTCTCGCCTGGGTATTTAGTACCATCGCCTTATTTATTCTTGCCGCAATAGCGTCAATGCTTATCATTGTCGTGTTCCGGTTTCGAGGATAAGATACCCGGTAGATTTATGCATGTGGCATTGCCACGCCGCCACATGGGTAGCCAAACACCATTAACATCTTTGGTGTCTATAGGTTATAATTTCTCTTTTCATCAGAAGAGCCATCTGCTTGTTTGCTATCTTATGATATAAAAGACACTTGACCGGTTTTTATATTATAATATAGTAACAAATACGTGTGGCTATAATATAATAACAAATAAATATGTTCCTATATCAGTGAAACGACTCGTTTTAATTACGAGTAGTATTTTATTACGAGCTAAATCTGTTCACATAGATGTCAAATTACCAAATGTTCAAACAACTTGTGGAACGTTATTGTGATATTAGTTTCTAATGGTTAGTACTACGAATACCGGATGGTTGAGTTTAGGAACCCAGCTTAAGTCAATGTACGATAGCGATAAAAATACAATGTTAGTAACACATATTGGATCAAATCTTATAATCTAAACTGAATAGGAAATATCCACACTAAAACACTAGTAATATCGGATTGCTATAATCAACGATTTGTTGTTCGTAACGAGTCGTTTTATTGATACATGACGGGTTCTAATAATCAATGATCCAATTATAGCAGTAACTATTAGCAAATAATTTAATAATTACGAGGCGTTCCACATGTTGTTTGGACGTTTTGTTATTTATAGGAACAGTGTTAACTTACGCATCGTACAAATGTTATTACTCGTAAGTAAAACGAGTCGTTTTACTAAAATATGAACTGGCCGTAAATCAGTTGGTTTATAATATTAAAAATAATAATATTATTAATAATAATAATATTAAATATTCACGGGACTAATTACACTTACTGATCAAGTAAGCAAATTATTTGCTTGTGATATGGATGTTAGTCAACGATACTAATACATATATAAATATTGAAATATATTTAATAAACATCCAAACCCGGAAATAAAAGCATTTATGCTCATCACATAAATGCTTGTCCCCGTCGGAGATCGAACCCGAGCCCCATCGATTGCGTAGCCAGGGTCGCTAACCACTCGACCAAAGGGGCGGTAAATATAGATATTTTAATCCTGCATAGTAATTTTACACTATTCATTTCGTTTAAATGTCTAAATTTTCAATTTTGTGGTGTAACATTTCATAAACAAACAGTATTATATCAGTACTTTTGGCTGTGATTTTTAGTTTTTACCTTAGTTTAGTTATGTACGATTAATACTACCTTTCTAAAGTTGGACTGTTCACGATATATAAATCCCAAAGGCTGGCAGTGAATATTTTATAACTTTAGCACTCCTTTTAGGTTTTCAAATATAAAACTGAAATTAACACTGATCATTAGTAAAAATAAGGGTACCCTGCTAGGAATTTCAAGAGAAAGATTTATGGCAACTCCTTCGTTACATAAAAACTTTTAAGACATTATAAAAAGTTTTTGATTAAGGTTCTTAGCGTCATAAATTATTTGATGGCTTGATTGGCTTCGAAGGTCGTAGCTCATGCTATAAATTTTCGTTCACTAGCTACCGGTTTTTTTAATTAACACAACTTTATCAATTGCTGAATACGGCTTGCAACTATCGATTTCGTAGGCCTACTTTATAGTAATCTTAACATACCAAATATAACAAATCATTTACTTGGAATAGTATCATTTGTACATATAAAAATAAAAGTTCTGGCTTGCTAACTGACATACACACGCCTAGCCTAAACCCTTGGACCATTCACATTTTTACTGGGTCTGTTCTCACAGGTGATGAGAGGGTGATACGTCAGATAGTGTAATTTTAACAATCATAGGAGAACGAGCTGAAGGAAAATTATGAAATATGCCGGTTTGTAATGACAAAATGTTGTCGCAATTATCTTGAAAAATCTTAAAATAATAGCTAGAACAAGTTTCATGAGCAATTTTTGTTCTACAATTACAAATTTATATGAAAACATTGAATTTTTAGTTCGAGTAATCAGTGCTGCCGGTTTATCACTGGGGTAATTTTCCAAAATTATGGGAAACACATTTCGTATAAGTACGTCTTCGTAAATCGTAATAAAATTGTGCAATAACGTGTAGATATGTATAACATATGTATAATATTCCATCTAAATACCTAAAATAAAAGAAAACTATGAAAATTTAAATTACTAATAAATAAATAAGCAGATAGCACTTCTAAAGGAAAGAAACAACCATCGTCTATAGACACAAAATATGTTTCTAGTGAGACGTTATCCACGTGATGGGATGAGATGGTATTGCCGGATACCTTACCCTCAAACCCATAATACGAAAGTAAAAGGCATTGACGCTTTTGCGGCATGAATCAGTAGACAGCTCTTTTGTGGCAGCTAGGGTGAGACGTTGCAGGACTCTACGAACTAGTATCTCAATGTTAGTGACATGTTGAGCCCATTATTCGCCTTTTAAGAACTGTCTGGCAGAATGGAAGATGGTATATTCTTCAAAGGCGGGACGATTTAACACACTCGTGCCTCGAAGTAGCATATATATTTCTATAAATATATACACATAGGTATATATTTGCGGATTTCACTTCAATTTTATTCAAAGTGAAAAGAAGATGTGGTAAGTATGATGAAGTAAATAAGGAATTTCAAAAGTAGTACACTGGTTCGGCACAAATACATTTTATTAAGGACAAAAAAATCAAGAGTGTTAAATTCTCATTGCCTCACGTAAGGCACGTAAATCTATATATATAAAAATCAATCCCTATTTTCCTTGGTCACGACATCACGGCTGGACCAATTTCGGTATTTTTTTTTGTTGTGTTGTAATTGTAAGGAGAAGGTTCTTATAAAAGAAAATATTAAGAAATTTGCGCGGAAAATTAGAAAATTTAATTATAATTAACCATCATATAAAGTTTAATGCCATTTTGGCTGCATGAAAAGACAATCCCGTAGTCTTATATAAATTACGTGTCACATTGTTTGTCCGCTATGGATTCCTAATATGTAAGGCAAAACAACGTTTGCCGGGTCAGCTAGTAGCAATATAAAACTGAATGGAAATAATCTGAGTCTACTACGTACCACGTTTACTAGGTGGTAGAGTTCTGCATTGTCTCACTCGGGTCTGTTACCACCGCCTTGCCTATTCCTGCCGCAGTAGCGTCAGTGCGTGTTCAGATTTGGAGCATAAGGTAGCCAGTAAACTTATAAATGTGGCATTGAGGACCTCGTCACAAGATAGCAACAATAAATTAACACCTTTGGTATCTATAGACGATGGGTGACTCTTTCCATCAGGAGACCCATTTTCTTGTTTGGTATCTTATGATATAAAAAAAATCAGATGGACTCGTGTTTTTAGGTATACCTCTAGATAAAATTACAATAAGTTAACAAATAAATTTAGTTCGGCAAGTAACTGATGTCAATACTGTAAGAATTATATACTTTAGTTAATTCCACCGCACTATTTCATATATGGGATTTTTCGGTCAAGGAAATTCTGCTGAAATAAAAGCTATATTTGTTTTGTAGAAAAAGCTATAAGACGAACCAATAACCTTTACCCGAGGGTTTCCCTTAAGGGAAAAATTCAAAGAAATTAATATTGTAATTTGTATTTGAGAACCTAAAATAATATGTCCACAGTAAAGAAATTTCTTAGTTTAAAAAAGTGGTAATGTACACTCACTAAATACAAGGAACAAGAACAATCTTGTGGAGCATGCATCTCGTCTACATAGAATAAGTTACGTTAAACTGCCGGATGGTATAACAGATCTATTATCTACCAGTAAACAAATTTAAAAATGTATTAAAACAAAAAAATGTAGGAAAGGATACTGTTTTTTATTTTTTATAATTGTTAAGAAAACGGGAATGTCTGCAATTAATTATTACTAGATGAAAACCCGGCTTCGCTCGGAAGTCTCATAATACACAATCTTATACTAACTTAAATAGTAGACATTAAAAAGTAGCTGTACACTGTAGTGACGTCTTCTTTCAACTATTACGTTGGTTTAATAAAGACAACACTATAATGTTGCTTTTTTTAAATTTCTATTCTTTTATGAACGAAGAAAAATAGAAATGTTGTAATTAAACAGTCATTAACTATTGAAATTGATCGTGCTATGAAAAATTATATAATATAATAATAATATAAGGCAAGATAATCTCGCTAAGTTTCTGTCGCTGGATCAACTCAGTGTAGGGCCTCATTTCGATTTGGTAAATAATAGTAATTCTATGAATGTCAACTCTCCAAAAGTACGTATAAAAGTTAATTTTAATAAATTAAAGATCGGTTTAAATCCTGAATAACCAAAACATCTACTCTCGTATGGAAATAAGCATAATGTATTTATTTACTTACACCTACCTACCAATTTTTCGCATTTGAAATTTAAGTTACATTTCCTGCAAAAACTTCAAGTTCCAAATCGTATAATAATTTATACGCGTTCTTTGTAATTGTATCTATTTAAATTAAAAACGGATATATATTTACTTTAACCTTCACTTTTTATATTGAAAGAAGGGATAACAAAAAGTTAAGGTTGGGCACACCAACCACGCTAGTGTGCGTGGCTTGATTACTGTAAGTACACAAGTGACACTCGTTGACATTTCACACAAGCAGATTTTTCTGAGGACATTTTTAATTGGCAGTTACTTAGGAATACTCTCTCTGGATGTATATACTCAAAGCTCTTCAATAACTTCGAATTATACTGTTTTTAGGTATTTATTTTCACTAATATTATTTCTATTTTATAGCATTCTATTGTATTCATATTTATGTAGTACCACCACAATGTAAAAACATTCATATTACAACAATATAACCTTTTTGATGAGAAATTATTTCTATACATTTTTGTTGTTTAACTGTTACAGTTTTTGAGTAATTGAAAAAAACACTTAAATTTTCTTTTTTTAACTCTTGCCGATTGTTGCCGACTAAAAAATATGTAAAGGTTTATCGTTTTTGTATCGTTAAGTCTACATTCTATCCAAAATGCAAAGAAAGGTGACAAATGATGATTAAAAACTTTATTTTACTGAAGTATATTATAAATTAATTGATAGTTTTAATCTAGATAGTAACATAGCAACCATGAATTGAACCTTGGACTTCAAGATCTAAAACGGAAAACGCAAACCAATAGACAATCTTTGCAGTCTCTTGACTAGATATTAGGTAACTTGAGAAATGTTATCAAGTAATCATCTGTTAAATTCGTCTTGTTAAATTAATTGCTTTAAAGAGTAATTGAAAATAATATTATTCCTTTTAGATGTGAAAGTTTGTGTTTAAGAAATCGACTTTTCCTATTGATAAATGACTATCACTTATTTCTTTCGATTACCAATACCAGTATTAATACATTACCACACGATTCCGAGTTTTTTAACATTAGATAACAAACAAGCACATAATATCATCATAAAATCCTCCTGATGGGAAAAGAAACCATCACCTATTTACACTAAAAATGTCAGGTGCGTTGCTATCCGTGTGGCGGGATAGCAGTGCCACGTGCATAACTTAAGCGACTACACTACTAACTAACCGGAACACGCACATGACAAACGTCAATATTACGGCGGGAATAGGTAAGGCAGTGGTCCCAAAAACCCGGGCGAAGCGTTGCGGAATCACACCATCTAGTTAACACGATAGTAGTAACATGTAAACCCAATCATTCATCGTTTACGGACTGCCTGGCAGAATGGTAGATTATGCATTCTTCAAAGAGAGCCCAAATTAGCACAGGGTAAATGATATTTACCCCATTTTAATTTGGGCTATCTTTATCATATCATAATATGATCTCAACTAGCAATACCCGTGCGAATAATTCGCACAAATTTCAAAATTAAAACCGTCAAATGTCAGCATTGCTATATTGCGTCTTAATGTATGCCTGAATAAATAATTGATTTACAAAAACCAAAGCAGTAATAAATTTGTTAGTTGTTGATGCCATTAGCAATTATCGATAAAATATATAAAATTTATTTAGAGCAATTGTGAGGTTTTCTCTTAAAAGGGAAGCAAACATCTTAACTTTAGTGTAATATATATATATATATATATATATATATATATATATATATATATATATATATATATATATATATATATATATATATATATATATATATATATATATGTATAATATTTTTTGAGGATATGTTATAGAAATATTTAACAAAAATATCTGTATATAAAACTTGTGTTTAAAGCTAAGAAGATAATTTAGATAATATAGTCTAAGATACTATAATAGAACGACATTCGCCAAGCTGGTTAATAGATGAAAAGTAGGTATTTTATATTCAAACTAAATACGTGAGTATCATCACACCTGGTTCGTTTGCGGGGTAGGCAGACTAAAAGTATAAACTTTTAGTTTAGTTTGTCGGTTGGCGAGATAAGTGGTGATCCTCATCACCGCATTTAGCAACATATTAACGATTACTGAATAATTCTAGCGATAACTGGGACCTACAGCTTTACGGGGTCATCCGAGGCACGGGAGTGGAAATACCGAACACGCCAGACACCAAGCTACTACTAAAATTTTAGATTTTCGAGAAAAACCTCGAAAAAACCTCAATAACCGACCCAAGAATCGGTCTCGAAGCCTCATTATCTGAGTCGAATAGGCTATCCCTAGACCACAAAGTAGTCAGGCATTAAATCTGTGAATTAATATATTACAAATGGGTGAACTAAAAAATTTCAGTCCAGAATATTTTTTAAACATTTCACTTTATTTGTTAATAGACAAATTCTATAGCAATCGAAAAAATGAAGCCTATAAAATATGCAAACGCTAGATTGACTACTTTTTTTCCGTCACAACTCTTAGGTAGGCAGGTATACATAAACAAATAAATCGATACTAGTAACGTGCCTACCCAAGAGACGTACTCGTGACGGTAAAAAAAAATAGTCAACGTAACGTTTGCATAATATTCTGTTGCCTTCATACTTTCGATTGTTATGAAATTTATCTATTAACCAAACCAGTGAAATGTTTAAAAATATATATTGTTAATTAATTATGTTCTTGCCTAAAATTTTTTTGTCAACCCATTTGCCCCGTGGGTCGAGTGGTTAACGACCCTAACTACGCAATAGACAGGACCCGGATTTAATCCCCGACGGGGACAAGCATTTGTCTGATGAACATAAATGTTTGTATTTCCGGGTTTGGGTGTTTATTAAATATTCCAGTATTTATATGTGTATTTCTATGTATTAGTATCGTCGACTAACACCCATAACACAAGCAAATAATTTGCTTACTTTGGGGTAAGTGTAATTTGTCCCGTGAATATTTATTTATTTATATTTATTTGCAATATATTTACTGACATATTTTATTGGATACTAGCTGTTGCCAGCGACTTCGTTCGCGCGGACTTCGTTTACTCCGCACTGCTCTTCCCCCGTAGGTGATAGCGTGATAATATGTGGCCTATATGTTAACCCGACCTGTTAGTAATATTCATGCAAATTTTGAAGTAAATCCATGTAGTACTTTTTGAGTTTATCCCGAACATACATACAGACAAACAGACAAAAATTCTAAAAACTATATTTTTGGCTTCAAAATCGATTGTAGATCACGCCCCAAGTATTCTTCTTAAAAAATATTCAATGTACAATTTTGACTTTCCTACGATTTTATTATATATATAGATATAGATAAAATACTTTTTATCCATTAACTAGCTTGGTGAAGGTAATTTTATAGTGGGATTCTATACTAATATAACATTTTTTTACGTTAATGTGACATACGAATCATTTATAAAAGTAAATAACACATTTATTAAGATAACCATCACTCAGTCTGACGATATTTGGTAATGGTCTTATTGTAAACTATGTTTTGTTATTCGCTTCTATAATATTTTTATTTTATATTAAATAAATGACATGTCATACAAAATATATCTTAGTCTTTTAACGTTAGTATAAAGTTACAGTTTTAAAAAAATTATATTTAATTAAATTTTTTAGGTATGTGATATGACGTTTAGAGATTTTTTTTATTATTATTATTATTATGTTTGTATGAAATATGTTAATAAATAAAAACAATATACCTAATAATTTTATAAAACAGCATTGTTGCCCCTACGCTATATTTCTAAACTTTGTACACCCAAAACAAAACAATTACTCTATCCGCTTTACCACAATTCCTCGTCATAAAAATCTAAATTTTTTTTTCTCAAACTTTCGCATATTTTTAAATTTCCCAAAAAAATCCCGTGAAATATCTTACAATACACTTTCACATATCCAAATACTCACAAACACCAAATAAACTTTACAATCAAAGCATAAAAAACCGACAATTTCTATAACTTTGATATATATTTTAATTTTATAAAATGTTCCGAAACATATCCAGCAATAACAAGTTTTACATATCCAAATACATAGAAAGACTAAATAAACATTACCATAACTGGAACCCATGCTCGTCTCACAATCTCACAAAAACATCACTTACCAAGAACATTTACTTTTTTTAGGCTGGAAACTTTATGGGTGTAAGCCACAAAAATAAAAATAAAAACATTTTTTGATTTTATAAAGAAATGGAATACGTACGCACGCGGTCGTAGCACGAACGGTAAACACGACGCCACCCCGAGTGTTCGGGAGGCGAGTCGAGGCGCGAGTGAGTTGCGACAACGCGCGGTCGCCCTTATACCTCCGCCCTCAACCCTCATAAAACCAGTAGGCGGATGTATATAGAGTTATTAATAGTTTATTCTACGTGTTTGATATAATTATACTCATACGGTTAGTCTAGTGGTTAGCTATTCTGACTACACAATCGATGGAGGTATCAGGCACGGTGAAATTAATTTATTGTGGCCGATGTTATCAAATTTGCTCTTGTTCTCGCTGTATTATTGTTCTTAATGTATTCGGCTATTCGGTCCAGTGATTTAGCGTTGGTGTTGACTACATGAGATCCCGAGTTCCATTCCCGTGTCAAACAAATAAAAAAATATGTTTTTTTAGGTTTTTGAAACTTTCCAAAAGGAGGAGGTTATCTATTCACCTGTATGTTTTTTATGTTCGTTACCTCAGAACTCAATCATTTATGAATGAAATTCGGTTGCTGACGTTTTACTGCGTTAAAAAACATTTAAATAATTAATAAAGAAAAATATTGCTGTACCAATATGAAATACAAGATATATCCTAGCACTAGTGTAACTACATGCTTCGACGTAGCCTAACACGCTACGCATATCGTAGCACGCGTAGAACAAGTATTGCTGTATTGCACGCAGGTAATATCAGCTCTATGAAGAGTAAAGTCGGCGCCATTTCTGTCACATCACCGCGGGTTGTCAACAAAATGTTATTAGTCATCATCTACGCCACCGCCCATCTAGGAAAAATTCTCAAACGTAAACAGCATAACTTAAAGCCCTTAGTGAACTCAAAGTAAAATGTACGCGAAATGATACCGTAATCCAAGTACTAATAGTTGAAAATTGTTTAACCGTTTCTCTTATAAAAGCAATAACCTTAGTCGCTATTAAAGAAAATTGAACGTCAGAATCAATTGCACGTTGAATGCAAAATTTAATTTTGCATCTTTCGTCATAGCTTCCTTAGTAGCCTGTATGAGCTTTGTTTTATTAATCCAACTAGCTAACCCGGCAAACGTTGTTTTGCTAAATATATTTATAATAGTATTTCTTTAGTATATAATAGATGTTATTATACATATAAACCTTCATCTTGAATCACTCTATCTATTAAAAAACCGCATCAAAATCCGTTGCGTAATTTTAAAGATCTAAGCATACATATGGATTAGGGACAAACAGCGGCAAATTACTTTGTTTTTTATTATGTAGTGATTATAATTAGCCAAGATTTTTTTTATAGTGGAGAGGGCAAACGAGCAGGGGATGCACCTGATGGTTAGTGTTCACCGCCGCCCATGAATATCTGTAATAGCAGCGATATTGCAGTTGCATTGCCGGCCTTTTAAAATTGAGAACGCTCTTTTCTTGAAAGTCCCCAAGTCATATCGGTTCGATAACACTCTCGCGGTAACTGATTCCACAAAGGAGTAATGCGATGCAAAAAGGGCTGAGAAAAGCGCACGGTTGTGGATTTTCAGACATCGAAGTGAGAACGGAAATTTAAATTTTGTCGCGAATGCCAATGGTGGAATTTAGCGACTGGAATTATTTCGAACAACTCGTCGGAACACTCCTCGTGATAAATACGGTAAAAGATGTAGAGACAAGATAGAATGAATGAATGAATGAATGATAACTCTTTATTGTGCAGATAATTACAGTAAAAATACATGCTTAGTACAAATAATTGAAAGACAATTTAAAGAAAGTACACAAAGGCGGTCTTATCGCCAAAGAGCGATCTCTACCAGACAACCTTTGTTGATAAGAGCAACATTTTAAGGTAGAGTAGACAAATTAAATAAAAATATAAATAGTCCCGGATTCGATTCCCAGGTCAGGCAACTTAAAAAAAGTGTTTTTCAATTTTCTGATAAACCAGTTGTCTGGGATTGGAAAGTGCCCGGTTGGCGATAGGCTTACCACCTATCATATTTGTGGGACCAAGTATCTTCGACTAATCGTGGGTGCACTTGTTCTCCCACCACCTCTGCTTACCCCTTCGGGGATACGGGCGTGAAAATACATTTTTTCTTAATCGATATTACATGTACGCTAGAAATTATATATAAAATATTAAAATTAAAAAATAAAGTGCCTAAAGGTTAGTTTTAACATTTAATAAAGAAGCAATTAATATTCATTTAATTATTTTTATTAAGAAACGCTATTTCTTTAATCTTATTCAGTTAAAGCGGTTATGTTTTGGATTTAAATTACTAAGAAACAACGTGATTGTATGTTTTAATATTAAAAAACTGCATCAAAATCTGTTGCGTAGTTTTAAAGATCTAAGCATACATAGGGATTAGGGACAGACAACGGAAAACTACTTTGTTTTATACTATGTAGTGAGTACATTAATATTATAGTTATTAATGGTTTAAAAATTGCTTTATTAATTTACAAATTATTTTAAATAAGTTTTTAATTAACAAATTATTACTAAGCTTAATAGTAAACTTTAAAATCAAGAGTATTGACTTCGTAACGTCTATTTAAAAAATCAAGCGTTACGTGGCTATCGCCAACCGAAACGAAATAATCATAAATTAACATACTTTGACATAATGTTTGTGATTCTCGAGCGAAGGTTGATGAAGATACCAAGTCCGTGCGAGATATTTCAATACTCTGTCTAGTAAATTAAAGGGTAATTGGTTTTCCTAAAACCACTTTAACGATTTATCAAATTCATTTAGAAAATATTTTAGCTTCATACATTTCTGACAGTTTCAATTAACGCGACATAAATTTAACATCAAACACTATTTTCATATAGGCAAATCGGCTATAATATATGTTGTAAAAACATAAGGCATAAATTTTCAATAATGATATCATTAACACTTGCATTTTGCATACTTTAAAGAAGAATAAGTAATATTTGTTAGTGTCATATTTCCACAGTAAAATCGGCTATGATATATGATGTGAAACATAAGGCATACATTTTCAATAATTATATAATTAACGCTTGCACGTTGCATACTTAAAGAAAAATAAGTATTATTTATCAGTATCATATTTCCACAGTGAAATCGGCTATGATATATTATGATGTAAAAACATAAGGCATAATTTTTTAATAATTAACACATTAACGCTTGCAATTTGCATACCTTAAAGAAGAATAAGTAATATTTGTCAGTATGGACTATCTTAAGAGTCTGTATGGGCTCTTATGAGTGATCTAGACTGAATTCATTAGTCTTTTCGGTTCAGATCATGAAGTTCGATCCCCGGGTTGAGCAATAGCGAAGGTTTTTTTGAGATTTCGGTCCCAGTTATCACCAATCGTTAGCAGCTATGAAAATTATAACTTATTACGCCAACCATCAAACTAGATTAATACCAAGTTCAATTAAAACATCTACTACAAGAGTGGTGAATCCTTTACGGGGTAGGCAGGGAGAACCGAGTGCCATACATCACGAGCCTTGCAGGCTTGTCTCGCTTCCTCAACATTCATCACTCTCTTCATACACACACGCCGGTTGCGAAGACTCTTGACACCACCTTCGGACAGTACTCGATCAATCTGATCGTAGTATGTCAGTCTTGGTCTTCCCCGGTACCTTCCACATTCGCATTGTATATGTGTTTTGTTACCCTTTCATCTACCATTCTTTCTACATGTCCGAACCAACGGAGCATGCCCTTTCTCATCTTTACACCGACACTTTCTTTCAAACCTAACCTCTCTCTCACTTCGACATTACGAACCCGGTCCGCGAGTGTCACACCACATATTTTTCTTAGCGACCTCATCTCGACCGCGTTGATTATACTTTTATGCCCTTTCTGACATATCCAACTCTCACTTCCATACAATAGCGTTGGGATAAGCACATGATTATGCAGGGCTAGACGGGCACCCTGACTTAAAATTGTGCTATTAAGTAATCTCCCTAACGCTCCATTCACTCTGTTCCCTGCACACACTCTTCTTTCAACATCAGCGGTGTATCTTCCATCCCTGCTAAAAGCACATCCAAGATATACAATCACTTGTTCCAGCACTACATCATCGACCACAACTTTTACATCCGTTCTGGTTGCTTCTCTTTCAAATACTAAAACTTTAGTTTTCTTCGCATTCAAATGTAAGCCCATACTCTTAAAATCCTCATTCATAACTGTGACCAGTAATTGCATCTCAGATGGAGTTGAGCCTAGAAGTACGAGTACAGCGTCATCTGCATAAAGCAAGCAGTTCACCACTAGATCACTCATGCGCATTCCCACATTCAATGACCTCAATCTTTGGAGAAGAGAATCTTTTATTCAATTTTATTAATTAGAATTACTTAGTATTAGTAATAGATTATATGAAATAGCACATACATAGTTATTTCTATATCAAAATATAGTAAACAAGGTAATGGTTCTACTGACGGAAAGGGATAATCATCACCTATAGACATCCAAAGATGTTCTTAGTGCGTCGTTATCCATGTTTGGAGATGGCAATATAACATGCAAAAATACAGGCTATCTTACATTATGTTGGATGTTTCAATGGATGGATGGATAGATGGATGTTTGTTACCCAATCATGCAAAAACTTTTTGATGAACGACAGGAAGAAGATAACCTGAAATTGCACAGAAGCTACTTTTTGTTGGCAATATTTTACACAAACATACATAAAATGAGTACATGAGGCCATCAATTTCTAAATTATTGTGTGAATATAAAGCTGAAGTATTAATTCTTTACTAATTATTAAAATCTTATAGAATCTTTAGAATTGTTAATTATTTAACATAGAATTTGACCGCTCCGTTGGTCGAGTGGTTAGCGACCCTGACTACGCAATCAACGGGGCTCGGGTTCGATCCCCGACGGGGACAAGCATTTGTGTGATGAGCATAAATGTTTGTATTTCCGGGTTTGGGTGTTTATTATGTATGTAAAAGTATTTATATATGTATTTCTATGTATTAGCATCGTTGACTAACACCCATAACACAAGCAAATAATTTGCTTATTTTGGGGTTAGATCAATAAGTGTAATTTGTCCCGTGAATATTTATTTATTATTTATTTATAATTAGATGGTATTCGAATAAAATAAAACACTATAAAAAGGTCTGTCAGATATGTTTTCGAAGCATTCGTGTTTGTGAAATTGACAAATGAAGTTGCTTAATATACAATAATAAAGTGTAATAAGTTCTGTATTTTGTATTTAATATAATTCGATATTCCGTTATTTGATGTTTAAATTAATAAACTTTATACCTTTTACCAAGTGGAGCGAACATTTTCATCGCGGAAAAATGATGAGTTGTTCCTACGGGATTCACCAAAACCTTTTATAATGCAACGGGCTGCGCGGTACAACTAGTATGAAATACCGAAGCGCGTCAGATATGTTCAGGCAATCAATCGTCTTTTAAAAACTACCTGGCAGGAAAGCAGACGGTCTGATCTTTATATATGCCTAAGTTAAAGATATAAACGAAATATAAAACACACAACCATTGATATAAAAATCCAAGATGCACAGTCCCGAACAAAACTGACACTTAACTTACACTTAACTTAACTGACACTTTTACTTGTGTGAAACTATCCCTAATTTCACACAAGTAGTTATAGATATGCAAAAATATATACTAGACACTTTTACTATCCCACTTGTACATCAATTTCACTTTACATTACTTTAGTTATAAATTAGTGCAATATAATTGTAAATTAAAATTTCCCACATTGTTGGGCAAAATTGATAAGGCTGACAACACCTGGGAGCGATATTTAAGCTTACCCTTTTAAAATCAATATTTACGTTTGTTTATATTCCACAACAGTCAATAATAATCAGTTAAGTATATTACATCCTGAAGATGCTTTAAAAAGTGAAACCGGTCGATAAAAAAAAAAAAAAAAAAGTAAAGTGAAATTGATGTACAAGTGGGATAGTAAAAGTGTCTAGTAACAATGGAATTTCACCAAGTGCCGACGATGGAAAGTATAGAATACAAAAATATATATTTTTGCATATTCAACCTTAAGCGTCATACTTATAGTTGTTTTTACAAAGCAATGTACAAAACGTAACAAAATTGACAGTATCGCAATCGACGTGATTCTATTTGAAATGAGCGCACAATTTAAAATATTGCGCTCATTTTTAGAAGAAGTTTTTGAGACACTGATTGTGTATCTTGTGTTTTGTATATCAATGCACACAACCATACTTACATGCAAAAAAAACTTCCAAGAAAGATTTATATGGCTCCATCCAATGTTACGAAAGTCTGACGATTGATACGAGCTATTATATCTCATATCGGTAAAGGAAAATAACTAAAGAAAAATGAACTTGCTGCTGCTTGCTGAGAACGCATATACAAAGTAGCTTATGAAAGGCAGGCAAAAATTAAATCATGACCTTGGACATCAGGCATTTTTGTAAGGTCTCGCCCAAGCTCAGCGCACAATTAAAAAATGTAATTAAAACTATTAAGTTATATTTATCAGAAGAAACATCGTTAAAATGATTGCCAGCTAATTTTAGCAACCATATAAATAATATATTTCTCATATTGGTCATGAACAATGGAATACAACTATCTGCCTGATGATGATGATGAATTATGAAAAACTAAACATGTAATAATAATCATGACTACTAAACGCAAGGTCTTGTAGAGTACATAAAATTATGATAAAAGTTCAATTCAATATTAAGCAATGGCAAAATTATTTCGTTTTAATTATTCTTGAAAATATCATTTTAAATATTTGTCAGCTGCTTTATTAATAACTCGCTAAATAAATAATTGGAAATACTAATTCGCATTCAAAGTTGTAAAAGTAGCATTCGTTCTGACGTATTTTATTTGTGTTCAGGAAGTTTAATTAAATTCATTTTGTTTATCCTTCCTTTTACTTATTCAAATAGCTGACACTTATCCCTCTTTATGCGTTCAATTTCCAGTTGTACTAGCATTTCCCAAATTTAACCTTGAAGCCTTTCTTTTTTGGCGATTTCGCCATTTTTAATAAAGTATGTCAAGGTTTAAAAACCTTGACATACTTTAGTAAAAATGGCCAAAATATTTAATCATCCACAATATAACAATATATTTTGGCTCCAATCATGAAATCGGTATTTAAATTTTTGAATCAGATAAGATGAAAAAATAGTCTAGAACATATTCTATTCACTAGTTTTATAGCACATATGTAAACCATGTTTAAATTGATATGCCTTTCAAGGAAATTTCTTAGGCTGCTAGGTAGCTTGTATTTCCACCCATAAATACAAACTAATAGTACTTATCTATGAAATAAAATCATTCCAGGGGTATTTATAAAACATTGGCTTCTTATTAGCCATGATAAAATAGCACAATCTTTTTATGATGTATCTACAAACATTTGACACTTGCAAGGAGAGCTCAATTTTCCCTATGTTGGTCCCGGGCACCTTTGAAGAATAGTCCAACTGCTGTTCTGCCAGGCAGGTCGTAAAAGACGGTCAGATTGGCTATGCGAGTTACTACCATCATCACTACTAGATGAAATCGGAGACATCGTCACGAGAACTACACAGCGCGGCTTTAAGGTAAGTAGCCATATTCCTCCGCATTTACCATAATATATCTGTGTAGTATCATATTACTCGAAAACCAGGACCAGCTATCCCAGCCTAGCTTTAAGCCACTACAATAAGATAGCAAACAAGCAGATGGGTCTCTTAATGAAAAGAGTCCGCCCCCTTGGTCAAGTGTTTAGTGATCCTGGTTACGCAATTGACGGGGCTCGAGTTCAATTCCCGACAGGGACAAACATTTGTGTGATCAGCATAGATATTTGTATTTATGGGTTTGGGTGTTTATTATACATGTTTCGTTATCTATATATGTATTTCTATGTATTTAAATCGTTGACTAACACCCATATCACAAGCAAATAATTTGCTAACATTGTGGTCAGATTAATTCGTGTAATTTGTTAAGGGATATTTATTATTTTATCATAGACACCAAAGATGTAATGGTACGTTGCTATCTTGTGGTGAGGTCTAATACCACATGCATAAGTTTACCGGCTACCTTACCCTCCACACCGGAACACGACAGTGAGAGTTTATTTCAATTATAAGTACTATAATTCTGTATTTCTGTGTGTAAAGCAAGCTACACTGACAAACTAAAAAATTGTCTTGAAAGGCGTATCCATTTAATCTGTTGTTGTATCTATTATTTCAATATACAGAACGCCGGAAATAGTATTTTTTGATTATTAAAGTTCCTTGGAAGAATGTTTTTAGGTATACTGAAAAATTAATCCAAGAAACTAAACAATAGACAACGGAAAATAAATTATCAATGAGGTTTTAATTTTTTCACTTACTATCTATTACTACGTCGACCGACACAATGGTATCATAAAAGATAAGGAGTCGTACGTGACAATGCTGCATTTAACGTTAGAAAACAATTACAAAGGCTGTTTCAAGTTTTGCATGATATAACAACGGTTAGTTTGTATGAAATTATATTTTATTTTTATTTTAAGTAAAAACACTTATTTTACAATTAAGAAGTATTTATATGGACTAGTGGAAGCCATGTATAAAATTAATTTATATATATTCCGAGTATTGTTTTAAAAGCCTTGTGCATAAAAAACATGCATGTGGCATTAGACCTTGCCACAAGATAGCAACGCACCATTATAGGCGATTGTTGACTCTTTCCATCAGAAGACCCATTTGCTTGTTTGCTATCTTATGATATTAAAAAAAACCTAAATATAGTAACCTAAATATACATTTATATATATTAAATATAATTTAAGGTAGTTAAAAGTGATTGTTATTATTTAATTCCAATATTATTAATTAATTGGGTTCCAAAATTCTGTTTATTTATTCTGAAATAATCAAATAAAGAAGCCTCTAGAAAGTTTGGCAAATTTGATTACCAGAAGTGATTTTAATTAACTAAAAAATAGAATATGAAAACCGATTCCGATTAAACGACAAGGATGAAACTCGCTGCTCCAGTCTACTTCTATTCACGGAACTACATAAAAAGTCGGAGTTCCTTATCCAAGTGTTATCAAATGCGATTATTTAAATGCAAGCCTATGTTTATTTTCATAATTTTTAAAATACTTCTCCCTTTTCAATTTATCGATACTATCGATCATTGTCATTGATTAAATAACATAATAATCGATTTAGAATCGATTCTGTAGGCGGCCATATTAATTGTAATAAGACAAGGAGGGGAGACTCTGACAGGCGAGATCGCGCGCGGTCGTGTGTTCAAATATCTGCTAGGTTCAGAACAGTTCGTGTGAACATGAATTTAAATTAAATCTGTAAAAGTGTTGTGTTTCATTGAATCGTAATACAAGGTAAAATAAAGCCAAACACTATATCTCTAGTAGTCACAATAGTAGTGACACTATTTTCTTTCTTTCACTTTTACCTAGCTGGCAAAAGATAAACTCGGGCAAATCCTTTAGAAACCTGCAACTTGACGAGTAAACTAAGCCAATGTTTTCTCAAGTAGTAGCATACGTGCTCTTGGGAATACCTGGTGTTACATAAAGGGGTACGCACGGTTGTCTATTAAATTAATTAACATGATTAATTTAATCAGCAAAAACTATCGACACAAACAACAATCACCGAAATATATTTTGATTTCCAGCTCGCTTGAGAATCTCTTTTTTTGTAAACTGCGTTTTACAAAATACCAATTAGGATTTTAAATGACCTTTGAGTAGGGCCCTTACTGTTACTTTCAAGTAATTCTAAATAAAGCCTCAGTCTAAATCAACTGTTAACATACATGATGTTTGGGGCTTATGAATACGCGAGTTTGAGTTAGCTTTTGAAGGTGTTTCAAGAAAAAACTATTTGGGAACCACTAACCGAGGCTATATTTTAAAAAGATCATACACTAATTATTCCCGAATGAAGCCTACAGCTTTAGCAGGAATATGAGCAAAAAAGAACTTTTAAGTGGCGTCGCTAAATTATTATCCCTATATTAATCTTAATTCTAAAGGATGTGGATTTCGTGACCTATTTTGGAGTTTATAGTGAACGTGACTGTGTGATATCACATTTCTGTCGTCGTGAAATTACTGCGTATACTTTATTCCTTGCTAAAATTCATATCAAATATTAGCAGTTACTCGCGACTTCGTTCGCATGACTAAAATCATTACTTCCCTTTACTCAGTCGCGAAAAGAGTAGCCTCTGTTATTGTTGGATATTATAGCTTTCTAAAGGTGAAAGAATTTTGAAAATCGTAATCAAACTAACAAATAAAAAATTAATAGTGAGTGTTATTAAATATTTATTTGATATTAAACTTTTATTGTCATTTTTAGTTTATATAATATTTAATCTTATAATATTATTATAAGATTATGGACAGTTGTCTCAAAAATAAACATTTTTATTTTAATATTCTTATTTTTATCTCAACATTTTCATTAAATCCATATCTTCTTCACACTTCATGAATACGAAAGCGTTTTCACGAGTGTTACGCAATATATTTTCCGAAGTGGTATCATCTCGACTACGTTAATTCTTATTGTATGCTCTTAAAGTGAGATTAGCAGATATCATATCTACTACTCTCATCTCCGTGCAATAATTGGATAAGCACATAATTATGCAAATCAAAAGAAGCACTCTAACTTAACATTGTCACATGAGTAGATAAGTGCGCTTGATATAATTTTCCTTTCCCTTCATTTGCGTGCGTCAGAACCATGAGTGTACATACTTCTCAGATAGGTTAATTTTATTGGAGACTAGCTGTTGCCAGCGACTTCGTCCGCGAGGACTTCGTTTACTCCGCGTGATAATATGTAGCCTATATGTTGACCCGATCTGTTAGTAATATTCATGCAAATTTTGAAGTAAATCCATGCAGTACTTTTTGAGTTTACCCCGGACATACAGACAAACAGACAAAAATTCTAATAACTATATTTTTGGCTTCGATATCGATTGTAGATCACACCCCAAGTATTCTTTTTAAAAATATTCAATGAACAGTTTTGACTTTCCTACGATTTTGTTATATGTATAGATATATCGTATGCGTATCGTATCATAGCTACTGCTATTAACTGAAGACTGGCTTATGTTAAGATAATAAAATTAATCAAATTAAAAGATGTCGTTTATTTTTTTTTCTCGTTATTGTATCAAAATGTCATAATCCATACTAATATTATAAATGTGAAAGTAACTCTGTCTGTCTGTCTGTCTGTCTGTCTGTCTGTCTGTCTGTCTGTCTGTTACGCTTTCACGGCCAAACCACTGAACCGATTTGGATAAAATTTAGTACAAATATAGTTTGAGACCCAAGAAAGGACATAGGATAGTTCTTATCCCGGAAATCCCACGGGAACAGGAACTATGCGGGTTTTTATTTTAGATTTTTTTCCACGCGAACGAAGTCGCGGGCACAGCTAGCCTAATATATGTTTCCGCAGGCACACAAGAGGTACCACATCTACATAAAATTATATCACAGTATACACATTGGTTTCTCGGACACCGACGTCACCCGCCATCCTGAAGTCAGGACGGCGGGTGTACCTATTTTTTGATATATTTGTATGCGCAGCTACATAGATTTACGTAAGGAGGAGAGGTACGTAAAGGTACACAGATGGTACAATATATTTTATATATATAAAAACCAATCCCTATTTTCCGTGGTCTCGACATCACGCGTGAATGGCTGGACCGATTTTGCTAATTCTTTTTTGTTGTGTTTGTAACTATCAGGAGAAGGTTCTTATACAAGAAAATATTAAGAAAATTGTGCGGAAACTATATATTATTATCACTATATAGTACAAAACAAAGTCGCTTTCCACTGGCTGTCTTTATGTTTACATCTTTAAAACTACGCAACGGATTTTGATGCGGTTTTCAATAGAGTGTTTCAAGAGGAAGGTTTATATGTAGATATAATAACATTTTATTGCAAAACAACATTTGCAGGGTCCAAGTCTGCAATAAAATTAACCTAATCTGAGAAGTACACCAGCAATCCTGACGCACACCTCATTTGCCTTGTTTTTTAATGTCATAAGATAGCAAAAAAGCAGATGGTTCTCCTGATGGAAAGAGAAAATCTTGTTTATAGAAACAAAGGTGTTAATGGTACTTTATTATACATGGGGCGAGATGGCAATTCCAAATGCATAAGTCTACCGGCTATCTTTCCCTTCAAACCGGAACACGACAATGACAAACACGCTATTGCGGCGGGAATAGGTACGGCTGTGGTTCCAAATACCCAAGCGAGTCGTTGCGAAACTCTACCACATAGTAATCACGATGGTAGTGACAAGTATAGCCAATCGATCGCCTTTTACGACCTTCCTAGCACAACGGTAGATGGTCTCTTCTTCAAAGGAATGCGGATCATCACGGGAGAAATTTTCTGCAAAGACTCTTTTTATAGGTATATGTGGTTTGCTAGCCATCCTAAGTAAAATTATTTTATCCTAAATAAACAGCTTATACAGTTATTTCAAAAGTCAATATCAATCACAGTGTTATTTTTTTTATAGTATAAAATAGCAAACAAGCAGATGGGTCTCCTGATGGAAAGGGTAAACCATCGCCTATAGACACCAAAGGTGTTAATGGTGCGTTGCTATGTTGTGACGAGGTCCCATGCCACATGCATAAGTTTACTGGCTACCTTACCCTTCAAACAGGAATACGGCAGTGACAAGCATTGACGCCATTGCGGCAAGACTAGGTAAGGCGGTGGTACCAGACCCGGGCGAGACTATGCAGAACTCTACCATCTAGTAGCCACGATGCTAACGGTATTGACGACCCTACTGGACTTACGCCCTTGATTGACGGCCTTACTAGTTACTATTCTTTTAAATACACACTTAGATTTTCTTCGCATTCATTTGAAAATCCATATATTTTATACCGTTTTTCATAACTGCTACCCGAGTTTGTAGCTCCGATAAAAGAGAGCCTAAAAGCATAGCATCATCGGTATATTTACTTTGAACGGCCTTAACCTTTGAAAGCACTTATCCAGATACAGAATAATCCAGCAGGTTTAAAGTATACAGCTCTGTTTGAGACCAATATTAATATCAAACAGAGTATTATATTGTGGCTCACTTACACTAGGGAAATATCTAGGGAAACATCCCAACGTTATTTCGACCGCGTTAATTCTGCTTTGATTCCCTTTTTAATATACCGAGATTGAGCTTTATCAACCACGACCCTCAGATAAAATATACATATTTTAAAGAGTGGAATAAATCAGTAGATAAAGGTTTATCGGTATTTTATCTGTTGCAATTTGGAGAGTGCGCTGCGGAATTGTACGACTTAATTCCGCCATCCCCGTTTTTCTATCGATCGTCAAGGCGCACAGATTTTACCATATCGTGGACGTTCCACGTAACCAGACAAAGCGGTTCAACTCGACATTCTTCATTCGAACCGCAAAGGACTGGAAAATGCTTCCTGAGTCTGTGTCCTCCAACGAGTACAATCTGGGGATTTTCAAGAGAAGAGTGAACAGGTACATTCTAGGGAAACGCGTTCCATCTTAGGCCGCATCTTACCTTACCATCAGGCGAGATCGAGGTCAAGTGCTTCCCTATCGATAATACAAAAAAGGGATAAGGTACAAATCCATCCAGACAGATATAAGAAAACCACCTTTGTTTGATAAATCCAACCTTACTCGGGATATAGTTGTCCTTGCGTTCAGATTGGGATCAGGTCACTTGCCCTTTAACACCTTTTATTACTTAATACATCATAAAACAACCCCTCTATGTGAGGTATGCAAAGATAAGGAGAATTTAACTCATTTGTTGTGTGTGACATAACAGAGCAATAAAGGAATAGTTTACACATGCTAAAATCGTCTAATGTAGGAGAAATCAACTCGATTCTTAGCTTGCCTTTGTCAAATCAAGCCAAAATCATACATAGATATCTTCACGTAAAAGCCGAAGGACTAATCATATCGGCATATGTATCCATATCCATACTTCCATACTAATATTATAAATGCGAAAATCTGTCTATCTGTCTGTCACGCTTTCACGGCTAAACCGCTGGACCGGTTTTCATGAAATTTAGCATGGATATATTTCAAGATCCGGGGTCAAACATAGGCTAATTTTTTTATAATAATATACTGGCGGGCGAAGCTGCGCGGGTCAGATAATAATAATATAATTACCTTTTCCATTTCATGTATTCCCCAATAAGGCCGGCATAGTTACTAGGTGAACTGAGGCCTCTCTAAAATTATAGATTAAAAAAAATATCTAAAATCCATTTTGACTACTAACCTTTCAAACATTAGTACTGTGGTATTCAAAAATAGAAAACCTACGTACAGGACTGTGTTTCTCCTCCAATATGCTTGCAAAACTGGTCTTAATAATAATGTCTATATAATTATGAAATGTATCTGACAAATTCTCATCAAAGCATAATTTTGAGGTCTTTAGTTTTAAATTAGATTATAGAAAACTATGAAGAAATTTTTAAATTATTTGAGTACCTAGTAGTGCATACGCGCGGGCAACTGTCTACTATAGTCGCGCTTCCTAACCGAACAGAATACACTGCACTCCAACCAATTGGGAAACATAAGGCAGCATTACATTAACTATTATCCACGAAATTTTATTGGCAGAATTACGTAGTTTGTAGTCAGGAAATGATAAAAATATTGTAGGTATTAAACAAACTATTGCCTGCAATTTCGTTGACGTGTCCTAAAACATTGCTTCATTTCGCTCAATCAAGTAAAAAAGCAAGCAGCAGCAATTGATTCTTATATATAAAAATCAATTGTTGTTCGTTAGTCTCGCTAAAACTCAAGAACAGCTGAACTGATTTGGTTAATTTTGGTTTTGAATTAATTGTTGAAGTCCAGGGAAGGTTTAAAAGGTGAGAAAATATAGAAAAAAAAAATTAGCTATAAAGGCAGAACAACGTTTGCCGGGTCAGCCGGCAGAGCAGGCAGGCAGAGATGGATTTAATAACACATACCATTGTCAGCCAGTAAAACTTAAACGAGAACAGTATTTACGATGGGTTGCACAGAAAAACTTATTATCGTTATATAATATCAATATTTTATCTCCCTCACCTCTCGTTCCCACCACTGTAACTTCTGTAAACCAGAATCAACAGCGGCAACCTTCCTGATAACCTCTGAGTTGCGAGCTCAGGGTGCCCTGGGGGAAAAGCTAAGCTGTCTTGGAACCCGCATCGAATTTAATCAGAAGAGTATAGGAGGAGTAGGAAAATACATCCAGTTTCCCTCCCTTTACAGCAGGAGACAGCGTAAGATAAAGCAAAAACTGCTAAGAAATGAGGCGTTTACAATCAGGTTAAGCCTGATTGCTATTGCACCACGGTAGTTTAGGTATTTGAGGACCTACGAAAATGGCCTACTTAATTCTGCTTCCAGTAGTATGTATGACAAAATCGCTTGAAGGTACGGAAATTCCCACGTGTTGCTACAAGGTCGAAATAGTAGATTACCCCGGATATACATCGTATACTATCAAGCATTTGGCTACGTTCATTTTGCCAGAGATTACACTCCCAAAGAATATGATGTGCAGTTTGTTCATATTTACAGTTTATGGTGGAACATTCGCAAAATGGAGAAGGAACTAATTTGAACGAGAATAATTTAGCTTTAAAATTACCATGACTAGTAAGGAACTGTGCAACACAATGATCTATTTCTATCCACGTTTTACTTAATCGTTCCCGGACGCAGGGGAAAAAGTTATATAAATGCCGTCCTTTAGTTGAGCAGCACCAACGCGACTGCTATTCATTTATTAATTCATTAGTAACATCCATCACGGGATTAAAGAGGCGACGTATTTTTGTTTGAGCTTGCGGATTAATAAATTCTGGGCTAGTAAAGTTTTTAGAATTATAGTACATTGAGGACCGACGCTGAATTTCTAAATCTAATGGAAATACACCTGATAAAACGGGTAAAGCTTCAGAGCTTACAGTGCGATATGCTTTACACAGAAATATTAAAGCCAAACGCTGATTTTGAAGTAATTTACGCCGGGTCGCGCCACTTGTAACTTTATCAGCCCATGCTGAACATGCATAAGTAATACAACCTAAATAAGTTGCGTTATAAATTATCTTTAAAGTGTTAAAGGTTAAACCCCACGTTGAGGTAGATATGCCGGCAAAGGACAAGTAATTCCGTTTAGATTTTTCACTGATGTAGTTAATATGATTTATAAAAGTATAATTTTTCACTAAAACTAAACCTAAATATGTTACGGACTCCTTTCTCTTTACTGTGCTATTATTTAGTTTTATACTAGAAGACGATAGAAGCAAACCTTTTAGTATTAAGTAGAACGTTTTATGAGGCGCAAATTTTAAATGCTTTCTGAATCCCCAGTTGGATATTAAATTAAGACTAGTATAAGCCAGTGACTCTATCTGTGCTCGTGTGTTTCTTGTATTATATTTTATCACTTATAGTCTGGTCAACAAGTGCTTTTTTGGTCAACTTTTTTCAGCAGTCTCCGAAAATTATGATTGAGGTGTCATTCGATTCGGAATGGCATCTAGATAGTTTTCAAAAAACAATAAAGTTCCGCAAATAAAAATTACAAAAGTAATTAACAATTAACTAAAAATAAAAAGGGGGGTTTAGTTTTTTGCAAATATCTCATAAACTAATAAAGATTTTTCAAATTTGAAAAAAGATTCAGAAAGAGGAGGAAATTTCCTAACAAAAGTTCCGATTCTCGGAATTGTAGGACTAATATTTATAATTTTCCCAGAGGGTTGAAAATACGCCCGAAAACGGGTACTCCGGCTTGCGCAAGCCACGCCTCCTTCGGACCTTTAATGAATAAATATTATTTAAACTTATTAAATATGAAAATTAAAATTTGAAAAAATTCAGGTGCCTACAGGACAGATCAATAAACAATAATCCGTGGTTAAAAAATTTTTATCGCGATTTTTCAATAAGTTATCCATTAATTAATTAACAATTTTTTGTAGCACGAACATTAACATTGCAAGTGCGATAATTGTTAAACTATTAATCTAGGATTTTTTTTCTTTCGTGGAGCTATTTTTCAAAGGTCTTAGAATAGATTCCCGTTGGAAAAATTAAAAAAATGTAAATTTTCATTTTGTAATTAACAGTTTACTAAGGTGAAAAATTATAAAGCTTTATTAAACATTGAAAAAAAATTTTTTTTCATAATATTATTATTGATCCGTTTTCTCATGATCAGAAGCTACTTAAAAATGATTTTTTATAATTTTTATCTCCTATTGTTTAAAAAAATGTTATAAACAAATGCGTTGTTTATGAGATAATTTAAAAAATTTTTTCGATAACATAATCTTTGATGATAATTATGATTTTTTTTAAAAAAACCGTTTCTTAAAAAAAATTTTTTATTGCTAAAAACGCATTTGTTGATTAACAATTATTTTCTCCCACTTCTAATTAACATTAAGGAACCATTTTTTTTTAAATCATTATTTATTTTTCTTTTTGATATAAAAAAAAATATTTAATTTTTCATTGTTTATGTAATAAACAATTTGTTATAAACAAATAAATTTTTACCTTTTATTTTTTTTTCTTATTTTACTTAATGTCACAAAAACTGACATGTTTTTTTTTAATTTTTTTACTATTTTTTTTTTATTTTTAAATATTCGTTGTCTGTAATTTCGTCATTCTTGCCTGGTTTTTCATCCTTAAAATTATTATAATTTATAAACTAATGGAGATATGATGAAAACACCTAAGACTTATTTATTCTTTATCTAGTATAGTCTTTATTAGTTAAAGAATAAATAAGTCTTGGGTGTTTTCATCATATCTCCATTAGTTTATAAATTATAATAATTTTAAGGATGAAAAACCAGGCAAAAATGACGAAATTACAGACAATGAATATTTAAAAATTAAAAAAAATAGTAAAAAAAATTAAAAAGAAAAAATAAATCATGTCAGTTTTTGTGACATTAAGTAAAATAAGAAACAAAAATAAAAGGTAAAAATTTATTCGTTTATAACAAATTGTTTATTACATAAACAATGAAAAATTAAATATTTTTTTTTATATCAAAAAGAAAAATAAATAATGATTTTAAAAAAAGTGGTTCCTTAATGTTAATTAGAAGTGGGAGAAAATAATTGTTAATCAACAAATGCGTTTTTAGCAATAAAAAATTTTTTTTAAGAAACGTTTTTTTTTAAAAAAAATCATAATTATCATCAAATATTATGTTATCGAAAAAATTTTTTAAATTATCTCATAAACAACGCATTTGTTTATAACATTTTTTTAAACAATAGGAGATAAAAATTATAAAAAATCATTTTTAAGTAGCTTCTGCTCATGAGAAAACGGATCAATAATAATATTATGAAAAAAAAAAATTTTTTCAATGTTTAATAAAGCTTTATAATTTTTCACCTTAGTAAACTGTTAATTACAAAATGAAAATTTACAATTTTTTAATTTTTCCACCGGGAATCTATTCTAAGACCTTTGAAAAATAGCTCCACGAAAGAAAAAAAATCCTAGATTAATAGTTTAACAATTTTCGTACTTGCAATGTTAATGTTCGTGCTACAAAAAATTGTTAATTAATTAATGGATAAGTTATTGAAAAATCGCGATAAAAATTTTTTGACCACGGATTATTGTTTATTGATCTGTCCTGTAGGCACCTGAATTTTTTAAAATTTTAATTTTCATATTTAATAAGTTTAAATAATATTTATTCATTAAAGGTCCGAAGGAGGCGTGGCTTGCGCAAGCCGGAGTACCCGTTTTCGGGCGTATTTTCAACCCTCTGGGAAAATTATAAATATTAGTCCTACAATTCCGGGAATCAGAACTTTTGTTAGGAAATTTCCTCCTCTTTCTGAATCTTTTTTTCAAATTTGAAAATCTTTATTAGTTTATGAGATATTTGCAAAAAACTAAACCCCCCTTTTTATTTTTAGTTAATTGTTAATAACTTTTGTAATTTTTATTCATTCATTTCATTGTTTCTCGAAAACTATCTAGATGCCATTCCGAATCGAATGACACCTCAATCATAATTTTCGGAGACTGCTGAAAAAAGTTGACCAAAAAAGCACTTGTTGACCAGACTATTATACACTTATACTTTTTCACATTAAGGGAATTATAATTTACTAGCCGCAGCGTGCAGCCCGCTGCATTATAAAAATTTGGTGAATCCCGCGGGATCACCTAATTTTTCCGGGATAAAAAGTAGCCTGTGTACTATTCCAGCTCATCATCTACTGTATGCCAAACTTCATTCAAAACCGTTTAGTAGTTTTTGCGTGATTGAGTAACAAACATCGACCCATCCAAAAATACAAACTTTCGCATTTTTTAATATTAATATAGATTCCCAACCGGTTTTGCTTACACAAGCATTATTAGAATATTTACAGTTACCAGTTAGTAGGTTTTTTTATAAGACAGCAAACAAGCAGATGGGTCTCCTGATGAAAAAAGCCAACCATCGCCTATAGACACCAAAGATGTTAATGGTGCGTTGCTATCTTGTGGCGAGTTCTAATGCCACATGCATGAGTTTAGCGGGTATCTTACCCTTCAAACAGTGACAAGCACTGACGCTATTGCAGCAGGAATAGGTTAGGCGGTGGTACCAGACCCGGGCGAGACAATGACACCTAGTAGCCACAATGGTAGTGACTCGTATAGCCAATTGGTCGCCTTTTACGACATGCCTGGCAGAAACACAGTTGGCCTATTCTTCAAAGGAGCCCTGGACCAACACGGGGAAAAGGTACCTATAAATACCCTGATGATGTTGGTGTAAGCGAAACCGGTTGGAAATAAATCATAATTCCCTTATTGTAAAAAATATAGAATAAAAATAAATTTCACCAAGGGCCGATGATGGAATGTATAGAATATAATATATAGTATCAATATAATGTATTAATTCATATTATAATTTAATAAAACGTGATGTTATAATATTATAACACACTTATATCAAGTAATAAAACATACATAATTCTATTATACCATGGTATAAAAGAATTATGTATGTTTTATTATTGGGTACACATAGTGCCAAGGTATACTGCAGTTATACCTTGGCACTATGTGTACCTGCTACCTAAGCAAACAGGCTCTCTTTAAGTATTATTCAACTATGTAGTTCGAGTATTGCGCTCAATACGCCACTGCCGGCTATTCAACATGAAATTAATCGCATACCGCCATTAAGCCGCTGTTAAGCGTTATTGGCGGCAAAAAAATTTTGACGAAAATAGTAAGAATCTGTGGCAATAATTCTGAATATACTGAGTGTGATATTAGTGATAGAATAGTACTTCTAGTACTACTAGTAGTAATACAAATGTAATACTTTCCATCGGAGAATTTTTAAAATCAGAAGTGTTTATGGTTATACAGAAATAATTTATTTATACGCCATAACTAAGTAATATTTATATAAAATCATTAAAATAAGCATTTCTTTTTTTTTCAAGTAAAATAGGTATTTACCGCCCCGTTGGTCGAGTGGTTAGCGACCCTAACTACGCGATCAACGGAGCTCGGGTTCGATCCCCGACGGGGACAAGCATTTGTGTGATGAGCATAAATGTTTGTATTTCCGGGTTTGGGTGTTTATTAAATATATTCTTGTATTTATGTATTTCTATGTATTAGTATCGTTGATTAACACCCTGACACAAGCAAAATAATTTGCTTACTTTAGGGTTAGATCAGTGAGTGTAATTTGTCCCGTGAATATTTATTTATTTATTATTTCTGCGCTTATGTATATGCACTGTATATGGCTGTATATGGTCTCATCGCTAAACAGCGATTTCTTCCAGGTAACCAGGGGTAATAGGATTTATAGCAGTATTACAATATTGTACAAATTATAATACAAATTTGATATACTTATATAAATATTAAACATAGAGAAATAAGTTCCACAACATTTAACTTATCGTTTTTGGTGCAAAGGTTGGCCATCGCGATTTAACGCGGTAACGCGGCGAGTGTCATGGGCACTTTTGCGCCGGGAATGATCCAGGTTGGATTAAATAGCTAGTATTAAGGTTTGACAACGAGAATATATGAATTTTGAGACAATTTTGTAATTAATTTACTTACACAAAGAGTATTCAAATCTTTCCTTTTTATGTATAACTGAATAGAGAATCAGTAAGAACCAAAAACAAAAAACATAAAACAAAGCTTATAAGCTAATAACAGTATTATTATTAGACGTTGGATATGCTTGAGAAATGCCGGAATCTTTGGAAACATACCTAACGATGTTTACCTTTCCCGAGATAATAAAATTCTTCACGCCTTATAAATATTGAGAGCAGTTGAGGATTGGAAAAAATGTCTTAATCTTATTTTGTTTCAGAGCTTTCCGTATTCTTAATCTACGTGAATTTATCAATCACTTGCTCCTCCACGCAGCTTTGCCTGCGAGTAAATTAACATGTCATCAAAGTCAGTTCAGTCATAAAAAAACCGGCCAAATTTGAGTCGATCTCGCGCACGAAGGGTCCCATAAATGACCATCCCATCATCCAATCATCATCGTCCCATCATCTCTAAAAAACGGCAAAAAATCCCGTTTGTTGTACGGGAGCGTAAATATTTATTTTATTTTTATTATTTATTTTTAAAGTAAATAAAGAACTAAATATTCTCTGAATGTTTCAAGTGTTGCGACTTTTTGTCGTTATTAAGATCGAGAAAAATGCATAAAATCACGGTTATTGTACAACAGTATAAAATAAATATTTAAGGGTGGCTCTCCCCCTTAATTATTTGTTTTATTTTGTTTTTAGTATGAGTCATTCCATATGAAATCGTCTGAAAAAAAATAAAATTGTTGCCGTCTCATTTTAGATTTTGGTGTAACTTTGAGAAACTCTTCTCTAGGGTCCCAAAGAACAAAATTTACACGAATTTGATTTTTACAAGCGCTTGTTTTCGCCTATTTAAATAAAGACTTTTAAAAATCGATATTTTGAAAGCTTATCAACTTTTACTGTGAAATTTTTCTGTTTGAAGCTATCTGCATGATCAAGATGGAATTCACAGTGGGAAAGATAGTAGTTTAAGGGTAAATGAAGATAATTGGCTCGGACGAGTCCTTTAAATATAAGCAGCGTGCTGAAAATGAGTGTTTTTTAGTCATTTTTCGTGAATTTCAATCAACTCTAGCGTCTTAGCTGTTGAGAATTAAAAACTCATGCTCCGCGAGAATTAAGTATATATATCATAGACAAAATTCAGCCACAAGTTGACTTGAGCTGCCCATTCTTCATAGAAGAAAACTTTGCTCGAAATTTTGAAATTAAAAAAAATTCCAATATTCAGGTTATGACACGAGCTTGTTGACTGCGCGATAAAAATCTGATACTCACAGAATCTATTGTTCTTACCTCCAACTTTAAACGACTACATCACTTGTTTTGTTATTTTCATTTTTAGTGCATGTGCGAGCCGTTTCTTTTATAGCAAAAATCAACTCAATTTTTTTTAAAATAACTAGTAGTGTTTATCTCAATTTTTTGTCTATAAAAATTCTGTCTTCACAACAGGATTTTTATATATTTTCATGCATGCGTATAGAGATAAGCTTATTTTCAATATTTGACTGCATTGCATTGAAAAGTAAGTGAGAATAGACGTAAATTGAAACGAAAAATTAGAAATATTATTAATTATTAACAATATAAGTATATTGTATAAGTATAAGAAATTTTTAAGTATAAAATAATTGTATAAGTATAAGAAAAAAATTAGATATTTATAGTTGTTTCTGATGGTAAGTAATTTTAATCCATTTGTAAAAACGTCCAGATTTTTGCTGTAAAAAAAACGGCTCGCACATGCACTAAAAATGAAAATAACAAAACAAGTGATGTAGTCGTTTAAAGTTGAAGGTAAGAACAATAGTTTCTGTGAGTATCAGATTTTTATCGCGCAGTCAACACGCTCGTTTCATAACCTAAAAATTGGATTTTTTTTTAAATTTCAAAACTTCGAGCAAAGTTTTCTTCTATGAAGAGTGGGCAGCTCAAGTCAACTTGTGGCTGAATTTTGTCTATGATATATATACTTAATTCTCGCGGAGCATGAGTTTTTAATTCTCAACAGCTAAGACGCTAGAGTTGATTGAAATTCACGAAAAATGACTAAAAAACACTCATTTTCACCACGCTGCTTATATTTAAAGGACTCGTCCGAGCCAATTATCTTCATTTACCCTTAAACTACTATCTTTCCCACTGTGAATTCCATCTTGATCATGCAGATAGCTTCAAACAGAAAAATTTCACAGTAAAAGTTGATAAGCCTTAAAAATATCGATTTTTAAAAGTCTTTATTTAAATAGGCGAAAACAAGCGCTTGTAAAAATCAAACTCGTGTAAATTTTGTTCTTTGGGACCCTAGAGAAGAGTTTCTCAAAGTTACACCAAAATCTAAAATGAGTCGACTTTGCTGATTAGACGATTTTAGATGGAATGACTAATTTGTTGTTACAGCGGCAACAGAAATACATCATTTGTGAAAATTTCAACTCTGTTTATCACGGTTCATGAGATACAGTCTGGTGACAGACGGACAAACAGACAGACAGATAGACGGACAGCAAAGTCTTAGTAATAGCGCCCGTTTTATCCTTTGGATACGGAACCGCAAAAAAGGACAAACTCTACTATTTGTAGTACAATAACGGTCGAACTATTTAAATATAATTTTATTATTTAGCATGTAAATATTATTTCTTAGGTTGATAGGGAGTTTATACATTTTTCTTAGAAATAATAAATATAGACTACGTAACCCGTAAAAGAATTGTCATGATTCTTTAATTAACTTTAATATTGTTAAATTTATAAACTAACTGTATGCAGCTCGATACATTATTTATAATGTTAGTTTTGGTGAATCCCGTTAGCTATAGATAGAGATAACTCATTTTTCGGGATAAAAAGTAGCCTTTATGCTCTTCTAGGTTATCATCTATCTTTGTGCAAAATTTCATTTAAATCTATTCAGTAGATTTGGCGTGATTGAGTAAGAAACATTCATTCATCCATACATCCAAACATCCAAACTTTCGCATTTATAACATTAATATAAATAACGAAAAATTTGGTTGTTTTAATTTAATTTTACTATTTTTTTCAGTATTTATAAATAATTATTTCACTACATTCATTTTACCAACTTTTGTTACCAACAAATAGAAACATCATTACGTCACGGTATTTGACCTTTCGATAGAAATAACGAGAAAATTGACGTCAATCTAAAATTGTATAAAATTAATAAAATGTCGTCTGGAAATTCAATTTATTAAGTCTTATTCTTTTTGGATTTCTTATTATACTCACCGTAGATGTTATTCAAGTTTAGAATAATTTCATGGTTGGGTCAGTTAGTAATTGGTTTAGTAATCTTAAAAAAATTAAACATAAATTAATTGGGCGCGACTGGTATTAAACCAGTGACATTTTTTATTAAAAGATAGCCAACAAACCATCCGCTTGTTTGCTATCTTTTGATAAAAAATCTCTTGATGGAAAGCTAAGACCGTCGCCTATAAATACCAGAGATGTCAATGGCGAGTTGCTATCCGCGTGGTGGTGTGTTAATTCCATATGCATAAGTTTGCCTTGCTACTTTACCTTCTAAACCAGAACATGATAGTGATAAGAAAAGACCAACTGCCGTACAGCCAGGTGGGTTGTAAAAGGCAACTGATTGCCTCGTGTACGTGTCGCTATTTTCGTGACTATTAAATGGTAGAGTTTCGCAACGTCTCGCCCGGGTATTTGGTACCATCGCCTTACCTATTCCTGCCGATATAGCTTTAAAGTTTGTCATTGTTATATTACGGTTTTGACAGTAAGGTGGCCGGTAGATATAGCATATGACATTGCCATCCCGCCACAAAGGTAGCAAAGCAACATTAACATATTTGGTGTCTCTAGGCGTTGTTATTTCTTTACATCAGGAGAGCCATCTGCTAATGATATAAAAAATTTCATTAGATAACAAACGACGGTTGTCCTACTGAGCTCAAAAAACAAAAACTATACCTAAGCATAGATCTTTAAACTTAAAGAGTCCAAAAATCTGAAGTTTTTGAAATGATAGTATTTTAATTTTCGAAAATATGTGTATTTTTAAAAATGACCGATTTTGACTAACTGAGTGGCATTCAAAGCAATTCTGGAGCTCTAAATTGTTTATCAGCTATAAAGCTAATAAGTTAACCAATTCATTGCGGGTGACACGACATTTGTGCTATGATTTTTTTTAACGTATGGCGTATGACACGGGAGTCGTGTCATTTTTAAATCAATTGTATCTCCTTCAAATTGCATTTTAAAAGGTTCTGCCCTGAATAAAACCTTTATAATTTCCGTAAATCCTTTAGAAACGAAGCCTGAAGGCTTCGTTTCTGAATATTCTTTGAAATGGAAAAATTTCGGGGTTGTCAATCTTTTTTAAGTTGCATTAACATTGAAAAACGAAAAAAAAATATAACAACAATTTAACGTTAATTTATTGATATTAGTATCTTCATGCCCGTATTCCTAAAGAGGTAGGCAAAAGTACAACCAGCACTGGTTATTGGGTTGGGTTTGGTTGCATACCCACGATTAGCAGAGCATACTGAGTCCCACAATGTGATTGATATTAACTCAAATTGTTTTGTTTTGTAGGTATTAAATACCATAAAATCTAATTCAAACTTGAATAAAATCACGTCGTGAGCGTGACCTTAACGATGGTAGAGTGGTGCAGCGACTTGATCGGTGGGTACGGATACTACCGTCTTACCTATTCCTACCGCCATAATGTCACCACAAAACGCTACATATGGAACGGACATCTAAACCAAAAAACACATCTATTTAATGTATTTATTTTTCTTTTATTTTACAAAAGGTTTGCAGCATCTGAATAAAAAAATTATTGACCTTCCAGTTTCAGGAAAACATTTAGTAAATCTACTCAAAAACCACTCAAAACAACCTAATCTTCTGTTAACACCCATGGTTTAGTTTCAACAGAATTAATAAGTTTATACACATGTAAGACGATGATAAATCTTTATATACATGGCTGATGACACGGTAGCCGTGTCATCAACTTCTATGACGTTTGTGTTCCAAATCAGTTTCAGTTTCACAACGTTTCGTCTGGTATTTGGTACCATCTCTTTACCTATTCCTGCCGTAATAGCAGCATTGATTATCACTGTCATGTTTTGTTTTGGAGGGAAAGTTCTAATCTTAACTATACTAAAACTTATACACGTGGCATTACTATCTTAAAGTATACTTATAAATGTGGCATTTCCATCTTGGCACACCGATAGCAACTACCATTAACATCTTTGATGCCTATAGGCGACGGTTTATCATTACGATAAACCGTTGCCTATAGGCACCGATAGCAACATACCATTAACATCTTTGATGCCTATAGGGGACGGTTTATCATTACGATAAACCGTTGCCTATAGGCACCGATAGCAACATACCATTAACATCTTTGATGCCTATAGGCGACGGTTTATCATTACGATAAACCATCGTCTATATGCATCAAAGATGATAATGGTATGTTGCTATCGGTGTGCCAAGATGGTAATGCCACTTTTATAAGTATACTGTAAGATCAGGCAAGGGTTTTTGTTCCATTAAAATTACAGCCGAATTCCGAAACTCATTTTTGAGATGTTGGTTGAAAACTAAAAAATGCATTAAAAAGGCAATTGAAAACTCGTGAAAATGTCTTTTTAATGTTAACTTTATTGAAGGGTAAGTCATAATGTTTAATGGACTACTTGAATTGAATAATGGCTTTAGAGATCAGACATTCATGACAGCTGACACAGACAGATTTAGCTATAAAATACAAAATCTGAAAGAATTTAACTTCCGTCATAAAGTCCTCATCTATAGTACAACATAAATCTGTAATAATATATTGTGTTTATTTTTTGTCAAACTTTGTTTTAATGGCATTCATTTTACCATTTTGAATAAGTTTTCACCGTTTTAAAGATTGAGCATGAGATTAGGTCTGGCAGTAGTTCATTTTGGAAATATATTAAAAATAGCGTAGACATCTCTCTCCCAGTGACTTCACGATGTCGGATTCGGAAATGTTCAATGAATTTGCTGCTCGTTTTATTAGTGTATTTCTTGAGGATGAGCCTAATCTATGTGTACAGGATATACTACGAGTTGAGAGGAGCGGACGTAATTCATATAGAGTTGAGGTGAACAGCGTTTCTAATTATGATATCCGATTGGCATTTAAACGATTGAAATCTAAACGGTCAAATGGAGCAGACAATATTCTTCTTTTCTAGCCAAAGATTGTTCAAATGTGAATTGACTTCACGAGGTTGGATTTGGAAATGGTCAATGAATTTGCTGCTCGTTTTATTAGTGTATTTCTTGAGGATGAGCCTAATCTATGTGTACAGGATATACTACGAGTTGAGAGGAGCGGACGTAATTCATGTAGAGTTGAGGTGAACAGCGTTTCTAATTATGATATCCGATTGGCATTTAAACGATTGAAATCTAAACGGTCAAATGGAGCAGACAATATTCTTCTTTTCTAGCCAAAGATTGTTCAAATGTGAATTGACTTCACGAGGTTGGATTCGGAAATGGTCAATGAATTTGCTGCTCGTTTTATTAGTGTATTTCTTGAGGATGAGCCTAATCTATGTGTACAGGATATACTACAAGTTGAGAGGAGCGGACGTAATTCATGTAGAGTTGAGGTGAACAGCGTTTCTAATTATGATATCCGATTGACATTTAAACGATTGAAATCTAAACGGTCAAATGGACCAGTAATTATTCTCCCTTTTCTAGCCAAAGATTGTTCAAATGTGTTGTTGGATCCTTTACTTTTTACCCTCGAAACCAAAAACTAATATTTACGATAGTAATGACGTGTTCACCTTATCGATTGCTTTATACGATCTGTCAGCAGAAAGACAGATACTTTATTCTTTAAACGGAAACAAACTCAAGTAAATGTTCAATGAAAAAAAAGCCTTCCCGTTCATCAATAGCGTTATTTAGCTTAATAAGCTTAATAAAATAATTTATGTGTTATTAAAAAAGTATAATCACGCCCAGTTCCCTTGCGAGGTAGGCAGAGTAAATCGAATTCACGAATTCACTTTCCAGTTCACCACGATTCATCAGTTTGTCGGATGGCGATAGGTGTAGTGATCCCATTTCTACACATTATCGACCTGATAACGATTATGGACTATTATTACATTTAGTTTCTTGCAAAACAAAATATTTGATCGTACTTTTAAATTTTTTTAAAATTAATATTTTGATTTGGGAAACATGACTATATTTCTAATTTTAAAATATGTAACATAAAAAAATAATACATGAATATAACTGATATTTCGTGACGCTACAGTATAGCGAAATTTTTGCCGACCTTCTTTATTCCGTATTTATTCTATTAATACCTACCTACTCGTCTATCTGGCACCAATCTAGCTATTAGAGAGTTATGAGCTAAAAGAATTTTATCAAACACAGAAAGAAATCGTTGAATGCATAGATTATATTTTCAAAGATATTTGACAAATAATTGCGCGTATCATGGATAAATTTAGTGATTCTAGGTCAGCTCCGCTATTTTTCCATTAAAATAGCGCTTCTCCTCTGTTAAATTAAATCTAGCTTGAACGTGCTGTTATTTCGATAACGCGTCGAAATATGTGCTCGCACGAAGTCTGTAAATTTGAAAACCTGGTTCATATTTCGGTCCCAGAATAGCGATGCTTTTAGGTATTCATGTCATGAAAATTTACCGACAAAGTGACTGCTGAACTTGTCATGAAATTTTAGCAGTGAAGTTTGTTGTTAAATAACATAATAATTTAATTTTTAGCCAAACTACGCATACTGTTTTTAAATATAAAATAAATAATCATTTTTTTAAATCATAATATAGCAAACAATCAAAAACAAAAAAATAATATGGAAAGAGTAACCATCGCCTATAGAGACCAAATATGTTAATGATGCGTTGCTATCCGTGTGTTGAGATGGCAATGCCACATGCACAATTCCATCAGCTACCTTACTCTCCAAATCGGAACACGTCAATGACAAGCATTGACGATCTCCAAATATAAGGACGATAATCATTTATATTGAATTATGAAAATACAGTTTCGCGCGACCGGTTTTGCAATGGCGTGCTAGCGCTAGAGAGGGTGTAACTCTATTCTTTTAGGTATAAAATATTCCTTTAAAATTAAAAAAAAAAATTAATTTAGAAACAAAAAATCTAACAATATTTTTTAAAAAAAGTTGTAAATTAACAAATTTTTTTTGGTGCTTTATCATTTTATTGAAATCGACAAACCTTACTTACAATGATATTTAAAAGGATAATATGAATCAAACTTGTTTGTTAATTATGACTTTTATAGTAAACATAAAATGAAATATCCAATTATTATTGTTAAGATTTTTTTTAAGTTTCGCGATGTTTCTTGTTTCATCTATGAGATTGGCTGACTTAGAAAAAAAAACACGAACATATAAACTAATTGAGTGTGTGTGTCGAACTCGCATATTATCATTTATGTTAACTATAAAAAATCATAATAAACAATTTTTATATACTTTTTTAATATTATCTTAAAGGCTAGTCAAAAAACCTATTGTAAACGATTATTTAAACTTGGGCATGAGTTTCAATTAAGACACGGCGCCGAAAAATTATTTAAATAATAATAGCTTTTTAAAAAATCGATCGATTTTTTTTTCAAATGAGACTTGTGTTTCTAAATTTTCTACATTATATGATATTTTTTTAGCTTTTAAAATAAATATTGTATTTCCAAAAAAAATATTTTCGAGTAAGACTCTCACTAGTGCTGAAGCGCACATACAGTATTGGCTGCGCCGGATTCTATTTACAACATTTAATACAAAATATTGGTTATTGGCCTTGAATTTGGGGAGTCAACATTAACTGATTTATATTTTAACTCTTTTCCCAAAATCCAGATCCATAATATCGAGAAACATGCTCCTGGCTCCTGTACCCGTGTTGAGCGGGTTAAAAAAACTCGATACCTAGGGATTGTTATGGAGAGCTCCGAATGATTTACAGAATTACCCTTGAACGATGTAACTGTACATAGAAATCACTGTTCACCGTTCATCGATACAAAAAAAATTTTAAACCGATACCTTTTTCTACCGATAGCTTGGTTCGCCGAAAGAATGTTAAAAATAATTAATGTTTCACCGATACTACTATGTGCAGATAAAGCGATTCGAACAACCGGAAAAATATACCAAGAAACATAAATAAAACGAACAAAATATGTAAGTGTTGCTTTTAAAAAACTGATCAGTATATATTAATATTATAAATGTGAAAGTTTGAGTTTTTGGATGGATGGATGTTTGTTACTCAATCACGCAAAAACTACTGAACGATTTTAAGTGAACCAAGTAAAAGTATCCAGTATTTTTGGAATGATTTTAATATTTCTTGAGCATCATTTTTTTCTGTTTATGTTAGATTTGATTTTTTTAACGTGAGTTGTCGTCTTAAATTATATGTTTCACCACAGTTTTAATAATGCTTTTGATTTAATATGATAGGATAACAAAAAAGTAGATGATTCGTCTATTAGAACATAAATACCAAATATTTTTTATTATTTTTTCATTATTTTAGCCTCCAGCGGAACATGAGAGTGATAAGCACCGACGGTATTGTGGCCCCAGTGACCAACAAGCTGAATTTTTGCGAATAACTTCGTTTTGGCGCGACGCCCATCTTTTATTTCTTCAAAAAAATTCGTTTTGGGTAACTAATAAAGCTTCAAACACGTCTATTTGGTGAATGAAAAATATTGATTAATTGTAAATTCTTATGAGAATAATGTTTCTTAAACTAAATAACAATTAAATTTTTCACTTTAATTGCTTGATTATTTTATGAAAAATACGATAATATTTTTTTCTCACGCAATTGGTAGTTTTTTAGACGAGTTATTCACTCTAAAGATATCGACGTTTTGAAATTTTAAAACTAAATAATAAGAAGCTATTTTTTTACTAATGCTTGTAAATTGTTACTATAATTCACGGATCACTTTGTCCCATATGTAAAGTGGAATTTATTTAGTATGACACTAAAAATCAAAGCATATTGGATGTGACCAAAAAGATATGAAAATACTTTACATAATGGTTTACTATCTGCTTTTCACACTTAACGTTATTCAAATTTAACGTTTCAATGCTTTTTCGTTAGTTACCCTTCGTCACATTCTTGTTGACAAGGCCCCTTTCATCCCTTAAAAGATTTTGTGATGTGGTAAATTTGACTCTAACACATTCAACGATAGTTTCTTTTGACGTATCATTAAGATACTGACTAAGAAATAACCAAAATGGAAATTATAGATTAAATTATAGTGCCATGTTTTTGAATATCATCAAAACTCAACTCCTTTTTGCTCCACTAGGTTGCTTGTTAAATGCAAGATGAGACCTATACGTGACACTAACATTGTGAGTTGTGACTACTTACTTAGTGGTAGAATTCTGCGAAGTCTTGACTGGGTTTGTTATCACCACCTTATCTATTCCTACCGCAATAGCGCCAATGCTTATAATTGTCATGTTCCGGTTTGGAGGGTAAAGTAGCCGGTAGATTTATGAATGGAAATTGGCATCCCGCCACAAGGATTGAAGCGCACCATTAATTTTGGTGTCTATAACCTACAGTTTCTGTTCCCATTAGGAGAACTATCTACTTCTTTGCTATCTAATTTTTTTTACCACCCCGTTGGTCAAGTGGTTAGCAACCCTGTCAACGACGGGGATCGGGTTCAATCCCCGACGGGGACAAGCATTTGTGTGATGAGCATAAATGTTTGTATTTCCGGGTTTGGGTGTTTATTAAATACGTGTATATTCTAGTATTTATATATGTATTTCTATGTATTAGTATCGTTGACTAACACCCATAACTCAAGCAAATAATTAGCTTACTTTGGGGTTAGATCAGTAAATGTAATTTGTCTTGTGAATGTCTAATGATATAAAACATATTTAAAAACAACAATTAAGAAACCGTTTAAAAAAACCAATCCAAATCTGTCAGTGGTTAAGAGCTTTTTTTTACATACACACATATTGAGCAAAATTTTCCCCCAATTTTTTGCGTCACGGGCATTGATATAAAAAACCCTAGATGCACAGTTCCGAACAAAACTGACACTCTAAAGTGTCCCTAATTTCATTTAAGTAGTTATAGATATGGCAAAAGCATATGTCTTTGCATATCCAACCTTAAGTGCAAGACTTATAGTTGTTTTTACAAAGCAATGTACGAAAAGAAATAAAATTGACAGTGTCGCGACCGACGCGATTCTATTTGAAATGAGCGCACAATTTAAAATTGTGTGCTCATTTTTGGAGGACGTTTTTGACGCACTGATTGTGTATCTTGGGTTTTTTATATCAATGGTCACGGGTTAAAATAGACCTATTTCAAGCGTAAGTAAATGTGGAGATTAAGCCAGTTTTTTTCAAATATTTTTAGATAGCAAACAAGCAAATGGCCCCTTCTGATGAAAAAAGACAACCATCTCCCATAGACACCAAAGATGTTAATGGTGCGTTGTTATCTGTTTGGTGGAGTGTTAATGCCACATGCATAAGTTTACTGGCTACTTTACGCTCCAAACTGCAAAACGAAAGTGATAATAAGCATTGACATTTGACTGTTTCGGCAGGAATAGATAAAGTGGTGGTACCAGACACGAGCGAAACGTTGCAAAACTCTACCATCTAGTAGTCACGATGATAGTGACATATCTAGCCAATCCCCATGTTGGTTCCGAGCTTCTTTAAAGAATAGACCAACTGCCGTTCTGCCAGGCAGTTGAAAAGGCGACCGATTGGCTATGCGAGTCACTACCATCGTGGCTGCTAGGTGGTAGAGTTCTGCATTGTCTCGCCCGGGTCTGGTACCACCGCCTTGCCTATTCCTGTCGCAATAACGTCAGTGCTTGTCACTGTCGTGTTCCGGTTTGGAGGATAAGGTAGCCGGTAAACTTATGCATGTGGCATTAGACCTCGCCACAAGATAGCAACGCGCTATTAACACCTTTGGTGTCTATAGGCGATGGTTGACTCTTTCCATCAAAAGACCCATCTGCTTGTTTGCTATCTTATAACATAAAAAAAAAGCTTGTTACCAAATTCCTGACGATACGTTGCGCAGCTCTACCACCTAGTAGCTACGATGGTAGTGACACGTATGGTCAATCGTTCGCCTTTTACGATTTGCCTGACAGAATGACAGATGATTTTGGTTTATTTTTCAAAGGGGACTCGGAACAACACGGGGAAAAGTTTTAGGTTCGTCATTAAAATATTATCCTAACGTAAATGTTTTCTTAAACCTCGGATCAAATAAAAAATACATTCCCGCGGACTGCTGCTGCTGGAAAACTGCTATGTTTTCATGCGTGTAAACTGTATATAGTTGGTATATTTACTTACGTCTATTTATGTTTATTATATTATACATTTTATTTATCGCCTTTGAGGTCTAGTAGTCCGGTGTCGGCGTTGACCACATGATGAATGAGTTATGAGGTGGCTCAGATCATCTATGTTCATGACAATGCTCGCACGCACACCGTTCGTATTGTAAATGAGTGGTTCATCCGGCATGGTGTTTTATCGTGGTAATTTCCTGGCCAGCAAAATTTTCAGAATTAAACTCCGATAGAAAATCTATGGGTTTAATGGTTCAGCGATGGGAAAATAAAAATGAAAGGACAAAAGAGGCTATAGAACACCACTACCGAATTATTTGGGAAGATACAAGAGGGTCAGATCTATGTTGTAGGTTCCATAAGAAATAGATTACAATGTGTCATTGACGCTAATGGTGGCTATATCCGTTATTAATATATTAAATTTTTTTGTTTGTAGCTTTTATAGAAATTTGCTTGTTTATTTGGCTAGTTGTCAATTCAATATTTATGATTTTTTTGAGTTAATCTTCCTTTTTAGTTCCATTTCAATTGTGCATTATACCTATTATGATAAATGATACGCCATCAAGGGCCTCGAATAATTTTCAAATTAGCAGTAAACGTTAAATCTATTAAAGAGACCCCAGCGGCAATAGTCCACCCACTTCCCCATACACTTTCACCTACGTCAGTAGCAAAGACAGCACACATAAATTATGTACTCAACACACGTTTCTCTTCGTAACCGAAGCATTTTCAGCAGAGTCGAAAACACGTCACTCTAGAAAGAGTGACATACAATATAAGACTTGTTGGAAATTTTGCAAGTTAAATACTTTAGTTTCGCGTTTCTTGTTTTTCATTTTCATTTTTCAACTTTGCGTACTATAAATTCCGTTGAATATAATTTTAGGTAAAATTCCACATCACATTAAATTCATTCAATTTCATTTTTGCTTAAATACTAAAAAATATTTAAAATCTAGAAATCTACACTCATATAGAAATGTTTGTTCCTATCGGGAAACTCATAGCATAATTATAAATACATATAATTAGCCTTAATAATTAATATTGTAACATTACAATAATTAAGGTTATTTTGAAATTTAAAAATAACGTTATGTTTAAGCCAAACAATGGAACATTTCAAGGCTATTAAATATTGCATCTAACCGCTAAATCTGTCAGTGTCAGCTGTCATGAATGTCTGATCTCTAAAGCCATTATTCAATTCCAATAGTCCATTAAATATTATTGGCTTCCCTTCAATAAAGTTAAAATTTCAAAGATATTTTCATGAGCTTTAGAAAAGGGGTATAAAATTGCTTTATTGATGAGTTCATTATTTTTATTTTTAGGTTTGCTAAAAATCGCGAAACGATGAAACAATCCTACGCTCGCGTAACACAAGATAAGTTAGAAAAGTGTGGTCATCCGTAATGGTGGTTAATATAACGTTATATAACGTTAACGTTATATAATAGCGCGCTATGTATACTCAACGTAAAGCGTACGCTATTTAGATTCGCATTCGGCACTATAACATAACGCCACGCCATATACCTAGCGGCTAACGTAGACCGTAGTTAAACTTTATAACATACGAAGTTACGAACTATGCAATCTAACGAGTAACGTGTAAGTCTTTAGACGTTAGACGTTATAACATAGCTTATAGCTCTATACGCTCAGTCACCGCGTGTTAGCGCTCGCCATATAACGTTGTGATGAGTCACGCGCTATCTCGGTGGACTCACGCGATCAGAGTTCAGAGTCAGTTACACGTTATAATATAGTTTATAACGTTACGCGCTAGAAAAATATAGTTTAAAATCTAATCTATAACGCGCTATCATAAAATAGTTTATTGGAACAATACTAGTCATCCGTGTGTGTAGTGAAGTAGTGAAGTACTGGTATTTTTTTCGGTTGTAAATTTTGTGAACACAACACAACAGTCGTAAGCTCTAACGCAACTTCGGCTTTGAAATGCAAGACAGTGGCAACGTGACGTATCAGAACTCTACCATTTAGCAACAGAATATTGCAGAAGTCTCGAGAAACTTTTGGTCTTTATAGAACTGCCTAGCAAGAAGACAGATGGTCTTCTTTTCCAAACAAACCCGAAACCTAAAATAATAATGTTTATTGGTTAATGATCGTCCCGTTTGTCGAGTGGTTAGCAAACCTACTTTTTGTGTTGTGGGATGAGCATACATACGTGTAATTTCTGGGTTTGGGTGTTTATTATGTATATAACAGTATTTATATATTTGTTTCTATATATTTCAGCTACCTTTCCCCTATCTTCCCGCTGCTTTCTAACCTGAAAACTTAAAACACCCATAACACAAACAAAAAATTTGCTAACTTTGGGGTTAGATCAATTCGTGTAATTTGTTCAGCGATATTTATTATGATTACTTAATAATCATATGTTAACATTAGAAACTTGTTGCATTTTCTTCCTTGTAATTCTGCTGCTTATTTGTACTTATTTACGAAACATGCCTTAAATTTGTGAGTGTCTTTGCCTAGTGACCATTGCCACCATTGCTAAACTTTCGAGTCCTTTAAAAATGTGTTTTAGAACATTTTATAAGCTAATTACAGCTAATTTATAAGTTTTCCATAAGGAAATTGCATTTTTTTTTCCTTTTTTTTTATTTAAGTTCAATTACATAATTAATTTATTTCTTATTAGTCTTATTTTCTGTATACAATAAAGTGATAAATAATATTTAACGTAAGTGCGCGTAAGTCAGCGCTCATTATGTCTCATCCATTATCACGTATTACGTCGTACGCGATAGTACGCAAATTCTATAACAGCATTAATAACCTGTATATACGTTGTTAATAATAGCACGATAATATTTGATAGCAATTACGTTGACTATTATCTCCATAATAAGTCAAGACATCCACATCCTTTAGAATTTAGATTAATATCGGGAATTGGGATGTAAGCTGGAGTTATTTTGTTATCCAAATTATACCTACTCCTAACACCAGCAACCCGCTGTGTGATGAATTTGTTTGTGAATCCAGTACAATTCACTTTTTGGAACATCATGTTTATACATGTGTATGTAACCAATAAAAAAGATTATATTATGTATCTACACATTTCAGTATAGTCTTTTACTAGTCAAGCTGTGTAGCTTGACTAGTAAAATACTGTACTGAAGGGTGTTCAGTACTAGATTCTGATACAGAATAAGTAAAGAAATAGGTACTGAAATTCAGACCTAATTAATAATATTTTTTTATGTACGGACACCCACTACGGATATCCAAAAAATCAATTTTACTCTTTTCAGCATCTTAATTTTTTAATTAGGGATTTATTGCTTAATCAGAATTTAAAAAAATCACTGCTGGTTTTAAGTGTGTCTCTAACTCCATTTTCTAAACCACTAAAAATATTTTGATACTATTTTTACCTGTCATCTAAATATTGGTTAAAGATTACATACACTATTCGTACCAAATTTATCTTTTTATAAGCAAAAAACCGCAACGTCTATAAAGCATACCTACATAAAAAAAATAATTCTAATCCTTACGTTCTAGTAAATTCTACTTATATGGAAGATGCTCCATTACAATAAAAAGTGATGCTCAGGAAGAATAATTTATTAACATATAAATAAATAATTTATGCTGGTTTTGACCTATTTTAACAAATGGTTCGTCAGTCTGGCACCACTCTTCCCATAAATGACTTGAGTTCAGAGAATTTAATCAAATACTAGTGTACCTAGCCCGCTTCGCTGGGCTAGATTTTGCTTTATTTTATTTAAACAATAAACTTACATCATTAAATTTTTAATTTTAGTCTCATAATATATTAAATCATTTATTTCTGTCCGTATTCATTCTCTTCTATCCTCTTCTCGAGCGGGTGAAGATCATTATCTATACCCATGTACATATGGTAATAATGTGTATTGGCATACTTTATGCCAATACACATTATTGTACTGGCTGGCATAAAGTATTGACATATACTGTATTGGCATGAAGTGGATACGTTTTTGAGTTGTCTCGGTAGCTCGCGATGAAGATTCTTTGTCACGCTTTTCTTGAAGCCGTGATTCACGCTCTTTTTCAGTTTCTATATTTCTTCTCTTAGATATTCTGTTACGATTTTTCTCAAGGCGTAACTCACGTTCTTCAGCTGTTTCATTTACTCTTTTTTCCTTTACTTTATTCGATTTGGATGTTTGTTTACCACTGCTTGCTTTTTTGGGTGGCATTTTTATTAATTACAATGATTCTGTGAAGAAACATGATTGGTGAAGGAAAATACTATTTTCCGTAGATATAATCAATTAAAAAAGCATCAGTAAACGGATACATTCGCGGCACTATAACTTACCTTGAATACCTCAAAATTCTTAATTATAATCTTTAATATACTTCAGTATACTTTATTATACCTCATTATACTTCAATATACTCCATTGTAATTCCACATGGTTCATAATGACATAGATATACACAACGCATGTGTGAATACAAATTTGGGTTATAAAACAATAGAATATCATCCTAGTAAATAAAAGCTGTATTTGACAGTTCAAAAATAGGAATTGCTCCGATCGTCACCAAACTTTACATGATTACTCGCCAGGTCAATCCGGATTCCCTAAAAATTTCATTGAAATCGGTCCAGCCGTTTCGAAGCCTATACGGAACATATCCACACACTTTCTCTTTTATATATATATATATATATATATATATATATATATATATATATATATATATATATATATATATATATATACATACATACATATATACATATATAGAAGAAGATAGATGTTAAATGGGTAGCTTTTAAATAGAACAATATGCTAGATCATAAATATATAAGACGTACTACGTGCTACGTCTGTATGAACATGTCGTTGATTATTTTTTTAAAAATTTTCGCCTGATTTTTGAAAAAAATTACCTATTTTTCATCCCAGATTTTCTATCTCCATGCAAAATTTCTTCCACCCAGCTAAGCAGTTTAGCTGTGAATGCGTAATGAAAAGATAAACAAGCTCACTTTCGCATTTATAATTACTAGCTGCGCGCTGCAGCCGTTGCCTCATAAAAGTTTTACGTAAATTCTACAGGAACAACTTTTTTCCGGGATCAAAATTTATCTATGTACCATGTCACGTTATTATTTATTTATTTAACTTTATTGTACACCTTAAATAAATTTGTACAAAAGGCGGACATAATACCTATTGGCATTCTCCTCCAGTCAACCTTTGGGCAAACAGAAAGTATGTAAATAGTGCCTCAAAAAATATATGTTCATATAAGAACATAGATCTTAAAAATTAAATATATACTACTTGCACTATCCAAATTATTATATTATATTACTATATATACTATATTATATACATATTACTTATATATACACATATTTATACATACACAAACATACATTTAACCTGTTAGCTAACTACTATTTTGAACATGCATTTTTAGGTTTCGTTTGAATGAAAACTTGTTATCAGCTAGACACAACGAGAGAGGTAGGTCATTCCATAATCGGGCCGCATATATAGTAAATGAGTCAGAACAAAGTTGGAACGGTGTAAAGGTATAGTGTCATACTGTCAGAAGATCGAAGGTGCAAAGTGTGGGTATTACATAGAAATATTATTATAATATTATCAATATGTGTGCCAAATTTCATTCAAATTAGATCGGCTGTTTTTGCGTGAAAGAGTAACAAACATTCATTCACACAAATTTTCTCATTTACAGCATTACTAGTATAGGATATAGGCACGATATAGGATTATTTATTTATTTAGGGTAGGATTAAGGATTATGTACATATTAACAAATTTGATATTGATCATTATTATTCATCAACCACCAACAGTAGTAGGCTACTTCTATTTATATACTTTTATATTATAGCAATACAACTAACTTTTCTTTAGATTTAACCATTTCACAAAATATATTATTTTATTCTTGTTCTCAATATAAGAAAAAACTTATTTTAGTCTTTTCTTTTTCAGAAAGTAACGTCTAAAAAATAAAATAACACTTTAAATACGTCAGTGTTCTACCAAATGAGCGATGTAATATTGTTGCAATTGGATAATACTCGAGATCTATACGAGAAAGTATGCTTTTGTAAGTGTAAGTTTCTTTGTATGTTTGTCCACGAATTGCTTGGAAATAAGACGGTTCAAGATGATCCTTTTTATTTAAATCAAGCATATTTTAACTTATGTGAGTTCCTTTAGAATCGGTTCAGTATTTTTAGATAGACTTTGAATTTTTTAAAATACTTTTGTTTATCACTTTTCCTATTTGCTTCATGTAAATTATCACTCACACTAACGTCTGTTACTAAATCCGGCGTGTTTTGTGATAGGCTCGCTGCTTCGATTACTTTTGAGTTTTCATTATCAACTAATATAGGCAGCCGTCTACAATGTATGTATAGATCTGTGGCTTAAAAATTCCAGAATGGAAAAACCGTAGTCAAAACCGTATGGTTTTTTATTTTCGTTTTAATTTATAGTAACTGCAGTATATTATGACAACCCCTTGAGTTGCTTTTACAGAAAAGATTTCTATATTTTGAACAGGTCGTTGTTAAGGAAAGAACCAACATTGCAAAAAAATTAATTACTAACTTCGAAAAACCTATTTTAAACACGTCTTATTTTAAATTACTTCAATAAATACATACATATATACAACAAAAACAGACGTTGTTTCTTCCATTACGAACAACGCAAGACTTTTTATTTTAGCAAAGATATGAATAACGATATAGTCGCATAATAATTTAATTTAGTGTTAAACCAACATGTGTTTCTGAATTATAATTCCATTGAATTACTTTTTGTATAAAACTCCAACAGAGTTCAAGTATGTAACGTGGTTAAATATTTGTTTTACCTGAAACTAGGCCTCCCTGGAGAACAATTGCACTTTTCTACATAATTAAAGACATCGTCATTCATCCTAACGTTGAATAACACTTACTCTATTGAGAAGAGTTTGAAAAGGATTTTAATTAATTAATTTAATTTGTAAAGGGCCCATGACTTTGTCTGCTTTGTTAATTATATTTACATACGGCGCTAAATGAGTAGTTTGCGTGCATGCGTGGATTTTAATTTATTTATTTATTACCAATTAATCCACAGCATTTTTAATTATAAGATAAAAAACAATTATTTTACATTAAACATAAGCCAATTACGGATTACTACTTCGTACACACAACAATTTTGACTTTCGGAGCTTAGTCAGCTTAAATTTAAATAAAAACTTTAAATTTAATTGAAAAAATAAAAACGAATAAAATTTAAAACACAAAAAATAAAATCATATTTTCATAAAGCTTTAACAATAGTCCGCGAGACATCACACTTTTTCTCTCTATATTTATTTCCGAAAAGGTTTTTTTAAATAAGCTTGATCAAAATATCTCGAATTTATAAGTTTTCATTTCTTGATGCATACAGTTTTAATGTTTTAATGTATTTAAAAGATAATTTTGAAGAACGTTTATTTCTCATAAGAATCACGGCCACTTAGTTTGATAAATTGTAACATACTTTGATAAAACATAACATAGTACATATATAAATATTTATACGTTGCTCGTAATGTATCATATGAGTATAATATAGTAGTAATTATTTAAACTAGATTTATATTATTTATAGTATAATACATATTTTCAATATACTTAATACTTTTTATAATACATATGTAATTTGAAAAATGTTTGCCTAAAAAAAACACCATACCGATAAGACTGTCTGCCGCCGCGAATATGTCGTGTTAAAATATTTTCATTGAACATGAATCAATACATAAATAGTTCATTTTCGCCGAATTAAACAATTATTAACGTTATGAATTGGCCATAGTGTCGTTTATCCTTGCCCTGAACAACCCATATTTCAGACTGATAGGTTATATATGACGTTATTAAAAAAGTCGTAGGATAAAAGTTTGGTAAATTAGCCAAATTGCAGTCACTCACAAAATTTCAAGTATATAATATAGTGTCACACTCAATGTATGTATAATTCATGGGACATTCAACATAAAGTTGTTGAATGAAAATACCATGCTAGTTATTAATGCGTTGTACAGATTTGTATAACGCGCGTGTAATGGCAGATCTCCGTTTATTTTATCTATATAAAAACTTTTATACTGCCGAGAATTGCAGAAACTTATATTATTAAATATACATTATAAATATATTAAAATAATAAAATTCAACATTACATACAACTACATTCATGTGACATACATGATAATATACACACGTACTAGACATGTATACTCTTTTCTTTATGCCTAAATTCTGTTGCCAAACTTAAAGAAATTTCGACCACAGAGCGATCACTAGTTCATATAAATTCTCCAGTACTAAATAAAATTGTAATCAATCAATTCCATTTGCAACCTTCCACGGGCTCTCGTACGTGGGCCTCTACGATGCTACTGAAAGAAAACCGCAGTCCCTAGTCCCTACGCACACACCCACCACACACCTGCTCGTCTACTGTACTTTTTAGTAGGGCTTAGTTAATTTTTAAACCTAAAACAAAACAAATACATAAGGAGCATTTGTAAAGGTTTGACTCTACAAAAGCCTACAAAATATCGCTTTCGTTACGGAGCAAAAGGGTTTGTATCAATAAAATTGTTTAAAGAGGTTTTCTTTAAATATTTCGTAGACGTTCGCCGCGCTGCTCTAATTTTGAACCGCACTGTGCGTGACATACAATTCCACAGTTTTAGCTTATATGTATTTCTAATACTTAAAGTTGTACATCCATACCTACACAGAGTATAAAAGACTATGCGATGTTTATATATATTTAATAATCAACTTAAAACTACTCCTATGTAATTGTATTTACAAATATGCTCCTACTAATAAAACTTGAAAATATTTTGAAATTGGATTTAGCGGTGAATTCTGTCCTGCACAGTTACAGTAACGCTCGAATAATCTTGTAGACGTAACAGTTACACATTACCCATAATATGTCAGAAGTCTCGTAATTAGGTATCAATTAAGGTAATGTATGGATTGTAATTAATAATCACGATTGATTATTATTACGCTCGAATATTCACCCGTAGACGTCCTTGTGCGTTTAACATAAAATACATGAAGGCTCCGGAATATTATTATACATATAATCGACTTTTGATTCAATTCTAATCAATTTCAAGAAATCAATTATCTATTAAATTATCTATAAAATTTAAAAACTTTAATTATACAATTATATTATCTCGCTGACTTATTTGCAGGAAATTGTCTTTTATTACTTGGTTTTAATTAATTACAAGATTGGTTTTGAGAAGATTAAGATAAATCTTCAGCTCATTAGGAGATAATTCTTTTATAAAGACTCTTATTAAAGGCCTTAAAGGCTCCTTTTTGATACACTTATTTATTTCATCACAAAAGTGGTACATTTTTAGATTAAATTAATTGGTATCTTAGTGTATTTCTATTTTGCCACATTTGTGAGAAACATGGTGCCTGAAGTAGGTTTAATGAGTACCTGTGACACAAGTCACCAATGCCCTCACACAGTGGATAAAAAATACAAATTTGAAATTTAACAAAAAACCTTAAATTTATAGGTATAGAGTGAGACAAAGTAAAAGTATAACTTAGATACTACTAAAAGTTAGTTGTATGGAAGATTGTGTATGATGTTAAAGTGTAGTTTTGTGGTGAGTATGTGAACTGTAATAAGTATGTAATATGTAGTGGTTTAATGAAAAATAGGGTAATTGATAATAATTGATTTATTTATAGAAGTGTCTTGGCGGCTCATTTTATAATGGATAATAGTTTTTCTGTATCATCATAAGATAAAGTTTTGAGCCATTGAGCAGTCCTCTCCTTGCATTGATATTTGCACAAAGAATACCTACATATAGTGCCTTTCTTGCAATATTTTCCATTCACTTTTGTTAACATTGGTTAGCTGGTCGAATGGTTAGCGACCATAAGTAATTAATTCTCAGAAGCCGGTATCGCATTGGCAATTAACCTAAGTGTTGCAAATGTCCATAAGCAGTGGTGACCCTTTTCATCAGGTGGCCATGGTATTTATTAGTCGACCAACTTATAAAAGCTACTTAGAGAAATTTTTACAGGCGGTGAACCTGTGGTCCGGATATATTCGTCATTGTTCATAATACAAGTATGAAAGCTATAAAAGCTCTCTTCTTAATTCGCTATATTGTGATGGACAACTTCAGGACCACAGATCACATGAATACTAATAGACACGCTATTGGGAAGGAAACGTGTCACCGTGCATACCTATTAACAAACGCTACTATTACTGTTAAAATATTATACATTGTAGGTTATATTATGAAAAATAGAAATAAAACATGTGCTATTTTTCTTACCGAATGAATTTAAAAATTACCCTTGAAATGATTTTATATAAATAAATATAATGTAAATAATAGATACACTGACAAACTAAGAAATTGTTCTGAAAGGCGTATCCATTAGTAATATCCATGCAAAATTTGAAGTAAATCCATGCAGTACTTTTTGAGTTTACCCCGGACATACATACAGACAAACAGACAGACATACAGACAAACAAACAAAAATTCTAAAAACTATATTTTTGGCTTCCATATCGATTATAGATCACGCCCCAAGTATTTTTTTAAAATAATATTCAGTGTACAGTTTTGACTTTCCTACGATTTTAGTATATGTATAGATCATAACATAACAAACAAACAGATGGCTCTCCTGATGGAAAGTTACAACCATCGCCTATAGACATCAACGATAATAATAGTGCGTTTCTCTCCTTACAAGTACATACGTAAGTTTAGCCGGCTACCTTACCCTGCAAACCGGAACACGACAATGACAAGCACTGACGTTATTGTGGCAGCAACAAGCACTGACGTTATGGTGACCCGGGGGATGAAACGCAAAACTCTACCGTCTAGTAGCTATAGTGGGAGTAATTCGCATAGTCAATTGTTCGCCTATTTCAAACTGCCTGATAGAATTGCAGATGGTATATTTTTCAAAGGAGACCAGTACTAACAAGGGGAAACGAAAAAGCGACTTAGACAATATAACTTAGTTTATTTATATTCATGTAAGCTGCGTCACTATTATAATCTGTATAAACTATATGGCAAAAAGAACTATAGTTTTATGTAACAGAATCGAATTTACCACACCACATGATCTGTTGAAAGATGAAAAGGGACCTGTCAAGAAGAATACGATGTGGGTAACTAACGCAAAATTCATTGAATCGTAATAATTGAATTACATTTTGTGTAGAAAGTTGATAGCTGACCGTTATTTATGTAACAGTATTATCATATGTTTTAGAGCCTGTCATGAGGCGCGCGTAGGCAGTCACGCGTTTTCGAGATATTAGGCTGGTTTTAGTGTCACGCTGACCGCACGCTCACGGTCGACGCTGATGGGTCAATATGTATGTAGTTAGAAGTAGCGTTTTTGAATCGTGCTGACCACTCAGCGCTGACGGCTGTCAGACTATATGCATACTGACTCATCAGCGCCGACCGTCAACATGCGGCTAGCATAACACTAAAACCAGCCTTAGAGCCACATATATTCCATCTAGATGCTGCCGCGCGTTTCTACACTCGCGCGTAAAACGCATGCAATGAGCGAGACTCTCGACTAGCCGCGCGAGTTGGTCTAGGTATATTACAAAGTACTCTGTGTCAGTATACGCGCTCAGTATATAATATTAGTCTATGACTACGCGCGAGTCCGTGGCAGGTTGACGTATTTGGTTCGAGATGTCAGGGAATCCTAGCGTAGATACGCGCGTAAAACGCTATATCTGGACAATCATTATTTGAATACGCTTTCGCTTTAGATATATTTAAAAAAAACTATAAAACATTTTTTTAAAACAAGGCATATACTTGATTACATTTTAATAATTGTTATTAATAATATGTGAAAAATTTTACTCGACCTCCCTAGAACAAGAGTTATGTTTTTCAAATGTATGTTCATATATATGTATATAAAGTGAGTAAAAAATAACCCCTGTATATCCCCAAAGAGGCATATAGGTACGTCGGTGACATAAGCAAAAGAAAATAATGACACGATTATATTTATTTATTTAAAATATTTTCATATATTTTAGAAATAGTAAGAAATTATATGTACCTAATCAAAAACTAAGTATTTTTACAAAAAATGTATATTGTATGTCTATTATGTACGTATGTAGTTTAAAAAAGGTGGTCAGTCGTACAACCAGAGCATCTACGATTAGCCGAAGATATTTACGGCCCGGCCACAGCTACCCGCGGTGCAATCTGCGACGCGAAATACGCCGCGGTGAGTCGCGCGACCATCTGGGTATGCCACAGCTCGACTTGTTGCGACCGCGGCGGCGTGCCGCTAAGAGCTGTCACACCTCGATACTAGCTAGTACCAGGGTCGGATTTTGTAATACTATTTTTACTATATTCTTTTGATGCGTAGTATATATTATCGTAACGTTAAGATTGTACACAAAAATACCATTATTGTTATACTTACATATATTACCTTATCACTTTAGGCGCGTAATATTTCTTTAAGCACCGAGTGAAATTTTAAGATGCACGCGCATCACCGTAACGCAAAAGTTACAGGTTGAAGTTGTCCACTAAATTGCTCATTAAGTCCCGAAATCCTTGACTATACTTTTCCAGTTCTTTTATTATTTTAATGTAATTAAGTACTTGCATGCAATTAACATCTATCAAAAAAACAGAAATCAAAAGTTCTTTATTCAATAAAAATTTTTACTAGGTATTTTATATTTTTTAAAACCTACTACCGGATCGGAAACGCGGCCAATATTTTTAATGACGCTAAAGAGGTATAACTTCTCACGCGCCTACATAAAAACACGCACCCATTTTTTTAATGAATGGCAACGTAGACATTTTCCGTGCAATTTTTAGTAACTATGATCGTTTTTGATGTAGTGGGCTGTAGAAAGAATGTATTTTTTATTAATATGAGTGAGATGAATGTACAGGAACAAATTTTGTTTAACGCAAGCCGACATTAAATTGAGAAAATGTTGTGAAGTTTTTAGATTAAGTTTAAGTTTCGGTGTATAAAATAAATTAAGTTTAATATTATTTGAAGCATAATATTAAAATAATGTGTCAATAACCAATTATTTATTTAATCAATAAATCATCATACTAACTCTAAATTAAAATTTAAAAAAACCGACACGTTTTTATCGTCAACTCACCATTTTACTTCATTTCCATAATTTTAAGCGCAAAACGTAAAAGGAGCTGATGATCTTCGAAAGGGGATCCTGCAGCATAAAGTTAAAGGTAACCTTAACCTGTGGTTCCTTACTCAATGAGCTTGAGCTGTTTTATTGCAAAGCTCCCGAGACTCCTCCGCCTCCGCCATGTAACTCTATCAAACCATGTGAATCTTCTAGCTGATATAACCTTTATTAGGTTATATCAGCCCAATTTCAAGTGTCCACTTTCCAGTTCCATCGTTATATTTTAAAAAACATCCAGCATCTACGTATTTGCCAAAACAAATCGAAGTAGCCTACACTCAGTGGCTTTAACTGGTCAAGCTTAAAAGATCACATGGACTTCCTTCCGCTCTATCATCAGATATTAGAAGCTATCTTATTTCACATTCCTTAAAATAAAAAATCAAACGAGTACAAAATTAATGGTGTTGCTCAATTTTAATTAAAAGTTTTGATAACCTCCTTCCTGCTTCATAAGACTCTGCAAATCATTTAGCATCAGGGTATTTGCCAAAAGAGAACAACTGAGTCCAATCTAAATGGGTTTTTCTAGTTTAGTTTATAACTTATCATGGCCACCTTCGAGTTTGATCGTTAAATCCTAAGTCAAGATGAGCATCAGATCCTAGAAATCATCCAGCATCAAAATGTTTGTCAGTACAAGACAAATGAGCGTTAACTCAATAAACTTACCTTATGGAGTTTAGAAGTTTTTTATCTAATCATTTTGCATCTGGATGCGAGAAGATTTTACAAGTTATTTTGACACGTCAACATTTTTTTTAAACTACTACCGGGTCGGCCACTATTACCATAATATTGCATTGTCATTGAACTTACAAAAGTTTGCCAAGTTTCAGAACAAATAAATATCAGGAAGTCGATAAATATAGTTTGCAATATTTAGAAAATCTTTTATTTACATACAAATATTGCTAGTTAAATAAAAGCTAATATCTTCGAATGAAGATATTGTAGCATCAGGTCTAGATCACCATGTCATTGCAATATAATTTAAGTAATAAAATACAAAATTTAGCATCGATAAAACCTTTACAAGTTGCTAAATTCCTTTCATCAAGTTGAAAAGAGCTGGTGAGCCTTCAACGGCTGCACAGATTCTATTGAATCATAGCTAAGAACCAGCTCGCAAAATCGGGCTTTCAAGTAAAAAAATCGCAACTAAATCGGACCATCCGCCAGAGCACTACGATGCACGGACAGATATACAGACACACCTCTGAAACTTATAACAACCCTCGTTTTTGCGTCGGAGGCTAAAAATACTAGTAAAAAATTTAATAAAATATAGTATCTATATAATTTCCATTGGTAATAATTTTGTGTTATTCTGATTCCAACCCTGGCTTACTAGTGCATAAAACAAAAGTACTCTTTTGTTTTATTCGCTCATCTCACCGTGCGTCACGGTCGCGCGTTTTTCCCGCCGCAATTCGCGTCGCCGGTAGCTGTGGCATACTTCATACAGTTTCCTACATTTATTTTCGCTCGCCGCGCCGCAATTCGCGTCGCCGGTCGCGCCGCGCTAGCTGTGGCCGGGCCGTTAGGCCTACAATGTGATAAGTGGCAAGCCTATCCCTAACCGGGCACTTTTCCAATCCCACGCAAAGTTGTTTTATCAGAAAACTGAAAAAGGACATTTTTAATTTGCCCGACTCGGGAATCGAACCTGAGACCTCATGTGGTTAAAACAGACACCGGAACCAGTCCACAGAGGCGATCAGCAATACAAGTAGTTTATTTTCATGTAATAATTAAGGAGTTTAAATTTTCATTTTATGCCGATGATGCAGAAAATATAAATAAATATTCACGGGACAAATTACAATTACTGATCTAACCCCATAGTAAGCAATTTTTTTTGCTTGTGTTATACTAATACATAAAAAAACATATGCAAATACTGTTACATACATAACAGACACCCAAACCCAGAAATACAAACATCTACGCTCATCACACAAATGCTTAACCCTGTCGGAGATCGAACCCGAGCCCCGTCGATTACATAGTCAGGGTCGCTAACCACTCAACCAACGGGGCGGTCAAGCTATAATTAAATAGCATAGTAGCTATTTAATTATAGCTTCGATATGCATAAATGTATTAACTTGTATCATAGAAACGTGCGTTCGTCTGAGCAATAAAGATTTGGGGAGCATTATGTTTTGTGTACAGTAGACAATATAGAAATAGTAAATATTATTGAACAAATAACTACTTAAGTTTTGGAAATAATATCAGCGCATAATGGCCAGGATCGTAAATCAATAATAGCACTTGGATTATTTGATAGAATTTAAAATTCAAAGCAATGTATACTATCATATACATATCATGCTACAAATTTCATGTCCAAATATTCTGCGATTTTTTCTAGATACAAATTTAAGGTATTTTCTACAATTTCCTTAAATTGTACGTGGATACTTAATGTATTTATTTGGATTAAATTTGACTTTAATTGAATAATAAACATTTAAAACTTCCTAACATCGGGTATGCGGGTTCCCAATCCGAAAATTTATGTTTAAAGTTTTAATCGAGGCTTGATTGTCTTTTTTCATAGGAAAGCAAAGCAAACAAGAATTTGGCTTTCTTGATGAAAAAAAAATAAATATAGCTTTTTGATATCAAAGATATTAATGTTACGTTATCATGGCGAGTATACCCCAAGTACCTATACACGTGCTGGCTGCCTTAGCCTACTAATCGAAAAAAATGACAAGCATTGACGCTTTTGCGACAGGAAAGCGTAATGTGGGATTAATAAACCTAGGAAAAACGTTTCAGAACCAAACTAGGTACCTACCTAGTATTTACGATAAAAGTAACATGTTTGATTTTTCACGTTTCACGTACTACCTAACAGATGATTTATTATTAAAGGACTAACACAAATGTTCTCGATGACACGGTTCATTTGCAATTTCCACTAGTATAATAAAGAAAAAAGACTTGATACTTTGTAAGTAGTTTTTGCAAAATTTGAAAAATATTACCTATGGTAAGCTCCATTATCCAGAACTAACATAGGCTAATTTTTGCCTGTCTGAGTAAAAGAAGTAACGTTTTTGTTTAAACCGAACGAAGTCACGGAAGCTGATTTAATAGCCTTTATTAACTCTACATGATCGCAGATTCTGAAAATTAAATTAGCTTAGTTAGCTTCGATTTAATTAGTTAGCTTACAAGATTAATTAAATATTGCCCAATAACAATCTATGGGCTTTCGCCATCGAACTCACTATACTTTTCTTAATATAGCTTTCGCACTATATTGCCAAAGAAAATGGCTACACTGAATGACAGAGGTGTATGTATTTACGAGTACTAATGATACCGACACTTTTACACTAGTTAATTATATTATATATGAGAAACTAATAACCGCTCGTTTACTAACCGTAAATTCATTGATGTTAAAAAAATATGTATTCTTTTATTTACGTAATCGTGTCGCCTTTGTGGTCTAGTGGTGAGGTCAACTCAGAGTTGACCACGTAAGGTCCTGGGTTCCTTTCACGATTTGGACAATTCAAGAATGTATTTTTTCAGTTTTTTATTGAAAACAACGTTGCCCGGGATGGGAAAAGTGCCCGGTTTGCTATAGGCTGGCCACTTATGACATTGTGGGACTAACTATCTTCAGCTAATCGTGGGTACACTTGTAACTCTGACTTCAACTTCGAGGATACGGACGTGAAGGTACTTTTAGGCAATCATAAGTTCTTACTCTAGAGAGTCAATGCAAATACTAATTTTCATCAAGATCGGTCAAGCATTCTTGGTATTTACTGAGATACACAGACAAACAAACAAATGTACGAACATCTTCAAAGTGTTAAAATTGATGACAGTGAGTCTAATATTCTCTTTATTTATCACAAAATTTATCAAAAAATTGAACGTACAGATAGACACTACATATTAATAAAGTAACTTGCAGTTAATCGCGTCATCGTTCGCGTGATCTAAAAATAATCATTTTTCTTTGCAAAGTAGGGTAAAATAGAATGCAATGTCATTTCTCAATAACGTAACTTTCTAAAGGTGAAATAATTTTTAAAATCAGTCGAGTAGGTAGTTTTGTATTGAACTATAACAAACAAAACTTTCCTCCTTGTAATATTAGTATGACTAGTGTAGGACATTTTTTTAAGTACAGACAGATAGTACAGATTTATATAGTAGTACAGATATATAATAATGTGATTTCAAATAATTTTCTTCCATGCCGTTGTCTTCGTAACACCAGTGCTAAATGCAGGACATAAAGGTGTGCATACAAAAAATTATAAATTCACACAATTCGTACTATAAAGTATAAACCAATTTTCAGCAAGATCTATCAAGACACTCTTGATGTATAATGGTGAAGACGGAAAGATCAATGGAAATCGTACAGCTTATCCTATTCACATTCATGTGTTCGGTGTTTTCATGTAGTATTAAAAAAAATGAGGTAAGTACCTCAAGGATCAGTAACAAGTCTGGTTTGTTACATTATGCATAACAACATTTCTTTGCGTATACAGAATTGTACAAAATTCGTATTCACAATTGTCACGCATTTTTTACACAAATTAATTTACAAATAATATATTTTTGGGTCACGCTAACGTAGTTGTATATGCTCGCTGAATCATAATAAAAGTTTTAGAAACAAAAATGTTCTAACTTTTTTTATATAGAAAAAAGGGGCAAACGAGCAGGAGGCTCACCTGATGGTAAGTGATCACCACCGCTCATGGACAGCCACTTCACCAAAGGTCTTGCAGCTGCATTGCCGGCCTTTTAAGATGCTCTTTTCTTGAAGGTGCCTAAGTTGTATCCGTTCAGAAACACCCCCGCTGGTAATTGATTCCACAGAGTAGTGCGTGGTAAGAAGTGTCTAGAGAATCGCACGGTTGTGGATTTCCAGATATGGAGGTGATGAAAGAACTAAATCGAGGTTATGAGGATAGAACTAACTCCTAAGTATACTGAATAATTAAATACACCAAATTTTAACAAAAGCCCTTCTAGCCACTTTAGACTACGATAAGTATGAAAAAAATTAAAAAACATAATATTTGAAAATAAAAAATAAAAGAATATAATTTGAAAATAAACATAGCCAAGCGGATATACAAACCAAGTCGCTGCTTGTCACTGTCAAGTTCCGGTTCGGAGGGTAACGTACCTGGTAAAGTTAAGTTTTGAATGTCCGCCACATGTAATGGCCATCCATTACATGTGGCAGACATTCAAAATTTAAATACAATTAACATACATCATGTTTATAAATAATGGTTATCTGTTTTCCCCAGGAGAACCGTCTACTTCTTTATTATAGTATAATAGAAATATACATAATATATATTAGAAATGACGTATAAATAGATAATCTTAGATGATAAATAGATAAACTTCCTGGTAAGGTAATAGAAGCTAACATTGGAAATTGATATAACATTCATTTTTGCGCTTTATAAAAGGTATCCTTGTACTTTGAATCTAAAAATAACTATTTTTCTGAAATACTAAATAAAAATAAATTCATATGATGATATTGAAACCGTAATATGAGAGCACAATAATGTATATAATGGAAAATATTTCTCATGTTTGCTTAGAGCTGTTCATGCGAAATTAAATACCAGGAGAAAATTCAATAAAATATGAATCCAAACTTGTTTTAAACGATAGCATACTCCCATAACTGTCAGGCATTGGAGCCTTCTGCATAATACGAGTATGATACAAGAAGATTACTCCTACGACGTATAAAGAATTCGTCCGATCAGCATGATATATTAAGCTGACGCTAAACTTGATTTTCATCATCGCAATATCATTTAAAAGATAATTGTAGTATTTCTACATATTAAAAGAAAAAGCAAAAACCATTAAAATTGTTTCTAAATAAAAATAAGATTGTAAAATTATTTGAAGAGGTATTTAAAAGAAGTTTCGACACTGAAATAAAGTTATAGTGTCAAGCATATAAAGGAAGAAATAAGAAGTAGAGAACAAAATGAGTCGACTCTTAATAAGAAACCAGAGAATGAGTATATTGTTATTAAATTGACTTTTTGATTTTTACCATGAATCAAAACATTGTTATAATTAGACTATCTAGAAAATTGTTGTACATAGTTTACTAAAATGTTGGATTTGGCGGCCGTTAGCAGTGACATTTCGTTGTATACATTTTTGATTTCAAATTTAATTTCCATTATAGAAAATTAGGGCTAGAATTATAAAAGGCTTAAAATATCCTATTTTAAGCAATTATAGTATATATAATACGTATATATACTATATAGTACATATAACACGAGAAAAATATGTGTAATAAGGGGTGTTCAACCCCCCTTAAGCCCCCCGCCGGAAACACATAGTTTTTTATAATGATTTTTTTCTGTCGTAAAACTGCCATACAAAATGGCCCAAAAAGTTTAAATTGTTCCACTAGATTGGAGAAAAAAGAAGAGAAAGAAAAAGAAATAATCGCAGTGACCTTCCCCCTCCCAACCCCCTTCGCCAAAAAACATATTTTTATTACATGATTTTTTTAATATTGAAGTTTGGTTCTTCTTAATTTTCTATAACATGCGTTTTGCTACTTAAAAATATGGTTTAAGGATAGAACCTTAACATACCGCTACTTACTATAAATATTAATCGGATTGCGTGTGCTACGGCGCTGCGGGAAGTACAGCCCCTCCGGCCTTACGTACCAAAGCATACGCACATTGCTTTATATACATAAATATACATATAAATAAATAAACATACACAATAAATACAATAAACATACACATAAATACAATAAACATACACATAAATACAATAAACATATACATACACACACATAACATTGCTCGCCTTCGCAGCTTCGGCATTTTGGTCGTCTGCGGCGACCAGTCTCATCCGCTACGGTTCGCAAGGTGCCATTCCTCGGCGGTGTAAATTGATCCTAATTTTGGCGGAGTCTAAACAAATGCCATTGACCACTATTCGATCGTTTTATTACAGCGGGCAAGGGGCTGCCTCCCTCCGCGCCTTCGCGATTTCTAAAAACACTCTAGAGTCTATGTGTAGGGCTAAGAAGACCATGGGGTGCTCTGATTCGGATCTGTCATCAATTTAAGAAGATTACTAGTTCTGAAAACAAAAACCAAAGCTATTTGAATATGTTTCGTAATTTTCCGAAAAAACAAAATTTTCATATATTGTTTTTAAATATGTATTTACGCAAATTGAAATTTTGCCTAAAGATTTAATAAATAAAGATCTTTGTATAAAAAAAATATAAACGCAAAACTTACTGGCGGTGTATAGTTTATCGTAAATATTTATGCGCCTAATCTAAAAATATACGATTTTTTTATAAATTCGCGTCTTCGGCAAATACTAACGGGGGGTTATCAGAAGACCCTCTAGAAGTCCTCCACAGCATCAGATTTCCTCTGTCGATGCGGCACGTGTCTAAACCCAACCCCGATGTAAAAATATAAGATTATTTTGCTTAGTCCACACGTGTATTACGCATCACCACTTTGCCTATTCTAAATAGCTTCAATATTTGCCATTGTTGTGTCCAGTTTGGAGGGTACAATACCCGATAGACTTATACATATGGCATCGTCATCCCGCCACACAGATAGCAACGCACCATTAACATCTTTAGTGCAAAAGGCGACGGTTTCTCTTATCATCAGGTAAGCCATCTACTTGTTTGCTGGATTTTACACTTTCAATCGTGGGCACTTAGTGAAACTCCATTGTTATTAGTTAATACTAGGTTATGATCACTTGTACTTTAATTTCACTACAAATATAGGCAAGTAATTTTAAATTAATCGACTGGTTTCGCTTTTTAATGCATCTTTAGGACGAAACATTCTTGACAATGCTTGACAGTTTAACTTTAGATAATACATAAACAAAACATTTTTAAAAATGGTTGTGGGTAACCTTAAATATAAATGCACTCTGTATTGCTAGGAACAGCTAGTACGTCCTGAAGATGCATTAAAAAGCGAAGCTGGTCGATTAATTTAAGATTATTTATCTATATTTGTAGTGAAATTAAATTACAAGTGATCGAAACCTGTTTTAACTAATATTTGTTTGCTATTTAGTGATTTAAAAAAACAGCGATACCAATGAGCTCGGCTCGCGCTTCGTCATATTTATATTCCTTAAGCAGGCTGTAAACGCTCTAACATGGTTGTCAAACTTAACGTTTTGTTTGTACGTTTTTATCAAACATCAGCGCACACGTACCAACAAGTTTGTTAGACAAAACTTTATCGTCAAAGCAATTTTCCCCGTGAAATAACGCTCCGATACTCAGATGAGTAACAACTAACAACGTGTCTCAGCGGTGGTCGCGCCCAAATAGCGAGTTTATTTGACAAACATGACTGTACACCTTCAAACACATATGACAAACATGCCGTCGATCAAATCTTGGAAACATATAGCCAAACACGTAGTTTGCTTGGTAAACACGTCAAACATGACCGTAGACTATCAAATAATTTGCCAAACACGTAAAATTTGACAAATTGTTTGAGCGTTTACAGCCTGCTTTAGATACGACAGTTTTACTCGCAAGTCGATTGCTCCCATGAGAAGTATATAAAACCGACGTTCTTTAAAAGCGCGGCACGTACGTTGATCATATACCCCATACATATACCGCATCATAAGGTCTCGATCGACTCAATGGATCGACGTACCAGCACATAATAAACCATAAATTCGACTGGTTCTTCTCTGTAAAAAAAGAATTATTAATTAAATTAATTATCATTTAAAAACAAACAAAACCATCTAAAAGGGAACCATCTGATTGTTTGCTGTCCTATGACATAAAATAAATAAAATTTGTTGTTACATTAAGTATAAAATCGGTAAATATTAATGTCGTTTCGGCGCGATTTATTGGCCAGCCGTAACGACCGGCTGCGACCTGGTTAATCCTTGTGTAATTTTACGCTTCATTTACTCTCACCATAATACCAAACTCCCGTTTTATGTGTTTGACCTTACAAATACTAACTTAACTAATTTTCATACTAATACCTACATCATCACGAGGTAAGGTTTTTAGGAAAAACTTGTTCAACTTACTTAAGGTACAACAACTAGAATATCTTAATTAAGCTATCACATTCTACGAACTCAACCATGTCTAAAATAGCATCATTAAATAAAAGAGGTCAGGAGAACCATCTGCTTGTTTGATATCTTATAATATAAAAAAAACGACTAAAACACAAAACATTTTCCATTTATGAATCTATAAAATAAAATAAAAAATATGAATTTTATATTCAAAACTTTTGGAATTCCTAAAACAACAATAACATAAACAGTGGTTTAAAAAATAACATATAAAAATATATTCACACCATTATCCCCGAAGACATAGGCAGAGGTACAACCACTGCACCCACAATCTGCCGAGGATACTTATGGCCAATTGCACCAATGCTGGTGCAATTGGCCTTAGCTTAGAACAATCCTAAGTAGTATGCTGTCACTTCTTGTCTTATGCGAAAAGAATGTGACAGCATGTAACTAAAGACTGTCCTAAGCTAAGACAAGGTTGGTGCAATTAGCCATTAGTCCCACAACTGTGTAAGTGGCATGCCTATAGCCAACCGAGGATTTGTCCAGTCCCGTTTTTTATCAGAAAACTGAAAAAAAACACATTTTTTAATTGTCCGAACCCGGAATCGAACCCGGGACTGTGGTCTACACAGATACCGGCTCAATAGACCACAGAGGCCATTAATATAAACAACCTTAAAATCCAAAAATTAATAACAATAAACATACCATTACATCCTTTATTCACATACACTGTGAAAACTGTTGATGAAATGACTCAACATCTACTAAAAAGTTCGCGATAACATGTATTTTATTATTACAGTTATCTTGTGCTTTTGTAGGAAAGTTGTTAAGGTAAGTATTTGTAAGCTTAAACCCTGAAATCGGCAGTTTGGTGTCAGGGTGAGGGCAGTTGAAGCGTGAAATTATATTAGGATTATCCGGGTCGAAGCCGGCTGTTCACTGCTGACGCCAATAAATAACAAATCCGATATAAATATTTATTGGTGTTAAAGATACCCTTATCTTGATAAAAATAATATTCCCAAGAAAATAGGAAATTCTTAAATAAAAAAAAAAACATTGACGTCATTCGAATCATTTAAATCGAACTCTAAATTTCACTCTTTACAGGTCAAATTGTATTTTAATTTGGAGCTGACTATATCACCAATCCTTCCTACTAATCCTTCAAGTCCTACTTATATTAGATTTTTTCTTATCATAAGATAGCAAACAAGCAGATGGGTCTCCTGATGGAAAGAATCAACCATCGCCTATAGACACCAAAGATGTTAATGATACGTTGCTATCTTGTGGCGAGGTCTTATTCCACATGCATAAGTTTACCAGCTACCTTACCCTCCAAACCGGAATCAAGCGTGACTAGCACTGACGCTATTGCGGCAGGAATAGGTAAGGCGGTAATACCAGACCCGGGCGAGACAATGCAGAACTCTACCACCTAGTAAAAAGAAATGCAAAAGTTTGTGAAGATAAATGGATGAATGTTTGTTACTCTTTCACGCAAAAATGGCTGAACTTATTTAGATGAAGTTTGGAAAACATGTAAATGATAACTCGGAATAACAGATAACAGATTCCCGCGTGTTGATCCGGGCTCCTTATAAGAAAAGACCAACTGCCGTTCTGCCAGGCAACTCATAAAAGGCGACTGATTGACTAATACGTGTCACTACCATCGAGATTACAAGGTGGCAGAGTTTCGCAACATCTCGCCCGGCCTTATCTATTCCTGATCACAATAGCGTTAATGCTTGTCATTATCAAACAAAAATCAAACTCAAACACACACGCGCACGCACACGCACACACACACCCACACATACACACACACACACACACACACACACACACACACACACACACACACACACACACATACATCCAGAACATACAACTGAAGCGGTTTTTTTATATCATGGAAAAAAAATATAATTTTAACTTTTTACCACGCTGTATAGGCAAACAAAATAGCCGTGAATCTGGTCCAGCCACATTCTATTGTAAGATTTCTTTTACTACCCTTTTATACTCATATCTTGTGTTTAGTTATAATCACATAACACTTGTTAATTTATTATCTTTAATAATCTTTTTTTATATTATAAGATAGCAAACAAGCAGATGGGTCTCCTGATGGAAAGAATCAACCATCGCCTATAGATACCAAAGGTGTTAATGGTGCGTTGCTATCTTATGGCAAGGTCTTATGTCACATGCATAAGTTTACCGGCTACCTTACAAGACAGCGCAGAACTCTACCACCTAGTAGCCACGAAGTTATTGACTCGTATAGCCAATCGTCGTCTTTTACGACCTGCCTAGCAGAACGGCAGTTGGCCTATTCTTCAATTGAGCCCGGAACCAACACGCGGCAAGATTTGTCTTAGCTGTTTTGTATTTTTGTATTAGCTGTGCGTTATTGATAATATTATATCTTAATTAAAGTCAACGAAGTAGGGTGTACGGTAAAATTCGTAAGAATTTATGTTTACACCCTTGTATGCATGTTTTTCTTGTGTGTGGAAATAAATAAATATCGTATTCCGGTTTGGAGTGTAAGGTAGCTGGTAAACTTATGCATGTGACGTTGTCATCCCACCACACAGATAGCAACTCACCATTAACATTTTTGGTGTCTATAAGCTATACTTTCTCTCTCATCAGAAGAGAGCATGTTTGTTATTTTATATAAAACAAACAATTCGGAAATAAGTAAAATATTGTTACGTAAAGAAATCGATAACTTCAATCTGTAACATAAACAAGCCACTATATAAAATATTTTTTCAAACATCGTTTGTGAATCGAATAATAAATTGGAGTGAATATAGCCTTCGTCAATATTGGAAATATATACTGAACGGTAATTGAAACGACCTTTGATTACTTGGTTGATAACTAGAATTAAATGGAACATCGAATAAGCGTAATCAAATCAATATGATATAGACATTTTATGACTGCTTCATTGTTCTTTGTATTTGTTTTATTTTACTCATAGAATCGCCTCTGTGGTCTAGTGGTCCACATGAGACCCTGATTTCCATTCTTGGGTCAGGAAATTTATAAATGTGTTTCTTCAGTTTTCTGATAAAAAAAACGTTACCCGGGATTGGATAAGTGCCCGGTTGGTGATAGGCTTGCCACCTATCACATCGTGGGACTAAGCACCTTCAGGTAATCGTGGATGGTTGTTCCTCTGCCGACCTCTTCGGCGATATGGGCGTGAAGATACTTTTACTCTATTACTTTATAGATACACTGAAGAGCTTAGCGGTATAAGCAGCGTGTCGACTGATATCAGGATTACAATCATTAAATTAACGTCATTTAGGAGATTGATGACGTCACACAAGAACATGGAAACGGCACGGAACGAAATGAAACGGCACGAAACTGATCTTAACTGAACAAATAGACCCGAAAAGGAACGAATCGAAACGAGAATGATATCAAACCGATTGATGAAAAATTATAGAGACAAAATTCTTGAGATTAAACTCTTGATCTGTTTCGCAATTACGCAATATTTGTTGCGATCTTCCGACTATGCAATCGATTGGGCTTGGGTTTAATGCCCAACAAAAAGGGCCACATAAGTTATGTTATCAACCGCGCTTGACAACTACTAGCCGGCCAGATGTGCGGCACACCTGTGTTATGACGTCATAATAAAATAGATAACGAATGGTATAAATAAGCGGGGACATCATGTTTTCGATTCATTGTAATTCTATCGTTTGTTGAGGGCGTTACTCTGCCCAAAATTATATTGTGCGTGTAAAAGTGATCCAAGTGTTTTATTCGGCCAAACTGCTTCACGTTAATAGTTATGATCATAAAATATGTTTGTATTTCTGGGTATGGGTTTTCAATGAATATGTTGTTATTTAAAAGAACACACATTACAGTTCACACAAACTCTTGTCAATGTCGAGAATCGAACCTGAGCACCAGCCAGAGTCGCTAATTATTCGAAAAACGTGTCGTTCCAGATCACAACAATAAAATGTGCCAGAAAATTAATTCTCGAATAGTTACGATAAAAAACACAAAAATATTTTTACAGCAGATTATTTAAATATGTCATTCTCTATATAAATTCTAAAAAATTGAATTTATGATGGATCAAATGCGCTTGATACAGGAAAGTGCTCATAAGAACCATATTTTATGCAGCGAAGCTTCCTGCTAAAAGCCTTCGTTTCATGCTCGATGATAAAACGAAAACAAAGAAAACACCTTTGTTTTCATTCTTCCAATCTTTTATATTCGAAACGATTTATTTTGTAGCTTGGAGAATTGGAAATAATTTACGGATGTATGAAATATACAAAATACTTGGCCTTGTCTGAAAAATCTAGAATTGAATTAGAATTTAAACCTAAAATAGTAAAATAGTAATTATCCACCCACCCACCCACTATTGGTATTGTATCCCTTTTAAATGTTAGACTACTTACTATTCTGTAATTCATTAAAGGTAAACGATCACTTAAATGTACGTCTCTACCATCGTGACTCGTGGTGCTAGAGTGCTGCAACTGCTCGCCCGGGTCTCGTACTACCGCCTTACCTATTTCTGCCGCATGCCGGTCTGGAAGATAAGGTAGCCAGTAAATTTATGTTTGTTATCATTCCACCACATGGTTAACAACACACCATTAATATCTTTGGTGTATAGAAAATGGTTTCTCGCCTCGCCTGGTCTGGAGCAATAGCAGATAGCTCTGCACCAGGAGAGCCATCTGCTATTTTATTGTATACTAGCTGTTGCCAGCTACTTCGTCCGCGCGGACTTCCTTTACTCCGCACAGCACCTCCCCCGTAGGTGATAGCGTGATAATATGTAGCCTATATGTTGACCCGACCCGGCCTATTCTTCAATTTCACACCTACCTTTAACGATTATACCTTTCCTACTTATATTAGTAATACCTTTGACAATTGGACAGGTTTTTTGTTACATACTGTAAATATGCTTACGTGAAAACTTAATTGTTTCGTATAGACAAATAAGAAAGCAAAAATACATTTTCCTTAGACAACTAAGTAAAATGGCATTGTTTTCCCCAGGGCGCAATATATTTATTTAGACATTATCAAGGTTTGCCTTGTTATCGTGATTGATATCTCGGACGATACCACTTAAAGTATTATGTTCCTTTCTATATATAACCACGTACTTCCAAAATGACGTAGGAGTATTTTATCAATGTCCATGTCAGAGTGACAGTGTCGACTATTGTTTCTTGAAGTTTTGTCTTTATTTAAACTAATGGTGTAAATTTTCAAGTATCTTTTAACTTTGCGAAATTTAAGTTTGAAGGAAGCAATCTCTAGAAATACTAAACTGTTTTTACAATTTCTTTTACCTATGTTGAGAGCTGTATTATTTTTGACACAGAATACATTTTAGTATCTTCACGCCCATATCCCCGAAGGGGTAGGCAGAGGTACAACAAGTGCACCCACGATTAGCCGAAGACACTTGGTCCCACAAATGTGATAGGTGTCAAGCCTATCGCCAACCGGGCACTTTCCAATCCCGGGCAACATTGTGTTTTTAAGAAAACCGAAAAAACACTTTTTATGTGCCCGACCCGGGAATCAAACCCGGGCCTCATGTGGTCAACGCCAACACTGGACCACTAGACCACAGAGGCGATTAGAATACATTTTACCTCATTCTTCCCGCGGTTTAAGGACTTACGTGAATTAAACCGCAGATAAAGGCTAGTAGCAGATACAAATTTTCTGTATGTATGTGTGGATGTGTATGCACTATGCATGTAAGTATATAAACCTCTCATTACTTTTGAACGGTTTGACTATTCGAAACGCGGTTAATGGCTATTGATTTAGTTCCACCAAACTTCTAATCTAAACCGGTTCGGTATAGGAAATTTTGGGATTTAAAAAAAACAACAGTTATCAGTAAAAGGATGTTTTTCTTTGTTTAAATGACTTTTAGATTAATATAACAATTAATTACAAAATCTTATCAGCTCTGTTCCTTAAAAAACTACGTCCAGTGTATCAAAATCGGTTTATTCGTCCATCATCGCTGATGAAACAATTTAACAAAACTGTTTTTTCGACATTACTTAGAGATTTCTCGACTAACTGATTTTGACCTTCTTCAATATTTTGGTACCTAAAAACTGCACCGAATACCGTTCAAAAAATTAAAATCGAATCAAGTGTTCAAAATTTATAGCTTGTAGTTGCTTGATATTGTTTTCAATAAACTGACTTCAGATTTTTAAGATAACTCTGAGACTATTATAGCGATTGATTTCGGAATCTGATCAGCTCTTTACCATAAAATAATTGCTTTAAATTATGCTAAGTATCTTTACGTCCATATCCCGAAATGGGTAGGACAGCAAATCCATCCACGAATAGCCGATGATACTTAGTCCCATAGTGTGACAGGTGGCAAGCCTATCGCCAACCGAGCACTTTTCCAATCCCGGGCACGTTGCCCGGCGCAGTTTTTCATGATAAAACTGAAAAGAAAAACATATTTTTGAATTGTCCGACCCGAGAATTGAACCCGTGAACTCATGCAATCAAATTGCTGATCGGATCAAAATGATTTACCCGTTCAGAATTTATTATTAACGAATTTTTTTGTAAAAATTGTTTTTTGACATTACTTATATTAAAATACTGTAATTGACAAATATTAGATTACTAGCTGACCCGCGCAGCTTCGTCCGCGAGTATATTAATAAGTCGTCTAAATAGCTTTTAATAAAAAATTCATCCCCTATTTCAGCCCTCCAGGGACTGATTATTGAAAAAAAAGTAGCCTATATTTGACCCCGGATCTTCAACTATATCCATGTCAAATTTCATTAAATTGGTCCAGCGGTTTAGCCGTGAAAGCGTAACAGACAGACAGACCGATAGACAGACGGACAGACTTTCGCATTTATAATATTAGTATGGATTGAACTCTTTGAGCTTAAGTTCATTTTATCCTCCTTTGGTCTTAAAATACATCTATTTAGTGGGAAGTTCCAAGGATTACCCAGTTCTAACCCAGGATAACCCAGGAAGGGTTACCCAGTCTAAAGATCTTTATCGCCTATAAACTTACGCCTTACAAAGCGGACGGGTGTTAGCTAGCCTCACATAAATGCATAATAAATAAAAGATTATGTTTATGATAAGTTTCTTATCTCCCATTTTTCTATTCCTTATAATATAAATGCCATTTTAAGTGAAAATTAATGTAAATTTAACACCCCTAGTCTCGAGAGCACAAAGATGAAATTTTAATATCGCTCGTGTAAAAATAACTTAGATCAATAGTAATATGGAAAACTTCTAGGCGAATTGTAGTAGACATGTTATGCGGAACGAACTTTGTAATTACAAAGTTCTATCATTGTGCTAACCGCTAAAATTCATAAGTAAAATGCTGTTTGTATGACTATATTTATTTGACTAACACATTTATTGTTGTTAGGTTATGGCAGTGCAACCTGTCACGCTACCATGGTGTCCGTAAGCTACCAAACTAGACACAATACAGACACCAGAGTCGCCACACCACACTGAGGTAGTATCAATATGGACCTCAAAGAGATGGCACTACTGTATGTACCTACGTAGGAAAATTGAGTTCAGGAGAACGAAGAAACAGTGGTGAGTTCATCCTTATTTAGCCGATCGCTGTAAGAAAGTACAATTTAGCAACATATACGATGATCTATAAAGAAGATATCTGGATAAATTTTTTAGCTATGTGAGGATCTCCGTGAGGATCTTTGATGAGTTACATGCTTTGTGTGAAAATGATTTGTTGAAATAAAACACAATATTAATAAAATCAGTCAGTCCTGAAGAAAAGTTGTTTGTAACATTATGGTAAGCTGGCTGCCAGTAGCGGCCGAGTGAGTAAGACATCATACAGCGCTATAGTAATTAGAGGTGGCGCGACGAGCGAGACGGCGCGACGAGCGAGACGGCGCAACGAGCGAGACGGCGCAACTAGCAACGCGACCGAGCCGGTGAATCCGCCAAATGGTTGCGCTACCAAACGGACACCAGCTCCCTATAGAGCTGTATACATTTTGTTGGTAGCGGCAACTGGTTGCGCCGCCATGTTGTCCCGGTAAAATATAAACTTTATAGTTAATGTATGTGTTTTTTATATTAGATGGCAAATAAGCAGATGGCGCTCCTGATAGAAGGATGATGACTAATTTTGAGTAGCTCTTTGCAGAAACGACTTTCTGAGTTGTTTTTTTAAAGTGACACAGTGATTCGAATTAGGCATAGTCGGAACATTCGTATCATTTGGAACATTGGATCTTTAAACGCAGCAGGTGATAAACCGCTCAGCTGTTGCGACTCATACGCGAGAGAGAGAGAGGGACGTCTGTTATCGTAAGACAAAGTGAAATGGTTAATTTTTCAAGCTTTCGATTTAATTTGTGTCGCGTGTCGTCATAGTTATTCATTTACTTGGTAAACATTTTATCTTATATGTATGAAACTATGTACTTACATATTTTTACAATAATATTAATAAATAATAACATAAATAATTACTGAAATAATTGTCCTAAGCTTAGAAGTATAAAGGAAAATCAACAAACCTATTTCAAATAACTTAGTATTAAATTATACCGCAAAGGAGAAAGCCGATCTTCTGGGCTCGTTCTTTGCGGCCAACTCGACTCTGGATGACCGAGGAAACACACCGCCTACCATTCCCCAGTGTGATAGTTCCATGCCATAACTACAGTTTCGGCAATCAGCTGTGCGTAAAACACTACTTTCCTTGGATATCCACAAGTCGAGTGGGCCTGATGGCATCCCTCCGATTGTGCTTAAAGTATGTGCCCCAGAGTTGCCGCCAGTATTGACGCACCTATTCCGGCTCTCCTATTCACTCGGTGTTGTACCGAATTCATGGAAAACAGCTTTAGTGCATCCCATCCCTAAAAAGGAGATCGCTCTAATCCGTCAAACTATCGGCTAATAGCCATAACCTCCTTGTTCTCCAAAGTCATGGAGACACTTATAAACTGTCAGCTCCTGAAGTATTTAGAAGAGCACCAGCTGATTAGCGACCGTCAGTACGATTTTCGTCGTGACCGCTCAGCTGTGGGGAGGCAGTTAAGTCCAAGGGGGAGGCATTGGCAGTTAGTTTAGACATAGCGAAGGCCTTCGATCGGGTATGGCATAAAGCGCTTCTCTCAAAGCTGCCTTCCTATGGGCTTCCCGAGAAACTATGCAAGTGGAGCACCAGTTTTTTGGCTGATCGGAGCATTAAGGTCGTAGTCGACGGTGCATGCTCCGACATTAAACCTGTCAATGCTGGTGTTCCTCAAGGCTGCGTGCTATCACCGACACTGTTTCTTCTGCATATCAATGATATGTTGCGAATTAGTAACATACATTGCTATGCGGACGACAGTACTGGTGATGCTACAAACTCCGGCCGTAGCGGTATTTCTCGGGAACACGTCGAAGAGGGCCGGAACAAGCTCGTGTCTGAACTCGAGAATCAACTAACTGATGTCTCAGAATGGGGTCGTCAAAACCTTACCACATTTAACCCCAAAAAGACACAGCTTTGTGCGTTCACTGCAAAAAAAAACACCCTTTGTCGTGTCACCTCGGTTCGAAAACACTCTACTGACAGCCTCAGCCAGTATTGGAATTCTGGGAGTCGACATATCGAACAACGTTCAGTTCCGCGGTCATTTGGAAGGGAAGGCTAAACTAGCCTCCAAAAAGCTTGGTGTACTCAGTAGAGCAAAGCAGTACTTCATGCCAGCCCATCGCCTCCAACTTTACAAGGCTCAAATTCGACCTCACATGGAGTACTGTTCTCACCTCTGGGCTGGAGCTCCTCAGTACCAGCTTCTTCCTCTTGATCGCATTCAACGTAGACCGGTTCGAGTCGTCGACGACCAGGCTATTTCTAATCGGCTTGATTCTTTGGTGTTACGCAGAGATGTGGGTTCGCTCTGCATCTTTTACCGTATTTATCATGGGGAGTGTTCCAACGAGTTGTTCGGACTAATTCCTGCCGCTAAATTCCACCATCGGACATCGCGTCAAAATTTATAGTTCCATCCTCACCACTTCGATGTCTGGAAATCCACAACCGTGCGCTTTTGTCGACATTTTTGCCTCGCACTACTCCTTTGTGGAATCAATTACCCTCGGGGGTATTTCTGAATGGATACGACTTAGGGACCTTCAAGAACGAGCTTATTCATTCTTAAAAAGCCGGTAACGCAGCTGCAATACGCCTGGTGTTGCAGATGTCCATGGGCGGCGATGATCACTTACCATCAGGTGCACCATCTGCTCGTTTGCCCCCTCTACGTTTTTTAAAAGGAATCCTCTACTTATTTACACATAACAAAATAAAGTAAATAATACTTTTTCATTAGACAGGAAAAACCTTTTAATGGAATAAGTTAGGATTTTTAATTTCCAGAAAGAGTATGTCTATCTTTCACATTATTCTTTTGACTAGTAACTGTAGGCAATTCATGTCTAATATCGAACTGATCATAATAAGCAGCTGAATGCAATTTCCCTTTAATAGTCTGCCCGCAATTACCTGCTGTTCATTTTACGCATTACTAACATTTCATAAAACAGCGTGGGTGTTCTGTTTACTGTGAAGCCTTTTATATCGCCGTTCATCGCACAAATATCGTTCATACATTTTATACGTGCTTTATATTTCAAAGCATAAATTTTTATTGTTATAGGATAGCAAATAAGCAGATGGAAAGAGATAACCTTTGCTAGCCATAAAAATATGAATATACTTTGACACCTATGTATATCCTCAAAGAGACAGAGAGTGAAAGAGAGAGAAAGATCAGAAATAGAAGACAGTGGTCCAGTTGTGATCCAAAAGTAATAGTTGCTTATTGTGGATGTACAACATCCACAATGAGCCAAAGTTATTAAGACCCATTTATGGGCCCAATATGTACCCAATTGGGCACATATCACTAACGGTTCAAGCAATGTTTTAATTTAAAAATATAGGATAATTTTTAAACTCAATTAACCCCTTCTCCAGTATCCTACCAAAATATTCAATAAAAGTAATTAGTATTGCAAAAAAACGTTTGCCGGGTCTGCTAACCGGTTAGCCCAACTTATGACTTTTAAAACCGTCGCCGTATCGCCCGCGCGGTTACCATTTTTTTCTGAATGTTACTACACCAATTTCGTTAATGTTTTCTGTGTGCTTAAGAAATAATCTCATTTTATTATATTTTTATTGGTTACATATGACCGTTAACTATTGTGTCCTTCAATATGCAGTCTTTACCGGTCAATGTGTATAAGTAAATAATTTAAATGCACATTCGAGGAAAAAGCAAAAGCTAAAGCCGACAAATAAGTCAGAAAATATGTCAACGGCTGCATCGTTATGGAGATGGCAGTGATAATTTATGATATTCGGGTTCTCGGTTAAACTGGGTTAATTCGATAGCCATCACGTACAATACGGGTACAGTTAGATACAAAAGGAAAATGGCGTCATAATCCGTATTGTCTTGACTTACTTGATATATTATAGTCCTATTAATCATAATTTTCACAAAAAATTTTAACTTCCCGCTACGTATGTATGTGGATAAGAAAGTTACTGATTTTGCCTCGACTTTCGGAAATCCAGTTTTTACTAGATCTTCACGTTTTGAGGTCCTAGGAAACTTTTCCGACTATTTCACAATGACGTCAGTATGTCTGTGTGTGTGTTTATGTGTAGGTAACATCTCATAACTTTTGAACGGCTTGCCTGATCGAAACGCGGTTCACTCATCAGAGCATTTACAACTATTTACAAAAAACAAAATGTAAATTTTGCCGGGCGCAAAACGATTGTCACTCCGTAGCTGAGCAATAACCGTGCCGTGAACTAAGTTGTGAAGATCTTAAGTGTAAGTTTGTCAACTATATGGGCCGATGCTTATCCCACAAATGGAGAAAATCTTACGGATTGGTAACTTTGAGGATAATTTTTCAGAAGAGCAAATGAATAAAAATAAAAAATTGTTTACATTTTTGCTGGCATCTGTTATTGTTGTTGAATTTTATAGAATATCGCTTAAAATAACACAGAACGGGAAAGTTCATTGCAATTGAATGGTTATTTTTTCAGTCTTGTGTTTGAATTTTCATTCGTCTTTGATTTTGGATGGGTCACAGATGAAATCTTGATTACCATTTAAATAGTTGTACAAATATTTGCGCTAAAGAAATTTACTGTTTTTACTACGATTTTCTAAAATCGAGTTCTTACGTTTTGAGGTCTTATTTTCTGGCTATTTTTACGATGACGTTAGTATGTATGTATTATTGTATGTGTATGTGTGTATGTCTGTTTGAAAACTTCTCATAACTTTTTGATCGAAAAAAACTTCAAATTGATCGACCAAAACGTGGTTAATTAGGTTTTACCAAACTTAGGCTTGCTAAAAATTAGAACCGATTTGGGCAAATAAGCACTTATTGAGAAATTTTGAAGAAACTTCAATAGAAGTTAGTTATTTAAAACTTAAAGAACTGTAGTTTTAAGGCCGCGGTACTAACTTCGTCTAGCAGTCAAAAATATTCTTCACATGATGGTACGAGCCCCTTTGAAGAAAAGTTCATCTGCTATTCTGCCACCACACTCTATGATACCTTACCTGTTCCTGCTGTAATCGCGTCAATGTGTGTCATTATCGTGTTACGGTTTGGAGAGTAAGGTATCCGGTAGACATATGTATGTGGGATAGACATTGTACCAAACGGATAGCAACGCATCATTAAATCATATTATCTATAAGCGATATTTTCTGTTTCCATCAGGAGCGCCATCTGTTTGTTTGCCATCTAACGATATAAAATATATTTAAATTAAAACTCAATATTGTATCAACAGTAGAATTGGTGGAAACAAAAACTATTTGTCAGTATGGAGGTAGAATTTGTACCTTATAAAAAAAGTTTTTTTAAAAAAATAACTCAATATTTTGAGGTTGCCCATTCACTCGTTTTTAAATAAATTAACCAAATGACATAGTTTCAAAAATAATTTGGTCAAATACGCAGAAATTATTTTAAAGATGTTGAATATATTTTTTTTTTTCAAACTGTGTTTTGAACCTCAAAGTATTGAGTAAACATTTTTGGAACGAAGTTCCTTACGGCAGGCTTGGAGGGGATAGGGATTTTGCTGCGCGACCAAACTGAAAAAAATGTGATAGTAAAACCGTAAGAAAAATGCGTGGAATAAAAGCGTTAAATGAGACGTGCGCAGGCGCGACAGTCGCGTACACAAGCGAGTAGTGCCGTTTAGCCGAAGGAAGTTCGTTCCTACCTGGTGTCCCGCGACACCACATCATTTTTTTTTTTGAAAAGTTTTGTTTTATAAGGTACAAATTTTACTCCCATGCTAACAACTTAAAAAATTTTTCGACTTGCCCTGCTAAACAGGTACTATCTCTGTATTTGTAGATTTTTTCCAACGTTAAGTGTCAAATCCGGGCTTTACATTTTCTTGCCACAATTGTAATAGTGCTTTTTTTAAGGGCAATTGGCCCACCTCTCGTTCCCACCACTGTAACTTCTGTAAACCAGATTCAACAGCGGCAACCGACCTGATAACCTCTGAGTTGCGAGCTCAGGGTGCCCTGGGGAAAAGCTTAGCTGTCTTGGGACCCGCAACGAAATTAATCAGAAGTATATAGGAGGAGTAGGAAAATACATCCTGTTTCCCTCCCTTTTAAGCAGGAGACAGCAAAATATTAAAAGCACAAAAATGCTACGAAATGAGACTTTTACAATCAGGATAAGCCTGATTGCTATTGCACCACGGAAGTTTGGAAATTAGGGACCTACCAAACTCGCTTGAAGGCACGGAAGTTTGCACGTGTTCTCACAAGGTCTGAGTAATAAATTACACCGGATATACATTGAATACTATCAAGTATTTGACTACGTTCGTTTTGCCAAAGATTACACTCCCAAAGAATGTGGTGTGCAGTTTGTTCATATTTACAATTTAATGAAGAGCATTCGCAAAAAGAAGAAGGAACTATTTTAAACGAGAATAATTTAGCTTTAAAATTACCGTGGCTAGGCTACCGTCAGAAACTGCGCAATACAATAGTCTATTTCTATCCACGTTTTACTTAAACGATCCCGGACGTATGGGAAAAAGTTATATAAATGCCGTCCTTTAGTTGAACAACACCAACGCGACTGCCACTCATCAATTAATTCATTAGTAACGTCGATTACAGGATTAAAGAGACGACGTATTTTTGTTTGAGCTTGTGGGTTGATAAATTCTGGGTTGGTAAAATTCCAAGAATTGTAGTACATTGAATCCCGACGCTGAATTTCTAAATCTAATGGTAAGATACCTGATAAAACGGGTAAAGCTTCGGAGCTTACAGTGCGACATGCTTTGCAAAGAAATATTAATACATGGTGTTGATTTTGAAGTAGTTTGCGCCGGATCGCACCACTCGTAACTTTATCAGCCCACGCTGAACAAGCATAACAAATACAGCCTAAGTACGTTGCATTGTAAATTATCATTAAAGTGTTAAACGTTAAACCCCATGTTGAGGCAGATATGCCGGCAAAGGATAAGAAATTCCGTTTAGCCTTTTCACCGATGTAATTAATATGAATTATAAAAGTGTAATTTTTCTCTAAGATAAGTAAAATTATTGATAACAGTGCTTGTCATTTTCGGTATGGATGGTACTGGTAGGGTTTCCGGTAAACCTTTTCTTGTGGAATATTATCCCCACTACTCAAATTGTCACGCCCCATTAACATCTGTGATGTTTATATGCACTGGCTATCTATATTCAGCAGGTGAATCGTTTTCTTTTTTTAAAATATCATTTTAAATATATTTAGATATAAGAAACAATCCTATGAATATGCAGGTAATCGACTACTATTTTATATATATTTTACGATGTTTTGGATAAATAATATTTTGCTTTTACGAGTTCCCTTGACATTTGAGAGACATAAAACACATCTCACAAAATGTATCCGAAATGGCTTTATATAATGAAACATATAAAAGAAATTCTTGCTCAGTCATGTTGGAGCAAGCCTTGACAGAATCGTTCGCCGGAGCATTTTACTTATCTTTGCGAGTCATTTTTAGCTTCCTGCTAGTAATAAGGAAGTTACTGATTTTGCAGATTTTCAAATATAAAAATTATATTGTTTGCGACAAACTTACTTGAGATTTTTAAACTGAAATAAAATAAAATTACTATCAGACTAATAGGTATACCATTATTCGAGACATAAAAAAACTTCGACATTATTCAGCCAATCTATTTTGTAGATACGACACCATTTTAGACCTCAAAGTTTAGTAAAAGTTGCAAAGTAGTTTGCAAATTAAAATAGGTGGTGTCATTTTTAACAAATTTTAGATTTTTGAGCCCATTAAAAATGATTAGGTATATATAGTTTTTGATTCAAAAATACCTTAAGTTTCCCTTATTGATTTATAATTAAAATAAATTTGATATGAATATCGGAACACCTCTATAAATACCTATATATTATATACACACAACTGACATTGGCAATACATATATCTCGATGCGACCTTTATAGTGTCGATAACAATGTTACTACTCGTATCAGGTGGTAAAATTCCGCAACATCTGACAAGTGTTTGGTAGCACTTTTTACTTATTCTTCCCGCACTACGGTAAAAAATATAAAACTATTACGATAAATTTTTAGATCATTACATAGGCTGATGGAAAGAGAAACTATGTAGCGGAATGGCAATACCACATGTATAAGTCCACTGACTACCTGCCGCTTTAAACCGTAACACAATAGTGACAAGCGTTGATTCTACTCCGGGAAAAATAGGTAAGACTGTGGCGTTGCGAAACTCTACCACCTAATAATCACGATGGTAGTGACACATATAGCAAATCGTTCACCTTTTACGAACTGCCTGGCTAATAATGTCAAATCTTAAAGGGGCCCGGGCTAACACGGGGAGGGAACGACAGATATTTCTGTCATAATAACATCAGTGCTTGTCACTGTAGCATGACAACCTCGCAGGACTAGATACCTAACATTATAAATAACAACATTTGTTCTATGACTTTTGACATAACTCAACACATTAAATAAAAATGATTTTTTAAGTTTTCATTGTCCTGTCGTAACATTTCTAACTCTTCATTCGGATGCGCTGACTAGTATTAATAATAGTATCACTTTCCTACCTAATCTTTGCGATGCACGTAGAGTTACGAACGTTCAAGCGAAAAATTTAATTCATATTAATTTTTGTATGAAAGTGAAATCCATTTATCAAAAGTCGTAGAACAAATGTTGTTGTATATGATGTTAGCTACCTAGTCCTGCGAGGTATATATATATATATATATATATATATATATATATATATATATATATATATATATATATATATATATATATATATATATATATATATATATATTATAAGATAGCAAACAAGCAGATGGGTCTCGTGATGGAAAGAGTCAACCATCGCCTAATAAAAAAATTAAATATGTATTATTTTTTCCATCTATCAATCAATTTTCGCTGTAAAAATAAAAAAATGTGCATTTTATTCGAAAACATAACTTGACAGATGGTACCAGTGGACCAAAGCAGGCGACATTAAAATTGACGAAAAATCATTTAAAGAGCGTGGAATCCTGGATATATTTCAGCAATCAGAATGCCAATATCATTAAATGTGTCCAAGCATTAGAAATTTGAAAAAAAATATATTTACATGCATTTCTAATGGGAAAAAATCAAATTAAAACGGCAAGCACTTCATACTCGAATTAAGAGCTCTAACTTGGTGGAAATTTTTTTTTCAATATGTAGAACAAAATTTTGCTTGAGCACCTAAAAAAAAAATGTTTGTCGCAAATGAATCACCCTTATATATATATATATATATATATATATATATATATATATATATATATATATATATATATATATATATATATATATATATATATATATATATATATGTATATGTATATACTTAAAAACTACACTTTGTCACGTATTGACGGCGACGTAACACGCACTTCATTCCGGAGTCTCCACCGGAACCTTCGATAGACTACACCAGTCGGCCAGAATTCCCCCACCTCAAAGGTCGACAGGAGATGCGTCGGTACTCTCACCACAAAAGAACTAAAGTTGACCTTGTGGCGAGACTGGACTGCAGACGCTCGACTCTCAAGTGGAGAGACGTCTTCTTACTGATGTAGTCCACGACGTCTTCAACATTCATGGACCAGTGCAGACGAGATATGTACAAGGGCGTTGCGATATATATAAATTTTGTACCTTGGTTTGTGGGCTATTGCAATTAATAATGGTCCCTTTCTAGTCCAGTGTCATTTCAAAAAGAAGGAAGGAATTTCAGCAGGAATATATAAGACGGTGATACCAAATATCCGGGTAAGACGTTGCAAAACCCTACTATCTAGTAATCACGTCACTGCCATATAGGCATGGCACATTTCACGCATCACTGGTTATATTACTCGTTATAAAATTAAACACCTGTCACACCAGTTATATGCATCGAAACCGTCCGTTATATATAACGCGAGCGTGATTTAATTTCACGCGGCGAAGCTACTACTTATGCTTATAATTCGCAGAAATTTATCGTGCGAATGCCACCAGCAAGAAGAGAGAATATGTTCAATATGTTCATTCATTTTACTAATCACTTATAAATAGTCACTGCCTATGGGTGCATTTTATTGTCACAATGGTTAAATAAAATGCACCCACAGTAATAATAAATTATCACTAATACAATATAACGGCCGTGATTTATCACCCGTGATTTATCAGTGACACAAATAACTTCTCGACGTGATAGTGAAATAAAAATAGCTATAATTCTCATCGCTACTGCCATAGTGACACGTGTAGCCAATCGGTCACTATTGACCTGCCTGGCAGAACTGTAGTTGGTATATTCTTTAAAGAAGCCCGGACCAACCAGATCCGATAGTTTTATAGGCTCGACAGGTGAAGTTGTTGATAGATCTCTAGTATGCTCGCTGCTACTAGAATTTATTTATTTAATACTTTATTGTACATTTAATGAAAAATACACACGAAAAAGGATAACAAAAGTTGCATAAAAGGTGAGTTTATCTCTACCGGCGGAGATTTCTTCGAGCTTAACCCCAAAGGATTTTTTAAGTTGTTGCAATATTTTTTGCCGATTCAAAACTATGACGTCATGTTGTAAAATCTAACGAGTTAACTAATGAGTTATTCAGAAAATAGTGTTTTTTGAATAACTTTGTCGTAAAATACTACGTAAAACCCATTTTAAACAAAAGTTTTGTTTTCTTAAAGGAATTACAGTCTTATTCTATATTTTCAACACTACGTATTAATTTGTTGCCCTTTAGATGCGTTAAAACGTGAAAACGATTAGTATTAATAAATAAAAACTAACTAAAACAGTACCAGTGCTTATAAAATTTTCTACATTCACGTTATAGTCTATTCCACTGGTTTTTTCAAGAGAAGAGTGAACAGGTAACTTCTAGGGAAGCGCGTTCCATCTTAGGCCGCATCTTAGCTTACCATCAGGCGAGATCGTGGTCAAGCGTTTCCCTATTGATGATAAAAAAAGGGTTGTCTCATTTAGTAATCTTATACCATTTGATTTAAAAATCATAAATCTACATTTTTTAAATAAATGTGAACCGTTACACCTGTTCATTTAATACATACGCTCCAAATCACAAACTGCTTTAGATTCAAAAAAACTGCTTTAGATTCCAAGTAATTTGGACAGATATATAATTAAAAGGGTATTTGACATCCTGAAACGTTGAAAAAAATGTGTAAATTGTTGACTCTGATACTTCCCGCTTGATAAATCCCAAACAAATTGACCGATTATGATGCAATTAGTGGTATTTAAAGCAGGTATTATAGGAGAAAAACTGATTAGATTTTTAAGTCAATCGGTGAATTAACCAGAATGTTATTTTAAAAATATTAAGTAACTTTGCTAAAATCAACGTAATTTGAATATTTGAAAAACTGTTACTTTTGTAAATTTATTATGACGTTATGACGAAAAAAGACTTTTTTCAAAAATTTTCGTTAACGATTACTCCCAAACGGATGAACCGATTTTGATGCAATTTATGCATTAGACGTAGTTTTTTGAGAAATGAACATGATTAGTTTTTGTAGGCAATCGGTACATTAATCTGGAAGTTACATTAAAAAAATTGTGTTTCGCAAAAAATTTTTTTGGGTTTTTTAAATTTCTCAAAATCTACTTGGCCGATTTGGTTCAAATTTTCAGGAAATAAATAATAAAATAAATAAATAAATAAATATTCAAGGGACAAATTACACTAACTGATCTTACCCCAAAGTAAGCAAATTATTTGCTTGTGTTATGGGTGTTAGTCAACGATACTAATACATAGACATACATATATAAATACAAGAATATATTTAATATACATACACCCAAACCCGGAAATACAAACATTTATGTTCATCACACAAATGCTTGTCCCCGTCGGGGATCGAACCCGAGCCCCGTCGATCGCGTAGTCAGGATCGCTAACCACTCGACCAACGGGGCGGTCAAAATTCTAATCTAAGTCCAACCGCGTTTCGGTCGGTCCGGCTTCTTCGATTTCAACTTTTTCAATAATTCAACATATTATAATCAACGTATTAATATTCAAAGTTTATGTGCTATTTAATTATCTGAAGAAACCCTAAGATTAAATTACAAAGAGAATTAATTAGACAAACAAAAGCCAGTTCTGAAAGGAAATGGACTTCTAACAGACATGAAGGTAGGTACCTATTGTAGTAAAACAAACCGCTTTGTTTTCGAACCGTCACTACTAAAGGCATCTTTTTGCACCATATTTAAATAACAATCACAGAGATTCCTTTTACTTCTATTAAAACGTTGAATTGCATTTAAGGTAACCAATTTTGCTATTATTATTATATGTAAATTTATTAGAAAATAAAAATATTAATAATGTCAAATTTGAGAGCAGGTTCAAATTGAAAACGCAACTGCCGACAGAAATGTAATTTGCACACGAGCTTAATAATTAAACGCAGTAAAACACGCAACCAAATTCCGATCTCTTTATACCTCTACTTTCATGAATTTAATCTTCACCAAATTTATTTAGGACTAGCCAGAAAATACATTAAAACACGTTTGAAATTAGAACCTCCTCCTTTTTGAGTAGTCTGTTGATAAACATGTATACGGGTCTTTCATATTCAAGTTCACATCCAATAAATGAACCAAAGGAATAGTTAAAATTAGTTGTTCAATGTATTTATTTTTCTTCTTTGAATTCATATTTCTAGCTTTGTATTTCATGCCTCATATAGATCTATGCGCCGGAGGGAAATTAGGGTTTATAACAAATGCCTGATCTAGTTTAGATACTGATAATAAAACATCATTAAACATATTTTAAAAATAATAAATAGGTACAGGTATTATTTTCTTTACCCGTAAAATGGATATTTTTAACTTTTTAAAATATTTTAAAAAGTTGAAAATAACTGCGTTTAATAAATAAATTCTCTGAGCTTCAAATAAAGTGTCAAAGGGATCTCTAAAGCTATAATGCTACCATGTTATCTAGTCAGTAGACATATCGAAACTGCAGCCGTTACTTTCCGAAATGTCAATCCGTTGTCAGTTTATCTTAGTAAAGTAAGTCCTACTGACTAGATAATTCGATGTCAATATACCCATGAAGCTGTATTATATCTGGGGGCAACACTTCTAATACCTACTTGAAACCAAATTTTAAATACTGTTGTCATCTTCTGAGCTCTTACCCTCTTTTTTTAACACAGCTCCTCACCTCCTCATAGACAGAGATATACCGTAAATATTTGTTTCAGTTGATTAATACAAGTGCTAGCTCCACCTATACCTAATACTTCATGAATATACCTAAATTTTTTAACAACAAAATGGCAGCCCACTTCAAATAATTTGATACCTTGGGCTAAATTATTGCAATTTTCATAGAAATCTCTAATTTGAAATAAAAAAATACAGCCTATTATACTCTCTGATAGTGTAGCTAGCTATTAGTGAAAGAAATTTTTAAAATTTTTTAAGTGGCTTAGGCGTGAAAACGTGACAAATAAAGAAACCAAAGACTTCTAGTTACTAACGTACTAGACAAGGCAAGCGCCATGCCACTTGTGTTCCACTAAAGTGCTACATCAGCTGAGCTCGTTAAATGAAACGCGTAAACGCCATGAAATTCACGTCGATTACGACCTTTTATTATATGCAATTATATACTGTAGCGCTGCTTAATTTCGAATTTGGTTGGACGATTTATTACTAATATCTGGTTGACCGAGCTTTGCTCGGTTTTTCACATATTTTTGGAACCGATCTTTTCTTGGACCTTGAACCTTGATAAATCGATTCCTATAGAATATATATATATATATATATATATATATATATATATATATATATATATATATATATATATATATATATATATATATTATTTTTTTTCTGTACCTGGTTGACCGAGCTTTGCTCGGTTTTATCCTTCCTAAGATAGCACCGCACCATTAACAAACATCTTTGGTGTCTATAGGCCATAATTGTCTCTATCCATCAAGAGTCCCATCTGCTTCTTTGCTGTCTTATGTTATAATATATAACAAAGTTACTTTCGTATTTATAATATTAAGATATCGTCTTTTTTCTGTACTTCAATCCTTGACCTACTATTTCATTACAAAAGTAGCTAACACCAACAATTTTCTGTGACAATAAACCTTACATTAAAATAAGTAGGAAACATTGAAGATTAATTTGACAGTCCCATTCTTGGAAGCCAGGAAAGATTTCAGTAAAATTTATCTCTTAGAAACCCTTGTAGAATATTGAGTCCAGATAAAATAAGAGTAAATAGATATTAGTCTCTATGCTTTGCTTACTAAGTTGATATTTCTGTGGATAATAATCTGTACATAATTCATTTCATTCGTAGACCCACTAGATTGTCGTAGGTATATGGGAAGTGCAAATAAATTGAGTTACCCGGAATGTCTACGAGGTTTAACTAACCACTGATTTCATCCAATGGAGACTCCATATAATCCTTAATATTCATAGTTAGTTTAGTGAACTAATCCTTGTGAATACATGCTATAACTTTCGTGCTTCTAAGCAATCTTCAAATGACTTCCAAAAAGCAGGATGGTCGTATTTTTATCTTTTCCTCGCGTTGATCCACTCCCTCTTTGAACTATAGACCTTCTGACATTCTGCCAGACAGTTCGTAAAAGGCGAACGATTTGCATACCTGTAACTACCATCGTGACTACTATCCAGTAGTAGAGTTCCGCAACGTCTCGCCTGGGTATGTGGTACACCTAGCCTTACTTATTCCTGCCGCAATACCGTCAGTGCTTGTCATTGTCGTGTTCTAGTTTGGAGAGTAAAGCAGTTGTAGACGTATTTATTTGGTATTGTCATCCTGTCACACTGATAGCAACGCACCATTAATATATTTTTGTATATAGGCGACGGTTTCTCTATCCATCAGGAGAGCGCCATTTGCTTGTTTGCTAAAATTAGATTTTTTTTTATTTTATTATTGAATAAATAACAGTACATTTAACTTATATATAGTAGTATTTAAAAAATCACAAAGGTTTATACTGGGCAATACTACACATTAATTTTAAAATATCATTATACATATAAGACGGATATAAAAACGTAATAACGTTGGTAAACATTTATTCAAAAACTTAAATCACATTTCTTGAAAACTCTCTAAATTGTGCAAGAAGTAGAACTTAAGTTTGGTTTTAATATTTTTGTGTGTAATGTCTTTTACAAATTCAAATGGCAATTTATTTAACAAACGGGGAATCCATCAGCTAGTTGTCCTCTCACCGTACATATTTTTTGCGCGCGGTAAACAAAACCGATTGGTAGAAACAGGTTTGAGTATGTACAGGGTGTTTTACTCTATTCTTTAAAGATTCGTTAAAAAAGTTTTCTTTGAGTAAAATATACTTAAATTGTATTTGTACCGGCAGTATTTTACAATGTCTAAAAAGGCCCAAATCGTCATTATTAAATTTGAGCTTAATTTTTGGAGATACTATATTCTTTAATATTTTTAACTGCAGCCTATAAATTTGCTTAAAATAAGAGGTATACATACGTACGGCCATAGCTGCTGAGCCCATATCGAACATGAGATTCAGCTAAAGAGTTATATAGCATTAGTTTGACCTTAAATGGAATACGATCCTTGATTATGACGAAATTTGCCAAAAATTGTCTTTGTTTTCTACAAACACATTCAATATGATTCGACCAATTGAACTTCGAGTCAATAGATAATAAACCAAGGTAATTATGTTTTGTTACTACGTCTATAGGTGGGCAAGAGCATAAATTCATATTCGCTGTATGCAAGCAGCCATGGTTATGGGCTATTAAATTTTTCATTGATCTCTGTTTAATGTAGGGGGATTTTATTATTACTAATTTACTTTTGTTTAGATTTAAGGCCATACCTAAATCGTGACACCATTGCATTAAGGCGTTTAGGTCAGATTGTAAGAGGTCACAAGCCACTTGTGGGTCCTTGTGACTCGCTAAAAGGCAAACTGATAGCATATAGAGTTCTTAATGTAATTACTCATGTTATTAACATAGGAGAGGAAAAAAAGGGGCCTAGGACAGATTCTTGTGTTGTGCCTTCAGTTGATGTTATAGGTTCACTGATAGGTTCACTGATTTTTTATATTATTATAAATATTAGCTGAATCGTAGCTGTGTATATTAATATCATAATATTATATTATAAAAAAATGAATATTATAAAAAAAAAATGTATTATAATTTACAATAAAATATAATAGCTAAAATAAATAAATTTTACATAAAACATTACTACATTACATTAGTCGTCATCAACCTGAAACTAATAATCTAAAGTCGGTATTAAATATATTCTTCCTAATGTCAAGCTTTAATTATTCTCGATGGCTAGCTAGAACTTTGAAACACTACGCTTTGAGGTTTATATGCAAAGAAATTACTTGCCTAAATGATACGATCTGTAAAGTAGCTTTAGTTTCATAGAAGGCATTTTAAGAAGAAGAATCCTATTAAAGTCTTACAAAAAAAATGTTAAATATTAAATATTTTTTCTAATATCTTATTTTCTTTATATAAATGAAAATTATTTTTACAATAATATAACTAGAACTAATACAACTGGAACTAATACAACTGGAAAATGGTAGGCTTCTTTATTTAATAGATTTAGCAAAAAACAGGAAAACACATAATTGAACAAGAAAAACGGGCAAGTGCGATTCCAAATTGCACACAGGGTTTGGTAATACGACATTAACTGAGGTTACTTGTATGGGGATTTGTTACATGAGTATTTATTTTTATTATTTGCTGTGGCAGCGACTATAGTAGGTAATACGTATTCTGTGAAAAATGCAGTTGCTCCTTATTTCCATTTTATAGTTAGAACCGTGTGACAGACAGACAGCGGAGGCATGTTAATAGGTTTCCGTTTATCACCTTTTGGGTAGGTTTCTTTCATAAAATTGACTTAGCAACCGTATAACCATTAGGACCAAACAGCACCAAAGCCTCTTTACTGCCTTAAAACGTTAATTTTTAAGGCTTTGCAAAAATATTTTAGGTCTGGTCTGGTTTACTTGTATCGATTTACCTGTTTACCAAAGTTACCTACCCAAGAATTTTGATGGGAAAAAAATAGTTAACCTAACGTTTGCATATTCCATAGGTTTCATACTTTCTATTAGTATGGAATTTGTCTATTAACCAAACCGATGAATTGTTTATAGAATACGCATTTGCAATATATTAATTGACATATTTATCTAATTATAATCTATACATATAATAAAATCGTAGGAAAGTCAAAAATGTACATTGAATATATTTTTAAAAGAATACTTGGGGCGAGATCTACAATCGATATCGAAGCCAAAAATATAGTTTTTAGAATTTTTGTCTGTTTGTCTGTTTATCTGTTTGTCTGTATGTATGTCCGGGGTAAACTCAAAAAGTACTGCATGGATTTACTTCAAATTTTGTATGAACATTACCAACAGGTCGGGTCAACATATAGGCTACATATTATCACGCTATCACCTACGGAAGAGGAGCTGTGCGGAGTAAACGAAGTCCGCGTGGACGAAGTCGCGAGCAACAGCTAGTATATAATAAATTACGTGTCACGTTGTTTGTCCGCGATAGACTCCGAAACTACTGAACCGATTTCAATGAAATTTTGTAGGAATCTACTGTTTGGTCTAAATTAAACGATAGCATATTTTTTATCTCAATTAACAATCCCCCTTTCAACTACTCCTCCAAAATATTCAATACAAGTTATTATACCGCAAAACAACGTTTATCGGGTTATGAGTAAAATATTTTTTATCCATTAACCAGCTCGTTTTATAGTGGGATCCTATATTATTAAGTTTCTTATTTTAATAAGAAGTAGTATCATCGGCTAGTCTTGTTTTTCGTTTGTCCTCTCTTCGGGGATATGGGCGTGATTGTCATTATTTATTTGTTTAATATCTTAACAACGTTATCGACACATCGAAATTATAAAAGTACTAGCGACCTGCCCGCGGTTTTACCCGCGTAGCTTTTGTTCCCGTGAGAATATCGGAAAGGTTTATATACTAAAACCTTCCTCAAGAATCAATCTATCTATTAAAAAAATTAAAATTAAAATCCGTTGCGTAGTTTTAAAGATTTAAGCATACATAGGGACATAGGGACAGACAGAGAAAGCGACTTTGTTTTATACATGTAGGTATCACTACATGTATGTATGTATGTATTACAACAAATTAAATTAAATTTTTATTTGTAAATTTTTCCTCATGTATACTTAAATCGAAAGTCAAATTAAAACCTACAGCTATGTAACACTTATTGCAACAACTGTTGTGCAGTATACAATACAATTCTTCGAATCCGACACCAAATGATTGGACATTCTTCACTCCTAGGTGTAGTTGCGGTAGAAGTTGACATTGGAAGTGTCGAATTATCGTCATAATAATCATACATCACTATGTAATAAGGTGCTGTCTTCACAAAATAACAGCAAAACAACAATATCAAAATCCAAAAGTTCAAATTAAATCTTTGGCGTATTTTCATTTTGGTCATAGTTGTTCACGTACTCTGAAAGCAAAAAAATTTTTTTTTACTTATTCTCTTGAAACTAAGATAAAGAACTTATTTTTTAGATTCATGCGATACCTTGTCTTATAATGCTTTAAATAAGGCTTACTTAATTCAAAAAGAAATTTAATTTCTAATAATAGTAAATGTTTTTAATATCCGTCGAAAATATTTACTATTATTATGTTTTTGTTTAGCCCCAAATCAGTCAAAATTCTAGTGGCATTTCATTCAAGGGTAAAATGGAAATGATATTTCACTAAGTATCAAAACGGTAATGTCTCTTGACCAAAGATTTATATCCTACCATCCACACTTGAAAATTAGTAGCTGGATTTACTCGTATCTCTCCGAGTATAAAAATTAGCAGTTTCAACCTTGGTATGTGTAGTCTCGTTAGTGTAGTCTGATTCCAATTTACACTTGAATGACATGTAAATAGAATTTTAACCGACGTGGTGTTAGTGAAAAACATAATTTAATTTTTATATTGCAATTTTCCATAAAATCTTATATTGGCACTGAAACAATAAAGAAAGTATGAGAAATGGTCCTAGCAGCACAATAATAATAATTAGTCTAATACAGTTTGAAAGATCAAAATCTTTTCAAGTATTTCAAAATTACAGCTTTTTAAATATATTTAAATAGTTTTCAACAAATACCTATACTTCAGAATTTTTAAATATTTTTTTTAAATAATGTGTTTATTTGTTCTAATATCTAATTAGTTCGTCTCTTTACTTTTTTAACAAATAATGTAATCGAATGACTCATCCATTTCTTACATTTTTTAGTATTCTACACACATGCACGTTAATTAACAAGCTTTGGTCTTTGCTTTTCATAAACTAGGAAAATATCTGGCCCTGACAGACTCCACAAATACGACGTCAAACAACAAATAAAGCATCGTTTGTTCTGTCGTCTGGTCAAGATTGGATTTGCATTTTGCAGTAGATTTTACATAAAGGAATGCTTAGTTTGCTTATTTCAACACCTGTCAATGCAGTCTTCTTTGATTATTTAGTTGTCTAAATAACTAATTGGCAATAGAGAACAGATTCTTTTAAATATATATAGACTACCTTGTAGTCTAGGAGTTAGTCTTTTCGGCTCAGATCATAAGGTCCCCGGTTCAAACTCCAGGTCAGCCGAGTCAAAAAAATTGTTTTTAAAGCTTTTTTCGAGGTTTTTCTGAAAACTCCAAAATCTCAATAGTAGCTCGGAGTCGGGCGCCAGGTGTGTTACCGGATGAGCCATCAGTCATGGTTATCGCTTGCAGCGGCGTGCACAGGATTATGATACTGAGTATGCGGCGGAGTACTCGGCCACAAAAACTTTTTCTTTTATAGATTTCAGCGGCGTGCACATGATTATGACACATTTTATTCATTTACTTATTATTAATTAAAATCATCTAAAACGTACGAACGTTTTATTAAAATATCTGTGAATGGCAAGTAAAGCACTGCTTTTCTGCCTATAAGGAGCCCACGCGCCTGATCGCTTGAAATAGTCTATAATCGTTATGACGTCGGTAAAATGCGGTGATGGGGATTACCATTCTTTTCATAAACCGATAAACTGATGAATCTTTGTGTACCAGAAAGTTTATAGACATTCGGTTTAGTCTGGCTACCTGCAAGGGAACCGGGCATAATGATGATAATATTATTACTACCAAATTAAATAGATTTAAAAGTATATTATACTTTTAAATCTATTTAATTTGGTATTTTGGTCTTGATTGTATCCGATGTCAATATCATTTGAGTAACCTGCAAGGAATAAGCTGAAAGGAAACAATGATAGCAATTTGTAGTACGACATTGTATCGCAACTATGTGTAAATACACAAAATATCACAATAATGAATCAATGATCACATTTCATCGGTAAATCTTACAATTTTACTTCAATTGCAAAGGTAAAAAGATTACGTAGCCTGATTAGCCGATGTTGCCAGTACAGGGTAATATCCAAGATTAAAGAAGACATATATTTCTTAAATACTAACAACTTCATAAATTGTTAAATGAATGTATAAACCTTTTGCATACATTTTAAGCAATAACATTTCAGTAATAGCATTTACTAGTTCATTTTAATACATTTCGTTTTAAATTTTAAGAAGGAATATTGTAGATATTTAAAATTGTAAATACTTACACATCCTTAAATAACCTCTCATCTATATTAATATTATAAATGCAAAAGTTTGGATGTTTGGATAGATGGATGGATGTTGCTTACTCAATCGCGCAAAAAATAATTTACAAGTAGAGAAAGAAAAAGCTGCTATGCAAGTTTACTATGTAACTTGTGAGCGTTGTGGTGAAACAAACGCTTACAAGAAATAACTTAACTTAGTGATTTTATCTTCTCTGAAACTGAATGCGCTTGAAATGGAAGGGAAATTCCTTTCTAATTACCTATTGAAATTGTGTGATCAGAAATTAGAAATCGGAAGAACTTTATTCAATAAAACGTTTTACAAGTTATTTTGACACTTCAACACGCTCCCAATCAAGTGTTAGTCGAGTCTTGTGCTGCATGCAAGACGCAAAGGCGTGGGACTTAGAGTAGCGCTATCCATAAAACTTTTTTCGAGTTCTATGCTACATAAAAATTTGAGAAGCACAGGTCTTAGTATTGTGCTCCCGATCTGACAATATTCTTGTGTATTTGTTTCATAGTCGCGTGACTACGGTCTCATTTAAGAGTTATTCGAGACGCACGCTCTGTTTTTTTTTTATAGCAGAGGGGGCAAACGAGCAGGTGGTGCACTTGATGGTAAGTGATCACCGCCGCCCATGGACAACTGCAATACCGGGGGTCTTGCAGTTGCATTGCCGGCCTTTTAACAATGAATAAGCTCGTTTCTTGAAGGTCCCTAAGTCGTATCCGTTCGGAAACACCCCCGAGGGTAATTGATTCCACAAAGGAGTTGTGCGAGGTAAAATTGCCGACAAAAGCGCACGGTTGTGGATTTCCAGACATGTTTGTTTGTCAGTATATAATTGTCTTTTTATCTATATGTAATAACGCTATGTTTCCATATCTGATTAGCACATTAGCAACGCACTATAGACAACCAAGCCTCATAGTCTGTCTGATTTCATATAATGAGTTAATTTCAACCATTTAGCTGCATTTGAGGTTAGAGACAAACTATTTCTCCTTCTGGCACACAATCATATCCCATTCGATGAGTAAGCAAATATAATTGCACATAATAACACCAATCTTATAGGAGACAAAGTTCTCTTTTTTGGTTTTGGCTTTTTACAAATACACTCTTTAGGCAAGCTCTTAGAGCCTGTATAATGCACCTTGTAAGATTTAACTTTGGATTAGGGTAGTATTTTAAATACTAGTAAATGATAAGCTGCATCGACGTTTTGTCTCGATTGCTTTAAACTATTGCCCAAGGTTTCGAGTATTGTTAAAATGAACAAATAATTTTAATATTTTCCCGAGCAAAAAAAATTTCGAAACAAGAGAAATAACAAAATAATTAATCTGGATACCGCACCTTGTTTTTCCACTCAAATGATTACAACTTTTATCGAAATATGTTGTTTTGAAAATACAGTCTCGTTATTGCTTAATTAAATGTATAAATATAAGCTTTACCAATTTGGATATTAAATAATAAATTGGAGTCATAGAGTAATCCCATATCCCATAATCCATAATCCCAATTCTCAAAACATTTCTACTCAAGTTAATTCGCTTAAGACTGTATTCGGTTTGAATTGGATTATGGTCCCTAATGAATGTAAATACACTAGTTAGTGGAATTGAGATTAAGTGATTAAAGGGGGATTAGAAAGGACATTATGTATGTATTTAATTTTGTTTATCTGTACAGACAAACAAATATAATATATGCACATAAAGACAGAAAAAAACTCTGTGTTGGTCCAGGTCTCCTTTGAAGAATAGGCCATCTGCCATCTTTCCAGGCATTCCTAAAAGGCGAACAATTGTCTATACGCATCACTACTATCGTGACTACTAGATGGTAGAGGTCTGCAATGTTTCGTCTGGGTTTTGGTACCACCGCCTTACCTATTCCTGCCACAATAGCATCAATGCTAATCGTTGTCTTGTTTTGGTTTGGAGGATAAGATAGCTAGTAGCATGGGGCATTACCATCCTGCCACACGAATAAAAACGCATTTAATATCTGTCTATAAATAAATATAAAGGCTTTGCGTTCCTATGTATATATAACAATGAATTAAAATGCTACATATTTTTACACTGTACGGCTTTCCTGGTATAGGTAAAATGTAATGCACTAATTATACTTCATGTTGTGACATCCTAACTTACCTATATTCAATTCATAAATTATGATTTTAATATTTTGTAAATGAAATTTCATTCATTTAATTATTTATTTTACTGGTTCTATATGCGAAGGTTATCACTTTCTAACAGGACAGCTATCTGTTTGGTATCTATACACACTACATTAAATTAGTATGGTATATTTTTTAAATATAATAAATTTTGTTAGTTAAATGTTTTTCTTTTCATTGACGTCTGTCTATAGACGATGGTTATCTATTTCTACTTGTTATCGTACGGTACAAAAATGTTATAAACTATGAGTAATAATTTCTTACCTTTCATCGTTTTGCATTTAAAACCATTCTATAAAATTCTAAAGCCTGCGTTTGTATATTTGAAGTATTTTTAACGAGTAGTAAATTCAATAACGTCTGGCGGTTGACTATTTAATTTCCTTTCCATTACATTTCTACTTTCCCGTACTGTGCCAACTTGTTCAGAAATCCGAATGTATTTCGGCAACGGATTCGTTTTCGGATATTGAATGGTTAGCTTCATTTTCGATAGAGAACTGATAAGATACTATAATAACTTTGTTCCGATTGTCATTCCATTGAAAATTGCGTTCAGGCAATTTTCTGATTGAATTATTTTGATCTCGTTGGTTAATGAAATTGTTTCGCAATATCTAATTGTGTTTAACCAATATTATTACACTATAGAGTTGAAATGTTTTATTTATTTTATTTAACACTAGTGTAGACAAAATATCAGTGTGACAGGATGGTAATGTTATATTAAGGTGTTCATTGTCAAGATCCATTACTTCAATAATAACATTACGGTAACTCAAAAATTTTGATGACCTAAAAGATTTGCCCGTATATCGTTCATAAGCTTATAAGAAATTAAAAATTCGGTAACTTTGTTTGGATCTCATCACAAAGTCACGACCAAATTGATCACTATCGGCTTAAATATATAGGCAAATATTTCTCAAAAAATACAAGAAGTCGTAAAACATATTATGTTTTCCTGGGATCCCGGGGTTCCCGGGAAATTATGCAAATGGATCAGAGACTACTACGACCTTGATGGCTGATCAGAGCATCAAGGTCGTAGTCGACGGTACAAGCTCCATGCTCAAGTCTGTCAATGCTGGTTATCTCCAAGGCTGCGTCCTATCACCGACACTGTTCTTTCTGCATATAAATGACATGATGCGAATCATGCATTGCTATGCAGATGATATTACTAGTGATGATACATACTCCGGTTGTAGCGGTATTTCACGTCAAAGAGTGCCGAAACAAGATTGTGTCTGAAGTCGAGAATCAACTTACCGATATCTCGGAATGGGATCGTTAAAACTTAGTCACTTTTAACCTCACAACTTTGCGTATTTATCGCGAAAAAGATATCCTTTATCGTATCACCTCGATTTGGGGTACTCTCCTGACAGCCTCAGCTAGTATCGTAATTCTGGGAATCGCGTTCAGTTTCACGGTCATTTGAAAGGTAAGGTAAGCTAAACTAGCCTCCAAAAAGCTCTGTCTGTCTGTCTGCTCAGCAAAGCGAGACAGTAATTCTTGCTGGCTCATCGTCTTTAACTTTATAAGGTACTGTTCTCATCTCTGGGCTAGAGCTCCCCAGTACCAGCTTCTTCCTCTTGATTGCATTCAGCATAGTGGTTCAAATCGTTGACGACCAAGCTATTTCAAAATGTCTTGACTCTTTGACATTGGGTAAACATGTAGGTTCGCTCTGCGTCTTCGCGTCTTCTACTGTATTTATCATGGGGAGTGTTGCTGATTTCCATCATCGGACATCACGTCAAGATTTTAAATTCCACCCTTACTATCTCGGTGTATGGAAATCCATTTCCATTTCCAAATTTCCATGTATGGAAAACCGTGCGTTTCTCTCAACACTTTTTATCTCACACTACTCTGTTGTGGAATCAATTACCGACATGGGTGTTTCCGAATAGATACAATTTGGGAACCTTCAAGAAAAGAGCTTACTCATTCTTAAAAAGCCCGCAACGCAACTGTAAGATCTCTGGTACTGCGGATATCTATGGACGGCGGTGATTAGTTAACATCAGGTGAACCTCCTGCTCCTCATCTATAACAAATTCGGTCCATGAATCGCTCTCATCTCACTCCGAGTAAGACATGTAATAAAAACCGCTAAATACCTCTTTTAAACGATATTTTAAACCACTTGTAAGCCTTGCCACGTAGATTCCGATCCCACCAGAAAATTGCAATAAAGGGAAGCCTATGTCACTAGTGAATTTGTTGAGTTCTCCACCAGCTTTCTGCTGTCACCGTAATTCCAAGGATTGTTTTCTACAAACATACAATCAATTAAATTTAATCTTTTTATAATATTAGTGTACATTTACCTACCATATTCCGCCATCGCATAACTCGTACCTTCTGTATAGGGATAAAAGGGCAATTGGCCCACCTCTCGTTCCCACCACTGTAATTTCTGTAAACTATAATCAACAGCGGCAACCGTCATGATACCGTTAGATTTAGAAATTCAGCGTCGGGCTTCAATGTACTACAATTCTAGGAATTTTACCAACCCAGAATTTATCAACCCAAAAGCTCAAACAAAAATACGTCGTCTCTTTAATCCTGTAATCGACGTTACTAATGAATTAATTGATGAGTGGCAGTCGCGTTGGCGTTGTTCAACTAAAGGACGGCATTTATATAACTTTTTCCTATGCGTCCGGGATCGTTTAAGTAAAACATGGATAGAAATAGACCATTGTGTTGCGCAGTTTCTCACTAGCCACGGTAATTTTAAAGCTAAATTATTCTCGTTTAAATTAGTTCCTTCTCCTTTTTGCGAATGCTCTTCATTAAATTGTAAATATGAACAAACTGCACACCACATTCTTTGGGAGTGTAATCTTTGGCAAAACGAACGTAGTCAAATGCTTGATAATATTCAATGTATATCCGGTGTAATTTATTATTTCGACCTTGTGGGAACACGTGGAAACTTCCGTGCCTTCAAGCGATTTTGTCATACTTACTACTGGAAGCAAAATTAAGTAGGCTATTTTGGTAGGTCCCTTATTTTCAAACTTCCGTGGTGCAATAGCAATCAGGCTTAACCTGATTATAAAAATCTCATTTCGTAGCATTTTAATGCTTTTAATATTTTGCTATCTCCTGCTTAAAAGGGAGGGAAACAGGATGTATTTTCCTACTCTTCCTATATACTTCTGATTAATTTCGTTGCGTTCGTTTCGTGGTTATCAGGATGGTTTATTATAGGGAAATTGGCCCACCTCTAGTTCCCACCAATGTAACTTCTGTAAACCAGAATCAACAGCGGCATCCGACCTGATAACCTCTGAGTTGCGAGCTCAGGATGCCCTGGGGAAAGCTTAGCTGTCTTGGGACCTGCACCGAATTTAATCAGAAGTGTATAGGAGGAGTAGGAAAATACATCCAGTTTCACTCCCTTTACAGGAGGACACAGTGCAAAGATAAAGAAAAAACTGCTAAGAAATGAGACGTTTACAATCAGCTTAAACCTGATTGCTATTGCACCATGGTAATATAGGTATTTGAGGTCCTACGAAAATGGCCTATTTAATTCTGCTTCCAGTAGTACGTATGACAAAATCACTTGAAGGCACGGAAATTACCACGTGTTGCTACAAGGTCGGAATAGTAGATTACCCCGGATACACATCATATACTATCAAGCATTTGGTTACGTTCGTTTTGTCAGAAATTACACTCCCAAAGAATATGATGTGAAGTTTGTTCATATTTAGTTTATGGTAGAGCATTCGCAAAAAGAAGAAAGAACTAATTTAAACCAGAATAATTTAGCTTTAAAATTACCATAACTAGTAAGGAACTGTGCAACACAATGATCTATTTCTATCCACGTTTTACTTAATCGTTCACGGACGCAGGGGAAAAAATTATATAAATGCCGTCCTTTGGTTGAGCAGCACCAACGGGACTGCCATTCATTTATTTATTTATTCATTAGTAACATCCATCACGGGATTTAAAAGGAGACATATTTTTTGAGCTTGTGGATTGATAAATCCTGGACTAGTAAAGTTTCTAGAATTATAGTACATTGAAGCCCGACGCTGAATTTCTAAATTTAATGGAAAGACACCTGATAAAACGGGTAAAGCTTCAGAGCTTACAGTTCGATATGCTTTACACAGAAATATTAAATTCAAACGCTGATTTTGAAGTAATTTACGCCAGATCGCGCCACTTGTAACTTTATTAGCCCACGCTAAACACGCATAAATAATACAACCTAAATAAGTTGCGTTATAAACTATTTTTAAAGTGTTAAAGGTTAAACCCCACGTTGAGATAGACATGCCGGCAAAGGACAAGTAATTCCGCTTAGCTTTTTCACTGATATAGTTAATATAATTTATAAAAATATAGTTTTTCTCTAAAACTAAACCTAAATATGTTGCGGACTCCTTTCTCTTTAATGTGCTATTATTTACTTTTATGCTAGGAGAAGATATAAGCAAATCTTTTAGTATTAAACAGAACATTTTATGAGGCGCTAATTTTAAATGATTTCTGAATCCCCTAGTTGGATATCAAATTAAGACTAGTATAAGCCAGTGACTCTATTTGTCCTCGTGTGTTTACTTGTATTATTAAAGCAACGTCGTCCACATAGCCTACAAGCGAGCATCCTTCAGGCAAGGCTAGTGAAAATAAATCGTCAAATCCTAAGAGTCATAGGTATGGCAAAAGTACTGATCCGTGTGGGCAGCCCAGAGTAAGGCGTTTAGATGCAGCGTAAAGTCCTAGCTATAATTTCAAGTGACCGTTTTCTAAGTACGATTTAATTAGTTGATATATATTAAAATTATTTATAGGGCTAGTCAAAGCCTGGAATCACCTTACCTCACACGTTTTTCCGAGGAGCTTTGGTATTGGAATCAATAAAAGGAGAGTCAATATAATTCCCGCATTAGCAACTAATCTTTTGTGTTGCAAATGTTCATAGGTAGTGGTGACCGCTTTCTATCCGGTGGCCCACTCGCTCATATGCTTGCATATAATATAAAAAATAATAACAATAAATAAATCTTGGTAAAATAATAACACTGGAGAAGTTTTCTACTAAGTAAATACAACATGTATTACAACTTAACAGTGGGTGCATTCCATCCACCCCGGTCGTCCCGCCCCGGTGACGGGACGGTTGGGAAAAATTGTTTCATCGACCCCGGTAATGCGAGAGCTGTTGTTTAATGGGGTGGATGGCACAAATTGAGTAGCATACGCCCCGGTAGTATTCAAAGTGGTATTTAAAAAATAAGTTATACTATACATTAAAATATGAACTGTAAATAAAAAAGTTTGTATATAAAATCATCAAAATTGGTCTACCTTGTAAAAAGTAATGTCTACCTTGTAAATTGTAAAAAGTCTAACATAAAAAAATAAATATATGCGTCGAATTGAAAACCTCCGGGGTTTTTTCGTCGGTTAAAAAATTACTTAGTATTTCATAATCATAAATTCGTTACATCAGTATCATTGACTGTCTTCATAACTAAATTATTATTAAGCGAAAATAACAAAAAATATTACTATATGGTTGAAGAAAAAAGTTTACTGAAAACAAATTAGTTTTTCGAAAGACTTCAACAAAAATGCCTGCTCTGTATTCAAATTAAATTTGAGAAAATAACCTTGTCAAAGCCTTAGAAGATAAATAGAGGTTGGTCCGTAAAATAAAACAATTAAAAACTTGTTTCATTAAGTTGAATGAGCGCAGCGTGCCATACCAATAAGTTAGGTTGAACAACAAATTACTCCACAACTCTATCTTGTCTGTCTTTTAAATGACTAAATGCTCGTTTGTTTTTCTCTGCCTCGGTGACCTATTAGATAGCCTGTTTGGTAAATATCATGTGGTTTCTGGGCTCGATTTCCGGGCCTGATATTGGCTTTTTCTAGTTTGATAAATCTCAGAAGCAGTCCAGGGCTTGGTAGTAGTATATAAACGTTGGTACTCTTAATTGGTGTCGCAAATTTTACTATTATAACTTATACTATACAAGTTTGTTTGTTTGAATGCTTTTAACTCCACGTTAAACTGTAAAGCATCAGAGGCACTGGTGTCTTCGATTTCTGAAGATTCAAATTTTCAATTGAATAACCATGATTGGAACGTAAGAGCGGTTACACGTTACATCCGACTGATTTTGAGAAAATTATGTTGCGAAAAAGTCGCAGAACTATTTGTATGGAAAGCTGCGCACTAACTGTAACTTTAGTTATACGAGTTATTTCTGTCATTCGAGAATCTTTAACTTGGAATAGAATATTGACTGACCGTAGTAAGAAATTTGAAAAATGCTGAAAACGTACAATCGTAAAGCAAAAACTTGATGTCAATTGAAACTTGATGTCAATTGAACATAAATAAATTATAACACACATTACAATTATTTATAAACAATTTGCTCGGTATGAAATTATTTAATGCTCGGTACGAAATCTTTTAAATAATTATAATAATATCACTGAACAAATTATATAAATCCATCTAACCCCAAAGTAAACAAATTATTTGCTTGTGTTATGAGTGTTAGTCAACGATACTAATACATAGAAATACATATATAAATACTGTTACATATATGTTTCTGATCGAAAATAGTGCGAAAAGTAATATCCGTTCCCGGACTACGTTGCATAGATTTATATTTTCTCGGATTCGGGTTGGATGCAGTGGGTAACTGATCTAATCTTAAGAGATCTGGAAAGCTTAAGAAGATCCTACCGACCCCTTCCTCTTCTTTTTTTATACTATCTGCAGTCACACAAGCAAGTGTTTTTCAACATAAAAATAGAATTTCACTGACATTGATATATATATATATATATATATATATATATATATATATATATATATATATATATATATATATATATATATATATATATATATACATATATTCATATATATATATATATATATATATATATATATATATATATATATATATATATATATATACATATATTCATATATATATATATATATATATATATATATATATATATATATAATATGTATTATATATACGTATTATAAATGGCAAAAGTGACTGACTGATGCATCGACGCACAGGCCAAACCCTTAAGACAAGAAACCTAAAATTTCGCAAACGTATTCCTCATGATTAGGAATGACTAAGGAGTGATTTTTCAAAATTCATCTCCGATGGGTATAAAATTTGTATGATTTTTATTTTAATTTCTTAGACATATTTCCGAAATTTAATATGAATTGAGTATGGCAAAAATAATGAGCTATTTATTTTAGCGTTTTTCAAAATTCAGCCACTCAGAAAGTAAAATAAGGCGTAAAAGTTTTACATAAACTTACAGGCCAAACCCTTTGGGCTAGAAATTTAAAATTTCGCACACGTATTCTTCTTATGTTGAAACATCCCCTAAGACTGATTTTTCAAAATTCAACCTCCAAAGAGCAGAAATAAAAGCGAAATGTTTTGTATAAAACTTTTAATTTATTGGACATATTAGCTGAGCCCACGACTTCGTCCGCGTGGAAAAATTTAGAAAAAAAATAGCCTTAGTTACTCCCTATCACATCAGCTATCTGACAGTGAAAGTCCCGTCAAAATCAATCCAGCCGTTCCAGAGATTAGCCGGAACAAACAGACAGACAAATAGACAGACAAAAAATTTAAAAATGTTATTTTGGTATATGTATCGTGTATACATCCATATGCATTTAGTAAAAAGCGGTTATTTTAATAATACAAACAGACACTCCATTTTTATTTATTTGTATATATTTGCATAAAATTTCATATAAAATTACGAAAAGTAAAAAAAAAGTATTTTCTCGACGTAACTTCAAAATTTTTCAACCAATCATTGTTCGTACTTAAGAACTACGTCAGCAATAATAACAATATTTTAGTTCTTAAGAACTACGTCAAATGCAGTTTAAAAAATCATTAACGAATCAAGTCTTCAAACTTCAAAAAAAAGTAACTTAAAGCTTTTCAAATATATAATTTATATTTTGCTGTTTACAGCAAACTTAACTTACTTTTAAAATAAATTTCAGGTTAATATACTAATGGATTTTAAAATCCAATCAGCACTTATCTCTTAAAGACTGCGTCAAAAACCGTAATGTGATCAAAATCGGTAAATTTATTTGGGATTCATCTATAACAAAAAGTTTTGAACAAAAATGTATTTTGACTTTTTTTTCAAAAAAGAAATTACTGTCATTTATAACAAAATTATTTATTTTTAAATCTAAAAAAACTATACTTTATTATAGTTTTTGTTCCTTTGAGCTTAATATATCTCAATTTAGCGGGAAGTTTCAGAGATGGCCCGCAGGGTCAACCGATTCACAGATTTTTAACTTCCCACTTCGTATTTAGGAAGTGACTGATTTTGCTCCGATTTTCGAAAATCGAGTTTTTACCGGATCTTCACGTTTTGAGGTTATAAGAACCTTTTCCGACTATGTTCACAATGATGTGTGTATGTGTGTGTGTGTGTGTGTGTTTGTATGTGTATGTAAACATCTCATAACTTTTGAACAGCTTGACCCATCGAAACGCGGTTAGTGGCATTCAATTGGATTCCGCTCAACTTCCTAAGAATTTGAACTGATTCGACCCAGAAAATTGTCGGGAATTTTGAAAAAAAAAACTCAAACAAATTTATGGCGAAACAGTTTTTTTAATACAACATCCATATTTATGTACCGAGTGAGTACAAAATCTAATCATCTAATTCTAAAAATCTTTTCTCAACAAATTGCGTCCAATGCATTAATTGCATCAAAGTCGGCTTATCCGTTCGGGAGATATCGTTGACGAAAATTTTGAAAAGTGTTTTTTAAACAAAACTTCAAAATATTTCAAGCAATAATTTTTTGATCGTCTACGTTATTTTAGTACTAAAAAACTTCATTAAATGCTGTTTCAAAAATTAAAATCGATTCCAATTTTCAGAAGTAAGAAGTAAGTAGTAAGTAGAATATTAAAATTACGCTGTTTACAGAAAACTTACTTCGTATTTTTAAAACAAATTTTAGGCTAATGCACCAATTTTTTTTATTTTAAAATCTGATCAGCTATTCTGCTTAAAAAGCTGCGTCAAATAGCGTAAAACGGTCGATTCGTGATGAAGAAAATTTTTGAAAAAAGTTTCTTTTTTACATTTTTTCACACATTTTTAACCTAATAAAAGAATTTAGAGCTAAAAAATTGCGTTGAATTTTATTCGAGAGATCGAAGTCAGTCATCATTTTAGAAAAATATACATCTTTTCTAACACTGAATAACTATCATTTTTAAAAAAAACTAGATTTTAGAAATCTTCAAACTCAGGGATAACCCCAGGGTCAACCTGCGCACAGAATTTTTCAATACGACTTCAGTTACGTTAGTTGGTTATATAGGTGTGTTACATACATAGCAATAATAATAGATAGGTATATTTAGTTTGGGATATAGTTTAGTATATGTAATATTATTGTTATAGGTAGTTTTAAGTTAGATATTTCAAGTTTCCTTTGTAATTACGATAGCTTGTTCGATAGGTGTGTTACCAATATGTATTTTTAGTTTGAGCTATAATTAGTTACGATATCAGGTATTGTCATAGGAAGTTTAGGTTAGTTTTACGTTTTTTACTTGAATTTTAATAATAAAAATAAGATGATTATGTAAATATTATATTTTATACAATACTAGCGGCCCGCCCGACCATGTAGACATTTTTAATAAAGTAGCTTGTAAAGAAAGATTAAATAAATTCTAAAGTAAATATGCGCGAGCGAAGCGAGGGTAACAGCTAGTCAATACATATAAAAATTTTAAATGATTTTTTATGAGATAACAAATAAACAGATGGATTTACTAATAAAAAGATGACTATCATCCATAGACACCATAGATGTCAATACTGCGTTATCATCTTTTTGATGAACATGGTTAACAACATTCATAACTTAAGGCGAGGTATTTCGACGCGCATCAATTCTATAGAAAATGGGTGGCGCGGTATGTTCTGAAACCGCTGGGAAACGTGTTAATTTTCGGATAAATAAATGTACTTCAGCTGAAAACTAAAATTTAGCACATTCTTTTTTGTATTTACAACTAAATATCACCATATAAAAATCATGTGGAAGATTAGAAATATTATTAACAAATTATTTGTTTTAGAGATTGTTTTAGCCTGTTTTCGGAATTTTATATGATCAAGTAAAGTACATTCTATCATGTAATGAGTTAGCACATTCTTTAGATAATATCTTCAGGTATATCGTGTAATTTTTGTAAAATTGTTATATAACAATCAATACAAAAAAACGTGATTAAACAAACCAGTTTTTTCCCGTTTGTCGCGATGCCTCGCCTTAACTCCAAACCGCAACACTAGAGTAACAAGCACTGACAATATTACAGCAGACATAAATAATGAGATTGCACCAAATCGGGACAAGACGTTGCAGAAATATACCACAAATTAGTCACAATAGTGGTGACGCGTTTAATCGACAGCCTTTTACGAACTTCTTTGCAGAAAAGCAAATCATGTAAACTTCAAAAGAAATTAAATCAAGATTCCTTCTTTCCAATATATAGACTAACTAGCTGCAACATGCAGCCCGCTGCATTATAAGAATTTTTGGCGAATCCCGCGGGATCTCCTAATTTTTCCGAGATAAAAAGTAGCCTATATGCTATTTCAGGTCATTATCTACCTGTGTGCCAAATTTTATTCAAATCCGTTCAGTAGTTTTTGCGTGATTGAGTAACAAACATCCATCCAAACATCCAAACTTTCACATTTATAATATTAATATAGAACAGATATAATATCATTTTACCACATGGATAACAACACATCATTAACATATTTGATGTCTATATGCGATGGTTGTTTATCCATCAGGAAAGACATCTGCTTGTTTGCTGTTAAAAGATATAATACATAACAATTTATAAAGAAATAAAGTATTTGGCTATCATTTTTGAAACCAGAAAGTTACAATACGTTTGCGTAACAGAAATGCCACCTGTACATAGTAATACAGCTACGCTCCCTTATCAAAAGATCACCTAACAATAGTTGATTGTGTGCCAACAACACACAGCGAGTATATAAAACATTTGGGAGAAAAACCTAACAATAACTTTTCAGAGATTACGAAAGCGCTCAGTTGATTAGGTTTTTCACGGAATAATGTTTCCTAAGAAGTAATCAAAATTAATAAAAAGAAAAATGTGTTGTAAGTATCTTAAATTCTATATTTTTTTACAAGGGTTAAAAACTATTTATGTAATAATCCGATCTGAAATTTGTTAATATAGCAACTATTTGATAACCACGTAAGTTTATTTTTTTATCGCTATTGTATAGCCTAAAAATAAGTTTTTACAAAATGAACTTAATACCTAGTAGCAATCTCCTCCAGTTACCTTTAGGCCAACAGAAAGTAGAAACAAAATTAAAATTATTAACACGTACAACATAACTCAACATTTATCCAAGTACATACTTGTATACAAACATAAATGCGTACAGACTTACAAATATATAAATATTCTATAATCTAAATAGGTTACAAAAATATATAAAATCTATTTAGCCGGCCATGATCTCAGTTTGCTCTTTAAGTTCTATCTCTGATACATAATTGATTGGTTGTATATTGATGATGATCAATAAACAACCAATGGATGTCATCATGATAGCATCTTAAGTTAAGGTCCAGTCTCACAGGAGACAGAAAATAACGTGGGCATAGGTAGCCCAAATATCTATATCTATTAATTATTCTATATTAATTAATCCATACTAATATTATAAATGCGAAAGTAACTGTCTGTCTGTCTGTCTGTCTATTACGCTTTCACGGCTAAACTGCTAAACCGATTTGGATAAAATTTGGTACAAATATAGTTTGAGACCCAAGAAAGGACATAGGGTAGTTCTTATCCCGGAAATCCCACGGGAACGGGAACTATGCGGGTTTTTATTTAAGATTTTTTTTCACGCGAACGAAGTCGCGGGCACAGCTAGTTAATATTATAAATGCGAAAGTTTGGATGTTTGGATGGATGTTTGTTACTCAATCACGCAAAAACTACTGAACGGATTTAAATCAAATTTGGCACACTGGTAGATAATAAATAACCTGGAATAGCACATAGGCTATTTTTTATCCAGGAAAAATTAGGCAATCCCGCGGAATCCACCAAAAAAATGTATAATGCAGCGGGCTGCACGCAGTAGCTAGTAGTATTATAAATGCGAAACTTGGATGTTTGGATGGATGTTTGTTACTCAATCATGCAAAAACTACTGACGGATTTGAATGAAATTTGGTACACATGTAGATGGTGACCTGGACAGCACATAAGCTACTTTTTATCCCGGAAAAATCAAGGAATCCCGCGGGATCTGCCAAAAACTTTTATAATGCAGTGGGCTGCACGCTGCAGCTAGTAATTTATAAATAGCAATTTACTGGCCCTTAAAATCCGATATCGCAGTTACAGGCTGTAGGGCTAACTGTAAAATAGGAGTAACTGTAACTGAGAAAAAAAAATATTTATTAGGCACTCTATTGCGGTATTTTTTTAGATAAGTTATTTAGATTCAGTAATTATTAATAAATTGTAATCTATATTAATTAATTAATTATAAATTAATTAAATAATTAATTATTAATTAATTAATTAATAATATTATAAATGCGAAAGTTTGGATGTGTGGATGGATGTTTGGATGGATGTTTGTTACTCAATCACGCAAAAACTACTGAACGGATTTAAATTAAATTTGACACAAAGGTAGATAATAACCTGGAATAGCACATAGGCTACTTTTATACCGGAAAAATTAGGCAATCCCGCGGGATTCGCCAAAAAATGTATAATGCAGCGGGCTGCACGCAGCAGCTAGTTAAATTATATAGTTATTATTTATATATAAGGATCAATCCCTATTTTCCTTGGTCACGACATCACGCCTGAATGGCTGGACCAATTTCGGTATTTTTTTTTTGTTGTGTTCGTAATTGTAAGGAGAAGGTTCTTATAAAAGAAAATATTAAGAAAATTGCGGGGAAAATTAGAAAATTTAAGAATATTTATCCACCATATTACGTGATATTACGTATATAAGAATTACGTGTCACGTTGTTTGTCCCTTATGGATTCGTAATATGTAAGGCAAAACAACGTTTGCCGGGTCAGCTAGATATTTATATATAATAGAATTACTGCATTTCATATTCCGCTGCGTGATTAATCTATGTTTGTTATACGCGTATATTTTCTTTCAATTCCACGGTAATAACATGATTTTTGTCATTATTAACTAGCAATCACCTTCGTTTGGCGTATATTAACGACCATAAAACAAATTCCTCTCTGCGCAACCACATTTTTTTAATGTACGGTATACCAATTTCCATCAAAACAGATGAAACCGTTCTTGAGTTATAATGAGACATAAAAGAGGACAAAAAATTCGAAGTAATAAAATCAAAGTGATAAATCAATCAGTCATAAAACAAATAATTATAACGAAAATTTACAAAAATCTAATATGCAGATAGACACTACATATACATGTAGTAATTAATATAAATGTATATTATTATAAAATGTTAGCGGCAGCGTGCAGCTCACTGCATTAAAAAGTTTTTGGTGAATCCCGCGGGATAACCTAATTTTTTGGGATAAAAAGTAGCCTGTGTGCTATTCCAGGACGTCATCTAGCGGTGTACCAAATTTTATTCAAATCTGTTCAGTAGTTATTGCGTGATTGAGTAACAAACATCCATCCATCCATCCAAACATCTAAACTTTCACATTTATAATATTAAATAAGTATTAACTAATATTATCGTGTACCACCGCATGCTTTTTATAACCAACTTTTTAATACTTAGGGAAACAATACTAAACAAGCTGACACGTGCGGCTTCGCCCATCCATCCAAACATCTAAACTTTTGCATTTATAATATTAAATAAGTATTAACTAATATTATCGTGTAACACCGCATGCTTTTCATAACCAACTTTTTAATACTTAGGGAAACAATACTAAACAAGCTGACCCGTGCGGCTTCGACCGCGAGTAGTCTAACATGTTATCGACATAATTTCCTACAATTTTTCATCCCATGTTTCAGCCCCTTACAGATTATTTTTTTTTAAATAGACTTTGACCAAGTATTTTTAACTATTACTGTACCCAATTTCATCACAATCGGTTAAGTAGTTTAGCCTTAAAAGCCTGACAGACAGAGAGAATTTCGCATTTATTATATGTATGGACATAAAAATATTGAGTGTTATGCTGTGTTCCGGTTTGAAGGGTAAGGTAGCCGGTAAACTTATGCATGTGGCATTAGACCTCGCTACAAGATAGCAACGCACCATTAACATCTTTGGTGTCTATAGGCGATGGTTGACTCTTTCCATCAGGAGACCCATCTGCTTGTTTGCTATCTTATAATATAAAAAAATAGATTAGATTACAAATAAAATACAAAAATATTCAAGTGTTTATTTTCAGAAATCCATAATTCAAAGAGATTACTAAGATAATTAATTTGCAATTTTATGGCACTGAAAATAGAAGAGTAGTGTAAAGGAAAAAAACTTACAGGCCTAGAAAATAAACAAGAACTCAGAGAAATATTGATTCTCCCATGTTCACTACACCTTCCACCATGTCAGAACCATAAACTAAAAGCATAAAAAAAGTGCGTTGAGTACTAAAACACAGTTTCTGTACACGACGCACTGTTACATCCCTATTTTCAATACAATAATGCTGAAGTGCATGTAAGCTGGCTAGTCAGCAATATGTGTATAAATACTCGTTGTTTCCCTAAATTCTTTCAGTTAGATATTTCTAGTCTAATTGCTGTCCAGCTACGGACCCGGCTTCTGCCTGCCGGCTGACCTTTAGCAAGGAAACTAGTTAAATATACTCCGGGTCGAAACCGCCCTTCATCAGGGCATCGCGAAGTGTGATCCAAGTTTGTGTCAGTACTAAAAGTCCACTTAGTTAATAAACACTTAATGTAGAAAGTGAAATAAATAAAAAACTTGTGTCCCAAAAAGTGTTTTTTTATAAGTGCTCGGAGACGCAACCTAACAGCACGTTTCAATTCGTACCCGAAGCCTCCTTAGAGAGTCGAATCATTTCACGCAACTAGAGTTAAGGCATAAATATATGTGACTATATAACGTTTCGTGAAAATTTTCAAATACAGTTACCTTAATTTCGTCTTTGAAAATAACAAGTCTTTTCTGTTTATAATATTACTTTGATCAAAATATTCGAGTTACAACACTTAAATATTTTTATCGAGAAATTCACAAAATATCAGACGATTCAGCTTTCAAAAACGTTCCTAAATATTTTGCCAGCAACTTGAATCAACAGGTGCGTGATAGAAATAAACTTTCTCGTATATTTCTTTTGAATTTTCTGCGTCTAAAGCTCTTTCTGTTTCGAATATTTTGTATTAAATATTTAGTCAATATTTCTCTCCATTCTTAAGTATTGTAAATTGCGTACAAATTTTTATATAACTCATCCAGTACTTTTTAATTTTTATTTCTCTTCTTCTTTCTTGTATATTTGTATGTAATTGGTTTTTCAAAATGGATCTGACGATTTTGACAACATTTTGTATTTAAATAACCTTTTTTTATTAAAATTGATATAGGTAACTGTTGTCTCAGTGATTATCCGTTTTGCCATAAAACAATATAATTATAGCGAAGCTCGGTCACCCAGCTTGTAATATCTAAATGAGCATTTTTAAATCTATATCTTGAACAATGCCTCAAGTAATTTTAACTCACGGTGTTCGTGACACGTACCTATAGCCAATCAAGCCAAGGCATTTGGTATATTCTTCAAAAGAAACCGGTCCAACACGGGTGAAAACCGGCACAGGGTTTTGCGAATTGAATTAATTTCTTCTTAGACTTATTATGCCTTTGTTACAACCTGTATCACGCTGTATTACCTATAAAAGTTTTTAGTGAATCCTACGGAAGAAACTTATTTTTATGAGCCAAAAATGTCCTGTGTGTCACTCCAGATCATCTACTTGTGTGTTAAATTTCGCCAAAATTGGTCTTGACGTTTTTGCGTGATTGAATGACAAACATACAAACATTTATAATATGTATGGGATTTTTATAAAATAACTCTTGTATCTATAAAATAGTGCCATAATTTTTATACTGAAGTAATAATTTTGACAAAATATTCCTATAAATTTTAGTGGTTTTACTTGGGTTAAAAATAAAATACCTTTAATAACAACGAATTAAACGCAATATTGGTTGCCATTACTTCCTAGCATTGATCGATGAACCTAAGCTAGGTTTATATTGCTGTGGCGTAGTTGTCGTGGCGCGCCAGCGGATCTAGACAAGTGGCATAAACGCTAGGAGAATAGAAAGATAAATGTACGGACTTGACGTAAGCGTTCGATTATGCTTATGTCAAATCCATACATTTATCTTTCTATTCTCCGAGCGTTTATGCCACTTGGCTAGACCCGCAGAACGCAATCGGTTACGTTCAATTTGTATGATGTAAATACATTAGTACGAGAATGCGCCACGACGTACTAATGTCAATCTAATCACACAAATTGGACGTAACCGATTGCGTTCCAGCGCGCTACGACACACCACGCCACTGAAATATAAACCTAGCTTTAGTCAAGTCTAAACCTAGGTTCATATTTCAATCTAGTCACACAAATTGGACGTAACCGATTACATTCCAGTGCGCTACGACACACCACGCCACTGAAATATGAACCTAGCTTTAGTCAAGTCTAAACCTAGGTTCATATTTCAGTGGCGTGGTTGCCCTTTCACGAGGCTATTGAAATATTTTAAACTATATGTATTTAACTACAGCAATAGTAAACAGTAACAATAGTAAATAGTAAAAATAATTTAAACGGTATTGTGCAATCGGATCCTAGTCGTTCAAATGACAATAGTACTAATGCTACTAATAGAAGTAACTTCAAATCCGGCTTTCAGTCCGTAATTATCATTAGATTTTTGTCTTACTGGTTTTATAATAATGTGTCAGGTATTTTTAGTCTCGTTTCTGGATTGTTTAATATTATTTTCGACCCTCTTCCCAAAAAGGAATAAGTTCTCAATTCCACTGTTTTCTCTTTTTATGTTCGTTACCTCAGTATCCACTTTTTTTAAACCGATTTGAAAAAATCCTTTTTTTGTTTCGAAGGGTGCACTTTCCGTTTGATTCCATATGTTTGTTTAAAATCTGATATAAGGATTCAGATATAGAGAAGATAGAAAGTCGTTTATTTTAGTTTCACTGCGTTGAAATCTTTATATATACCGTACATACATATATACATATTTTCTCGCCAGATCCCTTAAATAATTGGCAGAAAGAACCGAGTGTAAGTATATGGCACTTTGCACGAGTATCATAAGTCACGAGTCACGATTCTTGCAAATTTGACTCGCTTTCTCAACAAATATTAATTACTCTATGCAAACGAACATGTCGATTGCGAAGACTCTTTACACCACCTTCGGACAATACTCGATCAATCTGGTCATAGTATATCAGTCTGGTTACTCTAGTCTGTAATTCCTTATTTCCATATTCACATTGTATATCTGTTTTGTTAACCTCTCACATATACTAACTCTATGCAAACAAACATGTCGATTGCGAAGACTTTACACCACCTTCTGACAATACTCGATTAGTCTGGTCATGGTATGTCAGTCTGGTTACTCTGGTCTGTAAAATCTTATTTCCATATTCGCATTGTATATCTGTTTCGGTAACCTCTTACATATACTAACTCTGTGTAAACAGACACGTCGGTTGCGAAGACTCTTTACTCCGCCTTCGGACAGTACTCGATCAATCTGGCAATGGTATGTCAGTCTGGTTACTCTGGTCTCTAATTCCTTATTTCCATATTCGCATTGTACATCTGTTTTGTTGACCTCTCACTTACCATTCTTTCTACATATCTGAACCACCGGAGTATGCCAGTTTTTTTATTACACGTCGTATTTATATACTGCGTGTCTGTCCGATCATCAAAGGCATTATTTAGCAGCTTAAATACGATCTTATTTAGCTTCCGTATTTTTGTGTCCTCAAAAGTCAAAAACTAGCCAAAGGATTGACTTGATTGATTGTGCTGACTTTGCTATATTACAGTAAAACTTCCACGTTAATTTCGCAAACTTATCGACTATCTCCGGTTATTATTGATAATAACCACGGATTAAACTGGATACGCCTTTCAAGGCAATTTCTAAGATGTCAATGTCACTTGCATTATTACAAAGAAATACAGAGTTCTAAAGAGTTGTCGATTAAATAAAATCACTCCAAAGGTATTCCTTGAGCCTTAGCTTTTTACACGTGGCATTGCCATCCCACCGTTTTTCTATCGATCGTTGAGGCGCACGGATACTAGGCAATCTATGCATTGCTATATGGTGGACGTTCCACGTACCCGGACAAAGCGGTTCGATTCGACATTCTTGATCCGAACCGCAAGAGATTGGAATATGCTTCCTGAGTTTGTGTTTCCCGACAAGTACAAACTAGGGATCTTCAAAAGAAGAGTGAACAGGTAGCTTCTAAGGAAGCGCGTTCCATCTTAGGCCGCATCTTAGCTTACCATCAGGCGAGATCGTAATCAAGCGCTTCTCTATCGATAATTAAAAAAAACACACGATAGCAACCCACCAATATCATCTTTGGTGTTTATATATGATAGTTGTCTCTTTCCATCACGAGAGGCATCTACTTATTTGCTATCATCAAACGTTTTCCATACAAATTTTTGATGCACCTTTTTAAGTTTTTAGCAACGATTTCGAACTCATTATGACTTAACATAGCTCTAATTTATTCCCCTATTTACGCAAAAGAAATAATTTACAATTTAATAGCCTGGAAGTTCATTATTTTAGTCTAATAATTTCGATTTATTACGTTTGTAGTGGTGTAAATAATTTTGACAATGTGCGTTTCCTATGTTGTCAAACCGCGTGTGTAAGCAGTACACGATATTTTGTGAGAGCGGTTTCACGATAGGTATGTATTGTTGCCAGTCCGGTTAACAAAACCTGGATTGAAATACAGTAACATTCAATTACGTAATATATGCGATTCAGTAATGCCAGATTCTACCAGGCTACCATTTTTAATTAATTTTAATATATAACAATAAATAATAATTAATAGACGTAAAAAATATAACTGATATTTTAGAACCTTAACATTAAATTTAAACTTGTCAAGTAACTTAAAATTCGTGGAAATCAATTTTAATATTCATTTCGTCGGATATATTTCGCATTATTCAAATACAGGGAGTTTTCAAAGTACACGGACAATAACTTTTTTGATTTATACTTTTGTAATAAATTTGAACATCTGTATGTACATTTGTGGGTGAAAGTTCGGTTAACTTTGCTGTTTGTTTGACAATTCCTTTATTCACGGCTGATTTATATTGCCCTTTCAGTTGACGCAACCTTTATATATCCATTATTGTTGTACATATTTCTGGATTCGAGATCATGAATAGACATACATATTTGTTGATTTACAATGCTTATAGTTAAAATATTTTGAGTTTTAGTTACGAGAAGTAACTAACCTAAAATCACTAACACTTACATTTTCTACGAAGCGTACCTAAGCAAAAACTGTTCCTGTAAATGTCAAATTACCAAATTTCCAAACAACTTGTGGAACGCCTCGTTATTATTTAATTGGTTGCTAATGGTTACTGCTACGAATGATGGATCATTGATAATAGGAACACGGCATAAATCGATACGATAAATTGGGGATCTAATTAATGTGGGTAATTCGGTAGACATTGGTCAGTAAGTCGGAAGTGCATATGTTTTAAAAATGAGTACCTATAGCTATTATATAGACTCACGTGACAATTAACGCGCTACTTGTGTGTCAATTGTCACGTCATTGTGAAATATTGAACTTTATTTTAGCCCCGAGGTGGTCCCGGGCTCCTTTGAATAATAGGCCTGCTAGGCAGGTCGTAAAAGGCGATCGATTGGCTATTCGAGTCACTACCATCGTGGCTTCTGGGTGGTAGAGTTCTGTATTGTCTCGCCTAGGTCTGGTACCACCGCCTTACCTATTCATGCCGCAATAGCATCTGTTTTTGTCACAGCGTGTTTCGGTTTGGAGGGTAAGCTAGCCGATAAACTTATGCATGTGGCATTAGACCTCGCCACAAGATAGCAACGCACCATTAACACCTTTGGTATCTATGATGTGACTCTTTCCATCAAGAGACCTATCTGCTTGTTTGCTAACTTGTGATATAAAAAAACCGCAAGCGCAACCGCGTCTTGAGGTTAACCGGACGGCTGACTGCATTCTGGCTAACCGCATAGTGCGTAGGTGCCCTAACACTATAATACTTTATAGCAATGTGTTATATATTGCTACAACATGTTAAGACTTTATTGACGCTACCACATGGGTTTAGCTCGGTGCATAATATCATAACATCTGCATTCATCAACATTCTGGAATGATGGTTCCATTTGGATCTTACTTTCGAGGAAGCTAGCTTTAATTTATTGTTTAATAAAAACAAAAGTTTGACATTTTTTTACTCGAAGTTATGTAAAATCACTAACAATTTACATTTTTTGTTACAATCTGTTAAAAAAGTAAAACATTAAATGTTACGCAACATTCTACAACGTTATATAACTGCTGTGTGAGCACCTAAACAAACTAAAATGAATACCCTGCACACTTAACAGCATCCTTTTAACCGCAGAAATAAAAGGCTTTTGTATGCAAATCCGGTTAGCCGTTGCGAACTGCAGCTTTTTTAAGTTGAAGCTCAAAAGAAATGAGTTTATTTATCCTTCAGCACTGGCGGTCTTATTAACAAAACAAGTGTTCGTTAGTCAATGCTCTTTTTGTCTCCTTTGTTATCACGTATTGCTACGTCGTAGACGATGCGATAGAATGAGGACTAATCCACATGGACATAAGTTTGTCTAGGAGTGCAATCCCGAAACATCTAACCGATGATTATGGACGGTAGTAATTAGTTGCCTTCTCTTCTGGGAAACGCTAAAATATCCAAAGAAGTCAAATGCAAAAATTAAATAAGTACCAATTGTCGGATATAACTTCTGAAAATAAAACTAAACAAATAGTGATTTTAGGTGTGGCTGACCTCAAGTTTATTTAATTTTGAACCTAATTTTTAAAAATTAAGTTAAATGTTAAAATAATTTCAGACTGCCTTCAATTATTGTGAATTTTCTCAAAAAATAAATATTAAATCAAACTTTGATATTTTCTTTTAATCATAAAAAGATCTAACATTTAACCATATATTTTTTTTATTTATCAAATGCAAAAGGTTAAAATCCTGTGTAAAAGCTATCTAACTAATCGAAATACAACTAAGCGACTTTTTACTTAAAACTCAAGGATATGTTTTAAATAAATTCACACAAAGTTTCAATAATTTCACTCATGGAGTATTTTTTTCGTATATTGCAATTGCAAGAAGATATTACGCCACAGTTTCAATGAATCACGCTTTAGTATTTATTTGAAATATTTTGAATGCCGGAATTCCAATACATCAGGGATATTTAAAAGACTGGATGCAATTTTAAAGCACAAAGACCTTCACTTCTGGGTTTATGTTGGAAAATAAATCAGTTACTGAGGAATATTGCAACATGAGTAGTCTATATAATTCCGTCTCGGGAAAATTGACATTTTAGTCTGCATTTTATAATAATAAAAAATGTATAATGTATGTATTCTTTACTATAGAATGCTGCACTTTAAATGGTATAGACAAAGACTACTAAGTGCAAATTTACGTAGTAACTAACTTTTGAAAACTTGATTCAATTTTGGTTTTTTAAACTGTATTTGACTTATGGCCAATTGCAATTACATTATCTTAGCTTAGGACAATCTTAAATAGACAATCTAAGATAGTGAAAGGCAAATATTATGCTGACGTTCAAGAATCAATTCCCTCAAAACCTTGGTTCTTCAAATATCGTTCAGCCACAAAACATGCTGCATCTGTTCTTTGTAGATTAAGATTTGGACATGTTTGTTCTCCTGTTTTTTTACACAAACTTAGGATTAAGGACACTTCTGTCTGTAAATGTGGGTTAGATGAAGGATCAGTTGATCATATATTTTTCAGTTGCCCTAATACAACTTCTTCACTTCATAATTCTCTTCCGGATGACCTTGCTCGTCCTGTCAACCTAAAATATTTATTGTCACTTGTATTTAGTCCCATTGCTAAATTGTTACTTAACTTTATTAATTCTAACAACACTTGGTTGCAGTATGTAGATTTAAGTTTTTTTTTGATTAACCGTATATTTTTGTGTTGTTTTTGTTAAACATACTTAGAAGAACCATCCTTTATTCCATTTCAAGTAATGGTTAACACGTGTGACTTCCTAAGTTTACTCGACACTCGCAGAATTCTCTGATAATTGCCATTCGTATAATGAAGAAGAAGAAGAAGAATCCTAAATAGTATGCTGTCACATCTTGTTTTAAATAAAAAGAATGTGACAGCATACTATTTAGGAATGTCCTAAGACAATGTTATTGCAGTTGGTCATTGGTTTTGTAAGATTAAATTAATATTGTAGAAGGTCAAAAAATTGTGGGTTAGAAAAACACTTCGAAATTTTTCATCAACGATAACTCCTAATTGAATAAACAAATGCAGTTTATGCGTTGGACGTAGTTGTTTTGGAAGGATTACATTTTGCACTTAATTAGTAGATACATTAATCTGGTAGGCGAAAAATTCTGTTTCACCAACTATTTATTTGAGATTTAAAAAAAATATATAGTCTCCTAGATCGAATTGTTTCAAATTTTTGATAAGTCTAAGTTACGCGGCATCTAATCGAAATCAGTAACTTCGTTATCTACATACGTAATGTATAATTTGGAAATATATTATATATAGATATTAGATATAGATAATATAAAATATATTTTAGAAATGATGACTGATTTTAATCTTTAGAACGGCTTTCGAATATATATATATATATATATATATATATATATATATATATATATATATATATATATATATATATATATATATATATATATATATATATATATATATATATATATATATATATATATATATATATAGCCTATAGACACCAAAGTTGTTAATGGTACGTTGCTATCTTGTGGCGAGGTCTAATGCCACATGCATAAGTTTACCGGCTACCGTACCCTTCAAACCGGAACACGACAGTGACTAGTACTGACGCTATTGCAGCAGGAATAGGTAAGTCGGTGGTACCAGGCCCGGTCGAGCCGATACAGAACTCTACCACCTAGTAATCACGATGGTAGTGGCGTGCATAGCCACTTGGTCGCCTTTTACGACCTGCCTGGCAGAACGGCAGTTGACCTATTTGCCAACAGCTGCCGTTCCTCCAACACGGGGAAAAAATTTTCGTTATCGTTAAATACCAAATAAATGATTTCGATTTAATTACGGTATTTGACGCAAATATTAAGAGAGAAATGCTGATGAGATTTTTGAATCAATCGCCTGATAGTTATTTTAAAAATATTGAGTAACTTTGCTGTAAACAACAACATATAAATATTTAATAAGCTGTAACTTTTGCAATCTTAATTCGATTTTAATTTTTGAAACTGCATTTGACGTTGTTTTTTAAATACTAAAATATTGTACAAGATCATAAAATGATAGGTTAAAAAATCTCTGTTATGTCGAAAAAATACTGTTTTCAATTTATTTCGTGGACGACGATAACTCCCGAACGGACATATCGATTATTTAAGGAATAGAGCTGATTACATTTTCTACTCAAACGGTACATTAATTTGGAAGTAAATTAAAAAAAAATACTGTTGCGCCAAAATGTTATTGAGGGTTTTTCAAAATTTCTCAAAATCTCCTGGACCAAAATGGTTCAAATTTCCAAAGTCTAAGTTGAGAATAATCCAATCGAATGCCACGAACCGCGTTTTCATCGGTCAAGTCCTTCAAAGTTATGTCCTAAAGTCCTTACACACATACATACAGACGCACTGACGTCACGTGATAATAATCGGCAAAGATTCCTAGGACCTGAAAACTAAGAGACCTATCTGGAGAAAACGCGATTTTCGCAACTAACTAGGCAAAATTAGTAATTTTCTTATATACGTTAAATAATGCTAGAATGATGCAATGTCTTGAATATTATCTCTTTGTATCATAAGAACTACCAAATTCTTCGCAATCTCATAATAAAATAATATAATATTCAATCAGGATAAACAACTTTAATTTTCATATTAATTTTGTGACTCTTAAATAACCTTTTATTACGACTGGATTATTTTGTAATTTCATAAGATAAATTAAATTCGAGTAATTGTATGCAACAAATCGCGTAAGCAACTTAAAGTCTCAATTTTAAGGAAGATAAAAAATTGATAACAACTATGGCGTAGCCACGGCGTAGCATAGCAGACGTTTAAAGATCCCTGTTTGTTAGCTTCTAGAAATATGATTAGATTTTATAGAACTTTTATTATTCATTTATCCAGACCTAGCGACGCTCTAAAAACTTACCAAATTTACTGTTACAGGAATTCTTTTCTGATAAAGATAATTTTAACTATTTTATGTTTAACATTTACTTTTAATCATAAAAAAAATACATTAGCCGAGGACTGACGTTCATCTTGAGTACAACCTTACTACTAAGCAACAGTACCACTAGCTCAAATTAACTAATATTTCTTTATGATCATGTTGATAGTGACGGCCTCTAATTTATGTTTATGTAAATTAGGCAAATCAGTTCACAGTATCCGGCGAGATTCCTTTTTATTTATCTTTTTTTTATTTATTGAAGACGCATTAAAATGTATTGTTTACAAAAATATATCAATTTCAGCGCAAATCGTCTCTGCAATAATACTAACATTGGTGCTACAAGTATCTAGCTTCCAATACCTGCCTCAGAGTCTAAACTCTGAACCGTCGTTATCCATTTTGTACGCTCACGACAAGAAAAGCGACATCATTACTAACGAATGTTTGATGGAGATGTATCCTCGAAACCTCTACAAATACCCTTTGAATATCGATAGAAATGATATTCCATGTATAATACATTGTGTTCTCAGAAAGTTTGGAATTATGTCCAACGATGGTGTCATCAACATAAGGAATTATTATAGAAGGGTCGCAGCTATACATAGATATGATCCGAGGATATTAATATCAGATGTAGGAGAAACGTGTGCTCAAAATATTAATGGAATGAGCTTAGACCATGATGTGTGTAAAAAAGCTAAAGTTTTCAATGAATGTACACAGTTGTATGCTATATCTTTAAGGGAAACGGAAGACTAATCAGGTTTTGTAATAAATTGTGATAAACGTGATAAAACGTTATGTTAATACTATTATGTGAAAGAAAATTTATTAAATTCAGCATTATGAGCAAATGTTAGATATAAAAGTGTAATATTAATTTTGTGAGAAGTTTGTTAAATAGAATTTAAAAAAAAACAATTAATTACCATGTTTGCAACACAAATAGCAAAGCAATCAACATCGTTGAGGTCTGAAGCTGATGGTTATCTGTTTCAGCAGAACCATCTTTTTATTTGTTATCCTGTAATATAAAAAAAAAAGCTATGTATAAACATCTTTGCTCTGGATTACTTACAAGAAAAAAATCAGCGTTAAGTACTAAGCCCAAGTTTTCTTTATTTCTCAACAACTTGGCATGAAGTACATGAACCATCATTTGCTATTGATCTTTCTTGCCCACATGAATTATTTAAAAGATAAACATAGTTCATATTGTTTTAATTATTATGTAAAAATATTTTTCAATTGTAATATCATGCATATGTATATATTAAACTTGCTGCTTGATTTATAGCTTAATATAAATTAAGGAATATTCTTATATTGTCCATACAATTGTCACAATAAAATTAAGATATCCAAGATTATTATGAAATGCTTATGATTTATTGTATTTTCGTAAAGGCATAAGCAACGCGTAGTAATTTTTATATAAATATACATAGTAGGCACATTAAGGAACTTTCATAAAGTGAATATGGCATTTTTGAGAAATTATAAATAATGTTAAATTTCCCACATTTCCTGCAGCACGTATTTCTTTTATAACCCAATCTATGGTTACAGAAATACGTGATGCAATCATACAAAGAACGTTTCTAAAATGTAATTTTGTATTTCTTTTTGTACTGAATTTTTGAAATATAAATTAGATGACCATTTTTTTAATAATTTATTTCATTTTTTATTTAATATAGGTAATGAATAAAAAAATACCATCACGCGAGATCACTAATAAAGTAGGCTAAGTGAACCTAGCCCAAATAGAATTTCCGGCTCATTTTTCACTGGTTGATCTTTAAATTGTTTCTCCCGAGGTTTGTGATAGCTCGCTTTTTATCCACGTGCAATGATTACAATTCGTTAATTGTAGCAGACACTTTCGCGTTCTCATTCAAGGCGAATGTTAATATATTTAGCTGTTACTGTGGCTTTTTATATCATAACATAGCAAACAAGCAGACGGTGCTCCGGATGGAAAAAGTAAACCATCGCCTATAGACATCAAAGATGTTAATGTGCGTTGCTATCGGTATTGTAGAATAGTAATGCCATATGCATAATTCCGTACAAATCTGAACACGACAGTGACAATCATTGATGCTATTGCGGTAGGAATATATAAGGCGGAATTATCATATACCCTGGCGAGACGTTGCGGAACTCTACCACCTAGAAGTCACTATAGCAGTGGCATGTATATCCAATCATCCGCCTTTATGTTCGCCTGGTAGAATGGCACATTCAAGAGCACTCAGACCAACACGTGTTTTCAAAGAAATTTAAGTAGCATTTTCTTGTCCAGCCGAAGCAGAAACTAGGAAACCGTGATTTGAGCAAAGTAGGTTAAAACGACCACTAGTGTAATTTTAACCATTTTGAAGTTCTGAGCTCTATTTCTGACATGGACAAAAATTTATCAGGTTTTTCCTAATAAAATAATAAATAGACATCTGACTATCTACTTGTAACTCTTTCACGGCTAAACCACTGAATTGATTAAGAAATATGATGAGCCAGAGTCAAACACAGGCACCGCTTTTTCAGTAATTAGGGTTTAAAGTCAGAAGGTCAGAAGGTAGGAAGGTAGGTCTGAAATAGGAGGTAAAAATTTATATGAAATATTACATTGATGACAAAATGTTACTCTACTCTGCAAGGGTTAAAACAGTTTACAAATTATTTTTGTGTTGTAGCACTTACCCCGTGCTTGGGAAAACTTGAAAAACTTTAAAAACGAAAAGAAAAATATCGACTAGTAGGAATTGCACCTGCGACTTGTTAGCTATAAGAACTTATAAAAAAGGCAGTTTTGAGAACAGAAGTTTAATATTTACTATTAATATTTTACACTTTTATTGGAACTTGGACAACTCTTTACTCGCGATTCCCTTATGTAGGGTTATAACGGCCCAGATTAGGGATATAGCACTAGTCTATTTGCTGAAGGCCAGCCGGCAGGCAGAAACCAAGTCTGTAGCTGGGCAGCGGTTTTGACTAGAGAACATCTAACTGACTGAAAATTGGAAAAACATGTGTTTATATAGTACTTTATTGATGTTTGAAAATCAGCAATATGCAAAGACTATAAGGGTTGTAACAGACCGTCTCCCTAAAGCTGGGACGCTCTACCACTGAACTAGTGTCAACAGTGAGAAAATATAGAAAAAAATGAGATTAGTTAAAAAGGCAGAACAACGTTTACCGGATCAGCTAGTAAATAATGAATAAATAATAACTTGATGAACATGTTCATTTGCCATATGCTAAAAGAAGTGAGATTTTTGCTGCATACGTGCATAATTTTACCGCATTTCTTACCTCCAAAACTGGAACACGACAATGGCATGCACTGACGCAGTAATAGTTAAGGTAGTACTTAACCCGGGCGAGAGGTTGTAGATCTCTACCGCTCAGTACTTACAACGATAGTGACATGTTTAACCAATCGTTCGAGTTATACAAAATTCTTGGTATACGAACTGCAAACTTAAACAACAGTGCAACTTCGCTTCGTGGACTTGGAAACCTCGTGTTGGTCCGAGGTGCCTTTGAAGAAAAAAACCATCTTCCATTGTTAGAGGGACATTATTACACTATTACATACTTGGAACTTCGTGTGTAGTTTCCTATTGACGAGTCTAACGAACTTTCTATCAACAACTTTTTTGAAAGTGTTGTGAAACAGAAATCCCATAATAATAATAAAAAGCCTATAGGTCTGAAACAAAGCACCGAAGAATTTGTCATACATTATGACTTCTTGATAACATTAATAATTATCAAACAATTCAGTAAAACTGAACTACGTAGGTTCTATTCTAGGTAACTAGGTACTGTTCCCTTCGCAAACATAAGAAAGAAAGAAAATATTTCTTTGCAAGAATATGGGTGTTACAAGTTGTTAAAAATAAAATAAATGCTTAAATGCGGCATTTTTGCTCATCAGTGCAATTTTTTTGTCGAACAAAATATTTTTCGAGTTATTATTTATGTCGTAATGTATTAAAACTAAGTATTTATTCATTAAGAAAGGAATACTTACAAAATCGGAAAACTTTGATCTTGCTCATTTGAAAAAACGCAGCGCTTTCGAAAAAGTCGTAAATAGAAAGTTTATTAGACTCGCCTAAAGGAAGCCCTTACGTAATTTTAGTATTATGTGATAACTTGCGGACTAACAGTGTACATACATGTAATATTCAACATGTTTTGGCCCTAAATCAAGGCAATCAGCTGCAAAATGTTCACATAACCATTAACCATTACCCGGAAACGATTTATTGGCTGTGTTTACTCGTGTCCTCGCCACGAGAATGATTTGTCACTGTTCGGAAATACTAACATAGGTTATGTAAGGCAGGAATCGAAAGCCGATTAGCCCTGTGACAGAGAGATTAATTTATTTTTTGTTCATATAACAGGGTAGCAAACTAGCAGATTTACGTATATAGCCTATAGAACCAATGCCTATAGACTTCAAAAATGTTAATAATGCGTTACGTGTGGTGGAATGGTAAATGTTTAATGTTACCGGCTTCCTTATTTTCTAAACCGGAAACGACACTAACAAGCATTGAAGTTATTGCAGCAGAAATCAATAATGCTGTGCTATTAAACCTGGTCGAAACGTTTTAGAACTCTATTACCTAGTAGTCACGATGGTAGCAAAATATTCGGGCAATCGTTCCTCTAATACAAATTGCTAAGTCCTGCAACTTGTTCTGTAGCAGTTTGGATTTGTGGTACCAGACCAGAGCAAACCGTTGCAATCCTCGCTCATCTTTCTTGGTTGCTATCTAATGATATAAAAAAAAAGATTGGCACAAAGAAATAGGGGATGACAAATTATATGGATAAAGATTGTCGCTCATATAGCTATCGCTTTCTCGTGCAAAGCTGAGTGAATCAGCTAATGTGCAATAATTCAAAAATTGGCCGCCGCCGGCGACGACAAGGACTCCTGTTTCACCTATCAGGGAACTGAGACCAAGGTCAAGAATCAGCTGAAGGACAAAACAATGCCACTATCTCTCTCATTATGGTCCCCAACCACGACCCCTTAAAAGCCGAGGTTCAGTCTCAAAGGAAACCTTCTAGGGCAGAGGGCGTATAACCCTCTAACTTTAAACTCCTGCTGAGCACTCTGCTCACCCAAGCAACCGGTGAAGCTGTAAAGGTTCATAAGGCCAACAGTGATTCAGTCAATCCGTAAAAAATGTGTCAATTATGAAGTCTGAAGTAACTGTCGTCTTTTTTGTTTTCTTTATTAAATATATTTTTCAATCCTTCTCACTTTACTTATCTCTATAATAAATTTATTTCTCTCCACCCTCCGGAACCACTTTGTCATCATTGTGTGAGCGCTACTTCATATTATATTTCTGTATTTGAGACTTACTCGTATTCATATTGTTATCTTTACGCCTCTTACTTTCCGTGCAATCATGTAAAATTTGTTGAATACAATTCAGATATACGACTCATTGAAATGAAATATATTTAAATGCAATAATATGGATGTTACAACAAAAATTTATAAGATAACAGCATATTCTACCATGAGATGGTGTGCAAATATTAACTTTATCAACATATTGTTACGTACTTAGGGTTCGTAATTGTAAGAAAACGCCACTTATATTAAACCATGTATTTACAACACAGGTTTCTAGATTATTCGTATATCAGAACTAAATTTTATTAAATTATTTTTCTTACGCAAAAAAAATTGTCCGTGACACAATTCACGTTTTAGAAGTAAAATAATAAAATTGTAAAACGATAAGCCTCTATCAAAATGGTATTGGTAACATGGTTTTATGGCGAATTTTGTATGGACACATTCTTAAACAACTGTCTTATAAGGCATAAACATATTAATTTACTGTTGGCTTTCGGACGACTACAGAGATTTCTATTTAAATAGAAAAAAAGTTAATAATACTCCTGCCTAACTAGAAACAGGAACTCGGTACTTCTAAAACCAAACAGACTTACCATAGTAACTGTCGAGACAACCTGAATGATCATAAATTTTAATTATGGTTGAAATATTTTTTAATTAATAAAAACCCTAAGACCATAAAATAAATTTACAATTATTTATTCCCCACTGTACAATATCCTGTTATGAACAGCTTTTTCTTGTGATATATAGCTTTGTTTCAAACAAGCGCAGCTTGTTCTCGGCACCATGTATCTGTTGAGTGAAGTTAAACTACTAATCTGTCAATGTTTTGGTCAGCTGATAATATTTTACGCTGATGACATCTGCAATGTATATTTCGTCTTTTTTAACTGGAGATTCTCAATTCGGCTATTGTTTTATGTTGCTACCTCAAAACTACGTGATTTATTGAGCCATTTCGAAATATATTTATTTGGGTGAATGTACTGTCCGGTTTAGTCTATATATAAGGTCTTTCCAAAATAGGTAAAAATATTTTAACACAGTGTTCGGTACGTCTAACCAAAGATATCCATCCAAATAATAATGCGAGTCAAGAGACTAAAACATTTTGATTTTTACGAATAAAATAGTTTTATCTCAAAACACTTTAAGCACGAGACTATTTACCTTAGTGCTCACAATGTTCTTATGTTAGGTAGTAAGGTAAATAACCTCGCGCCATATCTGTGGGTCAGACACCATTTTGCTTTACGTCAAATAAATACGTCAGACGCGACCTTATCAGCTGATCGGCTGAGAGCTGTAACAGTTATTACTAATGACTATTAATGATTCTAATTTCCCATCACACCAAAGATGTCAATCATGCGTTGCTATCCGACTACTTTAACCTCCAAACTGTCTAGCCTATTCGGCTTGGACCAATTATGGAAAAGTATTATTGAGGTTTTTCGAAATTTTTCTCACATTTTTTCTCTCACAACCCAACATTGCAGTATTAGTTCAGAGTCTGCCGAGTAATTAGTAAAATGTCATTGATTCCATATCATTAAAAGCTACAATATATATGATTCATTTTTTAGTAGACATAAGCCTTATTATACCTATGAAATGTATTATAAGGCTTATATCTAAGGCTACGGTTAAGTGAATTAAGGTACTGATTGAGAAGGTACATAAAAATCTAAGTTTCCCTTTGCAAATAAGGGCTGTCTTAATATCTTTACGTCTTTGGTCGTGTTTACTTTACTCTATCAATATACAGTATGCAATATCTATGCATGTCTAATCAATAAGATTTTTTATAAGATAGTAAATACGCAGGCTGCTCTGCTGATAGAGATAACCATCGCCTGTATACATCAAAGATAAGAATTCATTTGGCAAATAGATAGTCTAGGTCTCTTTTAAGATTTAGAACATTTACCTTTGGCCTATTTACCTAGAACGATTGGCTAAAAATATCAATACTCTCGTGACAACTAGGGGTAAAATTCTGCAGTCTCGACCGGGTTTGGTACCACTGCCTTATCCATACTTGGCGCAATAGCCTCAGTGCTAGCCTCTGTCGTGTACTAATTTAGAGGGCAAAGTAGTCTATAAACTTATGCATGTAGCATTACTATCCCGCCACACGATGAACGATCATTTGTTTTATTTGCTACCTTATGACTGAAAGAAATCAATTAACGTTAGCGGTGAATTGAGTAGAATGATCCGCGAATTATCATTTATAAAGTTAAATAATAAAGTTTTTATACTTTACGAACGTTATTATACTAATGTACGTTTACGTGCTAACGTACATTTTTATACTATACTTTACTTTCGTCGGTACTTAGTGAAAATCCATTATTGTTAGACACAATTGATAAAGCACTCGTATTTTAACTTCACTTCACAACATATATATTTAATATATATATATATATATGTGTGTGTGTATATATATATACATCATACAAAATTATTTGAGCTCAATAAAATTCTCAAAACTGTTGGAAAAAGTTGTTCTTCTTCTTCTTCGACGATCTTTACCAAAGTTGTAAAAGGCCCTTACAGGAAAACAAAATAGCTATTTGTAAAAATTCAAACAAAATAGTTATTTGTAAAATAGTAATTTGTAAAAACTCAAATAAATTTAGGACCATCTTGTCTGAATTCAATTTCTGAGTAATTCATTCATAAATGTATTTTGTTACAGTATCAAATATACTCATCATTTTCCTTACAATCTATTCAGTACACGCCAGGATCTCAGTGATGTACGCACATGAAAGAACATCGGATCTAGTAGCGGAACAATGTCTCAACGAAATGTATCCGAAGGGGAAGCGCATTGAGATACAAGAATCTGACGAGCCTTGTATTATATACTGTGTGCTCAAAAAGTTTGGAATTATGAACAGTAATGGACAAATTAACTTGGATATGTATAGGTAAGTTTTTGCGAAATGTAAGTTTAAGTATATCATCCTCTGAGACAAAAATATACCAAACATACATATAAACCAAGATATATCGGTGCTAGATCTCTTAACAAAAATTGCAAATATTTCTTGCTCTTCACAGTAATTGCAAATATTTGAGACTCTTCATGTAAACACGCCGTTTTCTAACCTGCAACCTTCTGACAGCATTCGATTAATCTGATCTATTATGTTATTCTATATATTCATAAATACATATTTCGTTTTCACATTGTATATTTGTTTTTTTTTTACCTTTTATCTAACATGTTTTCTATATGTCCAAAGCGAGGGACCTCACAAGAACTCACAAGTTCTCGGACAATTTTACGCTAACGATAAGTGAACAGTGACAAAAGAATACTCGTTTTTTAATAAGCTGTTTAATCTAAAAGTAATTTTATCCTTCAAGCCAAGCAGGTAAAGTAGGCCAGGCAGAGATTATTATTAAATACTAGCTAAGCCCGCGACTTCGTTCGCGTGGAAAATTTTGAAATTAAAAGTAGCCTAAGTTACTTCTTATTACATTAGCTATCTGCCAGTGAAAATCCCGTCAAAATCGGTTCAGCCATTCCAGAGATTAGCCGGAACAAACAGACAGACAGACAGACAAACCGACAGACAGACAGACAAGAATTGTAAAAAATGTTATTTTGGTATATGTACCGTGTATTAAAATACGGGTTATTTATTAAAATACGGTTATTTTAATATTACAAACTGACACTTTTTTATAGAAAAGGGGGCAAACGAACAGGAGGCTCACCTGATGGTAAGTGATTACCACCGCCCATGGATAACCACATTATCAAAAGCGTTGCCGGCCTTTTAAGAAAGAGTAGGCTCTTTTCTTGAAGGTCCCTTAGTAGTATCCGCTTGGAAAAACCCCTGTCGGTAATTGGTTCCACAGAGGAATAGTGCGAGGAAAAAGGTGCCTCGAGAATCGCGCAGTTGTAATTTTCCACACGTCGAGATGGTGAGGATCAAATTTTGAATTTATTCGCGATGTCCGATTGTGAAATTCTGTGGCAGGAATTAATCCAAACAATTCTTCGAAACATTCCACATGATAGATTCGATAGAAGATGCAGAGCGAAGCCACATTTCTACGTAACGCCAAAGAATCAAGCCGATCAGAAATAGTCCTGTTATTGACGATTCGAGTCGCCCTACGTTGAATGCGGTCAAAAGGAAGGAGCTGGTACTGAGGAGCCCCCGCCCACAAGTGAGAGTAGTACTCCATATGAGGACGAATTTGCGCCTTATAAAGTTGTAAACAATGGGCCGGCGTGAAGTACTGCCTGGCCCTGCTGAGAACACCTAGATTTTTTTGAGGCTAATTTGGCCTTGTCTTGCCAAATGTCCACGGAACTGAACGTTGCTCGATATGTCAACTCCAAGAATTTCAAGACTGGCTGTGGCTGTTAGGGAAGTATTTTTGAAGCGAGGAGATACGACAAAGGGAGATTTCTTAGTGGAAAACGCGCAAACTTGTGTATTCTTGGGGTTAAAGTGGACTAAGTTTAGTCGACCCCACTTTGAGGCTGAGGAAAGTTGTTCTTCGATTTCCGACACAAGTTTGATCTGGCACTCATTGACGTGTTGTTGAGAAACCCGGCTGCGGGCAGAGTACAAAGCATCACCCGTACTATCGTCCGCATAGCAATGAATGTTGCTTGATTGCAACATGTCATTAATATGCAGAAGAAACAATGTAGGTGATAGCACACAGCCCTGAGGAACATCAGCATTGACGAGTTTAAGTTCAGAGCATGCCCCATCAAAAACAACCTTGATGCTCCAATCTGCCAAAAAACTGGTGATCCAATTTTATTAATTTGTATCGATGACCTATGCTCTACTTAGTCTTTAGTACTACTTTTTTATTATAAAACTGTATTAGCTGCACTGTGCAGCCCGCTGCATTATAAAAGTGTTTGATGAATCCCGCGGGAACAACTAATTTTTTCGCATTAAAAAGTAGCCTATGTGCTATTCCAGATTATCATTTACCTGTGTACTAAATATCATCCAAATCTGTTTAGTAGTTTTTGCGTGATTGAGTAACAGGTATCCACTCAATTAAACATCCAAACTTTCGCACTTGTAATATGAATATAAATAATAGAACTTCATTAGTCACCAGCCCTCTAATTCACGTAATTGAATCAAAGCGCTTAGGGCTCTCACACATATAGATGACCGATCTAAGGTACAAGTAACAAACATAAAAGACAACCGAATTAAGAACCTCCTCCGTTTCGGGCAATCGGTTGAAAATGTATGAAAAAACTTTTGATGATATTCATTCAATGATTAATTCATTTATTCCTTCATTCATTTATTCATTCGTTCATTCATTCTTAATACGAAATTTTCAGGAAACGCGTCCAACAAGCCCACCAGCTTGCTAATACCAACGTAATGTTCGAGAGAGGAGGATCTTGTGTAGAAAGCGCAGAAGCGACACAGCACAAGCAAGATATTTGTAAGAAGGCAAAAGTATTTAATGACTGCACGCACTTGTACCGAATTCTTTTTAAATAAAATATTTTATGCACAAATTAATGAAGTTTAATTGCTTTTGGACGTGCTTCAATGTGGATGAAAGTGTGGTGTGGTTTGTGGTGGATAATTGTATCTACCGCCGCAGTTTTATATATTTATTAAACCACCGTCTTTGTTTTCGGCGGTATCGCGTAGGTCTTTTTTTATATCATAAGATAGCAAACAAGCAGATGCCTCTCCTGATGGAAAGAGACAACCAACGCTTATAGACATCAAAGATAAATGATACATTGCTATCTGTATTGCGCAATAAAAGTACTACTTACATAAGTTAACCGACTACCTTACTTTCCACGACAGGCACAAGTATCTACGCTTTTGCGGTAGGAATAAGTTAGATGGTGTATCCGGGCGAGACGTAACGGAACTCTACCACCTTGTAGTCACAATGGTTATTAAACATATAATTGTTCACCTTTTACGAACTACATGGCAGAATGACAGATTACCAGATGGTACATATAATACAGGGAAAATACCTTTACATATATTTTTATGAGAAAATAAATAAATAATAAATAAATAAATATTCAAGAGACAATTACACTTACTGATCTAACCCCAAAGTAAGCAAATTATTTGCTTGTGTTATTGGTGTTAGTCAACGATACTAATACATAGAAATACATATATAAATACTACAATATATTTAATAAATACCCAAACCCGGAAACACAAACATTTATGCTCATCACATAAATACTTATCGCCGTCGGGGTTCGAACCGGAGCCCCGTCGATTGCGTAGTCAAGATCGCTAACCACTCGACCAACGGAGCGGTCAAAAAATCCCTAAGTAGTATTCGGGAATTTGTTCTGACTTGTGTATTATCAATAATTGAAACTGGGTTAAAATGTACTTGGACTTTTATTTCACTATAAAATATACAAAATTATTTTAAACTAGCGAGCGCCGGTGGCCGAAATTCGATCATAGGCCAAGTTATAAAATCTATTTACTTTAGTCCGTAAAGAAAATGTTACAGATGTTTGTATAATATCATGTGTCACATGAATTTAGTACGTGTAATGTTTATTTTTATTAACATCATGTATTTCTAGCGCATATTGTTTACAAATATTAGGTTTCTGCAGTCCTCCGTAACGTAAACTTTAACTGTGTCGAATTTCATACTCTACCGTTCGCGCAATTGGTTTAAAGGGGCTTAAAGTGGTCCGAAGTTTTTCCTTCATGTATTGATATATAAATTAATCGACCTGTTTCACTTTTTAATCCATTTTTCGGACGTAGACTGTGTATCATATTTTAAGACGTTGCAGAAATCAACGACTGACGGAAGGATGGTTTATATTTCAAAAGAACTGGATCACTGCGAATTTAGTTTTTCTGATTTTATTCAACACATTACAAATAAATCTTGCCTCTTCATAATATTAATGTTTTTGTATAAGAAAGCAAATTAGCAGATGGCTCTCTAATGGAAAGAGTCAATGTCATAATTAACTGACATAATTATTTTTTGAAGACAAAATTTTTTGAACAAAACCAACGTCACCAATTATTAGGCGCTCAAATTGGGTTAAAATCGAATGAGGAAATTTTATACAAATTATAAGGTACTTTTGAAGGGTTTACAATAGGTATCATAGCTATTACCGGATTGGAAACGCGGCCATTCACTGAGAAGTTCGTAGGAAGAAACTCCACGTGGCTGTTTTTTTTTTCACTTCTTAATTTTTTATTTGAAAGATTTCATTTATAACTAATTTAAAATCATACTACAAGAGATATATAAGTCTAGCTGGTATAGTTCTGCATCGTCTCACCCAGGTTTATTATTTTTAGTATCTATAAGCGGTGGTTATCTCTTTCCATTAATAGGGCTTGTTTGCTATCTAATAATCTACCTATATTAAAATTCTTATATCTAAATTTATGCATTTATATAAATGCAAAAATTTGGATGTTTGGATGTACGGATAGATGGAGCTTTGTTACTCAATCACGCAAAAACTTCTAAAGGATTTTAATGAAATTTGGCACATGAATAGATGATGACCTCGAATAGTACGTAGCCTAAGTTTTATCCCGGAAAAAATAGTTGTTCCCGCGGGTTTCACCAAAAACTATATGTATTTTTTTACATGACCGTACCTGGTTAAACAAGTGTCCAACTCAAATTATTACCACTGCTATTGCCATTTCCTCAATAATCTCAGCGGCCAGTACATTGCTTTCTGTTTTAAAAAGTAAACAATTTCTAATAAACCAATGCAATAAATAAGCAATAACATACAAAACGCACTGCACTGGTAGCACTTATGATGATGCATGTTTATATGTAGCAGTTTTGTATTATCAATAAGAGAGCCATTTGTTAAATTTTACATGAAAATAAGTGATTAGAAAAAAACCATGTTTGCAATTGAAATATATTTGAGAAATTTACCATATAGGTTGATGTTGTCATTACAACAAGTAACATAAGTATATTTTATAATTCAATATATTGAATATTGTATTTCCTTTTTGCACATTTTGAGAATGGACTCAGCAGTGTAAGTGGGAATGAGAGAGCCTTTTGTTAAATTTTACATGAAAATATATGATTGGAAAAAAACTATGTTTCTAATTGAAATATATTTGAGAAATTTACCATATAGGTAGATGTTGTCATTACAACAAGTAACATAAGTACCGTCAATGTGACCCGGATCAAGTTCTTATAAAAAATGAATTCATCATCAGACATGAAAATGTCTTTGTCTGCATATCTCATGGTCCAATACTCGTTTCTCCTTGGGTATGAGATCTTGAGTATATCTTTATACACTGTTGTCTATGGAGTAGATATTATGCAGCTATATATAAAAGTTTTTGCATAGTAAAAGACTAATATAACAATGTAAGTTACGTTCATCCGTTCATTACCACGGTCATGGGCATAATTTTTACATTTTTTTGAAAATTATTGTCTGTCTGTCTGTATGCCTGTATTTCCTGTTATAATTCAAGAACGGCTAAACCGATCAGATCAGTTCACGTGATAGGATAGGCCATATAATTTTGACCGTCCATCTGTCTGTATGTTCCGTAATTGTTCAATTTTTATACTGTTTTTGTTCCGTAACTGTACTTACATCTTGCGTTGCTATATTTGTGGCGGAGGTCTTAATTCCACATGCATACTGACTATTTTACCCTCCAAACCGGAACACGACAGTGACAAGCATTGACGTTATTGCGGCTAAAATAATAATGTTAGCTAGTATTTCAATAAAATACATACTAAATTTTTAATATTTATTAAAGTACTTGTAATATTTCTGCATCTTCTTTTAATTACCGCTCAACAGTTGGGAAATCACGAACATGACGATCTTTTGAATCCAGCACCAAATAGAACAACCTTTTCTCTGTGGTTCCTCTTCTTCTTCTTCTCCTTCTGTAGTTGCAGCAGTTGTAGTGGCTTCCTCTTGGCAATAAACAAACATCAACATCATTGCTATTAAAACCAGCAAAATTGCTAATTTATTTAAAGTTTTGGTGAACATTTTTGTAGAGAAATAACAAACGAACTATTCCAATATGTTGTTTAGATTGAAATGAATACATTTTAGATATTATAAATAGCGGATGTACTGGCAATTAACTACCATTGTGTCATAACAATTTTATTCCCATCATATGGGTAATTCAAAATAAATATTAGACCATGTCAATTATTATTATAGTTCATAAAATTTAATTATGTTTAACCTTTGTGTTGATGGGATTTTAAAATATTTATTAATTACTTGCTGCACACATTATAAAAGTTATTGGTAAATCCCACGGGAACAACTTATTTTTCCGGGACTAAGTATTCGACTATGTTTGATTCAAGGTCATCATCTACATGTGTGCCAAATTGGCCAGTTACCTTACCTTCCAAATTGAAACACAATAGTGATAAGCGTTGATGCTATTGCGGCAAGAATAGGTAAGGCGATGGTACGTATCATCTAACGTTTGCAATTCGCCAGCGATCAGCGATGACTCTTAAACGCAATGAAAAATCATCAAAAACGTCGCCAATTTCTTGCTGGTCACTAGATGCAACTTTTGCAATGTCAAAGCATCAAAACTAATCAAGCGGTAACGACTACCACTAATGTACAAGGCTGTTATGTGTCTTGCAATAACTGAACAATCACGATAATTTCGCATTGCGAGTTACGTGAATACCCCGCCGAGAAACAATACAGAAATCTACCACGTAGTAGCCTGAATGGTAGTGACTCACAAAGCAAATAGGTCGCATATTACGACCAGCCTGGCAGAACGGTAGTTGGCCTATTCTTTAACGGAGCCCGGAACGAACACGGAAAAAAACATCACTGTAACCACTACGTGGTAGTGTTCTTCACCGTCTCTCACGAGTTTGGTACTACCATTACAATTTTCGTATCTATAGGCGATGGTTGACTCCTTACATCAGGAGACACATCTGCATGTTTGCTATCTTATGTTATAAAAAAGGGAATGACAAGTTTGGCCAATCGTTTGCCTTTTACGGCCTACCTTAAATAATGGCAGATGGACTATTTTTTTGATCAAAGTGCCCGGAGTAATACGAGGTAAAACATCATATTTAACGCATATTTAAAAAAATCTTGGAACCCTATATCCTGAATAATATAAATAATAACGTGAATAATAATAATAACTCTAAACCATCATTTTATTATATTTATCATGGCGCGACCCCCTTACACGATACAAAAAAAAATGTGACCCACCACCTCCTGACCTTACAAACATGAAATCCTTTCAATATATTAATTTTATTAAATATTTTTTTACGGACGCTAAACAATCGTCTATTATAATAAACAATATCTATCTAAAGAATCCAATCGAATGCCATCAACTGCGCTTCGATCGGTTGAACCGTTCAAGAGTTATGAGATGTTTACATACACAAAGGCTTCGAGACCCACACCTTAAAAATCTGTGAGTCGTTGACCCCGCAGGCCATCCCTGAAACTTCCCGATAAATTAAGGTACTTACTACTAATTAAGTAATTATTTGAGCTCAAAAGAATAAAACTTATAAACATTTTTTTTCCAATTCAAACATTTATTTTGTTAAAAATGGCAGTATATTGATATTTGAAATGCTGTATAATTTGGAAACAATTTTGAATCGCAGTCAACTTAATTTTGAAGATCTAAAATATTGTCAAAAAACATTTTTTTTTAAATATTTCGTCATCGATGAATCCCGAACGAATTGACCGATTTTGATCCAATCAACGGCATTTGACGTAGTTTTAGTTAATATCAAAAAAAGATCGGTTGAAAATTTTCAAACTTACGTCGAAAAAACCGATAAACCGATTTTAATGCTATTTATGCATTAGACGTAGTTTTTTGAGGAATAGAGCTAAAGAATTTTTGTACTCAATCGGTACATTAATCTGAAAATTATATTAAAATAATGCTTTTTCACCAATTTTTTTTGGGTTTTTTCAAAATTCTCCAAAATCTCCTACGCCAACTTGGTTAAAATTTTCAGAAAGTCTAAGTTGAGCAGAATCCAATCGAATGCCATCAACTGCGCTTCGATCGGTTGAACCGTTCAAGAGTTATGAGATGTTTACATGCACACATATACACACACGCACACATACCTACAGACATACTGACGTCATTGTGAAAATAGTCGGAAAAGGTTCCTAGGATCTCAAAACTGGTAAAAACTAGATGCTCGAGAATTAGGGCAAAATCACTTACTTCCTTATCGTACGTAGCGGGAACGGTACGTAGTATACGTAGCGGGAAGTTAAAAAATCAATAACTTCAAGTATTATATTTATGACATTAAATATGGTCCTAATTCCGTTATCAAGCAACATAATTCTTAATAAAATCCTTTACCCATAAACGCTGCCATTTTAGAAATAAAAAGAGATGCGTCAGTATAATTCTTTCTTACTTCCTTGAAACATAATATCTTGGTAAAACTTTCTAAGTCCGAGCGCGTAATAAATCCCATTACGTCCGCTAAAAACGTACTTCTATACTCTTTTATCCTTTCAAACTATTGTGGGATCAACTTAATAGAGTTTTACGATGCTTACGTAACATATATTTCCTTGGAATATAAACTTGGTTGTAACAAATTTACTTTATCAGCTAAGAGATGCTAATATTAAACCAGAGTTTAGACCTTGTGATCTTCATAGGTGGCTCTTATACTGTGAAGTTTAAGTCAGTAAATATTTTTGTGTTTAAGTTTGAAATTTTGCTCTCTAACAGTTTAGAGAGCAAAATTTCAGTAAATACGACTCCAAATTAAATTATTTGATAGTAGCTGATCCGCGCAGGTTCGACCGCTAATAGATTATCTTGTCATTCATATAATTTTTCATACAAATTTTAATTTCATCCTCTTAAGGGTTGATTTTTGAAAAAAAGTTAGCGTATATTTGATCCCGAATCTTTGACCATCTTTATGCCAAATTCCATCAAAATAAGTTCAGAGTTTAGTCATGAAAACGTAAAAGGTAAACAGACAGACAGAATATCGCATTTATAATATTACTAGCTGCGCCTTGCAGCTTGTTGCATCGTAAGAGTTTTTGGTGAATTCAATGGGAACAACTTATTTTTCCAGGTAAAAAGTATTCTATATGCTATTCTAGGTCATCGTCTATATGGGTGCTAAAATTCATCTAAATTGATTCAGCTATTTTTGCATGAAAGAGTAATTAACATCCATCCATCCTTCTTGTCAAACTTTCGCGTTTTTTTATAGAAAAAGGGGGCAAACGGACAGGAGGCTCACCTGACGGTAAGTGATCACTGCAGCCTATGGACAACTACACTATCAGAAGACTTGCAGTTGCGTTGCCGGCCTTTTAAGAAAGAGTAGGCTCTTTTCTTAAAGGTCCCTAAGTCGAATCCATTTGGAAAAACCCTGCCGGTAATTGGTTCCACAGAGGAATAGTGCGAGGAAAAAAGTGCCTCGAGAATTGCAAATTGTGGATTTCCAGACGTAGAAATGGTAAAGATGAAATTTTGAATTTATCGCGATATCCGATGGTGACATTCTGCGGCAGGAATTAATCCAAACAGTTCCTCAGAACACTTTCCATGATAGATCCGATAGAAGATGCAGAGCGAAGCGACATCTCTACGTAATTCCAAAAAATTAAGCCGATCAAAAATAGTTCTGTCATTGACGATTCAAGCCACGCTACATTGAATGCGGTCAAAAGGAAGGAGCTAGTACTGAGGAGCCTCCGCTCAGAAGTAAAAGCAGTACTCCATATGAGGCCGGACGTATAAAGTTAATTTTGCGCCTCATAAATATAATATTTTTAAGACCTATAGAATAGATAGAACATGGAAACATGTATGAATGTACTTACATGCACAGTATTAAATTATAGAAATAAAAACGTCCATAACTTTTTTAAGTAAAGGAAAATTCTGACAACTATATTTGAACCAACAAAAACCTTGCCCCAAAACCAGAACGTGTTCTGACCGCTGAGCTTCGTATCAGGGACTTAATATAGCGAAATTCACCTTTGCTTTCGATAGCTTCCGTCGATTATACTAATCGCTAGATATATATTTGCATATATTAGTTAAATGAGTTAATCGTTACAGATCTAATTCACATTTATAACATTAATCAACACTTTCGTTTTTCTAACTATGTAAAAGTTTTAGCACTGATCCTGTCAAACTTTATTTTATTTCGAACTAGCTTTTGGCTGCGGCTTCTCTCACGTTAAATTGGGAGCAGATTTCCAAATAAAATGACGCACGATTTTTTTGTTGGTCACAAATAATCCGCATACCAATTTTTAGCTTTATACCCTAAAAATAGCGGAATGCTCTATACAAACTTCCACTCCTCATTTTAGGGAAGTGGGGGATCAGAAAGAGGCAAAAACTAGCCTATGTCACTTTCCATCCCTTCAACTACCTTTACTTAAAAATCACGTCAATTCGTCACTCCGTTTTGCCGTGAAAGACGGACAAACAAACATGCACTTACTTTTTCCAATTTATAATATTAGTATAGATTTAAAAGATGTTCTATTATACACTAGGATTATATCCGAGTTCGTTTAAAACCATTAAATTCCAGGCCACGATCGAGACTGCTAGTATTGAATGAAAGTAGCTTAGTACTTTAATTAAAAGTTGTGGACTCTCCAAGTCCAGCTAAGTTTAATTTATACTGCACTAGCACAGCTTATACAAGTTCAAAAAACAACAGTGTGTAAACTGCTCGGAATTCTGTGAGGTTTTCCATATTTTAATTACTGCTAACTCAAAGCGCAAAATTGAAAAGCAGTGAAACTGCAATAACCGACTTTTTTATAGAAGATGGCGCAAACGAGCAGGAGGTAAATGTGATGGTAAGTGATCACCGCCACTCATGGACATCCACAATACTAGAGGTCTTGCAGTTGCATTGCCGGCCTTTTAAGAAAGAGTTAGCTCCTTTCTTGAAGGTCCTCAAGTCGTATCTTTCTGAAACATCGCTGCCGGTAATTAATTCCAAAACAGAGTAGCACGAGGCAAAAACTGTCGAGAGAAACGCACGGTTGTGGATCTCCAGACACCGAGATGGAGAAGGCGGAAATTCAAATTTTAACGCGATGGCCGACAGTGAAATTTAGCAGCAGGAATAAATCAAAACAGTTCGTCGGAACACTCCCCATGATAAATGCAGACGCACCCGTATATTTTGAACCTTGGGCCAGATTTGCACCAAATTTATATAAAACCATATGAGAATATATCCTAATAAACTATACAACATTTTTTGAATGTTGTGGAGATGATAGTAAACTTAACAAAACGTATGAGGTACTGTAAAGAGCCAGCAAGAACTAGAGCAGAAATTCCCAATAAGAGGGGTACGCCTCTGTTTAGATGTGTTTTTTATATAATACGATAGCAAACAAGCAGATGGTCTCCTGATGAGAAGAGTCAACCATCGCCTATACCAAAGATGTTAATGGTGCGTTGCTATCTTGTGGCGAGGTCTAATGCTACATGCATAAGTTTGTCGGCTACCTTACCCTCTAAACCGGAACACGACAATGACATGCACTGACGCTATTGCAGTAGGAATAGATCAGGCGGTGGTACCCACGAGGTATCAGACCCGGGCGACAATGCGTATAGAAACTATCACCTAGCGTATAGAAGCGTCTAGTTTTAACTTGTTATATCGAAAGGCAAAAATCATTTGATATGTAAATTAAACATATGATGCACGTGATACGAGTACTTGCCTGCCAGCCGTCGGTGTTTTTAATAATAAAAAAATTAAATGAGCATGAAAATATTACTTTATTACTTACTAGCTGTAGCGTGCAGCCCGCTGCATTATAAGAGATTTTGATGAATCCCGTGGGATTACCTACTTTTTTGCGATAAAACGTAACCTATGTGCTATTCCAGGTCATGATCTACCTGTTTTCCAAATTTTATTCAAATCCGTTCAGTAGTTTTTACGTGACTGAGTAACAAACATCCATCCAAACAATCAAAGGTAGTGCGGTGGTAATTATAGCCACTGGACGGTTATTTTATTTTGAATGTGTTAGGAACATTCTGTAAATAACATGTCAGAATAAGGAAATGTGCAGGAGATGTATAGAAATAATATAGAAGAAATATATTGCATGATAGTGATGAAAGGATTTTAATTAAAGCCTATGCCTCCATGTGAAAATCTCTACCAGTACCTCGAATTAGAGTTTTTTTTTCATATTTTTTGCATAATCGGGAACTTTACAGACTCTATCCCAGTGACACTCAAAGGAGGCTGATACCGTTCCATACAATCTTGGGCCCCCTTGTAATAGAATGAAAATTATGTTAATTAATAGCTAGTTTAACATTATATAAATACTGAAAATTTTACAGATTTTAGCAATCTGAGAACAGAGATATAAGATATTGACTAGAAGTAAAGTTACGGTGCTACGGTGTAGTTTAACCATTTACTATTATATGAACAGCTAATACTCGTAATACAAGCAACAGTATATTACAAAGTATTTTGTGCAAGCAACTATGTTTCATGTTTATAAATTGACACGATACTAAAACACAGAGTTTTGGAAACCATAAATTAAAGGATGCCTCCCTGTACGTAAGGTAAAATAGCGAAGAGTGAATGAAGTCCGCGACTTACGGCTCGTGCGAGCCGTCAATGATATTAGTTGTAATCATGTTGTAATTGTCACTTTTGACTGTATTAAATCCACAGACATTAAATCGTATTCAATTCGATGTAATATAATAAATCGATTATTTAAATTGTATCGATTATTTTTTTTTGTAGGTATTATAAATGGTTTATAAAATAGGTATGCTACTAACTGTTGATTAAATTAAATATTAATCAAGAATACACTATTACATATACTTACGAGGTTCCATTTCGATTAAAATTATTTACATAAATCGATTATAATTTTATCGTTATTTATACAATTATAGTACCACAAAATTATTTTCTTGATATTTTTTTCTCAGAAAGCGAATGAAGGTCATATTTTGAACTTTGAAATATAAAAATTGAACCATTTTTTTTTGAACCACAATTCAACTTTTTTGGGCCCCAATGCCCAAACATCCCCTTCTCCTTTAACTTATGGATCTTCAGTGGTCGACGAAGACCTGCAAGTAGTCCATGCCAGTAGAACACAAAAATGGAAGTCCACGAGATGTAGACGGAGGTCCACGAGAGCGGTAAATTAAACACCAATTAGGTAGAACAGGCTTAATACCAATTTAACACAAGCGAAAATAATAAATAAAATAAATAATTAATGCTTGAAGTATTCATATTTTGCTTATATACTTTATGTCTGACACAAATTTTTGTTTGGTTTTAAATAAATAGATGATAATTATGTTAAAAGGTTATTTGTTTCGTTTCACACACACCACACAAATACATATAGCCGCTTATATGAAAAAATTTAAAAACGTCATACGGTTGTAGATATATTATGTCAAGAAAAAAATAGAAATAGCCATATTGTGCTATTTTATCATGACGAACAAGAAGCCTGGGCTTAAAGGATACCTCCAATGTGATTTTATTTCATCGGGAAGCATTATAACTCCATGTCTCTGAGTGTAACTGCAAGCGACAATCTAAGAAATCGCTTTTATAAAGCGTAGCCAGTTTAATCCATGGATTTACACTACACTTTTGTTACTGTATTAAAAAACATAAATAATTTAGATTGGGTAGAACCATATCAACTGTCAAAAGACATTTAAAGATTAAAAAGTAGATTGATGAGATTAGCCTCAAAAGCCTCAAAAATCAATTGCTGTTCGTTAGTCTCGCTAAAACTCGAGAGCGGCTCAACCGATTTGGCTAATTTTGGTTTTGAATTAATTGCTGAAGCCCAGGGAAGGTTTAAAAGGCGAGAAAACATAGAAAAAAAAATAAGAATAGTTAAAAATGCAGAACAAAGTTTGCCGGGTCAGCTTGTAGTAAATAATAATTGTAAATTTAAGTTATATTAATATTTAAAAGTTTTTTTTTATAAATTTTAGCATTATAAAAAGTATCCGTGTGATATAATTTATATTTCAGAAGATGATAATGTATTACAAATACGATAAGCATCTATAAAAATGCGTTGTTTTGAGGCCAACTTTGTATGGTCCTTCGTCATTCACTTTTGCAAAAATTTAATATAAGGTAAGCAAGTAATATTTTTTGGTTTTATGTAGACTCCCACATAAAACCAAAAAATATACCAAGTGGTCGACAAGATCAAAAAGTTTGAGGACCTCTGTTTTAGTCTGTAGAATTCAGTACTGCAATATCGAAATAACGTAATAAACTATGACTAGTAATACCGTGCAGAAGCAACAGTACCTAAGGAATATTCATCTTAATGTTTCAAAGCGGTTGGAAACTTAATTTAAACTTGATTCGAGCGTTACTTGGAATAGCAATCTTCGTAGAATCAAAGGAACGTGTGGATACAAAATATTGAGCATTTTTTATTAATTTATACAATTTTGTATAACTCAAGGGAAATTCTTTGTACTTTCTTGATTATTTTTCTACGAAGGTTATTGTTCCAAAATAAATCGTTGTTTTAAATAAAAACTTGTTTCTTTGGATTTTACTAAAATAATTTAAACACATAAAGCGAGAGTGAAAGAGAAAGTTTTTTTTATAGAAGAGGGGGCAAACGAGCAAGAGGTGCACCTGATGGTAAGTGATCACCGCCGCCCATGGACATCTGCAATACCAGAGGTCTTGCAGTTGCGTTGCCAGCCTTTTAAGAATGAGTAAGCTCTTTTCTTGAAGGTCCCTATGTCGTATCCGTTCGGAAATACCCCTGCCGGTAATTGATTCCACAACAGAGTAGTGCGAGGCAAAAAGTGTCGGGAGAAACGCACAGTTGTGGATTTCCAGACATCGAGATGGTGAGGATGGAACTTTAAATTTTGACGCGATGTCCGATGGTGGAATTCGGCGGCAGGAATTATTCCAAACAACTCGTCGGAACACTCCCCATGATAAAGACGATAGAAGACGCTGAGTGAACCTACATCTCTGCGTAATGCCAAAGAGTCGACCTGTTCCGAAATAGCCTGGTCGTCAACGATTCGAACCGCTCTACCCTGTATGCGATCAAGAGGAAGAAGCTGGTATTGGGGAGCTCCGGCCCAGAGATGAGAACAGTACTCCATGTGAGGCCGAATCTGTGCCTTATAAAGTTGAAGGCGATGGGCCGGCAAAAAGTACTGTCTCGCTCTGCTGAGCACATCGAGCTTTTTAGAGGCTAATTTAGCCTTGCCTTCCAAATGCCCGCGAAACTGAACGTAATTTGATATGTCGACTTCCAGGATTCCGACACTAGCTGAGGCTGTCAGGAGAGTATCCCCAAATCGAGGTGATACGACAAAGGGCGTCTTTTTTGCGGTGAACACGCAAAGCTGTGTCTTCTTGGGGTTAAAAGTGACCAGGTTTTGACGACCCCATTCAGAGACATCGGTAAGTCGATTCTCGACTTCAGACACAAGCTTGTTTCGGCACTCTTCGACGTGTTCCCGAGAAATACCGCTTCGGCCGGAGTATGTAGCATCACCAGTACTGTCATCCGCATAGCAATGTATGTTGCGAATTCGTATCATGTCATTGATATGCAGAAGAAACAGAGTCGGTGATAGCAGGCAGCCTTGGGGAACACCAGCATTGACAGATTTAAGGTCGGAGCACGCACCGTCGACAACGACCTTGATGCTCCGGTCAGCCAAAAAACTAGTGATCCACTTGCATAATTTCTCGGGAAGCCCATAGGAAGGCAGCTTCGCGAGAAGCGCTTTGTGCCATACCCGATCAAAAGCCTTCGATATGTCCAAACTAACTGCCAACGCCTCCCCCTTGGACTCAACTGCTTCCGCCCACCGATGAGTTAGGTATACTAGAAGGTCACCAGCTGATCGGCCGCGACGGAAACCGTACTGACGGTCGCTAATCAGCTGGTGCTCTTCTAAATACTTGAGGAGTTGAGAGTTGATGATCGTCTCCATAATTTTGGAGAACAAGGAGGTTATGGCTATGGGCCGATAGACGGATTAGAGCGACCTCATTTTTTAGGGATGGGATGAACCAAAGCTATCTTCCATGAATTCCGTACCACGCCGAGTGAGTAGGAGAGCCGGAATAGGCGTGTTAGTAGGGGAAAGAATGGAGAAGAGGCGAGATGAAGGGGAAGGGGAGGATATAGAAGGCAACAGGGGGAAAAGGGTGGGAGAGAGGGGGATAGATAACGATAAAAATGACAGAGAGGGAAGAGGTCGAAAGAGAAGGAAAGAGGGGGAAAGAGAAAAGGAAACAAAACATTGGGAAATAAAGACACTTCGTTCCAGTTGAGTGTTCCATGACGCACATATTTTCGGTTTCACTTTTACAAATAGCTATTGATAGAGGTACTTTTTTCCATTCATTCATTCATTCACGATGAAGCATACATCGCAAGTCATAATTTGTTGCTGAAAAAAGCCTATGGTTTTGTGGTTAGCCTATTTGGCGCAAGCTTAAGCTATTTCCCGGTTCCGGTTTCGATTCCCGGGCTGGGCAAAATAGTTATTGAGGTTTTTTAGATCTTTCTTGAAAATCCAACATCTTATTAGCAATTAGGGCTTGGCGGGTAGTATATTACCAGGCAGGGCCCCGGCCGAACACAATAATCAGTCGCTCCCGGTTATGGACAGAAGTAGACAATAATCGTTATCAGGTAGGTGAAATGCGCCGATGGAGTTCACCACCAACTGAAATGAAAAGTGGTGAATTGTGGTGAACCCTCAATTCTATATAGATGTCTTGTTCACTCTGCCTACCTACCTATATACATATACCTACTTATTTATCACTTATTATCTATTCTATTATCTTACTTGTATGTAATGTCAATAAATCATAATAAATCATCCATACTAATTTTATAAATGTGAAAGTCTGTTTGTATGTCTGTTACGGTTTTGCAGCCAACAACAAATATATTTTTTTAAATAATAACGGACAAATTACACTTATTGATCTAACCCCAAAGTAAGCAAATTATTTGCTTGTGTTATGGGTGTTAGTCAACAATACTAATACATAGAAATACATATATAAATACTGTTACATACATGATACCCAGAAATACAAACATCTATGCTCATCACACAAATGCTTGTCCCTGTCGGCGATCGAACCCGAGCCCTGTCGATCACGTAGTCAGGGTCGCTAACCATTCGACCAACGGGGCGGTCAATCAGAATTTAGTGAAGTAGTGTGACGATAATTGTCAGCGCGTGGATGGGAGCCACACGTCCTCTCCTCAGATGATGGATGATGGTGTTAAATAAAATAAGCTGCTAACTCGGACAGGTTTATTGTAAAAGTGCTTTTGCCTTAAAAAATGTCGGAATTATATATCCTCGAATTTATGCTAATGTGTGCTAGCGACTTCTCGAGTGCACTTGATACATTACGTATTTAGAGCTCTAGCTACATCCATCAATTATCATATTGTGTTACCGCGAGAGATCGCTAGGTGGCCTCGAATATATTCAGGGGCGGCGCTAGTAGTAACAATAGTTTAAGACTCGGGGTCAAACACAGGCTATATTTTATTTATTAATCGGCCCCTAAGGGAAAGACGAAATTAAGGTATTTAATTTGCAACATTTCTGCGAAATATTATATGGAACTACAATTATGCAACGGAAACAAAAGTATGTGAGTGTAAACTAATCCAAGGCCTGAAAATTTAAGGAGACAAGGCAGAAACACACAAATTATGTACTCAACGCACGTTTCACTTCGTAACCGAAGCATTTTCAGAAGAGTCGTATAGCCTTCACTCTGTGAAGGATGAAGCATTAAAATTAATCGAATTGTGGATTTCCGCAAAGTAACGCCTAAGCCTAAAAAACCCTCCTTAGAGGTTTTCTAGATATATAGGGCTAAAATGGAACATGAAACTTTTTATGAAATATTATATTGACACACACTGTACTGTACACACGGACGACACTGCGAGAGTCTACTATTAAGGAATAATGGAAAGAACCATTTGAATATAGAAGTGGTTGCAATAATTACAATAAGCACTACGCATACTAAGCAGATACTTAAGGCTCAGTGATGTGCGCAATGAGTTCCTGTTTACGGTTACTATCCAAACACGACCATAGTTCTATTAATGTTATACCATGTACAAGTTAGCTTGATATTTTTGACAGATGTAAATTTTTCTGATCGACATATATAATTCATCCGAGGATCGACATAACTTTGCAATGACAAACAAACACATTACTTTCTAAATTTAATGATTTTAAAAATTGAAAAAATATTAAAAAAAGATACATATAACCAAAAGTCCCTAAAGATTCAAGGGTTATCTGAAAATTTTAAGATTTTTTATTGCTTCAAAGTAAAATTTAAATAGGAACACTGAAAAAACAGACGCTTGTACAATGTTAAATCGGTCGGACGGATGGGACACGAATACAGGCAGTAACTGTTACAAAATATATCGATTACAAAAAATCATTATTAAAGATCATTGTTAAGTTACCTACGGCCTACGGGGGTCCTTTTGGTTGGGGTCTCTTTGGCTAATGGATGGGGTCTCTTTAGCTGGTACAACTTTTTTTAGAAAAATAAGGTAAAAAAGATTAATTCTCATTTGAATTACGCATTCCATCGTCCAATCGACTGGCCATATAAGCCGAACGTCGGGAAAACCCTGGGTCAGTAGTGTAGAGTAAAGTCAAGAGGAAAGAAGAGGCTAAAGGAAGAAGAGAAGAGAAAGAAAGTTAAAAAAACTTAATTTCACCGATTCCGAAACACTGCGTAACTGTGCATCGCTAGTCTAAACATTTAAATACAAAACACGTTCTTATTTAAATTCTTTCCCTTAAAGCCTTTTTAATGTCGAGAGATAATTTGTTTTTATTGTTGTACCATGTCAAAGAAGCGTCCAAATATCGCCAGCATTTGTGTAATTTAAATATTTCACGAAACGTTGTAAATTTGAGCTTGTGGGTGTCATGATTTAATAAGCCTGCTAACCATTTTTTATTTTTACCGACGAAGAGTATAATAAAGCACACAAAACAAAATTTTGATTGCCATGCCACTTTCGTCTTCGAACTAAATTAATAAAGAAACTATTTTTCCCCAGGTTGATCAGGGACCCTTTTTGAAGGCGTATCACTAACATTTTGGTTACTAACTAGATTCTGGGACGTCATGTCCAGGTTTGGCATCACCGTCTTCTGGAAACATAACTAGGTTAAGACTGAACAGGTTTTTTTATATCAAAAGATAGTAAAAAAGCTGATAGCTCTCTTGATGGAATGAGACAAACATCATCTATAGACATCAATGGTGTTAATTATGCGTCACTATCCGTGTAGCGAGGTGTTAATGTCAGTGGCATCGTTAACCGGCTACCCTACTCTACAAACCGGAGCACGACAGTGACAAGCGCTGACTGTGATCGTGACGTAGTACCTACAGACAGACTACTGCCTGGCAGAATGGCAGATGGTCTATTATTAAAAGGAGCCCGGTCCAACACGGGGGGATTCGTGGATAAGTTGCTCCCCCCCTCACACCACTGAAGTTAATATTTAATTATTATTTTTTGACACCAAAGCCACAGAATAAATAAATAAATATTCACGAGACAAATTACACGTACTGATCCAACCCCAAAGTAAGTAAATTATTTGCTTGTGTTATGGGTGTTAGTCAACGATACTAATACATAGAAATACATTTAAATACTAGAATATATTTAATAAACACCCAAACCCGGAAATACAAACTTTTGTGCTCTTCACACAAATGCTTGTCCCCGTCGGGGATCGACCCCGAGTCCCGTCGATTGCGTAGTCAGGGTCGCTAACCACTCGACCAACGGAGCGGTCAAACAGTCAATACTTAGCTAACAGAATACAATCTCCATACTAGTAGCCAAAGCGGTCTAAATTGTATTTAAATGTCATTCAAGTGCAAAAATGTTGATTCTGGTATACAGAAGTTGCAGTGGTGGGAACGAGAGGTGGGCCCATTGCCCTTAAAAAAAAGTGCAAATGGAAATTAAATATTCACTAAATATCAATACGGTAATTTGCCCGCTTTGGTGTCAATCAAAAAATATAAGATCGGGGCAAAAGTATTTTCGTATTGTTCATACAAAGGAAAATATTTTTTTTAGGTAGGTATAATTTTTTATTTATCCATACTAATATTATAAATGCGAAAGTAACTCTGTCTGTCTGTCTGTCTGTCTGTCTGTCTGTCTGTTACGCTTTCACGGCTAAACCGCTGAACCGATTTGGATAAAATTCGGTACAAATATAGTTTGAGACCCGAGAAAGGACATAGGATAGTTCTTATCTCGGAAATCCCACGGGAACGGGATCTATGCGGGTTTTTATTTTAGAAATTTTTCCACGCGAACGAAGTCGCGGGCACAGCTAGTTTATAATATGTATGGGCCGTTTTGATCGATGACTTGTTGCCATCTTGTGCGTAGTGTCATGATCCCATTCCTGTAGAAATTTTGAGATTTTTGATTTAAAAATCTGACAGGTAGTTTTCACAGTGTTCTTTTTAGGTTAGCTTTATGCTTCCTAAAGAGTTCTGCAATGAGCAAAACGGGTGGAAATCTGATGGAGCAAGATCAGGGCTATAAGGAAGATGTATCAACACATCCCAGCTAAGCTCTCTCAATTTTTGCTGCGTTGCTATAGATGAGTGTGGTCTGGCGTTGTCATGGTGGAACACCACGCCCTTCCTATTTACCTGCTCCGGCCACTTTTTCTCAATAGCTTTTTTTAACCTCATCAGTTGCTGATAGCAGAGGTCAGAATCGATAGTTTTATCCGGTCGAGAAACACACATAGCATCACTTTGTTCCGAGTCAGGCCGGGTTTTGCCACGGTTTGTGGGGCTTGTCTATACTTCGACCATGATCTTTTCGCATATTCTTGTCGTAAGTCATCCATTTTTCATCACCTGTAATTAACTGTTTGAGAAATGGTTCGGAATTGTTACGTTTCAACAAAGAATCGCAAATGGAAACACGTTGCATTAGGTTTCTCTCGGTGAGATCATGTGGTACCCAAATGTTAAGTATTTTCTTATCCCCAGTCTTTCGTAAATGACGCAAAACTATTTTATGATCAACATCCAGTTCTTCAGCAATGTCGTAGCTACTAATATGTCGATCTTGCTCCACTTTCTCAAAGATGGCACTGATTTTATCTGTGACAGAGATTTTATCTGTCCAGAGCGAACCTCATCATTCACACTAAAATTTCCAGACTTAAAACGCTTGAACTACATTTGTGCTACTCTTATTGATACCGCATTAGGTCTGTAAACCGCAAAAATTTTATTCGCGGTGTTTGTCGCATTTTTACCTTTTGTGTAATAAAAACTTTAAAATATACCGAACTAGCTGACCCGGCAAACGTTGTTCTGTCTTTTTAACTGTCGTTTTTCTATATTTTCTCACCTTTTGAACCTTCTCTGGACTTCAACAATTAATTCAAAACCAAGATTAGCCAAATCGGTCGAGAATAACGAACAGCAATTGATTTTTATATAAATAGATTACTTCGTGTCATACGTTCATTTTGCTTGCTTGAATAACAATTTAAAAAGGGCGGAAACTAGTTTTTTGTTATTTACTGCATCTTCAGAATGTCACATTAAATGATATTAAAACCAGCCACTTAATTTAGTACAGCCAAAAAGGTTTGATTACTAATAATACATTCAAAATACGGAAATACTTTTGCCCCACCTATTAGTACTTACCTAATATTAATTACGATCTTTAAAAATAATAAATACTAATATTTAATGTTTAAGAATTTGCTGTTCATAGGGGCGATAGTTGCATTTCTACGTAATGAGCCCAGGATATGGGTGACATGATATTATTACACATATTATATTCTTTTGTTAATTTGTCCTAATTTTTAAGGTGTATAGATGCGTAATTGTGCATAGCTATTGCGTAAAGCGTGTATATTGTCCAGGAATTTAAATACGAACCACGTACTTATTTAAATTCTTGTCGCTAAATCCATTTTAAGGTCTACGTAGACGCGACACCAACCCAATACTGTTTTAACTCAAAGTTTTGGTTCAGAATCTATAAGTTTTCAAATAGATGACAAGACGTTGTCAACGCGCCTTCCACGAGTGGAATACGCGTTGCCAATTATTTTTCGGAATATATGAATTACTGCTGGCCTTAAGGGCCTTCACAGCTTTACCGGTCACGGGGGCAAGCAGAGTGCTCAGCCAGAGTTTAAAGGTGTGGGGCTGTACGCCCTCCGCCCTCAGGGTTTTTCCTGTGAGACCGACCCTCGGCTTAGCGTAGGGTCATAATTTGCAATAAGAGGGTTAGTGGCATTATTTTGTCCGTCAGCTGATTCTTGCCCTTGGGCTCGGTTCGCTGATAGGCAAAACAGGGGTCCTCATCGCTGCCGGCGGCGACGGTGATGCATAGGCAGATGTAAAGTGTTTTGATGTGTTCCAATGGCCAGAGTTATCGGGTCGTCGGGATCGATGAGAGCGCTGCCAACGAGTAGCGTATCAGATATCAGCTCGGTATCAACTATTTGACCCGTCAGTGCTTTCTCAAATTTCATTAGCGGGATACTTTACCACTTGTCAGAAGCGGATTGTTGATGCCAAGTCGAAGAGTAGGCGACACATGTTTACAGAATAACAGACAAGTCGTAGATGACCAGAATTGTATAATACGTAGATCATCCAAAGTCTACGCATCGTACACTATTTTAATTAAATATTGAAATTTTCAGTTGAAAGAACATGATATAAAGCTCACCTGACATTATATAAAGGACCTGAGTCTATGCTGAGCGTGTCTAATATGCGAAGACCCTTAATGCCAGAGATAATTTGTTTTCGCTGTCGTAACATGTCACAAAAACGTCCAATTTACGCCGGCATTTCTAAATGTGTTTCGCAAAACAGTGTAAGCTCAGAGCTTGTGGGTGTTTTGATTAAATAACTCTTCGAGCGCTTTTTAAACTTCACCAACGTAGATTATTTGTACAACAAATAAAATAAAACTGGCTATCTCGTTAGCTACTTTTTTCCTCAAAATTGGAATACAACGGAAGCAAATGAATCCTGTTGGACCTCAACTAGTTGAACGATGAATCTGAATGTTATATAAAAATATTTAAATGTAATTATTTTTTTTATTATCTTTCGTCTAATGATTTGGGTGTTGATCCTGGAGACTCTGACTCTGACTGAACTTGCAGTTTTTTGTGTTGAAAATGATATTTACTTTCCTAGGTGATAAAGTTCCATAACGTCTCGCACGAATTTAGCTTGGCTGTGATTATAAATTGCATCAGGGCGGGGAAAAGTACGTAGGGAGTTTTCCCCCGTGTTGGTCACGGGCTCCTTCGAAGAATAGGCCAACTGCCGTTCGGCCAGGCAGGTCGTAAAAGGCAACGATTGGCTATACGAGTCACTACCATCGTGGCTACTATAGAGTTTTGCATTGTCTTGTGCGGGTCTGGTCTCACCGCTTTAGCTATTCCTGCCGCTATAATCTTTAATATTAAAGTAACAGCTTTTATGAAATGCACGTATACACGGTACAATTACCAAAATAACATATATATACATACATACATATACATACATATATATATATATATATATATATATATATATATATATATATATATATATATATATATATATATATCATCACCGCATCACCACCACACCACATCACCGCAAAATAGTGGTAATATAAAATCTTGAAAAACATTTATAACGACAGGAGAAAGCATCGCCTATGGACATGGAAAGATGTCGTCCAAAGACATGCATAGCAACGCATGGTGCGTTGCTATCCATGTGGCTATGCACAGAAACATCACTTAAATGCAATAATTACACCTAATCTGAATGTTAGCGTCTGTAATCATGAAGTTTAGATGTAAGCGAATGCATGCGCTACGCTACCTGAGTTCCACTAAATTCCACGCAATCCATACATTGCACCTACATCAGAGCTCATTGAATGACACGCGTAAACGCTATTTACAGTGGTTACAGCCTTTTGGTCGTGAATATATATTAGTTTTTGATTTTAAAACATTAAATGCCTATGTGTGTTTATCAGTCCAATTCCACTCAAATTTAGATTTAAGGAAATTAGTTAAAGGTCAAGCAAGCATTGTAAAATTTTCACGAAGCTACGAAAGAAACTGGCTAGTCCCAAAAAAAACATCTAACATCGTTTGCGTTTTGTAGAGCCGAAAAATCTGAGATAGCAAGAGTTTTGCTGGCTAACCCATTTAATTGGTCGTCGATCAATGGTAAGGTGGCTTTGTAAGTTTTATTATTTAGATCTGTGAAGTTAACACGGCGTCTTTTATCACCCGTCTTCTTCTTGATGAGGAGAATAGAGCTAGCATAGACATAGACAATAGGCTAGACTCACAGACGATATCAGCATCAATCATTTCCTTTACCATTGATCACACCTATTCACGTACTGGATATGAGAGCCTATACGGAAGGTAAACATTACTGGTCGGTTGTCAGTCAACTGGATTTCCATTTACATGACATTAGCGAAGCCTGTATCACGTAAACTGGGAGGAAACAACATTCGCGTCCTTTGAATAGTTCTCTTAATTTAATAATTTCATTATAATTTAAATTTTTACCAAAATTGAAATCAGATGGGTATCGGGATCACTAGTCTATAACATTAACATACTAACTCCATATACTTACAACTAACTCGGGTAATTAAAGATTCTTTACTTAGTTTTACTGCATTGTTGCAAAAATTATATATATATATATATTTTTTTTATAGAAGAGGGGGCAAACGAGCAAGAGGTGCACCTGATGGTAAGTGATCACCGCCGCCCATGGACATCTGCAATACCAGAGGTCTTGCAGTTGCATTGCCGGCCTTTTAAGAATGAGTAAGCTCTTTTCTTGAAGGTCCCTATGTCGCATCCGTTCGGAAATACCCCTGCCGGTAATTGGTTCCACAACAGAGTAGTGCGAGGTAAAAAGTGTCGGGAGAATCGCACAGTTGTGGATTTCCAGACATCGAGATGGTGAGGATGAAACTTCAAGTTTTGACGCGATGTCCGATGGTGGAATTCGGCGGCAGGAATTAATCCAAACAACTCGTCGGAACACTCTCCATGATATATACTATAAAAGACACACAAAGAACCTACATCTCTGCTCAATGCCAAAGAGTCAAGCTGTTTCGAAATAGCCTGGTCGTCAACGATTCGAACCGCTCTACGCTGAATGCGATCAAGAGGAAGAAGCTGGTACTGGGGAGCTCCGGCCCAGAGATGCGAACAGTACTCTATGTGAGGCCGAACCTGTGTCTTACAAAGTTGAAGGCGATGGACCGGCAAAAAGTACTGTTTCGCTCTGCTGAGCACTCCGAGCTTTTTGGAGGCTAGTTTAGCCTTGCCTTCCAAATGACCGCGAAACTGAACGTAATTCAATATGTCAACTCCCAGGATTCCGACACTAGCTGAGGCTGTCAGGAGAATATCCTCAAATCGAGGTGATGCGACAAAGGGCGTCTTTTTCGCGGTGAACACGCAAAGCTGTGTCTTCTTGGGGTTAAAAGTAACCAGGTTTTGGCGACCCCATTCCGAGACATCGGTAAGTCGATTCTCGACTTCAGACACAAGCTTGTTTCGGCACTTTTCGACATGTTCCCGAGAAATACTGCTTCGGCCGGAGTATGTAGCATCACCAGTACTGTCACATACATATACATAGCAATGTATTTTGCTAATTTGCATCATATCATTGATATGCAGAAGGAACAGTGTCGGTGATAGCACGCAGCCTTGGGGAACACCAGCATTAACAGATTTAAGGTCGGAGCACGCACCGTCGACAACGACCTTGATGCTTCGGTCAGCCAAAAAACTGGTGATCCACGCGCACAATTTCTAAGGAAGCCCATAGGAAGGCAGCTTCGCGAGAAGCGCTTTGTGCCATACCCGATCAAAGGCCTTTGCTATGTCCAAACTAACTGCCAATGCCTCCCCCTTGGACTCAACTACTTCCGCCCATCGATGAGTTAGGTATACTAGAAGGTCACCAGCTGAGCGGCCGCGACGGAAACCGTACTGACGGTCGCTAATCAGCTGGTGCTCTTCTAAATACTTGAGGAGCTGAGAGTTGATGATTGTCTCCATAATTTTGGAGAACAAGGAGGTTATGGCTATGGGCCGATAATTAGACGGGTTAGAGCGATCTCCTTTTTTAGGGATGGGATGCACCAAAGCTGTCTTCCATGAATTCGGTACCACGCCGAGTGAATAGGAGAGCCGGAATAGGCGTGTTAATACTGGTGCCAACTCTGGAGCACACATTTTTAGCACAATCGGAGGGATTCCATCCGGCCCACTCGACTTGTGGATGTCCAAGGAAAGTAGTGCTTTACGCACAGATAACTGCCGAAATTGTAGTTCTGGCATAGAACTATCACACTGCGGGATGGTAGGCGGTGCGTTCCCTTGGTCATCCAGAGTCGAGTTGGCCGCAAAGAAGGAGATCAGGAGATCGGCCTTCTCCTTTGCGGTATGGGCCAGAGAGTCATCGTCTCCGTGCAAGGATGGAAGAGAGGGCTGTGAGAAATTCCCTAAGTCAGCCTTGGCGAGAGACCAGAACGCACGAGTGCCCGAAGGAAGGCGAACTAACTTCTCACCAATTCTGCCAATGTGTTCCGATTTTGCCTTGGCGATAGCTCTTTTGAAGTACCTCGAGGCGAAATTGTACTTCTTACGTAATGTGCTGATTTTTTCATCACAAGATGCAGACGCTGCAGCCCAAGCTCGGTAGCATTCATGTTTGCGGCGCGAAGCCGTTTTACAGGAGCGACCAAACCAAGGCTGAGACTTACCACCAATTGGTACCGCAGAAAATGGAATGAAAAGTTCCATGCCCTGAAGCACCACATCGGCAATAGAGTCAGCGACGACATTCGGATCATCCAGCGAGAAGCACAACCGCCTCCATGGGTAGGACGCAAAAAAAGACCGCATCCCGTCCCAATCTGCTGACCTAAAGTGCCAAACGCGACGACAGCCTTCTAAAGGAGGCCGTGATAGGCGCGAAACCGGCACTTTACTTCAGATCAGGCAGTGGTCTGACGAACCGAGTGGGACGCCCACCGATACCTGATAATGGTCCGGATGAGAGGTCAGCAGAAGGTCCAACAGTGAAGGCAGATGGTCATCCACATCGGGAACTCGCGTGGGCGAAGTTACCAGTTGTGTAAGACCATACGCCAAGGCAAAATCGTGAACAGACCTCCCCGCATGATCGGTGGTGCGCGAACAAAGCCATTCGGCGTGGTAGGCATTAAAATCGCCCAAGATCACGATCTCTGCGGAGGGGGTCTGCTCTAACACGGAATCTACAGCCGTTCGTAAATGCTCAATGAGCCGGTCAACTTCAGTATTCCCGCCATGGGACCTGTATAGGCACGCGTAGCTGCGTGGATGGTCGTCGCAAGCTACGCGTAACCAGAGGATGGATAGGTCCTGACCTTCAAGTCTGCTGAGGCGCCGGTAACAGATATCTTCTCTGATGTATGCGCACACCCCAGCCCGCGGTACAAAGGAATGTTCCAGTTTGTACCCCGGGTAGGAGAGGTAAGAAGTATCAGCCGGAGAAGATATCTGTGTCTCGGTCAAAAAGAGCAAAGCTGGCTTCGACGTCTCCAGATGGTAGTGGACGGCGTTCAAGTTGGAATGAAGCCCCCTGACATTACAGAAATCCACAGTAAGCGTGGTAGGGGATGCCATGGCTTTCTTGCCCTGTTTGCCCCGGACAGGATTGTCTATGAGCGCAATTTTGCCCCCCCCCCCCTCAGAATACCCAGGGCAGCCTAAGCATCCATGATCTGGCTGAAATCCAGAGCACGGACGCTCAGAGGGGATTCTCCACTGCTGGCGCAAGTGGTACCCGCCTAGGGTAGATTCTCTTTTGATTGCGCATTCATAGTGTGCGGGGGGGGGGGACTCTCACAAACCAAACGAAACGCAGCAGCAGGGCTGCTACTTTACATCGGTGTCAAGTGAGAGAGTGGTATCTCCCCGGTCGTGCCGGCCTATTCAGTTGCAAAAGCAGTATGGCACTACCACTAATTTGGTTGACTGACTGCACCGGTGTTAAATAATTTTTGTCACAAAAATTATCCCACCAGTGGACGATGGGATCGTCACATCCATACTAATTACTCTCCTACACCATTTTTGAACTGATATTTTCCATGCAATAAATATCTAAAATTCAGTCATAACTAACCTCTTAAAAAACCTCTAACACATACTGACCCAGTGTAATTGTGGTCTGAGCAGACTGAGATAGTTGTTATTTGGCTTGACTGAATCTGAACGTATTATATTAAAAACAAGTGTATTTTAATTGGATTCTCTATTTTAAGCGTTAAAGTAAGAGACATTTTAATAACTATACCGGATTTCTCTATAATACTATGCCCAATCAATACCAAATGTTTAATAACACCATTTCAACTATATAAATATCGACTTTTCTGCTATGTTATGGATCTCAATTTCAACATTGGCCGTATCTATAGGAACAACTATGTTATTTACCAAACCTCCCATAACCGGTAATTCCCCAACTGACCAAGTGATTTCAATTTTCATTGACTACCGAGATCTATATACCCTTCAGTTATATTAAGATTTACTTTCAAAGAGATGAAGTATTTATAAATAATAGTGATAAATATTGCTGGAAAATTTACACGAATTGATCTAATCCCAACGTAAAGAAATTATTTTCTCGTGTTATGGGTGTCAATCAACGATACTTACACATATATAGATACTGTTACATACACAATAAACAGCCAAACCCAGAAATACAAACACCTATGCTCATCACACAAATGTTTGTCCCTGTCGGGAATTGAACCCGAGCCCCCTTGATTCGTAGGTAGTTTCGCTTACCACTGGACCAACGGGGTGGTCAAATTTATTATTATTAATAAAATGTAATAAACTTGCATCACAGATTTGTCAGATTTCTTTATGCTGTTTTTATTTGATTCGTTTAGTAATTGCGGACAATTTATAGTTGTATGTCCTAACCGATTACAAACAGTAAATTTCAATATCCTTTTGGGGCACCTAAAACTAAAATGACCAGTTTCACTACAATTGTAACAAACGACCGATGTCCTTTTTTTCAATTTGTGGCTTAGACTTTTCGTCACTGTTTACAAATTGCCTAACATTTGAATTAATGTGATTAGTTTAACCCCGTTTATCTTGCCTCCTAAATTTTGCCCCATATTTATCTCGGGATTGTTGATTTATTGATTGAAAATAATTTAATACTTGCTCCGGCTCTTGGCATTTGGCCGCTTTTGCGCCTAATCTTAAAAAACGATCCTCAATCCCGCATAAAATGCTGTCAACAGCACGCTTTCCAAAAATTTCGCAACGGTTATACAAATTAATCTTGTCATAATAATATAATTCCAATGGTTCGTTAAACTTTACTCGCTTAGGTAGCATATGTCAACAACTCCACATAGTCATCGCTACTAGGAAAGGAATCAATCAACTTAATTTTCCACTCAGGCCACGAAAACGACATCGTAAGCAGGGCTTGATAACATCTACGAGCGACCCCCACTAAACGTGGCAAAGCATAGGTATGATCTGATCATTACTCCAATTACATAGCTTAGCACACTGTTCTACTACTGTCTACTGAGCCACATATGTATAGTTTGACCCTCAACCATGGGGTCAAAATCAGGAATAACATAGCCTAACAATGGAAACTTATTGCCTTCTGGCCTAGTGTTACGTAGGTAATGATTTAACTAATTCACTTAAAAAGAATTGTGTTTCACTGTTAGCAAAAATTGATATATTAGAGTCCTTATATGATAATTTTGTTCCACTTACTGTACTAGCTGATGAGCTGCTACTACGATCAGGTGAACTGTACTTGCATCTTACACATACTTTCTTATTCGACTCTTCTCAGTACTGTGGCTTTGCCTAAGTTCGTCATTCCGTCTACGGCCCTATTTCCTGGATCGATTCCTTTTAGTACAGTCCAGTCCAGTCGTTTCGTTTGAGTCGATTTATCTACACTCCTTACACGATCACAACGATGCTTGCGTTTAAGCTCCATAATATCCGGAGTATAGCGAGAACACTCCTTCCGTAAACGGTTCTCATCACCATCAGTGCTATCCATTACTTTTTAACGGTGTTTAACGTCCAATTTAAATAAATATATCCGTCATGGAAAAAAAAGTTCTGATTGATATTTCCAACAAATTGTGGGTGTGTTGTACAATACCACTTCTGAGTTAAAAGGGGTGAATTATCAAACTCACAAATTAAATGCCGATTGCTGATTGCTCTGGATTTATTTGAATGGATTTATTTCCTCAGAAAAATACACATTTGGAATCGTCCACTTTGTATGACGGTCCGATGTCAAGTGACGACCGACGACTATCTATTAACGTTTCAATTCAATTGTACAAATACACAGGCTAAGGAATATCTCTGTAAAGCCAGACAACGAAATAACTAATAACGAATAAAATTAACAGATACTCGTCTCTATTAAAACATATTAATAAAATTGTTATAAGTACGCTACTAAATTATACTAAAGTGATAATCTTACAATCACGCTATATGGATAGCAATGCATCATTAATATTTTTGGTGTCTATAGAGGACAGTTGCCCCTTTCTATCAGGAAGGTCACCAGATTGTTTGCTAACTTATGATAAAAAGACTAGTAATTTGAATACGAAATACGTACTTATTTACATTCTTGTCGTTGAAGCCTTTTTAATGTCGAAAGATCGTATATTTTCGTTTTCGCACCACGTCGCAGAAATATCCAATTTGCGCTGGTATTTGTGAAATTTAAATGTGTTTCGCGAAACAGTGTCAGCTCAAAGGGTATTTTGATTAAATAACTTTGCGGGCGCATTTATTAATTTTAACGATGCAGAGTATTTGTTATAAAGAAATTAAAAACACTGAATGCGAAATCACCAAAATCAGTATAATTTACGTCCCGTAATGAGTAGATACGACCGTTGGTCGAGTGGTTGGCGCCCCCGACATCAATACAACAAGCAAATAATTTCCCTACTTTGAAGCTAGATGAATTCGTGTAATTTGCGATACTTTTTTATTTATTTAAATTGCATTTCAAAAATGTATTTTTTTAGTTTTCTGATAAAAAACAATGTTGTCCGGGACTGGATAAATGCCCGGTTGGCAATAGACTTGCCGGCTATTACTTTATGGGACGTATCTTCGGCTAATCATAGGTCTACTTGTTGTACCTCTGCCTACATCTTCGGAGATATAGGCGTGATGATACTTTTTCATACTAAGTACAACTACGGCATGGCCGAGCGAATAATATTACATTTAGTGCTCAGCTACACTACCCTGGTAGAATAAATTAAATATTTTATTCGACTAAGTGTAATATAGGGTAGCATAGTGGAGCTTAGTCGAATAAAATAAATATTTTATTCGACAAAGTGTAGCGTAGGCTCCGATGGACGGACTCCTCATAAAATTAATATTCGAAATTAAGAGAAGCAAACCAGTCAAATGCTAGTTGGACTCGCATACTGAGGGTTCCGTACGAATAGGTTTTGATTCCCTTTTGAAATCGCATAAAATCGCAAAATATGCGACATTAACGGTCATATCTTTTGATCGTGTTTTTTTGTGATGTAACTATTACTTTTATATGTTAAATTTACAATTTTCGGATTTTTTCCTTTACATATGCTGGAAGACACTGCTTCTTTTAAAATTTCATAATTCTAGATCAACTGCAAGTACCCTATAGGTTTTGATTCCCATTTGAAATCCCTAGAAATCGCAAAATATGCGATATAAATGGTTATATGTTTTGATCGCGTTGATTTACAAGTTTGATTTTTTCATAACTGAACCATAGACCAGAGAATTTGATAGCAATATTCAATTGATACCTTTACATGTTCCTAAGAAAGTTGCTGTTAGACGGACAGACAGACAGACGGACAATAAAGCGACCCTATAACAGTGGCGTAGCGTGGACTAATATATACGTGGGCAAAGTCGCATCGCCGAGGCCCCTTTCCATTCGTTCCCAAAAGCTACCCAAAAACACGCCCCAAGTTTGAAATAAGCGAAAAGCTATCGTGTCTTTATAACGCGTTAACTTAGGATCTAGGAGTTGTTTTGTTTGTATTTCAGATACAGAAGAGTGAGGCCAATATTTTTCAGGTTTTTATTTAATTTAAAAATAAACAAAGATTTTAAATCAGGCAGTGCGAGGCCGTGGGTGAAGGCCCACTTCGGCGCCGCCTAGCTACGCCACTGCCTATAAATGCGACATAAATTGTCATATCTTTAGACCGCGTTGATTAACATGTTTGATTTTTTCACAGCTGAAAGAAGACCATGTACCCGAGTATTTAATATCAACATTCAACTTGATACCTTTACGTGTTCCTAAGAAAGTTACTGTTAAACGGACGGATAGACGAACAGACAGGCAGACGGACAATAAAACGATCTTATAAGGATTAATTTTTTCTTAGGAGCTATAAAACCCTAAAATACCTCGTGATAACTGATAATGAGGCATAACAAGGAATGCATAAATTAAGACAAATAAATAAATAAAATAATAATAATTTAAAAATTTAAATTGATTTCAAATGACAACTATACTTATATCTCAAAAACTACTAAACCGATTTTAATCAAACCTACACTTTTCTCTAAGTAGGAATATACCTGATTTAAATAAAAAGAATTATCTCGATATGCCTTTTAGTTTCCGATAAATTCGGGGACAAATAAACAAACATACATACAGCTACTAAATTTAGTACCTACACGTCTTTGAACGCCTAAAAAGATTATCATAGTCAAATATCATCCAATTACAACAACAATATTACATACATGCATGTGGAACTGATCATCTCCGTTATTTTGTCGGTTGATAAAAATATAAGGACGGTAGAATTAATATATACCAATAACGTAAAGGAGAATGATGAATATCCATACAAAGTTTGAAAAACTTTAAAAACAACAAATAAAAATATCGACACGCGGGATTTGAACCTGCGAATGCCCTAAAGCCGGGGTGCTCTCACACTGAGCTAGTGTCGACAGGCTCGACGTGGCAGAATTTTTCTTTGCTATGTGATCGATTCCATCGATTATGTACCATACAAAGTTGGCGTCAAATGTAAATTGTATCACGGACACTTTTGATAATGATAAAATTTACAAAAAACCTACAAAGATTAGTATAACTCGAATTTACAATTATTACATACGATTTTAAACCATTCACGTGGCAATATATCGTCAACATAGACATGATACGTTTTTGTATCTCTTTTCATTAAGTTATATATATATCATAAGATAGCAAACAAGCAGATGGGTCTCCTGATGGAAAGAGTCAACCATCGCCTATAGACACCAAAGATGTTAATGGTGCGTTGCTATCTTGTGGCGAGGTCTAATGCCACATGCATAAGTTTACCGGCTACCTTACCCTCCAAACCGGAACACGACAGCGACAAGCACTGACGCTATTGCGGCAGGAATAGGTAAGGCGGTGGTACCAGACCCGGGCGAGACAATGCAGAACTCTACCACCTAGTAGCCACGATGGTAGTGACTCGATAGCCAATCGGTCGCCTTTTACGACCTGCCTGGCAGAACGGCAGTTGGCCTATTCTACAAAGGAGGCCGGGACCAACACGGCGAGTTTATTTAATTTTAACCACTCAAAAGTTAAAAGATGGATCAATGTTTGTTTGCGGCAAAATATTTGTTATTCTTTCGCAGATGACATCTATTTTATATTTGTTTTTTTTTGTGTTTCTCCAGGATGATACTAAGAGTAGCTTGTTTATACAGTTTCGACTATAGAAATAAATACTATATTTTTTTGTTGCATTTAATACAATAGTTTGTTTAAAATTATGCGTCTTACCTAACATTTTTCTAATTTGTTTGGTTGATCATAAATAAAAGAAAGTGTTAACCTTATGACAGAAAAAAAACTTTTCTTGATTAAGAAAAATGAAAAACCGTACAAGTTTGTTTAGATTCATGATTTCCGACTATATTCCTTTTTTAAATTTACTTGCTATTAAAATATGTTCGTTGAATTCTAATACGGACTTATTGTATATTAAATTAATTTGGTAATTTCGGCTGACGCTATTTTGTTGTAGAACTTTTAGGCCCATTTCATCAATGTTCTTTACAATAAACGTTTAGTTATTAGTGCAATAAGAATCCAAAAACTTTTATGACTAGGTGTAATGAATGAACGAATAACACATTACGTATTCACTTCCTTATCTGTATCAAAGCTAAGACAATAAAACCTAGATTAACACAATGAGAATTGTGTTATAATTGTATTTCTTGGTAGTTTTATAAGTGGATAGTTACAGAAATCTGCATATACACCGTGGTGCTCGACTGATGAAGATGGATCGGAAACTGTATGTTTTAATATTTTTTTTAACCTAAATAAGTCAATAGATTTTTTATTGTTAGTAAGCTAGTAAAGGCATCACTAGAGATTGGATGGATAGATTTAGCGATTTTTGTTAATGTCCGCAATTAATTAGTCTAATCAAAAAACACATTTAGGGTGAAAATCGATCCGGTTTTACAAATTTACTTATGTCACAAATAGCAAACAAGCAAAGAACACTCTTGATGGAAAGATACAACCATCGCCAATCGATAGACAAAAGATGTTAGTGTTGCTACCTTTCTTCTGGGATAGTAATGCCACATTCATAAGTTTACCGGTTACTTTACCTTCAAACCATTACAAGCACTGACGCTATTACGGTAGGAATACCTAGATAAGACGTTAGTAACTACCCTAGTCACCATGGTAGTGAAATATTTACCCAATCCAGCGCATATTCCAGGTTGTTCACCATTTACGAATGGCCTGGAAGAATGGCAGGCTTAGTAATCACAATGACATTGACATATTTGGCCAGTCTATTCTTCAAAGTCGCCCAGACTAATAAGAGGATAATCTGTTTATTTAATTTTATTTAAAATTAGCTGAGCCCGCGACTTCGTCCGCGAGGAAAATTTCGAAACTAAAAATAGCCTAAGTTACTCCTTATCACATCAGCTATCTACCTGTGAAAGTCCCGTCAAAATCGGTTCAGCCGTTAAAGAGATTAGCTGGAATAAACAGATAGAGAGGCAGACAGACCGACAGACAGACAGACAAAAATTGTAAAAAATGTTATTTTGGTATATGTACCGTGTATACATCCGTATTCATTTTTACTAAAAAACGGTTATTTTAATATTACAAACAGACACTCAAATTTTATTTACTTATATGTATAGATATATGTGTTAATATGTACAGATGTGGACTTTAAACTACATGACATTCTATCAGTCAACATTAATCAATGAAAGCAGTATTTATGATGGAGTTCACTGAAAAACTTGTAGCATTTGTTTAAAATTGGAATTAAATAAAACATTACCATAATGAGATTTTACAAAATACATATTTAATACGAATAATATATACTAAACGTACCTTTGTGTAGAAGTATGTTCATATACATATACTTACATAAATACAAAAATATATGAAAATATACATATAGCTACATAAATCGTCATTGTGCCAGATGTTTGAACAGAAAACGCTTAAATGAAAATTTAGAATGATTATTCCTAACATCAATGTGAAATATATTTCAATCAGTGTTATAAATTTCAATTTAATCTGCAACCGTGAACTCATTTAAATCATACGTATGTATACACATGCATATAAAACAAACGATCAGTATCATCGGCGGAATCGATCACAAAGAAAGGAGAATTTCGGTACATTTAATAATCGGCACGTAGAGCTGGAAGAAGGTTGCCTGCCTCAAGAAAAAGTGGTCTCTAGTTAAATACTAGTTGTATCCAAAATTTTCTATGTTTAACAAAAAGCTTTTAAAATGGGTGGCACTACCGTGCTCATTAACTGAATCAAACACACCATAAAAAAGTAAAAAATGCTGCAACTCATTTTTAACGGTCTTTTCACATACAAAAAAATGTTTGCAGTAACGCTTATAAAGTTCTAGGTTTCCTGTTCTTTTTGAATAATTTGTTAAACTGCAATAACTATAATATTTCTGAGATATTTGCAAAACACTAAACCATCTGTTTTGATAAATTGTATATCACTTTTAGACTTTTTAACGGCAATTGAATTTTCATAAAAAGTTTCTAGGTGTCAAATGACATATTCAACGTAATGAAGTTTGGCACATACGTAGATAATGACCTGGAATAGCACATAGGCTACTTTTTATCCCGGAAAAATTAAGTAAAGTAAGATTCACCAAAAACTTTTATAATGCAGCGGGATGCACGTTGTAGCTAATTTTAAAATAAATATCAGCCCTATCCGTCCCGCGATTTGCTTTGCGCTTTGTTAATCAGGGCAAAAGATTCTAATTTTATATAAAAACTAGCTGTTGCCCACGACTTCGTCAGCGCAGACTTCGTTTACTCCGCACAGCTCCTCCCCCTTAGGTGATAGCGTGATAATATGTAGCTTATATGTTGATCCGACCTGTTAGTAATATTCATGCAAAATTTGAAGTAAATCCATGCAGTACTTTTTAAGTTTACCCCGGACATACATACAGACAAACAATTCTAAAAACTATATTTTTGGCTTCGATATCGATTGTAGATCACGCCCCAAGTATTCTTTTAAAAAAATATTCAATGTACAGTTTTGATATTTCTACGATTTTATTATATGTATATAGATTCAAATAAATTTTGTTTTTGGTGAGATCTCTTTCAAAGAATAAACTATCAGCCTTTTTGACAACTTCCTAATAGTGATACATTTGGTCAATCGATCGCCAACATAGAGCAGGGATAACCGCAAACTATACGAATTTAAACCGATCTTTCAACATTTTCAAAATCGTTTTATGAATGGACGAATGCTAGGATAACAAGAATAAATAAAAAAAATATTGAAAACAAAAAACCCGACTGCATTAAATCTTTATAAAAAATTCATTGCCTGAAATGAAAGCTAAAAAGAAGGAAACAAGCCCAGTAGTTTAGAATCATGTTAAGTAATAATGAATAAATTCACGATTGAAATAGTTCTATAATCGATGTACATACATATAAAATAATTCATGAATTTTAATTCATCACAAAACGATTAACAGTCGGGGCCCATTCAATTTTTAGCTATCAAATTTTCACAAAGGGCCCCGACTGTTAATCTTACTGTGATGAATTAAAATTCATGAATTATTTTATTTGTATGTACATCGATTATAGAACTATTTCAATGGTGAAGTTATTCATTATTACTTAACATGATTCTAAACTACTGGGCTTGTTTCCTTCTTTTTAGCTTTCATTTCAGGCAATGAACTTTTTCTAAAGATTTAATGCAGTCGGGTTTTTTGTTTTCAATAAATTTTTTATTTTATACTTTTTAGTTAGGATTTATTAACTTCGATATTAAAATTATCAGATGGTAAATTAAGCAAACTTGTTATTTCTTAGAGAGTAAATGTCGTGGGGATTATTAAGTAACTTGAGGTGGTCTAAACTACTTATTATTAGCCCCACTAGAGACCTAACCTGGCTCAAAGCAATGCATGCTTTGAGCCGGGTTAGGTTCGATTCAGACTTTCACTCCAGGAACATTGTTTTTAATTGCTTTGTCGTCAAATTATATTCGTCGAATTTTGAAAATTTTCACTTTTCTAGTGGTAAGTTTAAAAATGTATTCTAATGTAAAAGTATTAAGACACTATTAAATAGTTAGGCACCTAATAAAATCAACTACCTAACGCCCTGACCGCCCCGTTGTTGCTTAAGTAGCGACCTTAACTACCAATCGACAGGGCTTGAAGACAGATTATAATAATATAATGGCTACTATTGTAACTTGGGTTTGTTTCTCAGCAGGGACAAGCATTTGTTTGAAAAGCATGTATGTTTGTATTTCTGATTTAAATGTTCATTAAATATCTAAGCGAAGCTTTGTGACGATAAACGCAAGTGCGGCCGCAGCATTAGAGATGCCGTGAATAGTGATTTTGGTGAATATTTGGCTATGTATTTGTTCTAGCCGTGATGTTTTTTTTTATAGAAGAGGGGGCAAACGAGCAAGAGGTGCACCTGATGGTAAGTGATCACCGCCGCCCATGGACATTTGCAATACCAGAGGTCTTGCAGTTGCGTTGCCAGCCTTTTAAGAATGAGTAAGCTCTTTTCTTGAAGGTCCCTATATCGTATCCGTTCGGAAATACCCCTGCCGGTAATTGGTTCCACAAAGTAGTGCGAGGTAAAAAGTTTCGGGAGAATCGCACAGTTGTGGATTTCCAGACATCGAGATGGTGAGGGTGGAACTTCAAATTTTGACCCGATGTCCGATGGTGGAATTCGGCAGCAGGAATTAATCCAAACAACTCGTCGTAACACTCTCCATGATATATATGATAAAAGACACAGAGAAAACCTACATCTCTGCGCAATGCCAAAGAGTCAAGCTGTGTCGAAATAGCCTGGTCAACGATTCGAACCGCTCTACGCTGAATGTGATCAAGAGGAAGAAGCTGGTACTGGGGAGCTCCGCCCCAGAGATGCGAACAGTACTCCATGTAAGACCGAACCTTTGCCTTATAAGGTTGAAGGCGATGGGCCGGCAAAAAGTACTGTTTCGCTCTGCTGAGCACACCGAGGTTTTTGGAGGCTAGCCTTGCCTTTTAAATGACCGCAAAACTGAACGTAATTCGATATGTTGACTCCTAGGATTCCGACACTAGCTGAGGCTGTCAGGTATCTTCAAATCGAGGTGATACGACAAAGGGCGTCTTTTTAGCGGTGAACACGCAAAGTTGTGTCTTCTTGGGGTTAAAAGTGACCAGGTTTTGACGACCTCATTCCGAGACATCGGTAAGTCGGTTCTCGACCCCAGACACAAGCTTTCCCGATCTTCGACGACGAGACTCTTCGACGTGTTCCCGAGAAACACTGCTTCGGCCGGAGTATGTAGCATCACCAGTACTGTCATCCGCATAGCAATGTACGTCGCTAATTCGCACCATGTCATTGATACGCAGAAGTAACAGTGTCGGTGATAGCACGCAGCCTTGGGGAACACCAGCATTTTAAGGTTTAAGATCGGAGCACGCACCGTCGACAACGACCTTGATGCTCCGGTCAGCCAAAAAACTGGTGATCCACTTGCATAATTTCTCGGGAAGCTGATAGAAAGGCAGCTTCGCGAGAAGCGCTTTGTGCCATACCCGATCAAAGGCCTTCGCTATGTCCAAACTAACTGCCAATGCTTCCCTCCCCCTTGGACTCAACTGCTTCTGCCCATCGATGAGTTAGGTATACTTTCTAGTATACCTTGACCTTCTGGTCACCAGCTGAGCGGTCGCGACGAAAACCGTACTGACGGTCGCTAATCAGCTGGTGCTCTTTTAAATACTTGAGGAGCTGAGAGTTGATGATTGTCTCCATAATTTTGGAGAACAAGGAGGTTATGGCTATGGGCCGATAGTTAGACGGGTTAGAGCGACGGGATAGAGAGAATTTTTTAGGGATGGGATGCACCAAAGCTGTCTTCCAAGAATTCGGTACCACGCCGAGTGAGTAGGAGAGCCGGAATAGGCGTATTAATACTGGTGCCAACTCTGGAGTACACATTTTTAGCACAATCGGAGGAATGCCATCCGGCCCACTCGACTTGTGGATGTCCAAGGAAAGTAGTGCTTTACGCACAGATGACTGCCGAAATTGTAGTTCTGGCATGGAACTATCACACTGCAAGATGTAGGCGGTGCGTTCCCTTGGTCATCCAGAGTCGAGTTGGCCGCAAAGAAGGAGCCCAGGAGATCGGCCTTCTCCTTTTCGGTGTGGGCCAAAGAGTCATCGTCTCCGTGCAAAGATGGAAAAGAGGGTAGTGAGAAATTCCCTAAGACAGTCTTGACGAAAGACTAGAATGCACGACTCCCTGAAGTAAGGCGAACTAATTTCTCACTAATTCTGCCTATGTGTTCAGATTTTGCCTTGGCGATAGCTCTTTTGAAGTACCTCGAGGCGGAATTGTATTCCTTACGTAACGCGCTGTTTTTTCATCACAAGATGCGGACGCTGCAGCCCAAGCCCGGTAGCACTCCTGCTTGCGGCGTGAAGCCGTTTTACAGGAGCAACCAAACCAAGGCTGAAACTTACCACCAATTGGTACTGCAGAAAATGGAATGAAAAGTTCCATGCCCTACAGCACCATGTCGGCGATAGAGTCAGCGACGACACTCGGATCATCCAGCGAGAAGCACAACCGCCCCCATGAGTAGGACGCAAAAAAAGTCCGCATCGCGTCCAAATCTGCTGACCTATATAGTGCCAAACGCGACGACAGCCTGCTAAAGGAAGCCGTGATAGGCGCGAAACCGGCACTTTATTCCGAATCAGGCAGTGGTCTGACGAACCAAGTGGGACGTCCACAGATACCTAATAATGGTCCGGATGAGAGGTCAGCAGAAGGTCCAACAGTAAAGGCGTATAGTCATCCACATCGGAAACTCGCGTGGGCGAAGTTACCAGTTGTGTAAGACCATACGCCAAGGCAAAATCGCGAACAGACCTCCCCGCATGATCGGTGGTGCGCGAACAAAGCAATTCGGCGTGGTGGACATTAAAATCGTCCAAGATCACGGAGGGGATCTCTACGGAGGGGGTCTGCTCTTACACGGAACCTAGAGCCGTTTGTAAATGCTCAACGAGCCGGTCAACTTCAGTATTCCCGCCATGGGACCTGTTAGGCACGCGTAGCTGCGTGGATGGTCGTCGCAAGCTACACATAACCAGAGGATGGATAGGTCTTGACCTTCAAGTCTGCCGAGGCGCCGGTAACAGATATCTTCTCTGACGTATGCGCACACACCAGCCCGCAGTACAAAGGAATATTCCAGTTTGTACCCCGGGTAGGAGAGGTAAGAAGTATCAGCCGGAGAAGATATCTGTGTCTCGGTTAAGAAGAGCAAAGCTGGCTTCGCCGTCTCGAGAAGGTAGTGGGTTAGGGTAGGAAGGTAGTGTTCCCGGGCTTCTTTGAAGAATAGGCCAACTGCCGTTCTGCCAGGCAGTTGCCAGGAGGTACAGGTATTATTTGTTTATGATGATTGAGTGCATTAAGCAGATGGCTCTCCGGATAGAAAGATAGAAAGAGAAAACATCGCTTATAGACACTAAAGATGTTAATGGTGCGTTGCTATCCATCTGACGGGATGGCAATGCCACATGCATAAGTGTATCGGCTACCTTACCCTTTTAACCAGAACACGACAATGATAATCATTGACGCTATTGCGGCAGGAATAGGAAAGGCAGCGGTACGGTGCCGTAAATACCCGGGGGAGACGTTACAGAACTTTAATAACTAGTAGACACGATGGTAGTGACGGAAATAGCCAATCGATCGCCTCTTACGACCTGCCTGGTAGAACGGCAATTGGCTTATTCTTCAAAGAAGCCCGAGAACACTACCTTCCTAAAGAAACCCGGACCAGCACGGAGTAAAAACTCAGTAGTTTTCAGTAACCGATATTTATAAAACTTAGACAGTTCCCTGAGTTGTAATATACGTTGTTTTAAATCAAGAATAATTATCTGATTATGTCTTTTACTTCCCGAAAAAATCCTGGACAAACATACAAATAAACATTCACTTGCGCAATTTTAGTACACGTGCTTTGACGCCTAAATATATCATCATAGTCAAATGTTATCCAATTCCAACAATATTATTACATACATACATGTCAAACTGATAACCTCCATCTTTTCGTCCGTTAAAAATATTGTCTAACTGATGATAAATACTGATTAATGTAATGAAGACCGAATAACAAATACCAAAGTATATATATACTATATATCATATACTATATACCATATACTATATACTATATACCATAGGCATGTATAAAGTACGAGAATACAAATAGGAAAATTAACTTTAAATCGTAACATATCCTAAACTATTATTTAAAAATAAAAATGATGAATAAAACTCAAAACGATTTTTAAATACCTATTCAATGATATCCCACATGATATTGTTCATCAATATATATTTTTTTAATTTTGACAATATGGCGCCTGGTGGTTGCCATGGTGGGTTCTAATAAATGTCATGTCTTTAGTGACACTCGCAAGGTTAAGACGAATCGATTGACATACGATACATCAAAATCAGCCTACGCGTTTGGCCTCTAGAATGCCATATAGGAACAAACATACATACATACATACATACATACATACATACATATATAGACTGACAAACACAATACCCTCCTGCAGTCGGGTAAATATAGACTGACAAACACTATACCCTCCTGCAGTCGGGTAAAAAGTGCAGTGGACTTTCTTTTTACATTCGCTAAAAAATAGTAAACAAGCGGGTGTTGATATCGTTGACCGCTCTTTACGTCGCCAATACTGCAAAATAATAGCGAAAGCCTGTGAAAAAAAATAAAAAGATTTTAGACTTCCATAATGACTGTAAAACGACAGGTTTTAGATAGGTTGCAAATTGTTAGGCAAGAAATCCAAGTCGTAATGAAGCTTAACAACTAATTAATGCAGCTTTAGCTCACGAGTGGAATTCTCTTTTTTATATATCATAAGACAGCAAACAATCCTGGTGGAAAGAGTCAACCATCGCCTATAGACACCAAAGATGTTAATGGTGCGTTGCTATCTTGTGGCGAGGTCTAATGCCACATTAAGTTTACCGGCTACCTTACTCTCCAAACCGGAACACGACAGCGACAAGCACTGACGCTATTGCGGCAGGAATAGGTAAGGCGGTGGTACCAGACCCGGGCGAGACAATGCAGAACTCTACCACCTAGTAACCACGATGGGAGTGACTCGATAGTTAATCGGTCGCCTTTTACGACCTGCCTGGCAGAACGGCAGTTGGCCTATTCTTCAAAGGAGGCCGGGACCAACACGGTGTATTAAGACTATGAGATAAAAAATGATAATAGAACGCGTTAGTTTAAAAAAGGCAATTCCTACTTTTCAAAAGGCACCAGAACTAGTACCTACTGAGGGAACTCATTTAAGATGTATATAAACCCGTACCATTTTTGTTAAATATACATGACACGTGTGCCTAAAAATATAACTTTTTCAAAGCCCACATAATGAAAGAGAGGACGTGTTTCGTTTTCTTGAATACAAAATGTTTTTAGATGGAACGTAATGAAAAATAATATGCTGCTCCGACTCAGATGTGAGCGAACATTATATATTAAACAATATAGTCTACAGTCCCAGGCTCTACTTTATTTTTGACTAGCTGTGCCCGCGACTTAGTCCGCGTTAGATTGGTTATTTTGGTATATAAACCATGTATTCATCCATATACATTTAGTTAGAACCGGTTATTTTAATATTACAAACAGACTTTATTTTTGACTAGCTGTGCCCGCGACTTAGTCCGCGTTAGATTGGTTATTTTGGTATATGTACCCATGTATTCATCCATATATATTTAGTTAGAACCGGTTATTTTAATATTACAAACAGACACTCCCATTTTTTTTGTATAGATTAATAATAAGTTGAATTTTTGTGAACAACTTCAATTTGAAGAAACGCCATATTTTTTCTCTACATAAAACCTCGAATCCGGTTACTAATAAAGTGTGGAGGCATCAAACACGTCAATTTAATGAATGAAAAACACATTTTTTAAATCATTAGATAGCAAACAAGCGGAAGGCTCTCCTGATCGAAAGAGACAACCATTGGCTGTGGACACCAAAGATATTAATGTAGCATTGCTATTAGTGTGGCGGGATGGCAATGCCACACCCACAAATCTTCTGGCTAGCTTACTCTCTAAACCGAAACCCGATAATGACAAGCAATGATGCTATTGCGACAGGAATAGGTAAGGTGATTGTGCCAAGACCCTGTCATCACCAGGGTCTTGAGTTGTGGTGGATAATAAAACGCATAGCGTAATATAATAGCGCGCTATGTATACTCAACGTAAAGCGTAGAAAAATATAGTTTATAGTCTATAACGCGCTATCATAAAATAGTTTATTTGAACAATACACCACACAACAAGTTTTTTTTTTATTATTTAATGAAAAGTACGAAAAATCTTTTGTCCTACACCTTCAATGATTTTTCTGAAAAGCACTTTATTTACTTTTAATATGTCAAAATTATGAAAGGTTTTTGATATCAGTAAAACTAACAGATCACATAGTATCAGTTTAAACTAGTATAGATTTATCTATTTTATACTCAAACATACCGACATTTTGAAATACAATTCTTCTTCTAATATATAAGATAACCATTATCAAAAAACATCAAATATCTTAATGATTTAACATATAGTCACACGCACATCTAATACTATACAAATACCTGACCTCAATAAAATTTTCGTAAACGAATATATTAAACGCACTAAAACTGAAACAAATGACTACCAATCTCCTTTGCTGGATCTCCACTAAACATATCAGAAATTCAAAGTCCTCCCAAACAAAAGGAAAAATTTAGCGCATTTAAGTAATCAAGCAAAGTACATAAAAACTTTTCCAATTAATTAAATACCTCATCCTTTTTTGAAATTGGTTAAAAACAAACTTATTCCAAGTAATGAAAAGAATCCAAGTAATGCAAAGAAATAATACGGTAGACAAATGAAATGGAATAAATTTAGCAAGACTCAGGTGGCGTTGTACCAAGCAAATGCTCGTAGAATACCTTTTCTGTGTGTAAAATGAACTCTATCAAGCAAAAAATTTTAGGGACAGGTAAAATTAAGGAAAAAGTCACTAAAAAAGCAATTTATAGCAAAACTAACTGACCCGCACAACTTCGCCTGTGAATAGAGTTTATTAATGTAAAAAATTTTATACAATCTTTCATCCCCTATTTCTGGCCATTCAGGGATGTCTTTTTTTAAAAGTAGGCTAATGTTTGACTACGGCTTTTTAACTATTTCCTTACCAAATTTTATAAAAATTGGTTCTGCAATTTAGTCGTGATAATATAACTCGAGACAGATTTCCCCGTTTTGGTTCGGGTTCATTTGCCGTTCTGCCAGGCAGGTCGTAAAATGCAACCGATTGGCTATACATAAACTGTTTTTTTTTGCTTAAGTATTATTAACCTAGGGGAGAGAGACCGACCACGTAATTTTTTAGTTAAAAAATTTGCAAACCGGTTAACCTGCAGGCCTTCTTTTCTTCCCTTCTCTTTCAGCTTATTTGATGTATTTTAAGCCCAAAACGACAAAAAGGAGATTTAATATTTATACCAATTTATTATATATTTATGGCAACATTTTATTTCAATCACAATCTCTGTTACAAATTAGTCATGAGACTTTGATCACTAATTACCCATAGCGTTCTTATTTCGATCGCCTAAATCCTACTTTCAATCATACGGAACTTTTGGTATTACTCTGAAATTACAATTGAATTTATGCGATAAAATGCAAAATTTGATAATCATTGTATTCTTGGAAATAACTTTTCCAACAAACGTGTTTGTTATAACTTTTAAATAACCCCAATTAACTATATTATTGTTGTTCTTAATACTTTCATCCTACATTTTATTTTTATGCATGAATTTATTTCCCTGATTTCTTAAGTATTTGTCGAAAAAGAATTTGAAAGTTACTTCCTTAATGAAATATTTTGATTTAAGGAACACAAAACGGAGTGAAATAAAATTTTATTTGAACATATGATGGCATGTAATTGAAAAGAGAAAAATGTACTATTATTCTAAGAGATTTCCTTTTTTGTAAGATTTTAAGATTTTGAAAATCCATTATTATGTAATTGTACGAGTATATAAATGTAAGTGCAGATATTTCACACTTCATAGTAGGCATCAATTTTGGCATAGCTATAACGTGTTTTAACTTACATTACAATCTTAAATTTACCACCCATATCTGTCGAAATAAAAGTACCAATATGACTAATGGACTTTCAACTTTGTGTCTTTATCTTTAGTCAACCAAAGTTAAAATTAGTGTTATTTCAATCCAGAGCAATTTTATTTATTTAATATTTATTTATTTATTTAATACTTTATTGTACACAATAGAACAACACACAAAATTACAGCAGACAGTATTTTTAAAAAGGTACAAAAAGAGAGCTTATCTCTAAAAAAGAGATTTCTTACAGCCAACCCGGTAAAGTGAAATACTTGACCATAAATATAAATCGAAGTGTACAATATACTAAAAATATTTAAACACATCTATTAATGAAACCTAAAGTACTTCAGCAATATAATATAATACTCTGAGAGCAAAATGAAGAGCGTCTGTTTTTGCATTGTCCATCTGCAATTCAGTGTGCATAATATATTACTTTATGTCATTTAAACAAATTACCTATTAAATTAATGTATTTTAATTTCCTAGTTATTGATATGTTTTGGGCGATAATAATTACGAATATATGTATATTTCTATGTATGCGAGCGGCTGCTGTATTACAACGACACACATTACTAAATACTTTTGTTATACTTACCTGTTTAGTTAATTTTTTGTTTATTATATGTGCTATGTATGTATATAACCTATTATGTGTTTATTAATATATGTTTATGTAAATATGTTACATGTATCTATTTATGTTTTCTATTTCCCAGTAATTATTATTTTTTGTTCCGTTTAGCCCATCATACTATTTCCTATTTCCATTTAAAATATTTATTTGCATCTTCTATTGAAATTTTTGAAGTGAAACTTCTTTAGAATCGTTGTGATTTCAAACCTGATGCAACGGAAAAAACGACAGGTAAGAGACACAAATACAAAAATGTGTAGAATGAACCCGCTAAAGAATGAGACAGAAATATACATACTATTTTATATTATCGGTCTCTATTAGTTTCACTTCTATCGTGTGTGCACACACACCTTTTTTTTCTGATCCATTTGCTTGTCTTTACAAATTCGCCTTTAAACTATTAAGTTTAACCACTATACAATTTTAGTGCATAAAAGTAAATAATTAAATAAATGACATCTATTAAAGTGCCGACGTGACGTGAGCCATAATTCAGTAATAAACTTCGTGTCGGTCCAGGCTCCTTTAAAGAATATACCAACTGCCATTATGCCAGGCAGATCGTAAAAAGTGACCGATTGGCTAAACGTGTCACTACCATCCTGGCTACTAGGTAGTTGAGTTGCGCAACGTCTTGCCTGAGTCTATAGGCGATGTTTCTCTTTCCACTAGGAAAGCGATCTGCTTGTTTGCTATCTAATGATATAGAAAAATAATCTTCAGAGATATTCTACATTGTTATATAAATAATTACCATTAATACATAACATTAATGGGATTATTTCCCCCTATAAATACACTTATACTATTCTGCGTTACGTTTAGGCACTTCCATTTTTAAAGCTGGAACATTTTGCCAGTTGTACCATATCTGTAGTGTATGTCTGTATATTAAATATTATTGTCAAATTTCGTGATAAATGGTCGTTTTATGACATACTGACAACAATTTTACCATTTAGAATTTTTTTAACTCAAAACCTAACTTGATGAAATTTGATATGCAGTTAAAACACGTGATTACGCAATTGATAGGTCATATAATTTTATTCATCCTTACTGATTTTACGCCCAATGAACCAAAGTTATCTTAGGTTAATTTTAATATTACAAAAAATTCTAGGAAATAACTTGATTTTCGACCTACATAATAATATACATAATAATAAAAAATAGCTTTAGAGATTCATTTTTCCTTCTTTCGCAAAATTCGAAAAAAGAGAAGTTTGAGAAAAAAAATAATAATCTTTATCATTCCAATATTTGACTTATTCTAAGCTGACCTCTATACTAATTAATATTGTTATATAAGTGCCTGTGCCTCTAAATAATTTCTCACAAAAATATATAATTTATTTCATTCCATTGTGACTGTGTTTAAGTGTGCAAGTGTGTTTGCGTGTGTGTATGTGTGTATGTGTGTGTGTGTGTGAGTGAGTGAGTGTGTTTGTGGGTTTATGTGTATGTGTATAGAACCAGAACGGACGTAAGAGTTGTGGTAGATGATGTAGTGCTGGAACAAGTGGATGAGTTTGTATATCTTGGATGTGCTTTTAGCAGGGATGGAAGGTACACCGCTGATGTTGAAAGAAGAGTGTGTGCAGGGAACAGAGTGAATGGAGCGTTAGGGAGATTACTTAATAGCACAATTTTAAGTCAGGGTGCCCGTCTAGCCCTGCATAATCATGTGCTTATCCCAACGCTATTGTATGGAAGTGAGAGTTGGGTATGTCAGAAAGGGCATGAAAGTAGAATCAACGCGGTTGAGATGAGGTCGCTAAGAAAAATATTTGGTGTGACACTCGCGGACCGGGTTCGTAATGTCGAAGTGAGAGAGAGGTTAGGTTTGAAAGAAAGTGTCGGTGTAAAGATGAGAAAGGGCATGCTCCGTTGGTTAGGACATGTAGAAAGAATGGCAGATGAAAGGTTAACAAAACAGATATACAATGCGAATGTGGAAGGATGTAGGTACCGGGGAAGACCAAGACTGACATACCACGATCAGATCGATCGAGTACTATCCGAAGGTGGTGTCAAGAGTCTTCGCAACCGGCGTGTATGTATGAAGAGAGTGATGAATGTGGAGGAAGCGAGACAAGCCTGCAAGGATCGTGATGTATGGCACTCGGTTCTCTCTGCCTACCCCGTAAGGGATCTGGCGTGAAGATATGTGTGTGTGTGTATAGATATTCAGCCGCTGTATTCAGAATATTGTTCCAACTATATTACTTTTTCGCAACAGACTGTGCTAGATTGACTTAGGAGATATTATTGTAGTAATATCTACTAAGCCAATCCAGCACAGTCTGTTTTAAATTGTAGCAATTTTTTTCGAATGGGCGTGAATTTATTTACTGTATTGTAATATTGGAGCCAAACAAATAAATTATTTATAAACTAAAATCTTTGGTTGGGTTTATCAATCTGATGATAAATAATAACGCTGAATATGTAACGTTTTATTAAAATAACACAAATTGAAAAACATTGCTTTATATTGAGTCCAAAGTTCTTGCAAATAAAATAAATCTTTTGTTCTAATAAAATAAATCTTTATCTTTGTATTCAAAACCTATTAGTACCTATCTTTTTCGTGGGCTCCTATGCTCAATAGTACCCGGTTTTATGTTCGCAAACACAAAACGACTATTTTATTGTGTATTTATTTTGTCAACTACTATTTTTACATTCTATTTGATACCATTTCCCTTGGTTTATTTTATTCGATTACCTATAAATATTAAAATAAATCTACATGTGGAGCCCACAAGCATTCGAGCCTTAAATGTTTGCCTTTAAACTGTAGTTTCAGGAATTTATAAGACCGTTGGGACGTTGCTTAGATATAATTATAAAGTTTCTATTCAGTGTCCAGAGAAATTACAATAAACACAATGTTTATTGAAGTTGTTTGTAAAATAAATTATACTAATATTCAAGGTCAATTTAGTCAATATCGGTCCCAGTAGACTCCTACATTGTGAATTTTATAAATTAGTTTTTTAGGTACGCAATTTGCTTTTTGACTTTAAACTGCTTTATGTCTGGTATTATCTTACCTAGCTGTAAATTGTTGTTTCTATTATTAACTAGCTGTTCCTTGCGACTTCGCGTGATACAGACACATTCCATCCTTTTACTCAGTTCGTTATACGTTACTCAGAGATAGTGTGGTTTTAAATTGGTGTAAGAATTTCTAAAATCGATTCAGGTGTTTTCGAGTTTATCCAGTACAAACAAAGCAAAGAGGTAATCTTTATAATATCAGTGTATAAAGATAGATAGATAGTCCCTTCTTTTTGATTGCATTCAACGTAGAGCAGCTGGAATTGTCGATGACAGGACTGCTTCTAATCTGCAAATAGGAGTACTTCTAACTACGAGTAGTTTTTCTCGTTAAAAAGTTAACGAAAAGAACTACATCGGCTTGATTATTTGGCGTTACATAGAGATATGGCATCGCTCAGTATTTTCTATCGGATCTATCATGGGGAATGTTCCGAGAAACTGTTTGGATACTTTATTCCTGACCCCGAATTCAGCCATCGGACATCGGGATAAAATTTATTATTTCATCCTCACCACCTCGGTATCTGGAAATTACACAAATGTGCGTTTTCTCTCAGGAAGATGGAGCATAGTAATTTTCTCGTATTTGGATTCTTTTATCGCTATAAAAGATTAAAGTTCTTTCAGCAAATGTAGCAATGGCTAATTATCCATCAAACTCAGTAGCATACACGACTATTATTTGTGTTCCCATGTTGGTCTAGGCCCTTTTGCAGAAAAGAGTACCTGCCATTATCAGTCAGTTCAGTTAGTATATACATTGCACACAGTCAGTCAGGCAGTTTGTAAAAAGCGAACGATTATGACTTCAAGGGGCTGAATTCTACAACGTCTCGCCCAGGTTTTGTACTACCGTCTTTACTTATTTCTACCGTAATAGCATCAGTTAGTGTTACTATACTATATATAATATTGTTATGAGCTTCGAGTTAGTAGTGTTTAATTAAATAACGCTTATATCAAAACCGTATATTTACAACACAAAGGTAAAATACACCACAATGCAATACGTAAATACACTGAACAACGCTAATAACACTCACTATACTAACACAAGGATTAACCGAATACACTGAATCAATAAACTAAAACACTTCTCGTATTCACTGTACTATGTCGCTTTACACTGGTCGTCCCAAGTAACTGAACTGTATTTGTCAACACATCCTTATTTATACCCAAGGTAAAGTTGGACCACATTCCCGAATGTTCTGAAAACATCGCATTATTTATATTTCACGCTATTTTCACCTTTGTGCCCTATGACAGAAGATCTATTATGGCATAGCTGCTTGGGTAACGGCAGCTGTTGTTTATCAATAGATCGGCTATCTCTTTCTTTTATTTCTAGTTTTTTCCAATGTTCTCACTCTTCACTTTTCTAGATTATTCGCAACAATATGTTTGGTATCTATAGGCGATGGTAAGCCTTCTGTTTATTTGCTATCATATGAATGTCATGTATAGTACACAAACTTACAAGTAAAAACAAACTTTATTACATTGCACACAGAGGCAGTTCAAAAAATTTTTCATACTCGTAGTTGTAAATTATAACATTAACAAGTGAATGTACTGAGTGTACTTCTTATTTAACCTTTCGAGGACATGCGCATGACGTTTTTAATATAATTATATGAATCACTTCCCATCATCTCTCTCATAATGATATTCAGATCGTACAGCTTGTTATCACAAATTGGGGCCCTTTATTATTTATTTTATTTCATAGGTTTTTTTATATCATAAGATAGCAAACAAACAGATGGGTCTCCTGAGGAAAGAGTCAACCATCGCTTATACCTAGACACCAAAGATGTTAATGCTGCGTTGTTATTTTGTGGCGAGGTCTAATGCCACATGCATAAGAATAGCGAACAAACATATTGTTCTCTTGATGAAAAAAGATAAGCATCGTCAATAGACACCTAATAAGTTAATGGTGCGTGCTATCAGTGTGGCGATGTTGAAATGCTATATACATAAATTTACTGCCTACCTATCAAACTGAAACACGACGGCGGCAATTACCCGTGGTATTATAGCAGGAATAAGTAAAGCGATGATACCAAAATCTGGTCGAGACGTTGCAAAACTCTACCACTTAGATACAAGTAATAATTACGGCGTAAGCGACAAGCATAGATGACAGGTACTAGTCCTCTCTCGCCTTTTACGATATGCTTAGCAATAAGACAGTCAATCTAATGCTTTAAAAACGAGCCCGGACTTTAAACAGTGACCCTGAATTGTCTGTATTACAACATTTTCTGCACAGAGTTTGAAGCCTGATTGGTGGCAACAAACATATCATAAAATTGTAGGTTTATATCTGACTGACTCGACATCACTTAATCCACTGTAAAATTATATAATTTCTTAAATCAATGAAACGTTAAATATTCCGTCAGCCCATCTCCTTAGTCTACGACCCAGTGCATCCTGGTGCTATATTTGACAAGAAAATGAAACAATAAATTATTTTTTAATGTTTCATATCAACATTTCATAGCAAAACATATCATCAATCAAATTTCAAATCGTCACAAGTCATAAACCTCATCTTCCAGTGAAGCTGAAAACGGTATTTTGTATATTTTACTTTTGTTTAACAGTAAAAATTATAATGAAGTAAAAAACATACACACACACGCACACAACACTTGATAACCTTACTCCTGACACATTATGCAACTTAATACAGTTTGCTAATTGTGGGTGAAATAGTCGCGTTCCCTTGCAAGATATGGTCATGCTACTAAAAAGTATAAAAAAGAATATCGTCACGCCCGTATCCCCGAAGAGGTAGGCAGAGATACAACTAGTGCACCTACAATTAGCCGAAGATAATTAGTTCTACAAAGTTATTCTTTAAAGGCACTTATCCCATTCCGGGCAACATAATGAAAAAACTGAAAAAATACATTTTTCAATTGCCCGACCCAGGAATCAAACCCAGGACCTCATGTGGTCAACACTAATATGAGACCACTAGACTACAGAGGCGACTAAGCCACAGAGGCTATGATACTATTTATTTATTTTTCAGGAACATTTTGCTTGTGCTTCTAAAGTTAATTGCGTTGGTGTTTGCACTTTCACGACCAAATGGCTACCAGGGAACAATGGTCGACTTCACTGATCCTAAGGTAAGAATACAATACGACTACAAATTTACAAAGGATAATATTTCGTCATTTTTTCTCATTAAGTGAAACAGCATCAAAATTTTAAAAAATATCTAAGCCGGTTGACCCTGCAGGCCATTCCTAAAACTTCCCACTGGATTCAGGTATTTTAAGTTCAAAAAAGCGAAAATTATACCTAAACATAGATTTTTGAACTTTTCGAGCTTTAAGGAAATCAATTTTTTAACTTCCTGCTACGTATGAGTATAAGGAAGTGACTAATTTTGACCCGATTTTCGAAAATCGAGTTTCCACCAGATATCCATGATTTGAGGTCCTAGGAACCTTTTCCGACTATTTTCATGATGACTTATGTCTATATGTATGTGTGTGTGTATGTGTATAGAAATCTTGTAACTTTTGAACGACTTGACCGATCGAAACCCGGTTGATTTTTTACATTTCTTCGACATTTTTAAACCTATCAATTTTGTAGCAAATAAAACAATTTAGAGCTCAAAAATTACGTCCAATGCCATTCAAAAGATCAAAATCAATTGTCATTTTAAAAACATACATCTTTTCAAAAATTAAAATACTGACTTTTTTTATATCATAAGATAGCAAACAAGCAGATAGGTCTCCTGATGGAAAGAGTCAACCATCGCCAATAGACACCAAAGGTGTTAACGGTGCGTTGCTATCTTGTGCCGAGGTCTAATGCCACATGCATAAGTTATAGTATAGAATAGGCAAGGCGGTGGTACCAGGCCCGGGCGAGACAATGCAGAACTCTACCACCTAGTAGCCACGATGGTAGTGACTCGCATAGCCAATCAGTCGCCTTTTAGGAAATTAGGAACATTTTTAGGAACTTTAGGTTTTTGAACTCCTTGAGCTCAAAAATCTATGCTTAGGTATAGTTTTCGCTTCTTAGGGGCTTAAAATACCTTAATTTAGGGATGAAAACATTGTGAGATGGCCTGCGGAGTCAAACGGCCTACAGATTTTTTATATTGGGCTTGGACCATGTGACAGTGGTCCGATGTCTGAGCTAAAAGAAAGAACACAATTAACAAGCACAAAAATAAAAGAAAACATTTTAAAAAGTGAATACGAGAATAAATAAAAAATATCACAGAGAAACCTCACGTTTTTCCCGTGTTGATTTCAAGCTCCTTTGAATAATAGGCCAAGTGTCGTTCTGCCAGGCAGGGCGTAAAAGGCGACCGATTGGCTATATGAGTCACTACCACCATGGCTACTAGGTGATAGAGTTCTGCATTGTCTCGCCTGGGTCTGGTACCACAGCATTACCTATTCCTGCCGCAATAACATCAATGCTTGTCATTGTCGTATTCTGGTTTGGAGTGTAAGGTGTCTATAGGCGATGGTTGACTCTTTCCATCAGGAGACCCAGCTGCTTGTTTGGTATCTTATAATATAAAAAAAAAGTTCTCATCATTATTTTGTATCGCCTCTGTGGTCTAGTGGTCCAGCTTTAGCGTCGACTACATGAGGTCCCGGGTTCGATTCCCGGGCCGGGCACTTAAAAAAAAAGTGTTTTTCAGTTTTCTGATAAACACAAAGTTGCCCGGGATTGGAAAGTGCCCGGTTGGCGATAGGCTTGCCACCTATCACATTTGTGGGACCAAGTATCTTCGGCTAATCGTGGGTGCCATTGTTGTACCTCTGCCTACCCCTTCGGGGATACGGGCGTGAAGATACTTATTATTTAGTACCATCAAATGTGGCTCCCAGTCAGACAAATGGACCTAACAGTAGGAGAGCTGATTATGGTGCGGAACTTTTCCTGTGCCAGTCTGGCTCGAACTTGACCGGGGTTTTGTATAAATACAAAACTGAAATTTAAATCAACTGTGTAATTTCAATAGGTGTCTGTTTATGATATTCCGCTTCTATAAATCATTTTCATGAGTGCTATAATTTAAATTTCACGCTGTGGACAGTGTTGATATGGCTGAACGAGTTGCATATTTTATCAATGTTGTATCAATGTTGAAGTTTGCGCGTGGCATTCATATCATTACATAGTATAAAACATAGTCGCTTTCTCTGTCTGTCCCTATGTCCTTATGTCCCTATCTATGCTTAAATCTTTAAAACTACGCAACGGATTTTGATGCGGTTTTTTTAATAGATAGATTGACTCTTGAGGAAGGTTTAAGTGTATAAACCTTTCCGATATTCTCACGGGAACAAAAGCTGCGCGGGTGAAACCGCGGGCAGGTCGCTATTTAAACTATAAAATAAAAAAATGCCATCACGAGACGGCAAATGTAAAATATAAGTTGATAGTATAACTTAAAATTAATGAAAGTCTATTAAGATAATACTAAAAAAGTGATAATACTTTCCCGTGTTGGTCCCGAGCTCCTTTGAAGAATAGCCCAACTGCCGTTCTGCCGGGCAGGTTGTAAAAGGCGACCGGTTGGCTAAACGTATCACTACCATCCTGGCTACTAGGTAGTAGAGTTGCGCAACGTCTTGCCTGAGTCTATAGGCGATGGTTGACTCTTTCCATCAGGAGACCCATCTGCTTGTTTGCTATCTTATGATATAAAAAAAAAAAACAAATTGTAAGCAATCATAAAAAATACAACCGAATTGAGAACAAACGTATAAAATACAACAGATGTAAACGCTCATCAGAAACACGGAGGTGGTAATACACCATCCACCATGTTGGAATAACCTTCCCTTTTCCTTCCTTGCATGACGTCACCAACCTACACAATGCTAACGTCTCATCGATAAATATTACGACAAAAATATGTTGTTATATCATTGAATAGCAAACAAGCAGTTGACTTGCCTGATGGAAAGACAAACCATCGCCTATGTACATCAAAGATGTTAATGGTGCATTGCTATCCGTGCGGCGATATGACAATAACACATGTATAAATTTAACGATTTCCTTACCATCTAAATTAGAACGCCATAATGACAAGCATTGACGCTATTGTGGCAGGAATAGGTAAGGCAGTGGACCATATTTCCAGGCGAGACATTGCCGAGCTCTACCACCTAGTTGTCACCATGATAGTGACGTGTATAGCCAATGTTTCGCTTCTCACGAAATGCCTGGCAGAATGGCAGATGGTTTATTCTGCGAGATCAGATAAATATTTTGTTACAAATTACTATAATATATCACGTTCTTATAATTGTGTGCCAGACTATGATCTGTTGGATAATTTATCAGGTCAGACGAGTTTTGTACAATAGTTGACAATTATATTTTACTTCCAGATTCAAGGGCACTTAGACGCCTTAATTCGTATGGCACAGTCATGTGTGATAAAAGTCAGGGCAACCCCAAAAGACGTCAGGGCGTACTTCACCAACTCTCCTCCTATAACAAGATCCGGACAATGCTTCGCGGCTTGTATGCTGGAACAAAGTGATGTGATTAATCACGGGAAGGTAATTTTTGAATACCTACAGTCTTAATACTAAGTAATTTTTCGCTGGACAAATTATACAACAAATTGACTTAACTCCAAAGTGCGCAAATTATTTGCTAGTGATAAGAGTAGTATTCAAATATACTAATACATAGAAATACATACAAAATATTATAGACGCGAAAGTGAGTTTTTGAAGTGCTAAAATAAGGAATGAATGTTCGTATAAAAAACTACATATTATGCACTGACTTGCTTGCAAAGCAAAGCTTTGCTGTCGACGACTTGCTTGCAAAGCAAGCAAGTCGTCGACAGCAAAGCGAAGCAAATTATTTGCTTGTGTTATGGGTGTTAATCAACGATGCCAACACATAGAAATTCATATATATATATATATATATATATATATATATATATATATATATATATATATATATATATATATATATATATATATATATCTCTTAAATCTTGGTATTTACTTTTCTTTTTAATTCTAATTCATTTGATTTGGTTGTAAAATCTAGATCGTTTGTCTTTATTATAGGTCAATAGAGAATTGCTGGTACACCTCGCAAGTCTTGTTAATGGGAAGAATTCACGAGTGGTCCGTAAGCTGCAAGGGATATCGCGGCTTTGTCTGGACAGCATCGAAGGCATGTCCGACAGATGTCAGCTGGCGTCCACGTACAATGATTGCTTGAATGAGAATATGATCGAGTTCGCTTTCCCCTTGGATATAGCTGAAGAAGCTGTTAGAAAAATGCCGTTTCATTTAATATCACCAAAGTAAGTTAACACACTTTTTAACGATAATAATTTTAACGACCTTTAAATATAAAAACATAAATTATTATAATAATAAATATAGCAGAACTTATATTATGAATATTTCCTCGTGTCAATCCAGGCCTCTCTTGAATAGTAGACCATCTGCTATTCAGTCAGGCAGTTCGTAAAAGAAGGATTGACTATCTGTCTCACTACCATTGTGACTATTGGGTGAAAGAGTTCTGCAATGACTCGTCCGGGGTTTTGGTACCACCACCTTAATTATTCCTGCCGCAATAGCGTTAATGCTTGTCACTATCGTGTTCCGGTTTGAAGGGTAAGGTAGACGGTAATCTTATGTATGTGGCATTACCATCCCCCCACATGGTTTGCAATGCACCATCAACATCTTTGGTATTATAATGCCATGGTTTGTTTCTTTTAACGGGAGAGCTATCGGTTTATTTGCTATCTTAAGTTATAAAATCGGTCAAGTACGAGGTGCCCTTGCATACTAAAGGTTCCGTACAGACATGTACTATGTACCTTAGCTATACATCATGATTCTAAGTCCACGGGAAGTAGTACCCTAATTGTGTTGATTCCCTCCTGAAATCGCAAAATATGCTATATAAACGGTGATATGTTTTGATCATATTTTTTTGTAATGTAATTAAAAATTCACGGTTTTCTGGATTTTTTCCTTTACATATTATGCTGTAAGACGCTTTTTGTCAAACATCATAATTTTAGGTCGACGAGAAGTTCACTATAGGCTTTGGTTCTCTTTGGAAATCGCAAAAAAATCGAAAAAATGTGCGACATTAATGATCATCATATTATCTTTTAATCGCGTTGACTTATAAATTTTATTTCACGGCTGAGAAGGACCGTAGATCCTAGTATTTGATATAAATTTCAACTTGATATGCGTAACTTGATTATTAGGCATTCCTGAGAAAATGTTTCTTGACAGACGGACCACAAAGTGATCCTATATGTGTTCTGTTTTTTCCCATGAACTACGGAACTCTAAAAATTAATTGATTTAACCCCAAAGGGTATTAGTCAACAATATACATAATGCATAGAAATATACTGCATAATGTGTAAAAAAATGTGTAAGAACCCTAACGATTTGATTGAAGTTTTGTTACGTGAATAAGAAACCTGAATAGAACTCATTAACCATCATATTAGAGAAAGATTTGTTAAGTAGAAACACTTCAGAGAATATTTAGGTTATGGTGAAAAGTAATGCTATGAAAATTGGTAATGTTATGAAATTTTCCTGAATATATTGTGAGACATGATAAATATCACAAATTTTATTATATCGCCGTTTATAACGTTACATGCAAATCTCCCATTTTCTCTCTAAAAATATTACTGTTCTCGTAATAGTCTACCATCTATTATCTCGTGTTAAGAACAAATTTAGAAGTACCCACAAAACCCTTATAGAATATATTACAAGGATTACATTACAAGGATTAGTCAAGGAGTAAAGAAAAAAATGAAGATGTTTTAAATAATATAAACTGTTTATTTTTTTCCCCGCGTTGGTCCAGACCCATTTTGAAGAATAAACCATCTACTCTTTTGCCAGACAGATCGTAAAAGATGAACGATTTGCCAAATGTCTCAATACAATTGTGACATCTTAGTGGTAGAATTCTGCAAAGTCTTGCCCACGTTTGCTTCCTCGGGCTTAGCTATTCTTACCGTGATAGCTTCTATACGTTTTGTCTCTGTTGAGTTCCGGTTTGTGAGAGTAAGGTAGCTGGTATTCAGTACATTAGTCTGAGGGTTATATTAAAAATTTGAAGTTCCTTAAAACGATAGTTTTAATATTTCAAAAGCTGTAACTATTCAATGCATGATTTGATTTTAATATTTTGAATAGTATTCTACGCAGTTTTTAGGGTCCCTTACCTAAAAGGTAAAACGGAACCCTATAACTAAGCCTGTATCATCATCATCATCATATATCAGGCTGTATCTCATAAACCGTGATAGCTATAAAGCTGAAATTTTCACAAATTATGTATTCCCGTTGCTGCTATAACAACAAATACTAAATATGAAAAAAAATTAAAACATTAGGTTAATACAATAAACGTGTTTTTTTCGTATTTTTTGCTATGATGGTACGGAACCATTCCTGCGTGAGTCCGACTCGCACTTGGCCGGTTTTTACCGATAATAAAGTATTGTTAGAAGTTCCAAATCGGTTTGTTAAAAAATCGTAGAGATAGGTCGAAAAAACACTTTTTTTTTTAATTTGCGTCAACGATTATTCCCAAACAAGTTAACCGATTTTGATCCGACATTTAATATTTTTAAATGTTTCGCCCGTAACCTCGCTGAATACGATGAATGAAAGTATACAGCGTGTAAGGGATGGTCTACCGAAAAATTAAAAAATATATCCCGTGTTAGTCCGGGCTCCTTTGAAGAATAGGCCAACTGCCGTTCTGTCGGGCAGGTGGTAAAAGGCGATTGATTGACTAAGCGAGTCACTACTATCGTGGCTACTAGGTGGTAGAGTTCTGTATTGTCTCGCCCGGGTGCGGTACCACTGCCTTACTTATTCCTGCCGCGAAAGTGTTCCGTTTTGGAGGATAAGGTAGCCGGTATACTAATGTATGTACCTCGCCACAAGTTAGCAACGCACCATTAACAACTTTTATGTCCGTAGGCGATGGTTGACTCTTTCCATCAGGAGACCCATCTGCTTGTTTGCTGTCTTATGATGTAAAAGAACATACAATTTTTACGTTCTGATTATAATGTCAATCCCTTTTTTTTCAGGAAATGCAAAATTTGCGTTTCATGATTTTTTTCTTATTTTCACGCCAAGCAATTTAAAGCGTGCGCAGTCTCGTTGGCGTCTGTGGAGCTCTCAAACCAGTCGTTTATTTTGCGCAGCATGTGACACATAACATACATTGTTTATTTTGTGTACGTCCTTAAATTTTACTATTTTATTAAAAGCACTTTAGACTATTAGAATAAATCAAATTATACAAAATTAAGGTGAAAAAATCACCATAACAAAAATTTCCCACACAAATTTCCAACGGTTTTCATCTCAAAACCGTGTTCAAAAACCATGGTTCCGATTTTCGATAGACCGTCCCCTACCCTGTATATTTTATATCAAAATAATTAGCGGTTTTTGCGCTGAATAAAAAAAATATTTGCATTCACTATATCTATATTTTATATTCACAAATATATCTGTATTTTATAGACATAAAAGATATAAAGGACGCAACCATCGTAAGTTGACACAAGTGAGATATGTATCAATTAGAAGAAATAGATCATGCTGATATCCGCGACTAACAGTAAAATGATTAAAATCAATCAGGAAACTTATAGCACCTTCATTTCATTTTTACTCCATAACCACATGTAATATTTCAGAAACTTTTCTTTATATTTCATTTTGTTTTATGTTCGAGAAAACTTAATATATGACTGATGCGAGATGGGAATTCCTCATCAGTCATGTCTTTTATATACCTTCTAAATAATCGTTAGAAAAAAACTATTTTTGCCATTAAAATTGATACATTGAAAAAATATATGTAAACTTAAATAATACTTTAGTATTTCTAATATTTTTATCTGCATCACGATTTTTTTATCAATTGCAAAGCTGCGGAACTTTCTTCAGCAGAAAAGACAAATCTTTCCTTGACTTAGAAATAAGAAAAAGCGTACGTTTGATAAGTTTCATGACTTCCAAGTATTTTCCGTTTTAAAATTTACTTGCTGCTAAAAAGTGTACGTTGGATTCTAGTATGGTTGGATTCTAGTATGGGATTATCGATATTAATATTATAATTTATAAATGCGAAAGTTTAGATGAATGGATGTTTGTTACTCAAGCAAAAACTACTGAACGAATTTGAATGAAATTTAGCACACAGGTAGATGATAATCTGGAATAGCACATAAGCTACTTTTATCCTGGAACAACTAGGTGATCCCGCGGGATTCGCCAAAAACGAACAATACAGCGGGCTGCACGCTGTAGCTAGTTGTACATTAAAATTTGATAATTTCGGCTGTCGCTATAATATTATTGCACTTTGAAGCCGATCTCATCTATCTCCTTTTCTAAAAAAAATATTTCAAATCTCTGTAAAACATAGTAATAATATAATAATAATAATAATCAATTTATTTCAGATTTAAATCCATATTGCTTTTGTAATCACTTATGCTAGTTAGTTTATGTCGTTTACATTAAAAATTAACAAATATTATTTAAAAAAAAAAAATGCGGTTATATAAAATTCAATTTAAAAATTCGGTAAAAACAAGAAGAAATAAAATAGAATTATTAAATGATGTCAGAAGAAATAAAATAGAATTATTAAATGATGTCAGATTAAAAAAAAAATTAAATTAGAATTTGTGATTTTTTTTTATCAATAAAAAAAAAAAAAGTAATATGCGTCCAAAATGAGAATAGGATCGCGCTTGTTGTCAACTTCATAAGTGTGAAATTAGTAATATCAACATAAAAATATTTGTTAACAAAATTGGGGTAATTTTTGAAGAACAAATAACATTCAAATAATTCTATAATAATAATATTAGTGTTCCATATCATACTACATGTACCTGCCTAAGTGTGCCTATTTAAATAATGTCATTATACACATAATTTGAAAAAGTAATTCAATTTATATTTATGCAATATTATGTGCGACAAAAAAGATTCGTACATGAATAATGTCGGCAACAAAGTCGTTATAAGCGGTGTAAAGGATTTAAAATCCGATATACACATTTCATTAAGTATTTTGTTTATAAAAATAAATCTATTTGCATTTTTATATTTTCTTTTCTTTTCTATATCTTACTTTAACACATACTAGCATGGGCGTATGGGAATCTGAATAGAAAATATACCAATTAGAACACAATTTTTTAAAGGATTTTTTTTGTTGGTATTTTTTGCTCACCATACTCATCACTAAGAAAGTTTTTGCAAAATGCGGAACAATATGAGGTCCTGACAGTTCTATCTCAGTTGGAATGCATAGTATTTCCTTGTATATAAAATAAACACGAATGCCACCATAGATCATATTAAAGGAAAAAATATGAAGCTGCGCGACCGAGAAATCTGGGTCAGTATACACGGGAATCGACTTGTTATAGATTTGCATTAACACATCTCACTCAATTTGTTTAACAATAAAATCCTCATCCTTCAAGGGAAATACAATTGAAATGGGGTACCCACATTTATTTTATCTTTGAGGTAATATTTTTGACGTTTGTTAGCCGTTTGTAGGGTTCCGAAATAAACTACGAACCCTTATACTTTCGCTATATCCGTCCGTCTGTTGTTTACTAAATTAAATGTTTACATCGTATTCTTTTTAATGAAATTAGTTCTCAAATGCAATTTCTTATTACATTAATATTAATTTGCTTTATGTTAAACGTCAAAACTGACCCGATTCTTACGAGGATGATGGATGAAGTGTCATAGAATAATCCCCTGCCTTCGTGTTCACAACTAAAGATAAATGTTCATTATTTTGGGCATAGCACCTTGGCGCCGACGTGACTTGAAATGTTCTTTACATAATAATGTTACACAAAGGTTTATGTTTATAAAATGACCATACTTCCCGTTTTGAATCAGACTATTCCGGTTTCAATTACTCTGTGGTGTCCCGAAGTGTATTTCAGGGACGAATGTCGCGTCTCTCGAAAAATATAAACATTTTGTTAACTAGCTGATCCGGTAAACGTTTTTTTTGCCATATAAATTACTTGTATTGAATATTTCGGTAGGGTGCTTGAGAGGGCGGAGGGGGTATAATTTAAGACAAAGACTGTCCTATCTTTGAAGTTGGACCAAACAGTAGATATCTACAAAATTTCATTGAAATCGGTTCAGTAGTTTAGGAACCCATAGCGGACAAACAACGTGATACGTAATTTATATATATTAAGAATTACATACAAATTTTGATGGCAACATCCCCTTTTTTAATGAATATGCTCTCATTTGTATCCCCTGAATGTTAAAAAATGTTAAGTGTTATTAAAAAAATCCATTGTAATATGAAAACAAAAAAAGTTTAAATAAGTTTAAATTACCATCAACGTAATATCTCATTTTAAGATAAATACAACATGGGCAGTTTATATAATAATACCTACAACTATTGCCCAGTTTAGTCTGAGCCCCTTGAAGAATTATTCACCAGCCGTTCAGCCAAGTAGTACGGAAAAGGCGAAAGATTGGCAGACATCGCTACCATTTGGTAGTAGTTACGTATTGTCTTAACTAAATTTGATATCAACGCTTCCATATGCCAACATATTCCCGTTGTAATAGTGTCGTATTCCGGTTTGGAGGGTAAAGTATTTAACTTATGCATGTAGCATTCTATTCCCGCGTTTCGAATAACAATGCACAAATAACATCTTCGGTATTTATAGGTAGGCTGAATCGCGCATTTTCTTTGCCGGTAAATTAACAAGTCATTAAAACTTAACATACAGACCGACCGAGATTCGCATTTATAATTTTAGTATGCATGTTTATTCAAGAGCTTGATTGCTATCCTATTAAATATAAGAAATTTCACCCATTTATGTACTAAGTATAATAGAAAGTCCAAATGCAGGCTATTTTTATATGTTCAGTTAACAATGAAAAATTATAATGACTCCAATGCAAATTAGTTCCAGACATATCAAAAACCTTTTAGTAAAATATTACAACATTATCATAGTAACCTTACAATATTTGCATATTTAAAAGATAATGAAAATTTTCTTTGAATATACTTTTAATATAAAAATGTAGCATTCAAATATTTTTTAATTCCACGAATTTTCTCCTAAGTTTTTCATTTAATATTCCAAGTTGAAACACAAAATACTTTCTCTTGAAACACGATTGTGCGGTTTGTCAAATTATTTTTAATAAATTTATATCCACTGTCTACCAACTGGATGAACATCTTCAGGGCTATGAAAATATTGAAAAACCAAAATCGATCAGTAGATATAAATTTAATAAAATCGTTTTAGAAAAAAGTTTGTTTAGTGAGGGACAGAATTAAAAAAATCAACAAATGAGTGAGGAACTTGCTCCTTTTGTTGAATTTTAACGACAATGTAACATGAGTACTTATCTGCCCCTTTTCATTCTTTTGGCTAAGAGAAAGAAAGCATAACCTTGATACTAACTTAGACGATGTGCAATAGAAACGTGGCAATTCGTCATCGTGGCGGACCCATAGAAATTGCTTAAAACTCCACATTTAAGGGAATATAGTATACAGTAATAGGGAATTCCTTACACACTTATAGTAAAATAGAAACCAATATACTTAAAAATTTTGGCATAGGTATCCAGTTTTGAGCAGAGCAGTTGGTATCTGACATCCACAACTCTAGCGAAAACTGGTGCTTCGTCAGATCCTCGTCAGCACATAATCAGGTGAGGCTTTGGCCCAGAGGATCTTTATAGCGTATGATATCAAGCAAGTAGGTGATTCTCTTGATAGCAATAAATAATTGCCACCTATAAACATGGGCGTCTTTGTAGTCGTGTTATAGCATATTGTTACAACGTATCAATGGATGGTATATGCTTCAGACTGAATACGATACTAAAAATAACAGAATTAAGGTGGCGAAAATAGTTATGGTGATGCCACTGTATTTGTGTGAGCTATTGCAGGCTCAAAAAAGAATACCTACCAAACAATAGTTTACATAACGGATTTTTAGTTACTTTCACAGAAATCACACGTGTTTACTTCAAAATTGACATTTGTTGATATCAACTAGTTCACCATATAACTTTTCAACCGACATCATAAAAAGGAAAATGAAAAAATATTTATTTGCAAGAATATGGGTGTGACAAGTTATTAAAAATTAATTAATTTACCTACATATTCTACCAGAATATGGTGTGCAAACATTTAAATTTCGATTGATTTCCTTATAATTAATACCGGATCGGAACGCGGCCATACATTGAGAAGATCCGGCGGAAGAAACTCAGCGAGCTTGTTTTTTTTTCTATTTTATATATTACAATTGTTTTACGTATTACAATATTTACAAGAATTATTTCACAACAAAAAGTTATTTTACAATTTGCAAATTCTTTTGTTCTTAATTCGGCTGTGTGAAGGAGGAGATTCTTAATTCAGCTGTACAATTGCTTGTTTTCTACCTCATCGTTTTTTTATATTATACTCGTAAGATAGCATACAAGCAGATGGGTCTCCTAACGGAAAAAGTCAACCATCGCCAATAGACACCAATGGTGTTATTGGTGAGGTCTAAAGCCACATGCGTAAGTTTTTATCTCATAACTCGGTTATTTATTTAGAATATTCTTCTTTTATTTGGAAGGGTAGAATTTCCATTTTATCAATATTACTATAATAAATAAAAAACATTTCTACTTTCGTATATTTGTAACGAATCAACTCAACGAATCAAAAAATACTAGACCGTTTATAAAGACTATAAGTGTCTGTCTATGATTTCAAAATAACTAGGCTTTTTCAAGTGCAGTATGTAATGTTATCGATACCAAACTACCATTTTTAAAATTTCTCTCCGTCATACTATTTGAGTGGGGTAATCTCTGAAACGGCTAGACTGATTTTGATGAAACTGTCACCAAAAGATAGCGTGTTTATTTACATATAATTTTTTTACCCGAATAAGCAAAACAAAGTAATGATTTCGGATCACGCTAACGAAGTCGCGAGTTATAAGTATCATATAAAGGAAAGTGACGAGATCAACCTAAAAGGGCTACAATGTCACTCGAAATTATTAAATTAATTTTATTTACAATAAGTCAATATTGGACTTCAACGAGCACTTTTTACACGTAAACAAGTTAATTTTAAAAGGATTTTAGTTGGAAAGTCATGAAACTAATCAAACTTGTACTTTTTCTTATTTCTAAATCAAGCAAAGGTTTTTCTTTTCTGCCTTAAAATTAACACCTTTATTTCTGACCAACCAAAATAAATTATAAACATATCGGATAGGTAAAACGCAAAATTTTAAACAAACTATTATATAAAATGCAACAAAAATTAAAATATTTATTATTATAGTCGAAACCTACAACATAGAAGGCTGTATAAACAAGTATTCTCAGTATCATCCGAAAGAAACAAAAAAAAACAAGTGTCATCTATTTACACTGTGAACGAGTGATAAATATTTTAATGTAAACAAATGTTATATCGTTTTTTAACGTTTAAGTAATTCAAATCAAATAATCTTCATGATGAGTGATACAAAAATGAAATATATTTATGTTGACGATATATTGTGATGTGGGCGGCATAAAATGGAATGTAACAATTGTAAATTCAAGTAACATTAATCTTTGAAGGAGTTTCGTGAATTTTAGTATTATAAAAAGTGTCCCTGATACAATTTACATTTCAGAAGAAATTAATAATGTATTACAATACGGTAAGCAGCTATCATCATGTGTTGCGTTTTAGGCCAAACTTGTATAGAGCCTTATCATTCTCCTTTGTTGAAGATTTTAATCGGGTTTCCAGAAATATAGGAAATTAGCTGCAGCGTACAGCCCGTTGTATTTTAAAAGTTTTTGGTGAATCCCGTGGGCACGACTCATTTTTCCGAGATAAAAAGTAGCTTATGTGTAGCTATTCCCGGTCATCTTCGACATGTTTGCCTAATTTCATCCAAACTTGTTCAGTAGTTTTAAAGTGTTTGAGTTTGTCATCATTTGTTTAGTAGTTTTAGAGTGATTAAACAAACATCCATCCATCCAAACATCCAAACTTTCACATTTATAATATTACTAGTTGCAGCGTGCAGCCCGCTGCCTCATGCCTCATAACAGTTTTTGGCATCCCGCAAGTTTTGGAATCCCGCAAGATCGCATAATTTTTCCGGTAAAAACGTTGCCTACGTACTATTCCAGGTCATTATCTACCAGTTTGCCAATTTCATCCAAATCCTTCCACTAGTTTTGACGTGATTGAGTAACAGAGATCCATCCAAACAATAAAACTTTCACATTTATAATATTTATTAATATAGATAATATAGATTGGGAGCCGGCGTTTAAATTACGAGTGTGATTATTACAATTAATTTGTGTCTTATTGCTTCTTATTAAACCGATATTTTCTTTGTTACAGTTTACCTCAGAGCTAAAGAAGACTTCTGCAATTTAAATTAGATTTTTTGTAATTTTATATTTGACTGCTTAAAATAATAAATTAAGTTATTAAATATGTCTGTTATTTAATTACTAACTTATTAAGTACCTATACACCTATAAACTGAGAGTAATAACTCTATAAAATATAACAAGTTAATTTCTCATACGATTTGTTACATCTATAATGCATGCTACAACTACCTATAAGTGAAATTATATGTAAACTTAGTACAAGCAACTATGGTATTTAATTTCCAAATTTTCCGCTTAAATGTTATATGAGCTATGTGATGCAACAGAAATGAAAGGCAGAAATGAAGGGTGAAGCATTATGAATTTTTAGAGTGAATTGCTATTCGACTCTCCTGAATATGCTTCGATTGCGAAGTGAAACGTACGTTAAGTACATAATTTGTGTGTTTCTGCCTTTGCTTCTGACATGGAAGAAAGTGTGGTGGAAGTGGGTGGACTATTGTGCTGCTGTGGTGTTCCCTAACTTTAGACCTTGGATAAGTTTGTCCCATTCCTTACACTACCTTTCATTTCTGTTGAATCACAGCAGTTCCATGTAACATTTCGCGGAAAATTTGCATTTTTATACCATAATTGCTTCTTTAAATTATGGATTTCCGCAAAGTAACGCCTGAATCAATTAAATGTCTTAGTACGTAATGTTCAAATCCATACTAATATTATAAATGCAAAAGTATTTAATTTGGTAAATAGATAGATTGAGACCCGAGAAAGGATATAGAATACTTTTTATCACGGAAACAAGAATTATGCGGGTTTTTATTTCAGAAATTTTGACACGCAGGCGAATTCGCGGGCACAGCTAGTATGTAATAAGTATAAATCACATGTAATTTTTTTATATGATAATAATAATAAATAAATAAAGTACGATTAACAGTTTATACGTATAAACAAAAACCCTATAAAACCGTATATGTATACGGTCTTAATAAACGTAGATTAAAATATTTTTTACGCGGTAAAATTACAGCAACCTACTAACATTTCCAGAATTTTACAGAACCCTGCATCAGGTTTTCACCAAAATAAAATGGGACCATACGGGGTTCTCCCTAGAATACTTTCTACGCTGAGTGGGACCTTTTTTAGCGTCACTATGGGACATACATACAGTCCAGACTAGTAATGGGATTCGACTGACTTTTTTTCACTCGAGTCACACGCCTGTAAAAAATCGAGGCATTTAAGTGAAGATGAGTGTTGAGTGTCTTTTTTTTCACGTGAGTAAATTCGAGTTATTGAAGTAAAGATGAGGTTTTTTATAGTACATAAAATACAAAAATAAATAAAATATTATAAATTAATCTTTTACTTATTTTAATTTTTACCATCTTCTTCTGCGGTTTATAGTCGCTATTATAATATTATTTCATAAATTTAAAAATACTTATAGCAAAAACAGCATACTATTTAGGATTGTCCTAAGCCAAGACAATGTTAGCGCAATTGGCCATTAGTCTAATTGTAGGTACCGATTTGTGACATAAATTCTTTTCAGGCTTTCGCATTACTTTAACAACATAGCCAGGTATTATAAAAATAATGAAATGAAATATTTTACTATAATATGAGTCGTTATTTTGCACAGATTTGTACTGAATTTCAAATGGAAGATATATTGGCAAAAACTGTCATAACTTGAATTTCTCACTCGAGTCGTTATAGGCCACTTAAGTGGCCCGAGTGATTCGAGTTGACTCAAGTCACTCATAATCCGAGTTATCATATATTTCACTCGTGTGCGAGTAGAATAAACCCTACTCGAGCGACTCGTGTGAAACACGGCTCGAGTCCCATCACTGGTCCAGACACTAAATACGCAGCTACACATTCTTTAAATTTAATTTGCTTAGCTATATTGTTGTATCTGTATGCGTTTTTATTATAGTTACATTTTAGTTTTTGTATATACGTCTTTTTATGTTTTATTTTTACTTTTGCTTATAATTTATATTCTCTATATATTTCACACTTCCGCTGAATAAATAATCTTTCTTTCTTGTCCAGAGAAAAAAATATTTTTCAAAATCTAACCGATTTTGAAAAATATTTTTTTGTCTGGGCTTAAATGATTTTTGAGGTAACAAATATTTAAAAAAAAAAAAACATATTGCCGAATTGATAACCTCCTAATTTTGGAAAGTCGGTTGATAACATCAATATGTGTGTAATCTTAATAGCTTTACGTCGTCCCAGTGTATACCGATTTTGTTTGGCAGAAAGGAAAGTTAAATATAAGTAATTTGTTTCATTCAATCCATGATTATTACCTGTCATGTTATCATTAGTTCCGGGCTCTGTAATAATCAACCGTCCTCCATTCGTAGCAGTAACTATCAACAACCAATTTAACAATAACGAGACGTTCCACAAGTTGTTTAGCATTTGGTATTCAAGCGTAACAGGCGTTCTGCCAGGCAGGTCGTATAAAAGACCGATTGGCTATACGTGTCACTACTATCGACTATAGTGATTACTGAGTTCTGTAACGTCTCGCCCGGTTATTTGGTACCACCGCCTTACTTATCCCTGCCGCAATAGCGTTAATGCTTGTCATTGTCGTGTTCCGGTTTGAAGGGTAAGATAGCAGCGAACAAGTGGCATAGGCGCTAGTAGAATAACGGCCGGTTTCCGAAATGCAAGCATAATTTTAACAAGCAATTAATCTGTAATTAACATAATTTTTACAAGCAAATGGTCTGTTAAACACAGATTAATTGCTTGTTAAAATTAATTTGCGTTTCGGTAACCGGCCGTAACATAGACACAATTGATTACAGTTTCAAATACATACATTTATCGTCTATTCTAACAGCGTTAATAATAATAATATATTTATTCAAATAAACTTGTCATATTTATTTGAGTAAATGAATTATTACTAGCAAAAAGCAGAGTTTTGTAAGGGCTCGCAAAGTTATACTAGGTACCTAGTAATATTGTTAGGAAAATATTTTTATGAGAATTACATCTTTTAATGTATGGACTTTATTTATGATTATCTAACCTAAAAAAGCCAGCGTATTTTTACCCAAACATTATATTCCCATCAAAGGCGTCGTCAGGCTTTGGTCTGGAAGAGCGCAAGAAAATAAAACCAAAATAAAAAAAACATGTTTCTAAGACTACATTTTTTAGTACTTACAAGAAAAATTCTTTAAAATTTTCTTGATTTATTAAAAAACACGATTTTTATTATTATCAATGTTATCTACACAGAACAAATATAAAGGTTACTCAAGTAGCACGTTAAGCTGTATATAGGCTGCATTTAGGTTCATTTTTAAACTTAAAGCAGTATACTAAGCCGTACAACGGCTGTAGAAGCGCTTCTACAGCCGATATAACACCAAAAAGGGCCCCAAGTTATACAGCTTATTGCGTTATGTAGGCTGCACAATAGCTATACAAGCTGTTATAAACTGTACAATGGCTGTTATTTGGTGTATAAAGAAACTATAACACTAAGGATACTCTCTTGTAACTGTCTTGTACAGATAAGCGTTAAATAGGCTGCACAATAGCTGTACAAGCTGTTATAGGCTGTACAAAGGCTGTTATTCGGTGTATAAAGAAACTGTAACACTAAATATACTCTCTCGTACAGCTAAATGTTCTTAATAGGTGTTTGAAAATGATAAAAAGTAACAATCTGTTTTTGATATTGTATAACATTAATTATATGACGTATCTGCAGACGCCATAATTAAAAATATATTAATAAACGGTAAATTCTTGGACTTGGAGCCGTATTAAACGGTGTATTCAAAGTGCAAATTCAAAATCATTGTAAAATCGTGTATGTTTTCTCTCAAAATATTCACGCGCCAACGAAATAATCAAGATAACACAAATAAATCATTGCAAAATACGATAAGTGTTTGTGTTTAAGGTTAGAATATACAAGTATTTATGGTACAATATTGTATATAAAGGCATACTGATCATAATATAAGTTGCTTGTTACGAAATAGCTTTAGCTATTGCTAAATATATCTTTTATTTAACAATATATTTCTTTAATGTTGTTTTAATACACAATAATGGCGACGCTTTGTTATACAGCCTAAAGTGTATTTGGAGGGTGATATATTGCAAATAGCTGTACTGAATCTCTTTTTTATTCTATTATACCGCTATTGGCTTTTAATTACCGTCCAAATACACTTTAGGCTGCACTAAGTCCCTATATAAATCTATTATACAGTAATTGGCTTTTAACCATTTAACTATGTTTAGAGATGCGTACAAAAATTGAAGAACCCTAAATACAAAACATATGTTTGTCACTTGATTTCGCTATTGTGATGTATTGATGTCGGTCGTTTGACTTTACAACTAAACCAACTTATTGTTAACTATAACTTATGGGATATGTATTTCAATCATGTTTTACTTTATTTTTCAGGGAAATATGCCTTATAAAATAATAAAAACAATTGGAAGAAGCTAAAACTGTATTTGCAACGTATCCAGTTTGTGGGAGGATAAAGGTGAATTATAATGGCCAAGAAAACAAAATGATATAACTAAGTTGATCAAGAACGAAAAATCTAGCCCTTTTAAGATTGGTCTATCACAAAAATATTTTTAAGAAGAATACGTTATTTCGTGGTTGTGATTTAATATTATTAGTTCTTCAAAGAGAAACACATACTCTCTTGCCTGTGATTGTATCTAAGTATATAATATTTTTAAAATGATTGTAAGTATACATATATACGGGGTGTTGCAAAAGTGGTACAGTAAGCCGAAAGGGAGTGACTCGGGGGGTCATTCTTAACAACTTTTGTTTAACGACTTTTGGAAATTCGCGAGAAAAATATTGATTCTCCATAGAAATTTTGTTAGTCACGTGACTTTTCACAATGGAAAAAATAAATTGTTTTTCGCGAATTTTCACAAATCGTTGAACAAAAGTTGTTCAGAATGACCCTCTGAGTCACCCCCTTTCGGCTTACTATACCGCTTTTGTAACACTCCGTATAGTAGCAAGTTAAAAATAAAAAAATATATATATTTTCTCAGTGTAATGATTTTTATTTCTCTTTTTAACTCTTTTTTATATATTCTTTGAAGGATAGACCAATTGCCTATCTGCCAGGCAGGTCGTAAAAGGCGACCGATGGGCAATGCGAGTCACTTCTATCGTGGTTACTTGGGGATAGAGTTCTGCATTGGCTCGACCGGGTCTGGTACCACCACCTTATCTATTCCTGCTGTAAAGCGTCAGTGCTAATCACTGTCATGTTCCGGTTTGGAGGGCAAGGTGGCCGGTAAACTTATGCATGTGGCATTAGACCTCGCCACAAGATAGCAACGCACCATTAACATTTTTGCTGCCTATAGGCGATGGTTGACTCTTTCCATCAGGAGACCCATCTGCTTGTTTGCTGTCTTATGACATTAAAAAAAATTAAAATATTATAAATTACTAACCAAATAACCTTAATGAAGAAGATAAGCCTAAAAAATAATAAATCAGATAACCTACAATCACTTTTTAATGTTTTTGTTACGGAACCCTTTTCCTTGAAAATTAATAAAAATGACGATTGTAGGTTACCTGATTTAGTAATTTTTCAGCTTTATCTTCATCACGATTACTTGGTTGGTAATTTATAATATTTAAATATTCCTTTTCAATCTTCCTCTTGATTTTTTCCACATGATATCAACGATGCAGATATAAAAACAGCAAATAACAAAATCAGTAATACAGCCTTGAGCTGCACTACAGCTGTATATGCAGATTTTTTAACACCATTGGCTGCATAACAGTCTACAATAACGCCATAAATATTAGCTGTAGAACGGTGATTGCATCTCCCATTTTACAGAAATAAGCGTTGAGTCATACTATAATAACACTTAAAGCTGTAATAAATTCCCGTGTTAAACATAATACAGCTAATGTACAGCTTTAAGTGTTAAAATAAGCCTAATGAGTTACAAAATACTTAAAGTTGTACAGTAGTGTATTAATATTCAGATATAACGCCTAAAGCTTACGCGAAACTCTAAGAAAGGCCTTGTACAGCATTAGGCTGTATAAAAACTCATAAAGGTCTTTTATACCGATAAAAGCATCTTTTTACACCATTGTACGGCTGCAATAGAACTTTAAGTAATATATGAGCTGCTTTATGGGTATTAAACATGCTTGATTGCTGCTTGGGATATATATTTACTAGAATTTTAGATCATGTTTAATGGTCTACCTATAATATAGTACGGTTTACCTATAATATGTAGCAACTCAAGATCCATCTCGCGCCATCATTTCGCTCTGAAAGCCTAATATTGATAGAAACCAATTTTTATTTATTGTAACTTTCTTGCTTCTTCTTGTAAAAAGTTTTCAAGGAAAAATGGGTATTTAAAATGAAAGCGGATCTTATAAAGAAAAACACATTTTTAACATTTTGCTAAGATAAACAGTTTTTTTCCTAAAATCGGGAAGTTTCTGGTCTCACATCGATTTTCGAAATAAAAAATGTTTTATTTAATTAACCTTCAAAATTTTTAGGATTAATATTTGACTTACCGCAGGCACGTAGAATTGACGGTAGAAACTCAGCGAATAAATTTTTCGATTTTTTCTCTCAGAGAAACCCTCGGGGTTCGATTCCCGAGTCAGACAAATCAAAAATGTGTATCTTCACGCCCATATCCCCGAAGGGGTAGGCAGAGGTCAACAAGTGCACCCACGATTAGCCGAAGACACTTGGTCCCACAAATATGATAGGTGTTATATAAATAAAAACAACGTTGCCCGAGATTGGAAAAGTCCCCGGTTGGTGATAGGCTGGTCACCTATCACGTTGAGGGACTAAAGCGTATCTTCGGCTAATTGTGGATGCACACGTTGTACCTCTGCCTACCTCTTCGGAGATACGGGATATGAAATACAATATGAATATACCTTTTTTAGCATTTTACCCTCGGGCTAAGATTGAAAATTTATCTCAATACAATATTAATCAATTAATACAGTTGTACTGTTTCACAATAATCATATTGTGAAAAATCTGTAAATGGTTGACCTTGTAGGCCAGTCCTGAAACTTCCCGCTAAATTAAGGTATTTTAAGATCAAAAGAATAAAAACTATAAACATAGATTTTTTCAGTTCTAAGAAATATTGTCTCAATTGCTAAGTCACAAAACACAGCAAAACACTTTCACTTTCATCAGTCTATTTTGATAAAAATGGCAGTATATTGATTTTTGAAAAACTGTTTATTTTGGAAACGATGATCAAATTGATCAAATTTCAAATGATCAAATTCTAATGGCATTCAACTCAATTTAACTATTGCTCTAGATAAATAATCTGTAGGTTCAAAAATTTTCAAGTAATGTCAAAAAACATTTTTTTTTTAATTTTCGTCATTATTAGATCCCAAACAAATTGACGGATTTTTATCCAATTAACTGTCCTTGACGCAGTTTTTAAAGGAGAAAAGCTGATAAGATTTTGTAGTCAATCGGTATATTAGCCTGAAAGTAATTTCAAAACATTAAGTTTGCTAAAACAACGTAATTTTAATATTTGAAAAGCTGTAACTTTTGAAAATAAAATTCGATTTTAATTTTAAAAACAGCATTTGACGTAATTTTTTAATACTAAAACATTGTAGAATACTAAAAATTATTGGTTGAAATATTTCGAAGTTATGTCGAAAAAGACTTTTTTCAAAATTTTCGTCGATTACTTCCAAACAGATAAACCGATTTGATTCAATTTATGCATTAGACGTAATTTCTTTAAGAATATAGCTGATTAGTTTTGTACTCAATCGGTACATTAATCTGGAAGTTATATTAAAAAAAAACTGTTTCGCCAAAATTTTTTTTGTTTTTTTTTCAAAATTTTATCAAAATCCCTTCAGCCCATTTGATTCTAATTTTCAGAAAGTCTAAGTTGAGTGGAATCCAATCGAATGCCATCAACCGCGTTTCCATCGGTCCAGCCGTTCAAAAGTTATGAGATGTTTATATACAGACATACATACACACACACACATACACACACACACAGAGAGAGAGAGAGAGAGAGATACAAATAGACACACTGACGTAATCGCGAAAATAGTCGTAAAGGTTCCTAGGATCTCAAAACGTGGACATCTGGTGAAAATTCGATTTAAAAATTGGAGCAAAATCAGTAACTTCCTTATCTACATACGTAGCGGGAAGTTAAAAAGTACAAGTGTATTATAGATTAATATTGTATTAAAATTAAGTGAATGAAAATGTATTAAATCTACACCGCCAAAGTAGCATTTTAACTCGTTAGCATTTTAACATTCGTTTAATTTTAGCATTTTAAATCGTTACTTTTATAATAGATGGCTTTAGTAGTAATAAAATTCTAATACAACATAATATTGTAGGTGTCTTCTATTTTTGAATATTTATAAAAATGTATTTTAATGGTGGATCACATCTAGATATGAATTTAAACTACTATGTCAAAGCTCAAACCTCAAAATGTGATACTTTTTCAGTAACAGATACCACAAAAGTACATAGAAAGTCGCCTAGTGTAATTATACATTCTATTACAACAATCACACTGACTTACGCTAATTAAGAATAACATTATGTATTCTACAATTATTAGGGGTTTCCAAACTAGGCGAAGTCTGTAGTTTAGGATACAGTACTTAATTAAAAACAAAAAAAATACATTAGAAGACCACTACAATAACAAACAAAAATGTAATAATTGATTAAAAGGAAAAATATGTCAATAAATCGAAATTCAAAATAAATTTGTAATATTTTAAATAAAATATAATAAATTATAAATTAATAAGCCATTAACAAAAAATACGTATATATTAATAAAAAATAAGACAAAACAAAAAATTATTAGTGACATTCGTCTTTTAGAGTAATGAAATTATAACAGATTCAATCATTTTATAATCTAACGATTGCAACCAACTTATAATATTACGTAAACATTCTTGACTGGCGAATTTTTAATATCATATATGCCTGATATACCGGTTTCTTCTCCTAAGACTCAGCACATAACTAATATTATTATAAACCAACCCACTAACACAACTTATTTTATTTTAGATAAACCACTTAATTTATTCCACGGGAAAAATAGGTTTAACGGGAATAAACCTTAACAGCAGCTTGCGTAGCTGAGATAAAATAAAAACTTGTAGACAAAACTGTGTAGACTACTTCAAGGAAAAATGACCCTGACCAAGTTGTCGTTTTAAATAATGGTAACAGGTGCAAGCAGGTGCACGATAATTTACACTCCATTAGTATCTGCTGCATTAAAGTGGATTGCGAGAAGGCGTACTAAGTTACATTACTTTACTTCAATAGCTTTCAAAGAAAAACTTTGTTATTATAAAGCTCATTTTCCGACTGCATCAAAAAGAAGATGTTTCTGAAGCTGAATGTTTGTATGTATGTCCATTTGTTTGGCATGTCCTTCATCGTAAAAAAAGCTAGGTGAGTTAATTGTCCTACTCTCTGTATTAATCCGATTCTCTTTTGAAGAATAGATCAAAAACCTCAGTACTACGCATTACGTACTAATACGTCTCACTAATATACGCATACAAATGTTGAACAGCCCATTTTCCAGTTTTTATATGATTTTGAAGCATGATACCAATTCAGCCTAAGTCAGGCAAGATAAAGATCCAAAGCCCCGTATATTAAAAGGTACTACGTACAGTATGGTATTTTTTTTGTTATAATATATATCTTTACGTCAAGTCCCTTAGGCGGTAGGCAGAGAGAACTGAGTCCCTCGGTCACGGTTATCACGGTTCATATAGACTTGTTTTAAGGCACACGCAGTCCGGAATGTTTTTTTTTACATTTTTTTTATCATAAGATAGCAAACAAGCAGATGGGTCTCCTGATGGAAAGAGTCAACCATCGCCTATAGACACCAAAAGAAAGAAAGAAGAAGTGCGTTGCTATCTTGTGGCGAGGTCTAATGCCACATGCATAAGTTTACCGGACACCTTACCCTCCAAATCGGAACACGACAGCGACAAGCACTGATGCTATTGCGGCAGGAATAGGTAAGGCGGTGGTACCTGACCCGGGTGAGACAATGCAGAAATCTACCACCTAGTAGCCACGATGGTAGTGACTCACTAGCCAATCGGTCGCCTTTTACGACCTGCCTGGCAGAACGGCAGTTGGTCTATTCTTCAAAGGAGCCCGGAAACAACACGTGGAAAAAAGACGATAATAGTCGGTTATATCTGCATAGCCGGTAGTTTATTCATTGCTTAAGTGCATATAGGCCATAGTTATTTCTTTCCATCTGAAGAAACATCTACTTGCTCGTTATTCAACAAAACTAAGCAAAAGTAAATAGAATTATACTACCCAGTTAGGAGTCTTCATGTTAGTGACACGCAGGGCTTTTTATGGCAGCCAAAGGGCCTAAAGGAAGTTTCTTAAATATAGAAGAATTGCCAAACATTATGAGCTTACAATTTTGAGAATTACCGCGCCCCCAAAAAAGTGGTGACAAAAAAGGCCTGGTGTCACGTATTAGCCTTTTGCGACATTCCTAGCAGTAAGGCAAATGATCTATCCTTCCAAAAAGGTTCAGCACAGAAAATTCTTATTGCTATCCGTTTGATATATAAAAATGTTCAGCAAAAGAAAATCCAATTAGAAATACAGTAATACACAAATGTTTCATTTTGGCAATGGTAAATATTTGCCCAACATTTCGGGTTTACTGGACCTTGTTATTGAACTATAAATAACCGCAACATATTTGGTATTTCTGTGTCTTAATCGACACGTCACATTGTATTGCAAGTGCTTATTATTTTTTTATTGTATTAGGCGAAATGGTAAAGAATCTGGTACTTTTACATGTTTATTAGACTTAGAAGCAAAACCTAAAGCTTAACAATAAAAAAACATCGAGTGTGGTCTCACATATTGTAGAAGTTATGCTTAAGTTACAGAAAAATCTTTTTGGCTGTACTGTTTGTATCTGACTGGTTTAAGAACCATTAAATAGTGTGCATTATGGTGTTTCTCTGCGGTGATTGCGGTGATGATTCCCTTCGCTCCCACAGATCACGATGAGATTAAAACCGTAGTTAAAAGTTTACACGCTAAACTATCTCTTCTTCACACCTAAACTACTGAAACGATTTAGGTAAAATTTGGTACACAGACAGTTTGAGACCCAAAAAAAGGACATAGTATAGCCGGAAATCTCGCGGGAACGGGAATAATACTGATAAAACTCAGCGACTGTTATTTAAGAAATTTTTCCACGTGTACGATGTCGCGGACACAGCTAGTAAAAAAATAAAACCTTTGAGTAGACAAACATCGTAAGTTTAGATTCTGCTATTTTTGTATCTCCCAGAAGGTGAACTCTACATTGTAAATGAAAACAGATAAATATCAAGGTATTATACGCCTTTTGTTTGGCGGACTCGATTGAAACACCCACATGCTTCGGCAAATACGACGATACAATAAAAGATCTCTTTTCTTCACTACTCATATTTACTTTGTCCTTCTAATATAATGGGCTTTGTTGGTTTCTGTTTGTTAAATATTGACCTTACAGGAAATGTAATCACTTTTAGAACGTTTTCATTATGCTTTTTAACTATTAAAGCAAATATTGAATCATGTCTAAGTTTAGCCGAGAGTTTAAGAGTTAGCCGAGAGCTCTGCCTCAGCTGAGTCAAGAGTTGGCCGTTCTGTGCTATGTACCGAGTGAAAAGAAGCAAAGTACTCGGCACATTCAGCATAAGTAACTACTATCCCCTCTTTTTTAATACGAGCGAAATGGCGTCTACATTTTTTATCCTTAATAAGATTCCAAAAGGCTTTTGGATCATTTTCAATATTTGATTCTAGTCTACGCTGATAAGCTTTATAGGTTAAAAATAATTTACGTTTAACTAACGATCGATACCGAGAAAACGTTTCGTAATCACATTGCGATCCCGTTAATTTATAAATTTTATGACACCTCCATTTTTTCTTAATACTTTGTATTAAATCTAAGGTGTACCAATCCGAATAAGTATATCTTTGATTCGTTTTGTTTGAATAAGATTCATTTTTTAGAGATGTAAACTCTTAGTTATGTTATAAAAATACCTTAAGGCCATCTCAAGATTCTCAATTTTATACAATTTTTTCCAGTGAACTCCTTCAAATCTCTCGTATATATAACATAGGAAAATTGCATTTAGTAAATTTATTCATCTAGCCCCAGTGGTCTGGCGTATGCGCCACATCCCTGCTCGTATTTATGGCTACTTTAATAGCTAATGGAGAATAATGAACGTCAATATCAACCATTGATACATCCGACATTCGAAGTTCGAACCTCTATAGCATCCGCTTATGACGTTGATAAAACTAAATCTATTATACAGTTATTAATATACTGTTTACCTGCCGAAATTCTCATAACGCCGAAACATATTCCAAGTAATTGTGCACATCTATTGTTGCTGAAGGCATATTAAAATTACCCACTACATATTTTCATATTTGACGCACAAACCTTCTAATATTTGAAACAAATGCATAAAAATAATAACAAAAATTCAGGGGACAAATTACACTTACTGATCTAACCCCAAAGTAAGCAAATTATTTGCTTGTGTTATGGGTGTTAGTCAACGATACTAATACATAGAAATACATATATAAATACTAGAATATATTTAATAAACACCCAAACCCAGAAATACAAACATTTATCCTCATCACACAAATGCTTGTCCCCGTCGGGGATCGAACCCGAGCTCCGTCGATTGCGTAGTCAGAGTCGCTAACCACCCGACCAACGGGGCAGTCATCATTCTTTGTAATCACATATGGTGTGTTTATTAAATATATTCTAGTATTTATATATGTATTTCTATGTATTAGTATCGTTGACTAACACCCATAACACAAGCAAAATAATTTGCTTACTTTTGGGTTAGATCAATAAATGTAATATGTCCCGGGAATATATTATTATATTATATAGATCACACAGCAAAAAAATACTAAATTTGTTCTAAGCCTGACCGTTGCACGAAAATTCTCGAATAAGGCAGCGTTCACATTGCCAACATCTATTTGATTAATTTCAAATCAATAAGACTCCACCTTGTTACGGCCATATAAGGTACTACGTTGTGATAACTCTATCACACCGTAGTACCTTATATGCGGGTGGTTTATAGACTTACTTATGACAATACGAGTAGAACACCAATAATAGACTTAGTGACTGCCGTTTAGTTCAATAATAATCTTCTAGTTGGTCCACGTAGACCTGTTTGCTCTCGTGAAACCAATTATACGCGCTTTATAAAACCAAACACGACTTATAAGGTATTTTATGATGCTGTTATAAGGTCTTTTCAAATCGCTTGTGGTTAAAAAATTGCTAGTAAATTTTGCTACATACAATACTTTAAAAAGTTAAGTTATAATTCAGTTTTTATTATCATTAATTAAATGTTATAAATAAAAAAGTTCATTTTCGACTATAAATTTATTACTATAAGCTTTGGCATGGCGCACGAATATTTTCTGTAAAGTATATTATGTTTTAAATCAAAAAATTTACGCGGCCCTAAAGTAAGCATATTTCATCATTTGAATTTCTATATAATATTTCAAAATAATTTGATATAATTGAAAACAATATTATTGTTTTCAATTAGACTTATAACGTAAACTCACCATTTTTTTGAGCTAGCATTTCAAAGTACACACCATACCCTTATACAAGTATTTGGTTGCAAAATGATATCCGTGTGAACCATATTATCGCCATATTATAAAAATTATAATGATAGACCCATTATAATTTTTACAATATGGCGATAATATGAACTTATAAACTCTTATTATTTTCAAAGTACACTACCATGTTTTAATTTTATTTGTTACTTTTACTAGCATAGGCAACTTATAATGGTTTTAGAATGTTTCTTGTAAGCGTTTATAAATACAGCTTACTAAGTATTATATATAGACTAAGTATTCTCATGTCTTTTTACACCTTTGCAATACTTTTACAGGACCTCTTAGCTCATACTGTGCCTTTGAGTTGCAATTTTAGCTCATTATAAGTTAACTTATAGAATAAGATTTACTAGAAAGCTAAACAAACTCTGTGTTTGTATTATAAGCTTGCTATTACACAAGAACCGTTTAAGGTTAGTTATTAGCTCTGCAGATTTATAAGGTGTGTATAGGATAAGTTTGTTGTGATAAGTTGTTTGCTTGGGTTTTGGATAAACTTATCATACCTCTTCTTACTCCTTTCAACGTTGTTTTGTAATGGTATTAAAAATAAAAATTCAATTTCATTACTTAAATTATAATTCTATAACCAAATACATTGTCACATTAAATATTTAAAACTTTACATATCTCATTTTATTAACACACTAATTTATGTAATTTACAAAGTTTATTTTAAAAAATGTACAAGATATGTCCACGTTTGGCGCTATGTATAATAGTGTCCCTACCCAATACCAGATTTCATCATCAGCATCATGATATTATCATCAGCATCATGAAAGAATATAATGTATTTCAAAACAAACCTGAAGGGGCTCCTCGGTCCTTAGCAATATTTTATTTAGTGTTTAAAACATTTTGGTGCATCCACAATTATTACAATGCGTTCACATCAACTTTGGATCTTAAGACTATGACGTCATATCAGCGCTTTAATATGGTAGTCAAATAAACACCGATACAAGTGCTAATAGATAATGCGACTGCAGATAGGTGTTGAAATGAAAATCTCATTCCAGTGAAGTCCAGAGATGATAGCTCGGAACTCCGATTCTATTCGTATCGTCTAAATGAATTTCCAGTTACACCCATCTTTCTTTCTACGGAATGACAAATTTCTGCTAAGTATCGTCTAACTAATTTTTTCTTATCTAATTCTAATTAACTTTTAATATATTCCCTTTTTCGTGTCGACACAATCAAAATATTTCTGCTAGGTATCTTTTAAATTAATTTTAAGTTATTCCCATCTTCCTATCAAAACAATAAAAAGTATTTACGTCCTTTCAAACTAGAGTGCATATTACATGTCCTATGACATTTAATCTATTTTAGTCTGTATATTGGAATGTAAGTCGTCCGAAACTATAATTTTTGACTAACAATGCACCATTGACATCTTTAACATCATATTGCATTTTTATTAAAGTTGTAATTTTCCTAATACATAAAGTTGTAGTTTTACATCTGCGACGCTGTTTAACATAAAGGGTTATGGTAATAGAAAATAATGTCAATTGTTTCATTCTTACGTTCTGTGACTTTTTTACATCGCTGGACAAATTACACAAAGAAAGAAAGTAAGTTATTTGCTTGAGATATTTTAGAACTCTGCATCACATCTTCGCCAATTTAAATGAGCCCAATGGGAAGTATACCCCATCATTTTTTTTATTTCATAGGATAGCAAATAAGCAGATGGCTGTCCCGATAGAAACAGATAACCATCGCTTAGAAATTATATATATTTGGTGTCTATAGGCGATGGTTGACTCTTTCCATCCGGAGACCCATCTGCTTGTTTGCTATCTTATGATATAAAAAAAAAAAAATACATTTGGAACTTATTAACAAATTATTAATTTATACATATTCAAGGAACATTTTCGACCTTCCCGTTGGTCGTGTAGTTAGCGATACTGACTACGCAATCAATGGGGTCCGGGTTCGATTCCCGGCAAGGACAGGTATTAGTGTGATAAGCACAGATGTTTGTATTTATGGGTTTGGTTGTTTATTAAATATATTACAGTATTTATATATGTATTTCTATGTCTTAGTATCGTTGACTGACGCCCATACTACAAGCACATAATTAGTTTACTTTGGGGTTAGATCAATTCGTGTAATTTGTAAGTGATATTTATTATTATTATTATTTTCGTTGTTCATATATGATTATAAATAAATAAAGAATACATATATAATGATTAATGTGACAGTTTGATAATATTTAAACATTTCAAGTAAATAATAAATTAAATTCCACTTGCTAATTATAACGATTATCACATACATGGGCGTACCCAGGTCCTGGGCTAGGGTGGGGCAACCGTAACATTTTACGACTATATTTTTATCTTATTCTAGGGGGGCAACTGCCCCTCCCTTATTATATAATATAAAATTTAGTCAAAGAAAATTGTTAAACTAATATTTTGAGTTTATACTCTTTATCGTCGGTGCTTGGTAAAACTCCAACATACAGATATAGTGTGTGAATTGTGAACAGTACAAGTAATACATAATCAGTGTCTGATATGTTGAGGCTTATTTTAGTATCTGACAGTCAGGGTGCAATATAGATTATAATGTCGCGCTTGTGTTATAGAATAATAATAGTAATTATAATAGTAATAATAATGATAACAAACAATAACAATATTATTATTATGTAAATTGTATCCGTGCCTACAACAGTTACATTGTTTTTATTAAGAACCCATTTCAATTTTTATTTTAACTCTAGTAAATTATACGTATAGACAATATGCATAGCGCTCATATTTAGAAAAACACATTCAGGCTAATATGTATAGATATATTAAAATTAATTTTATTAGTTCAACTTAGAAAACAAAACGAGATGAATGTTTTCATAACGAGATTTGCATTATTTATCAAAATACTCACCTACTAATGCTTAATACAAATATATGTTTGTAATAGTCCTTTTCATAATTCAATAACGCTAATGTACTAAACGCTAATGTAAAAACACGCGTTGTTTTTAAGATATATTTGGATATTCATCTTCATTCATCATATCAACAAAGAGTCAAATTGGACTATCCTTTAAAATATTCCCTCATATACACCCTACTTTAAAAGCGGAAGTCATGATATGGCCATCTAATAAATGTAATCCACGTACGTTCCAAAGCGATAGTAATTGTTGCCCAGGGAGCTGGAATTTCACCCTTTTCAAATATGTGGTGAAGAGGAAATGGCAAATTGGTGTAAATTTGTTTTGAAGAAAATTACTTGTTTCGAAAAGATTGTATGTTATTTATTTGGAAACAAAATAATTCTTAGTTTCTTTCCTTCCATGTTTAAAAATACAAATCCCAAAATTTTTCAAAAACGTTGCATGACATTTCCTAAATATCACTGTTTTAGAAAAATAAAAATCTCCAAATTCTCCAAAAGGGTCGCATGAAGGTATTAATGTCTTAAGGGAATACAAGCCTGCAAAGTATACAGAAAGATCACGTAACGTTTGCCAAAGCGTTATAGTTGTCACTTAATTCTAGTTTTAAAATTTTGCTCTCAAAGTGGTCATATATCTCTCATTAGGCTCGAATTGATTTCAGTCGAGACCCAGATCGATATCATAATAACTGTTACTTTTGCCAACCTTACGTCAATCGTTACACATTGTCATTTCACGATAGGAAAAATATAAATCACAGATAAAATCACAGAAGAAAGTATACATTAGGCTAAATTAATCCATTGATATAAAAAAACCCAAGATACACAGTCCCGAACAAAAGTGACACTCAAAAGTGTCGCTATTTTCATTTAGATTTGGCAAAAACATATGCCTTTGCATATCCAACCTTAGGGCAAGATTTATAGTTGTTTTTGCAAAGCCATGTACAAAAAAAAATAAAATTGACAGCTTCGCAACCGACGCGATTCTATTTGAAATGAGCGCTCAATTTAAAACTGTGCGCCTATTTTTGGAGGACGGTTTTGACATACATTTATCTTGTTTTTTTAAATCAATGCATATTACACAACAACGTATGTACAATTGCTATTTTGAAATAAATAATATTTTTGTTGTTTTTTAATACAAAATAGATGTACAATTATTGTATCTATCGTATCGATATTTAAAACATATATGTGTTTCGAATCTTGACGTTAAGTGGGCATAGGGTAATAGGCCTAGGCTATGCTTTAGAGGTTCTGATCAAAATAAAAAAAAAACAAAGGGAATTGGTTCAGGAATAATAGATTATGTTTTGAAAATGTCGAAAATCAGCACCCTAGACGATATCTTGCGCTTGGAGGGTGAAGTAGCTGGTAAACGTATGTATGTAGCTTTGTCAACGCGCCATGCGAATAGCGACGCACAACTAACACCTTTCGTATCGTTTGGCAATGATTTAACTTTCCAACAGGAAGCCACATTTTTTGTTGTTCTATGATTTAAAAAAACGCGAACGAAGTTGCAGGTTTGCAGTTTTGCGGGAATACATGCCACAGAAACAGTGCACACAGTGAAATACGCCAATTAGTATTTTAATAATAACCATAAATTCAGCACTGACAATACTTTCCCGTGATTTTAAATATTGTTTTTATACAAAATGATTTATCCTAACTGTACGCCAAACTTATGGACTCCGTGCGTATTGCCAAAAGCGACCAGCTGACAGCCGGCAATCACTGAACCTAACAGCTTGTATACGGCCCGGCCACAGCTCGCGCGGCGCGACCGGCGACGCGAATTGCGGCGCGGCGAGCGAAAACAAATGTAGGAAACTGTATGAAGTATGCCACAGCTACCAGCGACGCGAATTGCGGCGCGGAAAAACGCGCGACCGGCCGCGCGGTGTGATAAGCGAAAAAAACAAAAGAGTGCTTTTGTTTTATTCACTAGTAAGCCAGGGTTGGAATCAGAATAACACAAAATTATTACCAACGGAAATTATATAGATACTTACTTTATTTTATTAAAATTTTTACTACTATTTTTAGCGTCTGACGCAAAAACGAGGGCTGTTATAAGTTTTAGAAGTGTCTCTGTGTATCTGTCCGTGCATCGTAGCGCCCTGGCGGATGGTCCAATTTAGTTGCGATTTTTTTAACTTGAAAGCCCTATTTTGCGAGATAGTTTTTAGCTATGATTCAATAGAATCTGTGCAGCCGTTGAAAGCTCACCATCTCTTTTCAACTTGATGAAAGGAATTTAGCAACTTGTAAAGGCTTTATCGATGCTGGATAGATTTTATATTTTATTACTTCAATATATTGCAATAACATGGTGACCTAGACCTGATGCTACAATATCTTCATTCGAAGATATCAGCTTTTATTTAACTAGCAATATTTGTATGTAAATAAAATATTTTCTAAATATTGCAAACCATATTTATCGACTTCCTGATATTTATTTGTACTGACACTTGGCAAACTTTTGTAATTTCAATGACAATGCAATATTATGGTACTATCCAGCTAATATCATGATGTAGCCTGGGTATAGGGACTAGAACTCTCAGATGTAGAGTTTTGACTAGACAATCAAGTTTTGGGTCATTGGTTTTGTTGCTATAAGTACTAAGTTTAATTAGTACTCACAATGACGAGAAATGGAACATGGAGCCGCTAGAGTGTTATTGTAAATAGAAAGTGTTAAGATAGTAGTTTTGAGTCGTTCGTTTCGTTGCAATAAGATATTTTTCATTATTACGAGACTCTGAAGATGGAGCCAAAAAAAGTAATATAGAAACTTCTCACATCCAGATGCAAAATGCTTAGATAATAAACTTCTAAACTCAACAAGGTAAGTTTGACTTAGGATTTAACGATCAAACTCGAAGGTGGCCATGGTGAGTTATAAACTAAACAAGAAAAACCCATTTAGATTGGACTAAGTTGTTCTGTTTTGACAAATACCCAGGTACTAAATCATTTACAGGGTCTTATGATGAAACAGGAAGGAGGTTATCAAAACTTTTAATTAAAATTGAACAACACGATCAATTTTGGACTCGTTTGATTTTTTATTTTAAGGAATGTGGAATAGGATAGCTTACAGTATCTGATGATAGAGCGGAAGGAAGTCCATGTGATTTTCTAAGCTTGACCAGTTAAATCCAATGAGTGTAGGCTACTTCGATTTGTTTTGACTTAGATGCTGAATGTTTTTTAAAATATAACGATGGAACTGCAAAGTGGACACTTGAAATTGGGCTGATATAGCCTTTATTGCTAGAAGATAGATAGATAGAGTTACATGGCGGGGCTGGAGACCTCGGGAGCTTCGCATTAAAACAGCTCAAGCTCATTGAGTAAGGAACCACAGGTTAAGGTTACCTTTAACTTTATGCTGCAGGATCCCCTTTCGAAGATCATCAGCTCCTTTTACGTTTTGCGCTTAAAATTATGGAAATGAAGTAAAATGGTGAGCTGACGATAAAAACGTGACGGTTTTTTTAAATTTTAATTTAGAGTTAGTATGATGATTTATTGATTAAATAAATAATTGGTTATTGACACATTATTTTAATATTATACTTAAAATAATATTAAACTTAATTTAGTTTATACACCGAAACTTAAACTTAATCTAAAAACTTCACAACATATTCTCAATTTAATGTCGGCTTGACTTAAACAAAATTTGTTCCTATATATTCATCTCACTCATATTAATAAAAAATACATTCTTTCTACAGCCTACTACATCAAAAACGATTAAAGTTACTAAAAATTGCACGTAAAATGTCTACGTTGCCATACGTTAAAAAAATGGGTGCATGTACTTATATATGCGGGTGAGAAGTTATACTTCTTTGGCGTCATTAAAAAATAGTGGCCGCGTTTCGCCGCCGTTAAAGTACTCCTGATTTCTGATTTCTGATAGATTTTAATTGCATGCAAATACTTAATTACAGTAAAATAATAAAAGGACAGGAAAAGGATAGTAAAGGATTTCGGGACTTAATGAGCAATTTAGCGGACAACCTGTAACTTTTACGGTACGGTAATGCGCGTGCATCTTAAAATTTCACTCGCTGCCTAAAGAAACATTACGCACCTAAAGAAATATTACGCACCTAAAGAAATATAATTTCAAAAATCCTGAATGTAGGGATTAATGATAAGATAATATATGTAAGTATCAACATTAATGGTATTTTCGCGTACAATCCTAACGTTACGATAATATATACTACGCTTCAAAAGAATATAGTAAAAATAGTATTACAAAATTCGACCCTGATACTAGCTAGTATAGGTGTGACAGCTCAGAGCGACACGCCGCCGCGGTCGCAACAAGTCGAGCTGTGGCATACCCAGATGGTCGCGCGACTCACCGCGCCGCATTTCTCGTCGCAGGTCGCGCCGCGGGTAGCTGTGGCCGGGTGGTTAAACCTAGCTAAGTACTATGCGTTACGACTGAGAATAGGATCGCGCTTGTTATCAACTTCATATCATAAGTGCTAAATTACTAATGTCAACAAAAAATATTGCTGATTTATTGAAGAACAAATAACGTCTTAATAATATTATTTTCATTAATAAAAAAAAATAGTAAAAAACATTAGTCTAGTTGTTCATCTATACTATACATAAAAAGTCTTATCAGTTACATCACTTATAGGTCAAGAACGACGGGTCCAACTTTGTTGCGATTTTTTGCAAAATGCGGAACAATAATATCATTCTGACAGTTCTATTCTCAGAACGCATAGTACACTATATATTGCATGTATTCCGACCCCGCTACACGAACCTGCCCATGTTGCTATCAACGCATAATCTTTGGGTTGATAAGCAATGGTTATCCCTTTCCATCAGGAGAGCCGTCTCCTTGTTTGCTATCCTAAGATTTAAAATAAAATAAAATAAATAAAATAGGTGTATTTATAAAACAGATTAAAATTGTGAACATTTAACACCCCCACATCAATCTACATTTCGGCCTGTCTGGATATTTCCGCTTAAAAGAAGCGATTATTCCAAGATATCGTCTGCGATTTATCAAGCTCGCCTTATAAAACCTTTGTCGACTTATGGAGGACGCCGCGTGACAGAGGAAACCGCCGTCCAAAACAACCATCCGGTATCCTTGTAGACACATCTCTAGCATCTAGGGAAGAGAAAATATATTTATTAATAAAAATTGTAAGTGAATGAGGACTTAGGGAAACTACTTCAAATCTTCCTTAGTCAGGGTGCCCGTCTTACCCTGCATAATTTTGTGTTTGCCCAAACGCTAATGGAAGTTAACGCTGGGTTTCTCAGAAATGGCATGAAAATAGAATTTACCCGGCCGAAGTCAAAGAGTTACAAAAAATCTCTTGTAAAACTCTCGCAGATCGCGCTCATAATATTAAAGTGAAAGTTGGGAATGAAAAACAGTGGTAACAGAAAATAAAAACATTCTATCTCAATTTAAAATAAAATAAAAAAATTTAAATATTTGCACACCATATATTGGTAGAATATGTCGGTAACTTAATTTATTTTTAACAACTTGTAACACCCATATTCTTGCAAATAAACATTTTCTTTCTTTCTCTCTTTCTTTCTTTCAAAAGGTTAACAAATAGACTCTTTATATCCTGAAAATTGTTTAGGTAGCATACACAAAATTTTTAGTCGAGTAAACAAGACGATACAATTATATAGTAAATAAACTAATAAATTTATTAAGTGAAATTCATACCAAGTTCAATACCTTACCTGCGTCATTTTATCCTGACGTCCCTCCCAAGACAGCAATTCACTATACCACGGCTCATTTTGTGTCCCGAAATAAAGAGGCTCCCACCGATGATAAGGGTGCTCTCGTCGGGCTATCAACATCGGCTGAAATATAAATTTCATATTGGTTTTTGCTAGAGACATTGAGTAGTCTTATTAAGTTGTTAGTTACAATATTTTTGGACCAATACAATAAGCTGACGGCTTGTAGATTTTGTAGTTGACTAAAATATGATTAAAAGATGAAATTGATTAATTTCGCTGTTTTCTGTGAACGCAAAGGGAAGCGTTGCTACCGAAAAAATAAATAAAACTCACAGAAAGTCCGGACCACAAAGAAAACATTAGCGGCACAATTATCCAACCACATTCTCTACACGTTCACTCACGTCAGCAGCAAACACAATGGTATGCAGTTTACGCACATTTCAATTTAACAACAAAGCAAACAATTTACGCACTCCACGCACGTTTCACTTCAAAATCTTAAGGATGAATACTACCTTGACGTGAATGTAAGTAATAATTAATTTCACCTTTTAATTATTGATTTCCGCAAAGTAACGTCTGAATCGTCTGAAACGTTTAAACTCTTTAAATCATGAAAATAAAAATCATCACACCGGTTCCTTTCAAGGGTATATTGAACCGAAACACCACACACAGGTTTTTCAGGAGGCGAGAATGACGATCCTCATTATTGCATTTTATCGACTTGATCTTGACCATCACTTTTTATTGAGATAATAATATGTACCGATAGTTTTAGCGTTAGGGCACATGTACCCAAAGGCCAAGACTTTGACGTCGATGCATTAGCAACTGAATTTTCGATCGAAGTATTTGGTTGACATAACAAACCTGCCGAAGCCAAACAGTTAGAATTATGCGGCATCATAATCAGCAACTGAAAATTTTATCATCTGATATATACATATTCACCTAAATTTCATAAAAAAATATTTTTTCTGAATAAAATGTTTATTTTTTTGTTGGAAAAATACATTTCATTGAGAAAATATATTAATATCTTCACGCTCGCATCCCCGAAGAACTAGGCAGAGGTACAACCAGTGCACCCACGATTACCCGAAGATACTTAGTCTTATAAAAGTGATAGATGGCAAGCCTCTCACCACCCAGGCACTTTTCCAATCTCAAGTAAAGTTGTTTTATCAGAAAACTGAAAAAACACATTTTTGAATTGCCCGACCTGAGAATTGAACCCGGGGCATCGTGCGGTCAATACCGACACCGGATGGCTAAACGCCAGAAGCAATTTTAGATGATCTAAATAAAAATAAATGTATTAATATCATCATAAGCAGAAGGAAGATATATGTCAACCGCTCACAAATTCAAATAAAATATATTTTAGCACACTGCTAGAGAACTTTGTACATCATAATATCATAAACTAGTCACATAATTTAGGAAATGTCGTTCGTAGCACGCTTCTGTAATTACTTCGTAATTAGCGCGGTAAGGCGGGTGAGGCTGGCGTAAAATTATTAGTTGCTCGCTGGCTTTAACAACATTTCTCTGGCAAGAGATTATACAATGACATTGATTGCTTGCTACTTTTTCGAGTACCTTCTGGGTTTCTTTTATTTCTAATAGATTTTTTATAAGTTTACTAGCTATGCGTGCAGCTTTGCCCACAAGCAGATGAACATTTTTTTTTAAAGTTAGCCTATATTAGACTCTGGTTAACTATCTTCTTGACAATTATTAGTTGTAAAAGCGTAACAGGCGGACAGACTGTTACATTTACAATGTATAAATGACTTATGGACTAACTGAAAGAAAAAAATTGTTTACTTAGATTAGACGCAAACTTAGATTATTTTTTATTTTTTAAAAGTGGAAATTTTGATTAGTTTATAGTCTCAAGACTTGAGTTTTAGATTGTATTATTTTAGCTGTTAATTTCTCTAAAATAAAGTAAATAAATAAATAAACAATTTTTTTTCATATCTACATTCCTATATTACATTCGATTTTTTCAAAAGAAAAAGTTGTATGTATTTTTTAATCTATAATATTAATTAAGAATAAATTTGACGCGAGCTAGTATGAATCATCTGAATAAAAGTACCACATTATTTCCTATTGTATGATCTTTTTGGAATATATTATGTCACATGTCACAAACTCCTTATTCTTTATGTTAATTCGGATCCTTTAAAGGGTCAACTGTCTTATGACCAAACATGTTGTCATAGACGCGAGAAGGCTGAAGCAGTTGACACTACCGCAACCACTAACTAGATGGCAGAGTTCATCTCTTTACCCATGTATTCCTTAACTATTCATATTTCAGCGGGTATTTAAGTCCTACACTTTTAATAAGCAATTTTTATATATTTGTCTATTATTGGTTTCGCCGAAACGGCTCTTAACGATTTTGACGAATTTTTTCATTTAGTTTTTAGGGTTCCGAAGTAAACTAAGAACTATAAATTTGCTATAAATATGCTATGTCCGGCCGTCCGTCCGTACGATTGCTCAGACATCCTCAATACTATATAGAAAGCTGTAATTTGGCATATATATCGTGACTCGTTAGTGAAATATAAAGCATTAAAAGTGCTAATTTTTGCTAGAGTCAAAGGTCTCCCCCCTCTGCCCGCTAAACGGTTGGTTTTGGGGTTGAACAAAATTCACGGAAGTAGTAAATATAATGAATTTAACAGAAAACCTATCACGGTAAATAGGTTTTACAAGTTTAAATTCAGAAAAATGGAACGGATGATATTCACTATTCAACCGTTATTCTGAGATTGAAATTTGAAACTAATTACATAGATACGTTCCATTAACTTATCACGAAATCTGTGTTGCACTAGTTAGCTTAGATATTGCTAGTCTTAAATCATCGTGCCCATAATTATGCCATTTTAGTTTTTTTCATTTTATGGTTAAGCCTCATTATTTGATTTATCATTAGCAATCTTTACAATAAGTTATACATGGAGAAATTACTATAGTCGGTGAACCTATGCTGCTGATATGTCCGTCATTGACGTTAAATAGGTTTTATGTTCATTGAATAAACCAATAAAAGCCCTCCTCTTCTTTGTTCGCAATTCGCATTATTGATTATCGTTATGGGCAATTTCGTAACCCTATATTGCACGTGGCTCAACACGCACGTTACCAATTTTTACTATTAAAATTGATCTAGGCAAGTGTCATCTTCGTGATAATCCATTTTCACAAGAAATATCATTCGAACTGTAAGGATGGCGGCCTGTTAGTCCTTTTTAAAAAAAACACTTTAATTCGGCTGAAACTAATGTATATTCACACTGCTTAATATTTACAAAGTTATGTGTTAACCGGACAAAATCTGGAGGAAGACTGTGGAAATTAACATAAAAATCAGTTTTATTGAAGTGACATAATGCTTGCATATGCATTTACTTCATATAAGGTTTGCTCATAACATCTCCCCCCTTAAGACTGAGCTTTATTTTTTTTTAATAAAGCGAAGGATAATATAAGAAATCAGAGTGAGTTAAAATAACAATATGTAAAAAGATAAAACTCAGCGAATCAATAATTAGTCAATTTAAAAATAGCTATTTGCTATATAATTCAAATTAATACATTAAGTTATAATAAACAAATGTTTTCTAAAACTCAGTGAATCAAAAGTTAATCAATCTAAGAATAGCTATTTGCTATATAAATTCAAATTAATACAATAACTTATAATAAATGTCTCCATGTATAAAAGTAGAAGTCGATATCGTTTAATCTTAAAACAAAATTCTTTTCTAGAATTTAAAAAAAATATAAACTTAGTAGTATTTGAAAATAAAATAGAAAGAAATGTATAAAGAATGTAAAAGAGACGTTAATACATTACTTACTTTTCTAATAGTTGGTAAAATTATGATTACAATAAAATGAAATGTATAAAGTACAAAAGAGATGTAAAATATTATTTACCTTTTCTAATTGTTGGTTAAACTATAAAGTACATAGAATAGATGTAAAACATTATTCACCTTTTATGATAGTTGGTTAACCTATAAAGTACATAAAATAGATGTAAAACATTATTCGCTTTTTCTAATGGTTGGTTAGGTTACGGTTAGATTTGCCTAAGTTTCTATATAGGACTTTATTCGAATTTTTATTAAATTCTATTTCTGCTGGGAGACTCTTAACAGGTCTCTGGTCGCATTCTGATTCATTAGAAATATCACTTAGCTCGATGGACGTATTCATAGTCCTGTCGTTGACTGTTCTATGCGAGTTATGACATTGATTATAGATTTGAATACAACATGAGGTGCTAGTAGACTTACAGAAACATTTTTTATAAATGTTATACAAAATATATAAAATAATTACAGTTAATATAAAATAAGTCATACCAGAATAATAGTGACCATATTTCATGATATGTGATTGATTAGACGCTTGGTTTATTTGGTCTTCTAAATGGTCTAACTTATGAGATGCAAATTTTAATGATTCTAAATCGATATTTGATAAAGTTATCGGAGATAAAGACTGATATGTCTCATTTACTAGATTATACTTACAACAATCATCTTCGATAATATTAAAATTAAGTGATAATTGAGCTGGTAAAATAGTCTTATAATTAGTAGAAGGAACGAATTGCAAAGTTTGAAAATAGGCAATACAATTTTTCTCTAATGATAAAATACCAGTGCCTTGCAAAGTAAAATCACTTATCTTATCGTCACATTTCAAAGTCAATTTGTTAGGCTTAGATTGAACAAAAATATATCTACCATCATTAAGTTTTTGCCATACGTTAATATTACCATAAATGACATTAGAATTACAAACTTCAGGAAGTGATAGAGTAACTTCAGTTAATAACTTAGTTTCACAAATAGGATTATTAATTGTAGACGATATCGAAGCCATGGGACATACCATGTATTCGTCATTAACACGCTTACAATCACTTATGCTATCTAATAAAGCGTAGTTCAATCTGTCATCCGTTATGGCTAAATACAATTTAGAAGGGTGTATTAACACGTAAGTTTTATAATTATTTGTTTCATGAGGAGTAGGTAAAGCCAAGTTCTTATAGAGACTAAATTTAACAGGATTTATTAAAGGAATTTGAATAACAAATACAATTTTTTCTTTATAATAATAAGATGTTAATTTCGCTAAGTCAATAATCGTGTGTATATTTTTTTAAGGAAAGCGAAATAGGGAACTCAGAAGTTCGTTTCATTTTAATATTGTTAGATAACACATTATATAATTTAGTAGGTGTAATGACATAAGGGTGTAAAATATTTGCTTTTGCGAATAAAATTGAATTTAAAGTTGTATCTAGAATATTAGAAATTGATAATAAAGAACCTTCAATAATATTAAAAATAGAGTTAAATTTTTCTAAGTTCATTAATTCTATATTTGTCTTTGTACTGTTTAAAAATATGAAATTTAATTTTTCTATCTGGTTATTTAATTTAATTTCATTATTATTTAATTTTTCAATAGAAGTATTAAAATTATTAATCGTAGATTGGACAATATGGATGTTGTCTTTCATAAGGGAATAAATTTCATTTTCATTCTGCTGACACGACGAAATTGCTTCGTCATATTTTCGTGCATCATCTGCATCTAAAGTGCCAAAAAAGAATTTAAGGATTTCACCTCCAAATTCAAGAGCTCGTTTTGTTCTTTGATCAAAAATAAGGTGAGACATAGATTGGTACTTTAGTTCATTTGAATTTATTAATATTTCTAGAGGATTCAAAACGTCGTTACAATCAATTTTGAAATTAACTAAGTTTAATCTTTGTGCTTTATTGCATAGAAATAAAATATTTTGGATTGAAGTTTTGATTTTTTTCATGTAAGGAAAAATAGGCAAAATATCGATGTGGGTTACTACATTCCAGTTGTCATTTTGAAAGTACACAACAGAAGTAGGGTCGAAGTAAATACCTGGGCTATTTCTTACTAATTCAATCGGATTCGAAACGCAAGGATCGATTACATACCTGGAACAAATTATACAAGTTTACATCGGCTTTAGTTCGTTAACATGATATTTAACATGTTTTCTATTTATGCATATAGTAACATTATTTTTACCATGTGTTTTAATAACTTTAAAAGGACCTTTCCACACTGGAGATAAGGCTTTGCGAAGTCTGTGGTGATGTTTGACATAAACCATATCACCTGTTTTATAACTCAGTTCTCTCGAAGAGACGTCATAATATTTTTTTGAGGCTTGTTTACTTTTAATTATATTTTCAATAGCTTTTTCACGAGAGTACTTCATTCTATATTGCAGTGCGCGGATGTACTCTTGGTAGGTAGTGTTGTTATCAGTTTCATAAATGCTGCTAGGTATGGACGGCTTATAACCGTATAATAATTCGAATGGTGTAAACTCCGTCGTGCAATGAGGAGTAGTATTATATGATAGAATAGCGGTTGCAAGGTAACAATGCCAATCGCTTTGATTTTCGTTAACGAAAGATCTTAGATATTCTTTTAGTGTAGCATGTGATCTTTCAAGGGAGCCATTAGTCTGAGGATGATACGGGCTAGAATAGAGACTTTTTATTTTAAGTATGTCTGTCAGTTGCCTAAATAATTCAGAGGTAAAAGTAGTGCCTTGATCAGTGAGTATCATTTTTGGAAACGAGAATAACGAAAAGAAATGAATAAGACTTCGTGCAACCTCATCGGTTGTACACGTGATCATGGGATAAGCATTAGAAAATTTAGTTAAGTCGTCTTGTAATGTTAAGATATATTTAAATTTTTGAATACCGGCTTCAGGAAAGGGACCAACCATGTCGAGAGCTAATCTCTCAAATGGCCTAGTACTAGTGGAAGTAATTACCATAGGCGCTTTATTAGAGAGTCGTAATGGTTTATTAACTTGACACATTTTGCAGTCTTTTATAAAACGTTCAACATCAGATCGCATATTTTTCCAATAGTAGGAAGCTTTGATTCTACTTAGCATGCGTTTGATACCGGGGTGACCGGCGATAGTAGTACCATGATTTTCTTTTAAAATGTTCGGTATTTCGGCCGGAGTAGGATAAACTATTTGATTTTTGTATATATGAATTTTAATATTTGTGCCGCTAAAAATATAAGATATCATGTTATAAATTTTCACATACACAAATTTTGAAAACGGTTCTGAAAAATCGGAAATAGCTAATTCTTTATCATAGTCATTATTAGAAATAATTCGGTCTCTTAGTTTAATTAATAAATTGTAAATAGTTTTGTAACTAATTTCGTCATAATGATGAACCTTAGAATATAAGAAATAAAGCTTTAAATTGTTTTTACAATCGACAACCTGTATGGTATCAGGTGTCCGTTCCGACTCGCGGAATGAAATGGAATCATCTAACATTGATAAGAACTGTTCGCAATATGGCATAGAGTAATCAAGGTCTAGAGACATCGGGCAAGCAATTGATTTTTGTTTGGCTAAATATAAACTTTGATTGTGTTCTTCAATTTGCGTATCACAATTAGGCGTAGTTTTAGTAAATTGCTTTTTAAAATATTGTTCATAAGTATCATTATTAATATTAGAATTAGTGATAGCATTTACTGGGTAACGAGATAAACAATCTGCATTACTATTTATTCTACCTGGTTTATATACAATTTCGTACTCGTATTCTTCGAGTTTTAACCTCCACCTAAGCAAGCGTCCACCTGGATCTTTAGCGTTAAACAACCATGTTAATGGACGGTGATCTGTCACAATTTTAAACTTATACCCATATAAATAAGGTCGAAATGTATTTACAGCGAACAAAATTGCTAAAAGTTCTTTTTCTGTCGTTGAATAATTGCCTTCTTGTTTATTCATAGTACGAGACGCGAATGCAATAGGTTTGTCTTTACCGATTTCACCTTGTGATAAAATAGCACCAACGGCATAATTTGAAGCGTCAGTTGTAACAATAAAGGGTTGCGAAAAATCTGGGTATTGTAACAAGGGAGCAGAAATAAGTTTTTGCTTTAAAGTGTTAAAAGATTGTTCCTGTTCAATTGACCAATGAAAATTTACATCCTTTTTTAATAACGAAGTTAGAGGCTTAGTTATATGAGAGAAATTTTCTATAAAACGACGATAGTAACCAGTTAACCCAAGAAAAGATTTGACATCTTTTGGAGTTTTCGGTGTAGGAAATTCGGAAATAGCCTTGACCTTGTCAGGGTTAGGCGAAACACCTTTATCTGTAATAACATGCCCAAGATACGCAACTTCACGTCGCAAAAACTCACATTTGTCGGGCTGGAGTTTAAGATTTGCCTCTCTAAGTTTAGAAAATACAGATTCTAGCTTTATTATGTGAGATTCAAGATCGTGAGAGTAGATAATGCAATCGTCTAAATAGATATAACAGTCTAAACCTTGTAGACCAGTAAGCACTAAATTCATCATTCTTTGAAAGGTACTAGGGGCATTTTTTAACCCAAATGGCATGCGCAAAAATTCAAATTGTCCAGAAATACCATTAGTAGAAACACTGAATGCGGTTTTCTCAATATCTTTAGGATTTAATAATAATTGGTGAAAACCAGATGCTAAATCTAGCGTGCTAAAATATTTCGAATGACCTAATTGGTCCAAGATATCCGTTATAAGTGGAAGAGGATAAACTTCAGAGACAGTAACGTCATTTAAACGACGATAATCAATAACGATACGCCATTTTTGTTTACCAGAAGCATCACGCTTCTTTGGTACTACCCAAACGGGAGCACACCAAGGTGACGTAGAAGGTCTGATTATATTTTCATCAAGCATTTTTCTAATTTGCTTTTCTACTTCATCTTTATGAACTTCAGGGAAACGGTATGATTTTACGTGAATCGGGGGCGCATCCCCAGTATTAATAGAATGTTTAATAACATCTGTATGTGTCAAAAATTCTCCGTCGAGATGAAATATGTCTGTATAGTTAGAAATACAATTAATTAATAACTTTTTCTCTTGAGGATTTAAATGAGATATTCTAATTTGATCTAAAACCTTTTGAGATCTATTTATATTTAAAGAATTTAATTGATGAATAAGTTCTTGTTGAGAATCATCTAACTTTGAAGTTAGTAAATCGAACGGAGTTAACTGTACCTGAAAATTATCAACTTTGATTTCAGATTCGGTGGTATTTAAAACTGTAACATTAACTCTGTTGTTTGATTTTAAACTTACAATAGCGTTAGCTAAAAATACACCTTCACAAATTTTCTGATCTAGTACTAGAGCTTCGCGTTTATTTACGAAATCACGTAGATTACTGACTGGACATTCGATTACCATTTCTGATCTCGCAGGTATAACATATGATGATTTACTAAAACATATAGGTATTAAGTAACCTTCTAAGTTTAATGAATTATTAGTATATTGTATGTTGATTTTAAAATGTTGTATAAAGTCACTACCAATTATACCATCATAATTTAATTGAATAGCATCGTCAATAGCGTGAAACACAAAATCAAAAGCAATTTTACGTGTAGATGAGATTTGATATTCGAAATTAAGTTTAATAGAACCGAGTGATTCACACGTTGAGTCGTTATCACTTAATCCCTTGAGTGTAATGATATTATTTTTAAGTACTGGACCTTTTAATAAACTTGAGAGTTTCACGATTGAAACTGAGGAACCAGTATCGATTAATAAACGTAGAGGCTTATCATTCATATTAGTTTTTAGATAAACGTGAGGAAGAGAAACTTTGTTATTTACGTTATTTATAGAATACGTTTTATTATAAGAGCAATCCCTTGAAAAAGAACTCGATTTTTCACGAGATAAAGGGTTGCGTTGCGAAAGGTTCGAGAACCTTAATGATTTCTTAAGAGTGACGTCAGAGACATTAACATAATTATTTGACTTAGAATACTCTGTATTTTCATTAACCTGTGCAGGAAATAATTTAGGAACACAAGGTTGAGAAATCTCTGATCGTCCATTACGCTGTGTAGAAAATAACTTAGGAACACAGCTATTATGAGTCATTGTCTTTACTTTAGCCTGTGCGGAAAATAATTTAGGAACACAGGATTGAAGCCTATTAAAATTAGAGTTTATAGAATAAACAGAAGGTACATCTTGTGCAACCGTGAATTGACCACAAGAATGTCCTTTAGACCCCTTTAAGGACTCATTAGATTTAGGCTTTTTGCCGTAGTTTTTTGTTGTCTTAGAACTATTCGTGTCGTTACGAATTGCAAAAGGTTTCGGTAGACACGGCACCGAAACCGAATTTAGTTTAAATTATCTTCGTTAGAGATAACGTGCATATTAGAATTGTTATTGGTAACGTTATGATCAGACGAATTGCTCGTCGGCGACCGTGAACTTGAAGGTATCACGTTGCGTGGCGGATCGCGGTGCATATAATTATTGTTTTTATATTTAAGCTTCCGACAATCGCCTATTAAATGACCACGATTTTTACAATACGCGCATATTTGATTCGAAGCGTAATTATTTTTATTTGTAGAATTATTAGAATAATTATTACGATGATTTAAATTCGAATTTACGTGGTAAGAGTTTGTAAAAGAATGTTTAGATTTATTTTTGAAACAATCGGAAGAGCTATGGCCAAACTTTCGACATATTGAACATTGTTTAGAGGAAGAAGAAGGTCGTTGAGATAGTTTAGATAGCTTAAACAGTTTTTCTTCTTCAATGGCATGAGTGATCGCTTCGGAAAGTCCTTTAGGATTCCGGCAGCGCACAATGTGTGAGAAGTTTGAGTTCATACCTAATAAAAATGTATTTAAAGCCAAATCTTCCATGGCAGCGAGTCTGCCCATAAGTTCCTTTTCATTTTCACAACTGTAATGAAAATCGGACTGAAGCCGCGTAAGGCAGGATTCAATCCTTAAAGAATATTGTGTCACATCTTCGTTGGGTAATTGCTTGCAGTTTTGTAAATCTACTAAAAGGTGTGTTGAATGCTTTTTTTCTCCAAAAGTTACCTTTAAAAACTGTTTGATTTCAAGCCAATTATCGAATTTTTTCAAACAACAAGCTAACTGAGCCTTGCCCTCAAGTTGTGACACGATATATTTGACTAAAAAGTTCTGTTGGTCTGTACTCGCTAAAGAAATTGCACTTTCGCAATTGGTTAAAAACGCGGGAAGGGATTCCCGATCCCCGTTATATGGTTTAATGAATTTGGTAAGAACAGAGAGTGTAATTTTATCACTCATGTTTAATTTTTTCCTTTGAGATAATGGTTTCGATAGAGAACTGTCTGAGTCGGTATTAGTATCGACTTCAGTAGTCTGTTCTTTTTTATTAAATTTAAACATCAATAATTGTAGATTAAAAAGCTGTACAGAACATCAGAAAAATACACACAAAACGTAAATAGAAAAATTATAGAAAATGTAAATTAATATAATATAAGTTAGCAATAAGATTGTATAAAATTGTATAAGTAGTAAATTATTTATACGACTTTAAAAGTTATTTAAAAACTCTGAAATAATGTTCTAATAAAAGTTCTGAATCTAGAAATATAAAATCTTGAAAAATAAAATCTTGATGTTTAAATGAAAATTCACTTTACACTTTAAATTGGAAAAAATAAAACTCACAGAAAAATAATCACGAACCGCAAGAACATCTTAACCTTGAAGGTATTGTGCATGGCAACGAAGAATGCAGAGCGCAGCGAATGTCCCCGGCGACAGCTTCGAGTAACCGGCACGGCGACTCACGGAGTCGTATTGCAGTTCCGTCGAAGTCACGTTGAAATGCCTTTCGTTTTATAGGTTCGGTGATGATGACGAGTCTTCTTGTCCGTCGATGATGAATTAAGCAGTACGAGGTGATGCGGGCTCACGCTATAGAGCGGAGACTTACACGTCGATCAAAGTTGACAGCGCGAAGTAGGTGATGTGGTGATGTAGCGCGGGCTTGGCTGATGATGCTCAAGACTTACTCGTCGACCACAGGGTGCAGTAGCGCGGGCTTAGGCATACGGTGCCAAGGCTTACCGTCGGCGAACTAGCACGTAGCTAAAGACTAAAGTCACAGGGCCACAAAATGGTTGTCAGGCGGAATTCGAAAATCGCGACGCCTAACACCTAAATTATCCTGGGAATTCGGAATCCAGGAAATACCACTTCTGACACCAAAATTGTAAGGATGGCGGCCTGTTAGTCCTTTTTAAAAAAAACACTTTAATTCGGCTGAAACTAATGTATATTCACACTGCTTAATATTTACAAAGTTATGTGTTAACCGGACAAAATCTGGAGGAAGACTGTGGAAATTAACATAAAAATCAGTTTTATTGAAGTGACATAATGCTTGCATATGCATTTACTTCATATAAGGTTTGCTCATAACAGAACGAAGCTCAGTCGACCGGCTAGTGAAAATAAACTTAGCTGACGTAAACTCAGTAAGTATATTTTTATATGTATATTTATACATAAAGCGAAAATTTAAACCTAATTTTACGACCATAACGCGATCGGAGGAATATAAAATTTGGTACAGTTAAAATTTACATTGATAAGGAGCAATACAAAGCTAGCATTTTTATATAATATATATTACATTAAATTAAGAAAAATAAACACTACGCACAGTACACTAATACTCACATTTTGATACACATATTTTATTTATGGTTAAAATATGTTATCAAACTTCGAAAAGATTTTATTGTTAATCAATGATCAAACGGAGTCAAGAATTACGGCCGAATTTCGACCACAAAACGATCGCAAATTATTAATATTGCAAAACTATTACCTCGATGACATCCCCCGATACACGTGTCAACCAAGACTGCAAGCCGGGAAACCGCTGACAATGGGGACATATACTTTGATGGAAGTATTTCGCTCTGTTCTGTGACACCAACTTCACCAATCTGTGGAACAACTTAACTTTTATACGATTCAGATAAGTTTGCTACTGACTGAAATCAACAGTATGAATGAATTGAAATATAAAATGCGAAATGGTAGAATGCAGGACCAACTTACGGAATGATAGAATAAAGAATTTAGTGATATCTCAAGCAGACACGATACTACCGTCTTAATATACCTGCCCCTATAACGTAAATACTGTTACGTGCTTCGAGTTTTTGTCGTGCAATATATACCACTTATATACAAACCGTGTATTTAAAATACAAAGGTAAAATACACCACAACGCACTATAAATACACTGAAACACTGATAACATTGTCTCTACATTCCGCTAAAACTAACTAACTACACTGAATTACTTTTTAAAACTAAAACACTTCCCGTATTCAATGTACTACATCGCTTTACACTGGTCGTCCCAACTATCGCTTTCGAATCGCTGTATAAAACTGAACTCTATTCGCCAACACATACCTCCATATACCCAAGGTAAAGTTCGACCATGTTCCAGAATGTTCCAAAATTATCGCATAAACAATAATTCTAAATGTAAACAAGTCCTAGTACACACTATATCCTATGACAGATTTTGATGACAGAAACCATTATGGCATAGCTGCTTGAGTAACAGAGGCTATTGTTTATCAATAGAGCAGCAATCTCTTTATTATGACCTGCGCAGACGAGGTATTTTAGCCCGCGAAGGATAAAAATCCTGAATCGTAAAAAATATCCGCAAGAGAAGTTGCGACGGATTCAATGCACACGGTGTGCGAACATTTGTGCAAATATTCTGAGATCACTTTGTGTTGTAATTTACATTTTACATAAAGTTTACGAAATCGCATGGCCATGGTCAAGAAGAAAGACTCTCAGTAACTTTAAAGTATATCACCCGAGTGCTCAAAGCAGACTAAAGTTCGCTGTGTGCGTGTCATTTCATAGATGAAAATGAAACCTATCGTAATTTTATTTACGATTAACGCAGATACTACGAGTATCAGAGAAACCCCTCCCCTTGCTTTTCATGATGTAACAAACTAAAAAAATATTGACTGTTCACGCCAATCCAAAATCTTTGTAAGACCACAGTTCAAGGCAAATACATAACTACTACATTTATAGTACCACCATATCTTCAGTAGACAAAATCGGCCGCCTTGAAAAATAAAATTCTTGAATAGCAACTTCAAACACGTTTCACTACTGTTGCCGTCTACTGAGGAGGTAACTTTGTTGGCGCTTGGCGCCACTTCATATAGGTTCGTAACATGACATATTTTGTTTTAAACACTCGACCTTTGATATGGTAACCAACAAGAAAAACATTATTTGTTAACAACGTACATTAAATAATAAAGGGTGGTAACATAAATGCCACAAGTCATTAAAACAAACTTAGGTCTTTAAAGTACGAATAATTAACAAAGTTGTTAATTCTAAAATTAAAGTCGCAGAGCTCGCGTTGTTATTTCATTCAATATAAAGTAAACACTGTAGCAGCTTTACTAACTATATGTAAATAAGCTATCTATATGTATATATTCATGCATATTAATCACGGCAACATAATTTTTTAAGTAAATAATATAAAGTGGTAACATAAAATCTTGAAAAATATTTTTTTAGTGTAGCTCCTCTACATTCAAAGTGAGGATATAACATCCTTTTTTTCTCATGTACTCTATAGCGTGGGATATCCTTGGATAGGTTTTTAAAAAGCATTGTAGGTTTCTGTAAACATTTTTCTATTAAGGGACATGTTTATGAAATATTAAACTTTAAGTAAGCAAATTAAAAGGAAAACTATCACGACTTAGAAGGTTTTACGATTTTATGAGTAATAGTCGACCAACTTACAAAACGTACTTGGAGAATTTTTTATAGATGGTGAACCTGTGATGCAGATATATCCGTCATTGACGTTAAATAGGCTAAATGTTCTTAGTATGAAACAATATCAGCCCTATTCTTAGTCCGCATTATTTTGGTGCGTAACTTTGGAAACTTACATTGCGTATGGCTCGACACGCATTTAAACATTTTTTTTACATAACATCGCAAACAAGCAGGGCTCCCCTAATGAAAAGAGAAAACCATTGCCTAAAGACACCAAATATATTGATGGTGCGTTACTATCCTTGCAACAAGATCTTAATGCCAGATGCATAAGCTCACCTGCTACCTTACCCTCCAAACCAGAACCTCCAAACCGCAATAGCGTCAGTGACAAGCACTGACGCTATTGCGGCAGAAATAGGAAAAGCGGTGCGATCCAGGCGAGACAAATCTGTCTATCTGTTAAACGATCTGTTAAACGGAAATAGACATCGAAAATTTTCACAGAATACATGTTACTTTGGCTAGTATTACAACAAATAATAGCATAACAAATAATAAAAACCAAAAAATTTGATCCCAAAGACTTCAGCTCAGGTCACTTGGCTGTGCAGCCAAGTGACCTGAGCTGACAGAGAGTGATGCAGCCCGCTGCATCATAAAAGTTATTCTAGGTCATCATTTACCTATGTGCCAAATTTCATTCAAATCCATTCAGTAGTTTTTGCGCGATTTAGTAACAAACATCCATCCATCCAAACATCCAAACTTTCGCATTAATAATATTAATACAGATTATACCTAGTACTACAACCACTATGTGAAATTGGAAGGTAAACCAAAAACCTACTAAAAATCAATACACGATCTCTCAGATTATTCACTATGAATACAAATACAGCACTTTAATAAAATCAAGCCCTAAAATTTCACAAACTTCAGCTGTTACTGCGATCGTTTGCTTTTAGTTTTGTGAAGCGAAGAGCAAATTTAAACAATAACTGTAAACCCAAAGTTTAGCCGTCGTGTAATTAAGAAAGCCAGGAAGCCGTGATCAACCCGGGAAACTGGAGACAAATAAACAAGTATTGAATGCCTAATTTGTTTTGTTTAACGTATTGAAAAATTGATTTATTTATTTCTTCAGTCTTTTTAAATCTATAATATTACTAGCTGAACCGCGCAGCTTCACCCGCAAGTAGATTAACAAGTCGTAGAAATAGTTTTTAATACGAATTTCATCCTCTATTTTAGCCTTTCAAGGGCTGATTTTTGAAAAAAATTAGCCTTGTTAGACCCCGGATCTTCAACTAACTGGCGATGAAATAGTGTCAAAGTCAAAGTAAAAGTAAACATTTTTTTATTCAAATAAACCTTTACAGCAATTTTGGACAAGTCAATTTTTTTATAACAACTACGTATCTGAACGCGGCCACACAATGTAATAATTCGGCGAAGGAAATTTATTGAGATTGATTCTATTTTAGCAACCCTATTACAATCATGGACGTAGACTCCATTGAAATAGTTTCGTATGAAAAATTAAAATCGGGCCTCACACTACAAATTTTGATGCTATTAAATATTTGCCATTGCGGTTAACAAATTTACAATTAGAGCACTTTTGGATAGGCAAGTAATTATAGGCATATTTGTTTATAAATAATATTTGATAAAATATACGTCTCATCTGGTTATCAGATCAGTGAAGGACGAATTCCCACTATCTCCTCTACTAATAAAGCAATAACAATCACTTACCATTACAGGAATATCGTAATCGTTTGCCTCTTCTGTCTATGTAGATAGAAGAGGAAAATGATTACGATGTACCTAAAGCAAAAACTTTGTCTCCCTTTTTTAAGCAATTACGCAAACAGTGAAATTCAGCACAGTCAAAGTTTATAATATGCAGAAACCTAATATTTTCAAATAATATGCATGAGAAACACATTACATTTATGAAAATAAACATAAAACACTACATTCATGTACATACATAATTAATTATGTTCATGAATACCATTTTCTTTTCGGTGCGGCCGAGCAATGAATGAAGGACACAACATAACCTTATCGCATTGACAATGAACATGTTGAAAATACTGACTAAATTAAATACGAATTGGATAAGAAAAAAATCTTAAAAGGCCGACCTCGAAACTGAAAGACTTTTCAAGTACACTACCAGAGGTCTTGCAATCTCTGGTATTATTGGTCGAGTGGTTGGCAAATCTGAATACACATGAACGAGGCTTGGATTCGATTCCCGTTTCTATCATGAAATCTTTGTATTTCTGGGTTTGGGTGTTTATTAAATATATTTGAGTATTTATATGTATTAGCATCGTTGACTAACACCCATATAACAAGCAAATAATTTGCTTACTTTGGGGTTAAATCGATTTGTGTTATTTGTCCAGTGATATTTATTTATTACTAGCTGCAGCATGCAGCCCGCTGCATTATAAAAGTTTTTGGAGAATCCCGTGGGTTCGTCTAATTTTTTCTGGATAAAAAGTAGCCTATGTACTATTCCAGGTCACTATCTACCCGTGTGCCAAATTTCATTCAAATCCGTTAGTAGTTTTTGCATGATTGAGTAACAAATCCACTATCCGACCCATCCAAACATCCAAATTTCACATTTATAATATTAATTAATTAATTAATATAGAATATAGATAATATGGATTTATGGGTGGAGGTGATCACTAACCTCAAATGAGCCTCCTACCAGTTCCCTTTTTTATAAAAATTTGTGAACCAGTTGACCCTGCAAGCCCTTCAAGCTTCCCGCTAAATTGAACTACTTTAAGCCAAAGGTACAAAAACTATTCCATAACTAGAGTTCAAAAACCTATGTACACGAGCTTTTGAAAGTTTGTTAAAAATAACTGTATTTTTTTTAAAGTGCATAGTTTCAAAACGATGATTGATTTTGATCTTTCGAATGATATTCAATGCAAAATCGATTGGTAGAAAAAAGGCGAGAAAATGTCAAAAAATCGATTTTTTTCAAAAATTTTGTAATAAATCTCGAACGAAAAAAGTTATTTTGATCCGATTTACGGTATTTAACGCATTTTTAAGTAGAAAGGCCGATTAGATTTGAAATAATACGGTACATTACTTTGTAAGTTATTTTAAAAATGTTATGATACCAAAAACTACAAACAGTTGTAGACGACTTTTGAAAACTTGATATGATTTTTATTTTTATTTTTAAACGACACCCGACGCAGTTTTTTAAGTAACAAAACGTTGTAGTAAGTCAAAAATCGATTGGTTAAAAAATTTCGAAGTTGTGGTGGCACTATTTTGAATCGTGGCGTGCGCGTGGCACGTGTCGTATCATCAATTTTGCAGATGCCTCTCCTGGTGGATAGAGAAAACATCGCCTATAGACACCAACAATGTTAATGGTGCGTTGCAATCTGTGTGGCGGGATGACAATGCCACATGCATAAGTCTACTAGTATAACACAACAATGTGATTGGTATTGACACTATTGCCGCAGGATTATGTTAGGCGGTGGCACAAGACAAAGCAGAACTCTACCTAGATGCCAAGATGGTAGTGACACGTATAGCCAATCGATCGCCTCTTCCGACTTGCCTGGCAGAACGGTAGTTGGTCTATTCTTCGCAGGAGCCCGGACCAACACTCTGCTCGTTACAGATTTTTACGGTACGACGACGCATTGTGGAGCGATGCCGTACCGTAGCACGACGCGACGTCGTATTGCGTTTATGTGTAAGAGTCCTAATTGAAAGCGTTATGCCGATACCCAGCATGATATCCGCTCGATTGTTTGTCTTTCTGTACTATAAATTAATATATATTTTGTGTATAGCTGCTCGATAGCAAAAAAGAATTGATTGTAACAATATGATAAACTTCAAACACTGTCAAAGAAAAGATTAATTCAACACAACATTGTATTGTTCCATTATCACACAATGAACCTACACACGTAGAAATTCTAAGAACATCAAAAGCCTCATTTATCAACTTACGTGTCTTTGTCGTGTGGAATCTCCTCCCCCCTTTCAACTTCAAACAGCGGCACTACAAAGACCGTCTTAGAGAATATACATCCTTCGTCGCGTTTCTTATCGCCCATAAGTTTCCTAAGCATTGTTAGGAATTTCGTCGCTAATCCGTCGCTCGGTACCAATTCTATATCTGACACTACGAAATAATTGGTCCTTGAGGCGTTTCTAGCGACATTTCTGCCCACATTAATCGGATATATCATATTTTGTCTTCGTCTAAATGTGGGCACATTTAAACTATTTGCTCCGGCACAGTCTTTAAAATGCAAACTTGGTTCAAGATATGTTTTCGGCATACGAGCTATCATTTTTTCGATCTTTTTTTGTCTAGCCTGTTGTATATATGCATGTCTAGTGTTATTATCCAACCCTTTATATTTTTCTAATTTTGTCTTATAAGTTTCTTCGATGGTCACATTATCAGTCGTTGTTAAAGTTGGTCGAAGTGTTGTAAAATGTTTAGGATTGTTCAATGTGGGTGGAAATCGCTTTGGAAAAAACAAGTGCAGGGATACTTTGGACATTCCTCGATAACAATGACACAAGTGATTCATTATTTGCATTGTCAGATCTAAGTCGTAACTGGGAACGAAAGTTGATAGACTTATCGGTCCATCCCAATACCTTGCTATTTCAACGACGTGATATAAAAATTCTGGTGTTGCTTGAGTGACATATGTCACCGCATCATAGCTACTGTAGTTTGCATATGCAGTGCCTTGTATTGCATTATAAATAACCCTGTAGGAACTTGAGGTACCTGCTTCAGGCGTTGAATCCAAAAAGATTTCATTTAATTGAAGTGATTCAGGAAACCCATAGTTAAACTGGCAATAGCTGACGTTTTCAGGAAGTTTCCCTTTAAGGAATGCAGCTGGTTGATAATCAAATTCGCCAACGTGTAAAGCTGAATTATTTTCGTCTTGATGTTTGTAAACATACAAATGTAGCACTGCTGTGATGAAAAATATGAAAACTATTATAAGAACAATTGTGGAGTGTTTTCGCGCAAGTCTGTAAAAATATGCTCCAAATATATGCAAGCATTTCAACATTTTTAATACACATTGTTTTATTTTAACCGTTCTTTGATCATATCTCCAAATGTTAGTTTCGAACTCATTACATAGATTTGTTTATAAGTATCACTCTTTTTTATAAATTTTGATTACACTTAACATATCATATAATCAATAAATAAATTGAAGAAAGAAATTTGACATTGCAAATTTTGTAAATTTTATTTAAATAAAATTAAGTTGCAACACTTGAATCCTTTAGTCTCAAAGAATAAGAAAAACTGTACCCAGCTGAGCCAATATTTCTACTTAAGCACCATAATATGTTTTATTATTGATTTATATTGCTTTTCACAATAAAATTGATCACAATTTCACATTTCAACTCACAACAAATTTTAGACAGAAAACAAATCTGACGGCTGCGCGCGCAATTTTCCTGAAAATGGCGTACCGACTTAAAAATCGATATTGTACAACTTGTTTGTTCTGTGGTACAGGTCATAGATGTATTGTCCAACTTAAAATAAAAATACTAGTATAGGATCCTACTATAAGACGATCTTCACTGAGCTAATCAAAAGTATTTTATATCCAATAAAATATGTCAATAAATGTATTGCGATTGGGTTGACTAAAAAATGTAATGCAGAGTAAGACTAATTTACAGTTATTTAACAAACAAATTCTACGTCAATCGAAAGTATGAAGCAAAGAGTATACAATGTATGAAGCCTGTAGAATATGCAAACCATAGATATACTCAAATATGCAAACATTACGTTGACTGTTTTTTTTTCTTCACAACTTTTGGGTATGTAGTCACCAGTAGTATATTTACCTATTTATTTCTGCCCACCCAAGAGTTGTGACTGGAAAAAAATAATCAACCTAACGTTTGCATATTCCATAGGCTTTGGATTGGTATGGCATTTGTCTTTTTTTTATATTATAAGATAGCAAACAAGCAGATGGGTCTCCTGATTAAAAGAGTCAACCATCGCCTATAGACACCAAAGATGTTAATGGTGCGTTGCTATCTTGTAGCAAGGTCTAATGCCACACGCATAAGTTTACCGGCTACCTTACCCTCCAAACCGGAACACGACAGTGTCTAGCACTGACGCTATTGCGGCAGGAAGAGGTAAGGCGGTGGTACCAGACCCGGTCGAGCCGATGCAGAACTCTACCACCTAGTAAACCAAACCCATGAAATGTTTTAAAAAATATATATTTTGGGCTAAAATTTTTAGTCAACCCATTAGCTATATATTTATTAACATATTTAATTGGATATAAAATACTTATCATCCATTAACCAGCTCGGTCAAGGTCGTTCTTTAGTAGCCTATCTTAGACTGTACAACTTGACGTAAGTAGTGTACCAGTTTAATTATTGAATAGCAGTAATTGATAAATACTATATTTACAATTTTTTATAGCTCAACTAACATCCTATGTGGTCTAGTGATCCGGTGTAAGTCTTGACCACACAAGGTTCCGAGTTCAATTCAAATATGTTTTTTCAGTTTTCCCATAAAAACCACGTTGCCCAATTTTGGATAAGTATGTTATTTGTGGTACAAAATATCTTCCTTCCTAAAAAGCCTTCTAAGCCGTGATAGTTTTCCTTTTAATTTCATTATATTTACTACTACTGTGAATTTTTGCTTATCCCCAAAAGTAACAGCTTAGCTGGCAACGTGGGAGAGACACTCGACTTTAACAAAAGTGCTACTTTAAAGCTTAATATTTCACAAACGCGTCCCTTAATTGCAAAATTAAGGGACTATATCCAACGATAAACCACACTATGGGGTGCATGAGAAAAAAATTAGCATCCCCACTTTACACGTAGAGAAGCTACCCTAAAAAGAAAACTTTTTCAAGATTTTATGTTACCACTTACCTAGGGGCCATCCATAAACCCCTCCCACCTAGTGTAATGTCACATATTTTACAATTTCACATTAGAATAATGATCTCATTCGATTATTTTTTATCTACACAGGTGGCTTTTTAAATTTAGTGTAGTAATCTATATATATAAAAATCAATTGCTGTTGGTTTTGGCTAATTTTGGTTTTAAATTAATTGTTGAAGTCCAGGGAAGGTTTAAAAGGTGAGAAAATATAGAAAAAAAATAAGAGTAGTTAAAAAGGCAGAACAACGTTTTCTGGGTCAGCTAGTGTTTAGATATAAAATAATATATTTTGAAAATATGTGATATCACAAAATTTAACCCCCTTTAACAAAAATTTAACCCCCTGTCAAAAAATTTAGCCCCTCCCTACCCCTTGTCACACTTCGTCGACCCCCTCCTTCCCCTCCAACGTGTGACGTAATTTATGGCTGGCTACTTAGTTACCGTGGCTAATATGTATGTATGTTCATGCTAAATTACAGCTTTGTAGTACCTACTAAAGTTCTCTGCGCTAGACTGCGGACGGGCGAACGGGCGGGCATAGCGAAATTGTAAGGATTTCTAATTTACTTCGGAACCCTAAAAAAGACCATATTATCTTGAATAGCTTGTTTACGATCCTATGAAATAAAGAAAATATATGTGCGTTAATATTCTAAGTCAAGAAATATACTTTCTTTGATATCTTTATGAATATACGATTTGAATATTTGAAAGCATTAATTCCATTAGTCTCGACAATTAATCATACGCAACAAACAAAGGGATAAACATTTGTTTGTTGAGTATGATTGTTTATATTTCTAGATTTGGGTGTTTATTATGTATGTATCAGTATTTATATCTATTAATATTATTGACTAACACAAGCAGATAATTTGCTTACTTTGGGGTTTGATCAATTTATGTAATTTGTCCAATTATTATTAGCTCAACATGTCTACTAGAGCTAACATTGTTGGTATAAAAATCATGCATTGAGTTAAAACTCTAAACGCGGTCAACAACTGATTTTTAAATCTTTAAAACCTAAAGAAACCTTTTATTTATCTTAAATAGAACACCAATGGCCGTGAATTTACCTTGGATCAAAAAGGCTATTACTGTTGTTACGTCCTCCGCAAGTGACAAATGATATCCTGGATTAGATTAGTTATTTCGCTAGAATTTCGCTACAGAGGATAACTACGTTTAATGTCATAAGGTTATCACAGCCAGAAACTCACGTCCCACACGTTTTCATAGGATGAGTTCCTTTTAGGAAGGCGTATATTCAAAGTAATACTAGTTCAATTACATGTGCCACAACATGTGTAACAAGAAATAAGATATTTTTTTCTTTGATTGATTTAATTTAATTTTATTTTAAGTGTTCATAATCACACAATAATTGTAAAAAACAAACCTCTATAAATTAATAAACATATACACATAAAGTGCTAAAAGTAGTTAAAAATTGAGATAGATATCGGTGAACAAAAGTGAAAATATTCCGCGGTCTTTTTTGGAAATCAAATGAAATTTTCAATCGAAATCAAAACGTGAGAAGCTGTTGTCTTTGATTGATTTGATTTTTATTGTATTTAATTTAAGTGTTTCATGATCAAACAATAATAGTAAAAAAACCTGTATAAATTAATAAACGCTGTAAACATAAAGTACTAAAATTAGTTAAAAACTGAGATATCGATGAACAAAAGTGAAAAATATTCCGAGGTATTAAAAATCTCATTTTTGGAAGTCAATTGAAAATGAAGAGAATTGGAATGAAGTGAACCCGTCTAGTTGTACGTGACAGATTTCCCGCTATTTTATTGAGACATGCTGCATTATTTATTTGTCACTGGGAACTGGAAGTCACGACCTTTATTCCTTAAATTTCCATACAAATAGAGAAAATGGTAATTTAGACATCTATACATATAATAAATTCGTAGGAAAGTCATGTATGTCCGGGGTAGTTTACCCCGGACAAAAAGTACTGCATGGACTTACTTCAAATTTTGCATGAATATTACTAACAGGTCGGGTTAACATATAGGCTACATATTATCACGCTAGCACCACTTACGGGGGAGGAGCTGTGCGGAGTAAACGAAGTCCGCATGGACTAAGTCGCGGGCAACAGCTAGTATATGAATAAAGACTAATCTGGATATTACTCGTTATTTTGGACGATTTCATAATTTTTAGGGTTTATAAGTTGGGTCCTTTTAAGAATAGACTATCTTGTTCCTTTTTAGCCGTAAATTTTTTTTCATCATAATGTCACTTAAAATTTTCTGTGTCAGAGATTTTTTTATATCATACTCGTAAGGTAACAAACAAGCAAATGTGTCTCCTGATGGAAAAAGTCAACCATTGCCTATAGACACCAAAGATGTTAATGGTGCGTTGCTACCTTGTGGCGAGGTCTATGTGACATGCATAAGTTTACCAGCTACCTTACTCTCCAAACTGGAACACGACAGTGACACGCACTGATGCTATTGCGGCAGGAATAGGTAATGGGGTGATACCAGACCCGGGCGAGACAATGCAGAACTCTACCACCCAGTAGCCAAGATGGTAGTGACTCGCGTAGCCAATCGGTCGCCTTTTACGACCTGCTTGGCAGAACGGCAGTTGGCCTATTATTCAAAGGAACCCAGGACCAACACGGGGATACCACCGCGTTATTTATTCCTGCCAGGTACTCTAAATAAATATGAGTTTTATTCCGTCACAAATACAAATTTCAAAGTGTCGATTTTAATAATGCCAAATGGCTCAAAATTCCCAATATATTTATTAATGCAGAAACAATAAGTATATAGGTAAGTTTAACTTAACCTAAGGACGTTGTATATTAGCCAATCTCATAAATTAACAAAATAACTTAAAAAGTTTAAATGCACGATGCATTTAAACTCTATCTGAATAAGTTAAACTTACAATGAAAAGACGGGATGGGTGATGGTAGATTCTTTCCATCAGGAGACGCATCTGCTTATTTGCTTGTGTCTTATGTTATAAAAAAATAATATATCATACACCCGGACGAACGTTGCGGAACTCTGCCATCTATCAGTCACGATCATTCGCTTTTTATGAACTGCCTGGCAGAATAGCATATACCAGATGGTCTATTTTTCAAAGGGGGCTGGACCAATACCGGTTGTGTAACAATGAGTTCTGAATGAATTACTTATTTATGTAGCAAATCAGGTGAGGTATACTTTCCTTAGATCTATATTGTATTGTTAATATAATATAATCCATGCCAATATTATAAATATGAAAGTCTGTCTGTCTGTCCGTCTGTCTGTCTGTCTGTAACGATTTCACGGCTAAACCGCTGGACCGATTTTCATGCAATTTGTCATGGAAATAGTTGAATTTCCGGGGTCAAACATAGGCTAATTTTTTTTCTGAAATGATTAAATTTGTATGAAAAACTATATCGAAGCTATTGAAGCTGCGCTATGTTCATCACATGTATGTTTATCCCTCTCGGGAATCGAAACCGAGCTCCGTCGATTCGTAGTTAGGTTCGCTAACCACTCGACCAACGAGGCGGACAAATTCTGAAATAGCACAAAGGCTTTTAATCCCATACAAATTAGGTGAACTCGCGGGATTCGGTAATGACTTATAATGTGTAATTCGGTAATTCGGTAATGACTTATAATCGGCACTTTGAAATTTGTATTTGTATATATATATATATATATATATATATATATATATATATATATATATATATATATATATATATATATATATATATAAATCAATTGCAATTGAATTATTATTATACATTGTATTAGAAAAATTACACTGAATTACGCTAATTAGGAATAACATTAGGAATATATTCTAAAATTACTAGGGGTTTCCAAACTAGACGAAGCCTGTAGTTTAGGATACAATACTCAATTAAAAACAAAAAAATACATTAGAGGACTACTACAATCTTATACATACATATATAAAAATCAATTGCTGTTCGTTAGTCTCGCTAAAACTCGAGAACGGCTGAACCGATTTAGATAATTTTGGTTTTGAATTAATTGTTATAGTCCAGGGAAGGTTTGAAAGGTGAGGAAATAAAGAAAAAAAGAGTATTTAAAAAGGCAGAACGACGTTTACCGGGTCAACTAGTTATATATATTATACATGTTGCCCGCTACTGATAATGTAGCGGGCAGCATGGTGCAGCTAGTTAAATTATAACTCTTTAAACGAATAGAGAATCATCGTAAAATAAAATCCTTGATCAAAACAACTAAAAAACTAGGGTAATAGTGAAAGAGCAAAACGTTTCAATTTCAAGTGGGCGAAGCGCTAAATCACGATATTCATGTTATAACTCGTTTTCCAACGCTAAAAAATCGAACGTCAATTTGAGAGCAAAAACAACACACTAGTCTGGTTGAATGTTCCATCAATAATGCATTTTTACAACAGCTACGTTTTAAAATATTGATACTTTGTTTGTATGTATTGGACTATTTTTTAACCAATTTCGCTGTCAATTAAGAAGTATTGGGTTTAAATTATGAATAAAAACAGGCCAAGTGCAAATCGCACTCGCGCACGATAGGTTCCGTACCATTATAGCAAAAAAAAAACCGAAAAAAAAACATGTTTATGAGTTGTCAATTGTCACTACTAAGAGCGTCGATACACGTTACAATACCTTTAAGCGGACTACATACAATAAGATGCCCAATTTCTGCGCTGGATGTCGTAATAAGATTACCACTCGACTGTATATTAATTGCACAGTATGTGATGGTCCTTATGATCTCTCTTGTGCTAAAATAGCGGAAAAGAGGTTTAACTCCATGTCGGTGGAAAATAAGGCAAAGTGGAAGTGTGCAGGTTGTTGTAAAAGCTCGCCTAAACCAGAAAAAAATATTTCAGTTTCTACTAATCCCCGTATTACGGAAGATATAGAATTTCACGACAGCATCTCTAGTCAGTCAGACGTTGGAAATGAAGTCGGGAGTATAACTGAGAGAACCTTACTTAAGATGTTCGATACATTTAAGTTAGACATCGCTAAAATAATTGAAAAAACTGTATCTGACGTGGTGACTAAAAAGTTTCAAGATATAACCAGACAAATATCTGAAAGAAAGAAAGAAAGAAAGAAATCATTTATTTGCCAGAATATGGGAGTTACAAGTTATTAAAATTTGATTAAGTTACCAACATATTCTACCATGATATGGTGTGCAAATATTTTAAAATTATAATTATTTATCATTAAACTAAAAATGTTGTGAGTCGATTTTTACAACAATTACTACCGGATCGGAACGCGGCCACACACTGAGAAGATCCGGCGGAAGAAACTCAGCGGGCTTGTTTTTTTTTTTTTTTTTTAAATTATAGTTACATGATACAATTACACACATTAATTGACATCACAACTTATTTCTATGAATTACAAAATTAATTTTTGTTTAATTAAAATATTGAATTTTTACAAAGTTTAAACACAGAAGAAAGATAATAGATAATTTGTATCAATTTAGTTAAGTTGTACAATTTAATGTATATTTATCAGCATGTTCTACCTTATAAACTAAATTTTTTAATATGCAATTTTATAAACTACATACTTGTAATTTAAAAAGAGTAATTTCTAATTTATGTTAGTTTAAATTTATTAATTACAACGTTTTTTTATAATTATACACAACAAAAGATTTATTATTAGATTAATATTTAATTTTATCAGCAAGAAATTCATTTACATTATAATAAGATTTGTCTAGTAGTAAATCAAATAGTTGTTTGCGGAATTTATTAAGAGTGTTAATTTCGCGACTCTCTATCGTTCATCAGTGAACAATACGAAGAAGTCAAAAAAACTATAGATAGCAAAATCGATACCATTAATAGACTTGAAATTGTTAACACACAGTTGCTTAGTGACGTAAGGAACTTAACTCAGAGGCTCAACCTATCTGAACAGTATCTGCGTGAAAGTAATATAGAGATTAGTGGCATACCTGAACATAGGGGAGAAAATCTTACACTCTATTTGCAGCAGCTATCCCAAACCACTGACACCGTATTGCTTGATGATGATATACTACAAGTAATGCGCATCGCCAAGTTTGATAAAGACAGCCCAAGACCTCGAACAGTTGTTGCGAAGTTCCGAAGCCCACGCATCCGAGATAACCTACTTGCTGCAGTTTACAACTTCAACAAAAAAAACCCAGAGAACAGGCTGAACTCACACCATCTAGGTATTGGAGGCGCAAAGGTTCCAGTATATGTCTCTGAGCATTTAACACCGACCAATAAGTCTCTTCATGCGGAAGTAAGGAGGAAAGCCAAGGAGTTAACCTACAAATTCGTGTGGATTCGCAATGGCCGAATATATGTTCGGAAAAATGAGACAAGTCAGGCTTTGCATATCCGTAATGTAGATTTTTGGAGGAATATGACATCTTAGTTTTAGTTTTATTTTTTATTTTTCTTTTACGTGTATTCCTTGTGTTATATTTAGAAATGATTAATATATATTATAAAAATGTACGCGGTATGCGAACTAAGACAAATGAAATATATAAAAATATATTATTATCCTCATATGACGTTATAATTTTCACAGAAACTTGGCTTAATTCGGGTATTGCAAACAATGAGTTCATTGATGCGAGGTATAATGTGTACCGGAGAGATCGTCAACTTAATGTCAAGAAGGATGGTGGTGGTGTATTAATTGCTGTATCTAAGATCTTAGTTTCCTCGAGACTATTGTGTTTTGAAACTGAATGTGAAGAAGAAGAATTTAAGTGTAACCTGTGGGTCCAGGTCACACTTAAATTAGGGAGCACCTCCAAGAAAGTAGCTTTTTTGTGCAGTATACTTCCCACCATCCTCTTGTTCCGAGTTATATTCAAAATTATATAAAAATTATTAAATTTATTATTAAATTATATAAAAATAATTATATAAAAAAAAATTATTGAAAATGTGGAAAATGTCACTATTCAGAATGAAGAGATCATTATTATGGGTGATTTTAATTTGAGTAATATTAGGTGGATGAAAAGTAATTCCGGTACCCACATGGTCCCCGAAACTTACTTTGGAAAGATTGAGTGTGCGCTACTAGATTTTTTATCAGCCAATGGATTGTATCAATACAACCATTTACTTAATTCTTGTAATAACATACTTGATCTTGTCTTAGCTAACCAAGAATGTGGAACAATTATTTCGCCTATTCACCCAGCAAACTCGATGCTTTTCACCCAGGTATTTTGTTTACCATGGACAGTCTTGAAATTCCTGCCCTTCGCAATAATAACTGTTTAACCTATAATTTCTTTCAAGGAGACTACTCTGCCATTCTTCAAGAACTTGAAGGCACTGACTGGTCATCTTCTTTCTCATGCTGTGAAACTGCTGATGACATGGTGTCAATCTTTTATAAAGTACTGTGGAAGACCATTGAACGATATGTTCCGAAACGTAGTAGTGGTAATAAATCCAAATATCCGAAGTGGTTTAACTCTGCCATGATTCAAATGTTGAAAGAAAAGGACAAGGCACGACGAAGATTTCTTAAATCTAATAATCCTAGAGATAAAATTGAGTACCAAATCTTACGTAATCGTTGTCATAAGCATTTAAGTAATTGTTACAGAGACGACATTACGAAAATTGAAGCAGCAATTCGCACTAACACGAAGGCTTTCTGGCAATTTGTAAACCAAAAACGGGGTGATAATTCTTCTTTTCCAAGTACTATGCATTTAAAAGGTAGAATAGCTGACAATGGATCCGATATCGCTGATTTATTTGCAACCCATTTCTCTTCAGTTTACTCAACAGACACAGCCAGCTCACTTTCAGTAGTTACAGAACCATATTGCTCTACTTTATCATCAACAAATGTAAAAATATCCGCGGATGATGTAGGAATCAAACTTTCAAATCTCGATTCTGCCAAAGGCGCTGGCCCTGACTCTGTACCCCCCGTTTTTTATAAACGTTGTTCTAAGGTTCTGGTTCGACCATTAACATTAATATTTCAGCGATCTCTTAAACTAGGTGTATTTCCTAAAGAGTGGAAGAAAGCTCGTATAGTTCCAGTATTTAAAAAGGGCGATAGGGACAATGTCGAAACCTACAGACCAATCAGCATTTTGTCATGTCCATCGAAAGTGTTCGAGTCTATAATCTATCCATATCTTGCGCAATTCTTAAGTAATATAATTTCACCTCATCAACATGGATTCATTCGAGGACGCTCAGTGCAAACTAATCTTACTAGTTTCATTTCAGATTTGTGTCAGGAAGTTGACTCAACACAAAGTTGATGCTGTTTATACAGATTTGAGTAGTGCATTCGATACAGTTCATCATAATATTTTGCTAAAAAAATTGGAAGGACTTGGTTTGCACGGTTCTCTGTTAGCTTGGTTTGAATCATACTTAAAAGATAGGGTTCAGACAGTAGTTCTGAAAGGATTTATATCCGAGCAGTACTTTGCATATTCCGGAGTACCTCAGGGATCACATTTGGGACCTTTACTTTTCCTGGTGCACTTTGATGATGTCACAAAGTGTATCGTTCACTGTAAGTTCAGCCTTTTTGCAGATGACCTAAAAATTTACAAACGAGTAGACTCTATATCGGATTCAGAACTAATGCAATCTGATCTCGATAGAATTAGTGTTTGGTGTAGGACTAATGAAATGGTACTAAATGCTTCCAAATGTCAAAGCATACATTTCACAAGAAAGGTCGTGCCTCTTGAAACGTCATCCTCTATAAATGTCAGATCCTTCCAACTGCTACTAAAGTTAGGGATCTCGGTGTACTTGTTGACAATCGCTTACGATTTACTGAGCATGTCGCGGAAATTGTTTCTAGGTCAATGAGGATGCTTAACTTTATTAAAAGGAATAGGAAAGAATTTTCCACACACAGTAAAATTATTCTTTTTAACTCTCTCGTTCGTGGTCTCTTGGAATATGCTAGTATTGTGTGGAATCCTGTGTATGCTATTCATTCCCAGAAGCTTGAATCGGTGCAAAGAAAGTTCACAAAGTACCTTGCATACGTCAATCCTGGTATCTCCCATAGGACTCCGTACGAAAATAGATTAGAATTCTTTGGTTTACATTCTCTATTTGACCGCCGTAGACTACTGGATGTGCTGTTTTTGCACAAACTTTTCAGCTCTAAACTAATATGTGGCGATCTGTTAAACCGTGTGTCAGTTAACGTCCCTTTTCATCCACCTCGATATCCTCTTACTAAAGTTTTTTGTCTGCCGCTGTGTAGTACTAACGTTGGTTAGCATTCACCCTTGGCTCGAGCCTTATTTGAATTCAATTTTGTCAGTTCTAAAATACCAGATTTGGATAATATATTTAATAATTCACTCAATAAATTCAAACAGAAGATTCTGGATATGACCCGACATAAGTTGGAATTAGGGTAAGACTAAAGTAAACATTTTGATTCTCTCCTTATTAATTTTTCTTGTTGTTATTATTTGTATTTTATTTTTATTAGAAGTTATTTTATGTTAATGTATATTTTTTGTATTGTTTTCGTTAAAATGTTTCACTATTTTTTTTTTGTATGATTTATGTGTTCACCTGTAATTGGCAGGTACACTAGACTTGTACTTTAAGTTCTATTTATAATTTGTATTTATTGTGTATTTGATGTTGGTGTCCCATTGTAAATAAATAAATATATAAATAAATAAATGTCCCTTAATATCTTCATTTTTTTATTTTTAGTATTTGTTGTTATAGCGGCAACGGAAATACACAATTTGTGAAAATTTCAGCTTTTTAGCTATCACGGTTTATGAGATACAGCCTGGTGACAGACAAACAGACGGATAGACAGACAGCGGAAGCTTAGTAATAGGGTCCCGTTTTTACTTTTAGGTACGGAACCCTAAAAATTAAGTTTACCCCCTTTAAAGAGTAGACCATGCATCAATCTGACAAACAGTTGATACCATTGTATAGTGATGCCTTTCGCCTGGATTTAGTATCACCGCCTTACATATTCCTGCCGCAATAGGGTCAATTCTTGTCACTAGTGTTAAGGCGCTACCAACACCAAAAACGCGCACTTTGTCTATTTCTATTGGAGTAAACGAGACATAACTATCATTGTAACTGGGTGGGTCTTATAATGAATAAATATTGAAATAAAAAGAAAGTGTAGATTATTTGTCAAATATGATTATGGTTTAGGTATGAATATGATGACTTCATATTTTTAATTACAGACCCATATGTCAAAAAAATTGAGATATTGAACCGTTAATGACGATTTTAAGACCAATCTTTGCAATTATTTTCTATCGACCCAATTTTGTTAAAATATGTATCGATACCGGCCGTGGTCTTTGACATATGATGAATATTAACATATATTTTTTTGATGTGCAATAACAAATAGTTTTCTTTAAAAAACTGCTTAAAAACATCAATTTCAACAACTTAGGTCTTGTCAGCCTCTTAAGTTCCGGTTTGGAGAGTAAGATAACCACATGCATAAGCTTATGGTCTTACCCTTCTACCGGGTATGCGACAATTTCAAGCGCTGACACTATTGTATCAGAAAATGTAAGAAAATGTAAATGGTGCCAAACTCGAGAGACTGTAGAACTCACCGGAACACCTAGTAAATACATAAAAAGATACTGTAAGACAAAATTGGTTAGGTAAAATAGTTTTAACTTTAATTTAAATACAATTTGTTCGTGAATCTAGCGATCCGCCCCGGGTGCAATATAAGCACACAAAAATATGGTTTACAGCAAATCTTTGAAATTCTTAGCCTTTTCCTTATTAATCATGCATATATTATACATATAAACGTTCCTCTTAAATCACTCTGTTTATTATTGAAAATTACATTAAAATCCATTGCATAATTTAAAGATATAAGCGAACATACAGCAGAAACAACTTTGTTTAAATACTATGTAAAGATAAAGATGTTTCTATACGTTAATTCCGTTTTTCCAATTTATAGCGTTTTCTCAAGACATGTGTCTTATCTACTTAGTTTGGGAACCCCTGGTAATTCATAACAATGTTTTATTTAAGTTCTTATATACTGCGTGTAGGTGTAAAAGACGGTGTACCGAAATATTTGTAGGAAATAAAAAAATTGCGTTTTATGATTTTTTCTTATTTACACGCCATGCAATGTAAAGCGTACATTGGTCGCGCGTACATTGCTCCGCGCCGCCGTGGTCGGCGCGGCGGAACACTCGAACCAGCCGCTTATTTTGCGCGCTATTTGACGCATTGATTATTTTGTGTATTTCCTTATTTTTTACTATTATTTTAGAACAAGCATTGTAGAGTATTTATTAAAAATCAAACAACAAAAAACATCAAAAAATTCAAAAATTTATTACACAATTTTCCAACGGTTTTCATCTCAGAATCATAGTCCAAAGCTATGGTTTCGACTTTCGGTGAACCGTCTATTACATGCTGTGCGTTTCTTATTAATTTACTTTTAAATCAAATATTGAAATAAAAAATTATTAATATTATTAAATACTAGCTGTTGCCAGCGACTTCGTCCGCGCGGAGTTCGTTTACCCCGCACAGCCTCTCCCCCGTAGGTGATAGCGTGATAATATGTAGCCTATATGTTGACCCGACCTATTAGTAATATTCATGCAAAATTTGAAGTAAATCCATGCAGTACTTTTTGAGTTTACCCCGGGCATACATACAGACAAACAGGCAAACAGACAAACAGACAAAAATTCTAAAAACTATATTTTTGGCTTTGATTTCGATTGTAGATCACGCCCCAAGAATTCTTTTAAAAAAATATTTAATGTACAGTCTTGACTTTCCTACGATTTTATTATATGTAGGTATAGATTTGATCTTCCCGCAAGAATTCCGAGTGCCGCGATAGTCAAAGAAAACATCTACATGGCTTTGACTTTTGATCGACTTTTTTCGATTTCGGTTGGCTTCAGTCAGAAGACACTCCGAAACTTGTTAACCAGTTTGCATGTAAAACTCGTAACCTACGTACCTACTGTAAATTTTAAAGTTTGTATATTTAAATTATTGTCTCTTCGTAACGCAAAAACGGCTGAAACGATTAGAACGAAACTTAGAACACAAGTATATGATAACCTGGAACAGGGCACCTGGAACAGTAGATGATAACCTGGAACAGGCAGGCAAGGCAAGAGAAAAGAAAGAAAAAAAATACAAAATTTGAAGTAAATCCATGCAGTACTTTTTGAGTTTACCCCGGATATACATACAGACAAACAGACAAAAATTCTAAAAACTATATCATTGATTCAAATCCGGCCAGCCGTGTGTCACGTACACACGGCTGGCCGGATTTAAGTAACAAACATTCAAACATACAAAGTATTACATATTTTATTTTGTTATAATTCGTAAAAGCCAAAGCCGTAATACGATTTTTGTCCATAACAAGAGTTATTCGTTGTTTGAATTTTACCGAAGCTGTTTAAATAACACAATTTTCAGCGTTTCCATAATATTCTAGAAACTTTACGAATGTACGGTGGAATGTAAATGACAATTTGTGGAAATGCAAAATTTAATGTTAAATATTCTGTTGCAGTAAGGAAATAACTTTTGCAAAAGCGTCTGATAAAAATACTGATTATTCAAAACAGTTGCAAAACAATGAGCGTCCTTCATGTTAAATATTACTTGCCGCCCCGTTGGTCGAGTGATTAGAGACCCTGACTACGCAATCAACGAGGCTCGGGTTCAATCCCCGACGGGGACAAGCATTTGTGTGATGAGCATAAATGTTTGTATTTCCGGGTTTGGGTGTTTATTATATACATTCTAGTATTTATATATGTATTTCTATGTATTAGTATCATCAATCAAATAATTTGCTTACTTTGAGGTTAGATCAGTAAGTGTAATTTGTCCCGTGAATTATTATTAATATTATTACTTTCTGAAAGTTATCCTGATAAAAAATAGGCTATGGAGTCTGGGGTCTCACAAAATAAGTAATGATGTAAATGATGTTAATGATGGTGTTTATGGTGTTTTCTAAACTTTTATTTTTGGGAGCAAGTAATAAAGTTACAGCTTTGCACACCATCTCACAACAATCGTGCAGTGTCTCTATGCCTCGAAGACTAGCGCCTTCTTTGCGTATAGTTAGGATGAACCTATTCTTGCAATCCCAACTCCTCCAGGAAGCCCAGCAACCCCTTGATGTGGGACAAAGCTTCGCTCGTGAAGAAAAGAGACCTCGAAGATCCGAAGTACTTGATCCGGTAGTTCGCCAAACCTTCGCATTCGAAGATGACGTGAGCGACCGTTTCTTCCGTCTGCATGCAGGCTCTGCACAGAGGACTATTTGTAACACCCATGTTAAACATGTGTTTATTAAAAGGACCATGTTCTATAATAACGCCGGTTATTACACGTAGCTGGTTTTTGTTTAGTTTTAGTAACCTGTGCGATAGCTGTGGGTTCATTTTGTCTATATTCGTGCTGCAAGGATGTCAATGCTCTGATCCGAATCGGATTGCGGGTAAGATTTTTAGGAAGTTCAAGTCTAGCGGAACCTAATCGAATTCCATCAAAAGCTTTTACCTACCTTTCTTACCTATATATATATATATACAATACATATATATATATATATATATATATATATATATATACGTTCAAAAGTTATGAGAAGTTCATTTTCACGGTGACATCGATATGTATGTGTGTATGTGTAACATATACATACTGTAGTCATCGTGAAAATAGTTGGAAAATGCTCCTAGGGTTTTAAAAAGTGTAGATCTAGTAAAACTCGATTTCCGATAATCGAGGCAAAATCAGGGTAGTTAAAAACATAAAAGAGCAATTTGTTTAAAACTTTTTCTAATATCTGCGACGTGGAAATCACCTTAAGAACTTCGTCCCTTGTAAAGTCTTAAACTGTTTAAACCACAAAGGGTTATTCAGCTGCCTTAATGAGGGTTGGTTTTTGTTTGAGTAATGGTTAATTAGTTACTTAATTGTCCTCTTCTTCTTAATTAGGAGTAAGGATTTAATCGCGTTATTAACGTTTTTAGGGTTCCGGAGTAAACTAGGAACCCTAGGAAACTAGTTACGCTATATTCCATCCGTCCGTCCGTCCGTCTGCATGATAGCTCAATGATCCTTAGTAGCAGAAAGCTGTAATTTGGCATAAATATACATAAAAATCTCTACTGTGGTAAAATAAAAACTTGAATAATTTTTTGTTTAGGATAGCTCTTTCTCTAATGTGCCCCATAGTGAGAGTAGGTGTCGTTGGTTAGGTTTTCAAAAAAAATAGTAGATTTGTGGAAACAATTATTTGCTTAAAGGACTCGTTTGTGAAATATTAAGCTTTAAAGTCCTAAATTTTGTTAGATTAAAGTGTCGTCGTCCCCTGTCCCCCCCCCCTCCCCCTGCCAGCTAAATGGTTGGTTTAGGGGGTGAGAAAATATTCACGGTAGAGTAGTAAATATAATGAAATTAAAAGGAAAACTATCACGGTTCAGAAAACTTCACAAGTTTTTGAGTAATAGCAACTTATAAAATATACTTGGAAAAGAGTTTATAGGCGATGAACCTCTGGTGCGGATATATCAGTTATCGACGTTAAATAGGTTAAATGTTCCAAGTATGAAACAATAAAAGCCCTCTTTTAGTCTGCCTTATTGTGATAGGCAACTTCGGAACCTTACATTGCTCCTAGCCGACACGCATTTTACCAGTTCTCCACTCCCGTATATCGGTGGAGTCGGTAAAGCTGACGTATCAGTTATAGTTGAATGTGGCATAAATTAAATCTCAGCAGCAGCTCGGAGTTCGTTAACACTCCCGTACATCAGTGGAGTTGGTAAAACTGACGTTTCAGTTATAGTTGAATGTGGCATAAATTAAATCTCAGTAGCAGCTCGGAGTTTGTTAACACTTCCGTACATCGCTTAAGTCGGTAAAGCTGACGTATCAGTTATTGTTGAATTTGGCATCAATCAAATCTCAGTAGCAGCTCGGAGTTTGTTAACACTCCCGTACATCGTGGGGGTTGGTAAAGCTGACGTTTCAGTTATAGTTGAATGTGGCATAAATTAAATCTCAGTAGCAGCTCGGAGTTTGTTAACACTCCCGTACATCACTAGAGTCGGTAAAGCTGACGTATCAGTTATTGCTGAATTTGGCATACATTAAATCTCAGTAGCAGCTCGGAGTTTGTTTACACTCCCGTACCTCGGTGGAGTCGGTAAAGCTGACGTATCAGTTATAGTTGAATGTGGCATAAATTAAATCTCAGTAGCAGCTCGGAGTTTGTTAACACTCCCGTACATCGCTAGAGTCGGTAAAGCTGACGTATCAGTTATTGTTGTTGTTGTAGCAGTTCGGAGTTTGTTAACACTCCCTTATCTCGGTGGAGTCGGTAAAGCTGACTTATCAGTTATTGTTGAATATAGCATAAATTAAGCCTCAGTAGCAGCTCTGACTTTGTTAACACTCCCGTAGAAGAAAATATAATTAATGAAATCGCAAGTGTGCGGGCGAACCGTGCTGAGGCTGTGGATGACCGCGACCCACTTAATCCTACTAGTTGCCCGCCATTGAAGCGGGTGCCACACAAAAACTTGCACACAGCGGTCGCAAATTTGCTAACGTGGATTTATTTGCAACTTCACATTCAACGCGGGTTGTAGACCCGCCGCCGTGGCGGGCATGGATAGAAACCGCTCATCGAGTTCTTAGCCTTATCCTTCGTTCGCGTTTTAGTAATGAGATTATGATCATCTCATATTCGGAAGAAGCACATACCAACATAAAGAAAAAATATGTATATAACCAAACATGGTCCTTAATTTCATAAGAACTATTCGTGTCATAGGTATTTTTCTTTTACCTTACTTTAGAAACAACTTTAAACTAATTTAGACGATGTCAGATACGATATTGTTACTACTACACTAGGCAAACAGTTGTAGTAGTTTTGCCGGCATAGGAATGTAACGACCCCATCGTCCACTGGTGGGATAATTTTTGTGACAAAATTATTTAACACTAGTACAGTCAGTCAACCAAATGACAGGTAGTGCCATACTGCATTTGCAACTGAATAGGCCGGCACGCCCGGAGAGGTACCACTCTCTCACTTGACACCGACGTCAAGTAGCAGCTCTGCGCTGCAGTGCAGCATTTCGTTCGGTTTGTGAGAGTCCCGGAGGCCTAACCCTCCTTTCCACACCCCATGGCATCCCCTACCACACTCACTGTGGATTTCTGTAATATCAGTGGGCTTCATTCCAACCTGAACGCCATTTACTATTATCTCTCGACAACCATCCACGCAGCTACGCGTGCCTAAACAGGTCCCATAGCGGGATTACTGAAGTTGACCGGCTCGTTGAGCATTTTTTTTTGCCTTGGCGTATGGCCTAACACAATTGGTAACCTCGCCTACGCGAATTCCCAATGTGGAGAGCCATTCGCCTTCACCATTGGATCTCCTGCTGACCTCACACCCGGACGGTTACCAGGTGTCGGTGGATGCTCCACTTGGTGCGTTGGACCACTGCCTGATCCGGAGCAAAGTGCCGGTCACGCGCCCATCACGGTCTCCCTTTGCAGGCTGTCGTCGCGTTTGGCACTATAGGTCAGCAGATTCAGACGAGATGTGATCTTTCTTTGCATCCTACCCATGAGGGCGGTTGTGCTTCTCGCTGGATAATCCGAATGCTGTCGCTGACTCTATCACTGATGAGGTACTGCAGGGCATGGAACTTTTCATTCCGTCTTCTGCGGTGCCCATTAGTGGCAAGTCTCAGCCTTGGTTTGTTCGCCACTGCAAAGCGGCTTTACGCCGAAAGCAGTAATGCTATCGAGCTTGGGCTGCTGCGTCGGCAGCATGTGATGTAAAAACTAGGGTATTACGAAAGGAGTACAACTCTTCCTCGAGGCTCTTCAAAAGAGCTCTCGCCAAGGCAAAAGCGGAACACATTAGCAGAATTGGTGAGAATTTGATTCGCCTTCCTTCGGGCACTCGTGCGTTCTGGTCTTTCCCCAAGGCTGTCTTAGGTAATTTCTCCCAGCCTTCATTTCCATCCGTGCACAGAGACGTGACTCTCTGGCCCATACCGCAATCCGTCAAACTACCGACTAATAACCATATTCTCCTTGTTCTCCAAAGTCATGGAGACACTTATAAACCGTCAGCTCCTGAAGTATTTAGAAGAGCAGATAGTACTGGTGATGCCACATATTCCAGCCGTAGCGGTATTTCTCGAGAACACCTCGAAGAGGGTACAAGCTCGTGTCTAAATCGACTAACTGAATCAACTAATGGGGTCGTCAAAACCTTATTACAATTAACCCCAAAAAGACGCAGCTTTGTGCGCGTTTACCGCAACTAAAAACACCCTTTGTCGTATTACCTCGGTTCGAGAACATTCTCCTAACAGCCTCAGCCAGTATTGGAATTCTGAGAGTCGACATATCGAACAACGTTCATTTCCGCATTCGTTTGGAAGAAAAGGCTAAACTAGCCTCCAAAAAGCTTGGTGTACTCTACTGAGCAAAGCAGTACTTCATGCCAGTCCATCACCTTCAGCTTTACAAGGCCCAAATTCGACCTCACATGGAGTACTGTTCTCACCTCTGGGCCGGAGTTCCTCAGTACCAGCTTCTTCCTCTTGATCGCTTTCAATGTAGAGCAGTTCCAATCGTCGACGACCAAGTTATTTCCAACCGGCTTGACTCTTTGGCGTTACGCAGAGATGTAGATTTGCTCTGCATTTTTACCATATTTATCATGGGGAGTGTTCCGACGAGTTGTTCGGACTAATTCCTGCCGCTAAATTTCACCATCGGACATCGCGTCTAAATTTAAAGTTCCATCATCACCACTTCAATGTCTGGAAATCCACAACCGTGCGCTTTTGTCGGCACTTTTTGCCTCGCACTACTCCTTTGTGGAATCAATTATTTACCCTTGGGGGTGTTTCCGAACGGATACGACTTAGGGACCTTCAAGAAACGAGCTTATTCATTCTTAAAAGGCCGGCAACACATGCTAGACCCCGGTATTCACTTACCATCAGATGCACCACCTGTTCGTTTGTCCTCTCTACTATAAAAATAGTTAGAAAGAAAGAAAGAAATTATTTATTTGCCAGAATATGGGAGTTACAAGTTATTAAAATTTGATTAAGTTACCTTTTCTTCCATGATATGGTGTGCAAATATTTTAAAATTATTATTATTTATTATAATTTTAAAATAAATAATAAATTTTGTTATAATAAATCTTGTGTTCTAATAAATCTTGTTACATTTAACCCCCAAAAGACTCAAGTCTGTGTGTTTTCCACTAAAAGAAGCCTTTTATCAAAGTCCCTCTATTTTAGAGCACTCCTCACTATCTCTAACATCTAATATTTTAGGTGTTGAAACCACAGGTGATGTCCAGGTTCGTCATCTTTTGGGAGTTCAAGCTAAGTTAGCTTCCGAGAAACTGGGAGTATTAAACGTGATAGAATGTCCTTCAAGCCTGACTATGTCCTCATGCCTCATGTACTCGACCACACATAAAGTAATTACTGTTTGCACCTTCGGGGCGTTGCACCCCATTATCAAACGCTCTAATTTAGCAAAATCCAACGCAAACTGGAGTGCCTTGTCAACAATCCTATTTTTACTAGCGATTTTAATTATAAATCCCTTAATCACCGGAGAGACATTAGATCTCTATATGTGTTCTGCCTCTAGGTAATGGTATAATGAGAAGTGTTCTGAGTGCTAAGTGTGAGTTTTTCTTTTCGCATTCGATTGTGAGCGCGTTTCGAGTTTACTAGGAATTTGTATGTGATTTGTACAGCGCCACCTAGTGGTAAACTGGTTTCTCACGTTTCACCAAACGCGCTCACGATCGAATGCGAAAAGAAAAACTCACACTTAGCACTCTGATGAGCTTTTCAATTTAGTACCAGCCTCCACGTTCCACCATCGCACTACACGTCGTTATGAGGGTTTCCACCCATATCATTTTGAAGATTGGTCATCTACGACTGTTCAGTTTGCACGTACCTACTTTATACGAACATTCAAACTTTGGAACATCCCACCTCACACGGTTTTTCCGAGTAGCTTTGATATTGAAAATTTTAAGAGGATCAACAAATTCCTTAGAAGCCGGCATCGCATTGGCAATTAACTTTGTATTGTTTTTTTTTTTATATATCATAAGATAGCAAACAAGCAAATGGGTTTCCCAATGGAAAGAGTCAACCATCGCCTATAAACACCGAAGATGTTAATGGTGCGTTGCTATCTTGTGGCGAGGTCTAATGCCACATGCATAAGTTTACCGGCTACCTTACCCTTGTAGCGGCTCAAACAATCACAAACGCTACAAGAAAAAATAATAAAAAATGAACAAAAATCAATAACAAATGGAAAAAATGAAACTCAAAATAAAAATCCTGAATCGCGATATCACAATTATTTATCTTGTAACACTATATACAAGTTTCAACGCTTCTCAAATGGACTTCGGTCCCCAGGCAGTACACCTTGCCTGGCTGGGAAGATCTTCCTTTTCCCCGTACTTGTCCTTGTGTGACGTCATCAACCTCCACAGTAATGACGTCTTACTGACATGAAGCTGGCCCGCTGGTTCCATCATCATATCCCCTTAGCGGTACGGACCAGCGGCGCCACAGTGGTTATCCCGACGTGATCCTTCCACGTCCATCCGTGACGTCATTAACCTTCACAGCGATGACGTCATCCCGACGTGATCTTCACCACTAACACTATCAACATGCCACAGTGGTGACCCTCGGCAAAAACAACACGCATCAGCCTTCTGACCATTAGCGTCTAATATAATCCCCTCTGCTTCTAAACAGCCATCAGCCAGCTTCACAAGCTACGCCTCAACTACGCTTTCCGGAATCCACTTCGAACTGCCTACATTCACTGGATCTCCATGCAGCAACTCTGTCCCGCTCGTTCCGACTCATTGCGAACTACAGCGGAGGCGCACTCGTTCCCACTCACCGAGGACCGCGCTTATTCGGCTCGTCTCGACTCACCGCAGACTCGAGCACTCAAGGCACATACGCTTCACTGGCTCAACTAGATCGACCTTCAGTCTTGGGGGAGAGTATTGTAGCGGCTCAACCAATCACAAACGCTACAAGAAAAAATAATAAAAAATGAACAAAAATCAATAACAAATGGAAAAAATGAAACTCAAAATAAAAATCCTGAATCGCGATATCACAATTATTTATCTTGTAACACTATATACAAGTTTCAACGCTTCTCAAATGGACTTCGGTCCCCAGGCAGTACACCTTGCCTGGCTGGGAAGATCTTCCTTTTCCCCTTCCTTGTCCTTGTGTAACGTCATCGACCTCCACAGTTATGACGTCACCTGACAAGCAGCTGGCCCGCTGATTCCATCACTATGACCCTTCAACAGTACGGAACAGTGGTGCCACACCCTCCAAATCGGAACACGACAGCGACAAGCACTGACGCTATTGCGGCAGGAATACGTAAGGCGGTGGTACCAGACCCGAGCGAGACAATGCAGAACTCCACCACCTAGTAGCCACGATGGTAGTGGCTCGATAGCCAATCGGTCGCCTTTTACGACCTGCCTGGCAGAACGGCAGTTGGCCTATTCTTCAAAGGAGGCCGAGACCAACACGGCGAAATTATAAATGTCCATGGGCAGTGATGACTGCTTTCCATCAGGTGACCACTCGTTCGTATGCCTGCAAATTCAATAAAAAAGTCCCAAAACATATACGGTTGGATATAACAAAGAACGCTATTGCCACTTTCAAATTTCGAACTACAGGGCAATTTAGCCGTGTAACTCGCAAATGAGGCTTAACATCCCTACTCAGGGATTACGCGTAAGTAACGTATTTAGTGCTACAGATGCTCCGAGAGGATTTCTCGTAATCTCAAAAACCGTTTACTCAAGTCATATCTTCATGTTATTTATGTATGAAGCGATTAAACTTTCTGTGATGTAAACTTAATTACAATGTATGCCAAAAATATTTAAATCATCATACCATCGTAGCGTAGACGTCATTAGACGTCAACTCAACGTCGATACACATTTAAGGACTCCATCATTCGCTGGTAGGCGATATGAATTGTATACACATTGCCGCATTTTACATACCTTACGAATTATGGCTTGTTTTTTTAAATCACAGCTTTACTTAATCGTTCCACAATAGCGTCAGTGCTTGTCAATATCGTTTACTGGTTTGGAGGGTAAGGTAAATAGTAAAATTATGCATGTGCCATTAAAAATCCTCACAAGGATAGCAACGCACCATTGACATTTTTGGCGTCTAAATGCGATGGTTGTTTCTTTCCATCAGGAGATCCACCTGCTTGTTTGTTTTCTTATGATATAAAAAAAAACACATGTATCAGACTCCGAAAACCGATATGCTACTGAGATTTTCGAGAAACACTTACATCAGTAATCATTTAAACCTAGCGTACATATGATAAGCAATAAAATTATATTAGGTCCCATTATATAATAGAATAGTCACGTCTAGCCCGATTGCTTGAAACCTCTGTTTTTTTATAAATGTTACGTTATGTGTGTTATGTTACTGTTAGAATAATGAAATCGGCGATGATATTTTAATATCCTAGTACATAGTTATGGTAAATCGTTTAAGGGATATTGAGGGACAAAACTGGTTTTATTTTAATCTACAAGTAATAACAGAACTTTTAGATACTTCAGGTACCAAAACCAAAATCGTACGCTCTCTGAATCTAAGTGCACATTTTTTTCTCTACCTCTCTATAAAACCCCTTGTGGGTGGAGTGTTTCTGAACTGTAGTACCATAAAATAATTGTAACGATGAATTGACCTAGTTCCTTTAATAAATTTATTTCCCTTGAAGCGAAGAGCTATTTTAATGAGATTTTATTAGGTTAAAAGTCAGTAGAAACAAACAATTATTTTTTAGCAAATAAACAAAAGGTTATGCAATTTCTGGCTATCGTAACCCAGTTTCTAGCAAAGTTTCATGTTAGTGCCTCCGGTTTAAGTCTGTTCCGGAAAATAACGATTAATTGCACGCTATATTACGGTACTTGAGCTTTAGTCAGTCGTGGAATTTTGTGAAACCATCCGACATGAAGAAATCTATTAAAGAAAAATTTAAAAACAACTTTCGATTCGTTAGACCTTTGTATAAAAATGCCAAAACTCAAGATCTCTTTGATCAAAGAACTATACCCATTCATTTTGATAGAACGTTAAAACTATGTGGCAATGATATTGATGTCAAAACAATAATTAGTAAAAGTACAAATGTAGCAAATATCAAACGTAAAATAAATAAAGAATACAAAGTTGTTCTACCTGGTGCATGTGAGAATAGTAATACTGAAAATAAAAATAGAGATTTAAAAGCATTAGATTACAGTAAGCTACGTTTTAATAGAGTGATAGTTGATAAAAGTTTAGACAGTTTTAATAAGTTTAAAACAGGAAAAAAAATGTTGAGTGAAAGCAAGAAAGGATTTGATGAAAATAAGCGAGACGACACAAATCAAGGAAGCAAATATCAAACAGTTGTATTCCATAAGGTATAGAGAATTAGAAATTATCTCATTAACATCCCAATCCAATCCTTTAAAAATATACTCGTAAATACAAAACAAATGTAAAAATGTGTTTTTACATTTGTTTTGTATTTTTTTGACCAACTTTTCAAGAGGAAGAAGTTATTAATTCGGTTGTATGCTTTTTTCTTTTATGTTTGTTACCTCAGAACTCCGTCATTTGACGACCTATTTTGAAAATTCTTTTTTTTGGAAGGGTATATTTCCTACTACTTTTGGTGATGATTTAATGCAGGATTCCGGAGATAAAAGAAATGGGAAGTCGGTTGCTAACATTTTTCTGCGTTAAAATATTATTGAAACATAAATGTTTTCTGCTGTCTATCCCTATGTCCCTATGTACGCTTATATCTTTAAAACTACGCAACAGATTTTGATGCGTTTTTTTATTAGATAGAATGGTTCAAGAGGAAGGTTTATATGTATAATAACATCCATTATATAGTAGAGAAATACGTTTACCGGGTAATTGTACCCTGTAAACGTTTGCCGAGTCAGCTAGTGCGATATAATTTATAATTTAATCATATGCTTTATTATTTTATATCCGTAAATAGCTCATGAATGTAAATTAATTACGTATTAATAACTCTATTAGCTTAGCTATTAGTACTTATATACAAAGTGCCGGAAACGGTATTCACTTAGTTGAGGCAATCTCTTAGGAACATTTTTTTGCACTACACAAAAAAATTAACCCAAGAAATTTAATATTGAGGACACACAATACATTTTACATTACATAATTTTTAACACACGTTTCATATTCCGTTTACAAAGAGCGTTATGTTACAACGAAATGCGTTGTAATTTATTCAATAACAATCTAGTACTACGCTGGGGCCGTTAATGAAATTGTAATCCAGCCTCTCACGATCTATGGCATCGTAAAATAAAAATATAATGGCATCGTAAAATATAACGAATCCTGCATAACGACACCTGCACCTAATGTTAATAAAAAAATTAAATTCATAGTATCGATGAGTAATTGCCCCCCCCCCCCTCCCCCTAATATTGACTCCTCTGAACCGCGTTACTCCTGAAACTGCACCTATTTTCGACATTTCTAGATTGTAACGCCAAGAATAGGCGAGATCACAGACCATGTGATCACACACGGTCCGTAATCGAGATCCTTACACTTGCATGGCTCACACGAGACTTTAAAATCTCAGGCTATTTCTAAATGTGTGACAAATAATTTAAAATTACTAGATTTACTTTTTAAGATAATCACGCGAACGGTGGAATATGAAATTTGGTACAGTTAAAGTTTATATTTCGGATGACTGCTGAAACCTAATATTTTTGAACAATATATTTTGAAAATATATTAAATTGATGAAAATAAACATTACACACACCACATTCATATATCATACGTGATCATGGAACTATTAGTACGTAATAATGTACACACATGTATATTATCTACACGGCTGAATTGTTGTCAAACTTAAAAGAAGTTGTATTGTTTAGTCTACAGTCGAATTTCGACCATAATGAATGAATGAATGAATACACTTTATTGCGCACCAGTAAATACAAGAATAATAAATATTTTACAATTATACTAAGTAGGTACATGGGTACACAAAGGCGGTCTTAACGCTACAGAGCGATGTCTGCCAGACAACATTGTGGCAAAAAAGATACTTTCTTAACATTTATACTTGGGTATATGGCGCTATCAAAATAAACTGCATAAACTATACAATGTAACAAAATATAAGAGAGTGAATAAATATATCAAAATATTTGCATAGTATATAACATACTAACTAATCATAATAAATACATACAAAATATATGCAACAAAGAGAAAAAAACACACATATTTTATATATAGCATAGCATAGCATAGTGCGATTAGTTTATATGACTTATTTACTTAAAATAATTTAAATTTATTCATGTTTTAGGTACCTAACTCGTGGCTAAGAGTGTATCCTGCTCAGAAAATACCTGGAGAAACATTATGCTCAGTAATTGTAAGATGCTTCCTCTGCCAACTTGGGCTCGCTTCATTCCTCATTTTATGGACAATTACTGCAATATTTGTAATACATTCCTTTGAAGGTACGTACAATTTTCAATCGTAGGGTAAACTAACTCTTCGCCATGGTTTTACTCTCTTTTAGGAGTAAAAGACGATTTTCTTATATAGATTCAGATAAAGGTGCCGTTCATAATAGTTTATCCCACATACTACTCAGTCAAGAAAGTACCAAGAAACGATCAATAATACACAAAATATTAATTATTTATATAAATTTATGTTATGGTCTTCAAAATGTTCGTTCAAAAACGATACACTTACACCAACGATTAATCCAAACATCAAAACATTATTTCAACGCTTTTTCCGTAATTAAGTATAGTTCTCACTGCAAATTCTCCTTTGTGTCTTTCAACTAATGAAAATGGGTGATAAGAATTGGTAATTTAAGTTTAGGAAAAAGAAGGAAGTCAGTTGGAGCCGTTTCTGGTGCATAAGGTAGTTGCTCGATTGTATTTGTTTAGTTTTTGGTCAAAAATTCGTACACAATAATGGCCTTGTGCGTATGCGCATTATTGTGGTGCAAAATCAAAGAATTTTCTTTCCACAAATCTGGCCTTTTTCGTCGAATTTGCTTTTTCATATCATAAGATAGCAAACAAGCAGATGGGTCTCCTGATGGAAAGAGTCACCATCGCCTATAGACACCAAAAATGTTAATGGTGCGTTGCTATCTCGTAGCGAGGTCTAATGCCACATGCATAAGTTTTAAGGGTAAAGTAGCCACCTTACCCTTCAAATCGGAACATGACAGTGACCAGCACTGATGCTATTATGGCAGGAATAGATAAGGCGGTGGTACTAGACTCGGTCGAGCCGATTCAGAACTTTACCACCTAGTAGTCACGATGGTAGTGACGAGCATAGCCACTCGGTCGCCTTTTACGATCTGCCTGGCAGAACGGCAGTTGACCTCTTTGTTCAAAGGAGCTAGGGCCCAACACAGGAAAAACTCTTAAACGCCGCAAAATGCTCAAATTAAATTCTTTATTTACCATTTGATCTTCCTGCAAGAATTCCGAGTGCCGCGATAGTCAAAGAAAACATCTACATGGCTTTGACTTTTGATCGACTTTTTTCGATTTCGGTTCAATTCAGTCAGAAGACACCCGAAACTTGTTAACCAGTTTGCATGTAAAACTCGTAACCTAAGTACCTACTGTAAATTTTAAAATTAGTACATTTAAATTATTGTCTCTCCGAAACGCAAAAACGGCTGAAAGGATTAGAACGAAACGTAGAACACAAGTAGATGATAACCTGGTACAGGGCATAAAACGATCTACGATAGAATTACCGTGCCCTTGTACATAGGCTTTCGCATCTCATAATAATTTACAATATATAAAACAAACTGAAAAGAAAACCATCGCCTAAAGTCACTCCAGATATTAACAGTGCATTGCAATCCTTGTGGTGGGTCAACATGACTCTGCTAATGGAAAAGAGACTACCATCACCAAAGATGTTAATGGCGCGTTGCTGTGTATGTGTGTGGGGTCTTAATGCCAAATGCATAAGTTTACTGCTTAACCTACCCTCAAAATGTTTTTTACACAGGCGACAAGTATCAACGCTATTGTGGCAGGAATTGGTAATACCGTGATTTCAAAACCCGGTCGAGACGTTGCGGAACACTCCCACGTAATTAAGAAATACGATGCTAGTGGTACGTAATTAGCCTTTTCTTGGCTTTTACGTAGATAGAAGCGATAGACGTTATTAGGTCAGGAGAATGCGTTGATTTATATTGGTCATATAATCAATCGACGCATCAATATATCGTGGTGTACTAGAACATCTGACGTTTTATTGCTCTCTGTCTTACCGTTCAAGGAATGCGGTGAGATGTTTATATTCCTCTTTTACAATTAGCCTGTTTGTTACGTCAGGTCGTAAGCTATTTATATGCGAGTCTACACCCGTTTAGCGGCGTCAACGTGAACAATTTCAAAATACATGCACAAACCTTCGCAATTAGATATTTTACGGAGATTTATTTTCAGGTCCCCATGAAATAAAAGTGTCACTAGACTTCGAGAAGGACCAGAATCAACTAGTGATTGATCTGGCAACTGAACTACGACAGGTACGTCTTTGGCTTTCGTACATTTTCTTACTATTCCACGCAGCCTAATTATAGTATTATCAAAGATTTTAATGTTCGAGAGAAGAGTGAACAGGTAGGTACCTGTTCACTCTTCTCGCTAGGGAAGCGTGTTCCATATTAGGCATCTTAGCTTACCGTCAGGCGAGATCGTGGTCAAGCGTTTTCCTATCGATAATAAAAAAATGTGCTACGTACAAGAGAAGCTATGCTAAGTAAAAGTCGTGTTATTATTTATTACTATGTATTTATTTAAAACTTTATGTACAGTTAAATACATTCGTAGACTTAATGCTACATTCTCTACCATTCTCTACCAGTCAACTCAATTTGATTGAAAGACTTTACATTTCGTTAAAGCCGCTAGCTCACCGGGACGCCATAACGACGTCGCCGACCATGTAACCAAACAATTTGTATTGATTTAACGACGGATAAGTGAGTTAGCCGCTAAATATTTCAAAATAAACTGGATACGGTGGCGGTGACGTCGCCATGGCATCCCGGTGAGTTGAGGCCCTAACACTCGCTGCAGCACTGAAATAATAATAAATCGTATGACCAAAGGGTGCTAACTCACCGGGACACAATGGCGATACCATCGGCCACGTATTCAAACAATTTGTTTGAACCTTACGAATTGGCCACGCGCAGTGAGTAGCCACCAAATATTTCAAAATAAAGTATATGGATACGGTGGCCGGCGAAGTCGACATGGCGTCCCGATGAGTTAGGGGCACCCTGAGCTCGCAACTCAGTGGTTATCAGATAGGTTGCCACTGTTGGTTCTGGTTTACATAAGTTAGGTACAGTGGCGGAAAGGAGACGTTAGTCCATTTCCCTTAAATAATAAAAATCATATAGTTCTTCGCGTAACCTTGAAGTTAAAATTATTAAAAGTTCTTCATCCATAATGACGTGATCTTAGAAATTAATACTCAAATCACGAAGGAATACGTACGCGCAATTCCGCTCGCCATTGCACACTGGCGACGCGGCACAGCGAGTCGGGCCAGCTGCATTAAATTCACCCGCCCCGATACGCTCTGCTGCCTACAATGGTTCATTTTTATATATCATAAAATAGCAAGCAAACAGACGGCTCTCCTGATGGAAAAAGACAATCTATAGATACTAGAGATGTTAATGGTGCGTGCTATCCTTGTGGAGGGATTTTAATGCCACATGCATAAGTTTACCGGCTACCTTACCTTTCAAACCGGAATACGACTATGACAAGCAAGTGCTGGAGTTCTACAACGTCTCGCACGGGTTTGGTATCACGGCCCTACATATTCCTGCCGTAATAACGTCATTGCCTGTCACTGTTGTATTGTGGTTTGGAGGATAAGGTAGCCGGTAAACTTATATATACATTTCAGCCCCACAACATGAATAACAACGCATCTTTAACATCTTTGATGTATATAGGCGATGGTCATCTTTTTCCATCAGAAAAACCATGTTTGCTATCCTATAAAATAAAATAACCAAATTACCAAGCAGATTCTTACAAGGCATAAATGGTAAATAAATTTCTTTTACCTTTACACGAAAATTAAGAGTGACAGGTATAGATTATCCCTTCAAATGTATTTCACTCGCACTTTTCCGAATTTTATATTAAGCTTAGAAAATTGATTGATTGCGTTACAGAGGGGAATTTGGAATTACGTATAAACTTTACGGGTATTTAAATGTATAATAATATTCTTTTTTTATAACATAAGGTAGCAAACAAGCAGATGGGTCTCCTGATGGAAAGAGTAAACCATCGTCTATAGACACCAATGATGTTAACGGTACGTTGCTATCTTGTGGCGAGGTCTAATGCCATATGCATAAGTTTACCGGCTACCTACCCTCTAAACCGGAACACGACAGTGACTAGCATTGACGCTATTGCGGCGGGAATATGCAAGGCGGTAGTACCAGACCCGGAACCGATGCAGAACTCTACCACCATAGCATAGCCACTCGGTCACCTTTTACGACCTGCCTGGCAGAACGACAGTTGGCCTATTCTTCAAAGAAGCCGGGGGCAACACGGGGAGCCCGGGACCAACACGAGGAAGCCCGGGACCAATACGTATTTGAATGGAACATTGTTAACGATATATTAATTGTTGAAAGATGAAATTCACAGACCACAAAAATACTAATAAACACGGTGTTGGGCGCAAAATGCTTAGCCGCTCATATGAGCAAATGTATGTAAATTTCAAACGCTTTTAGATATATTATATCGTAAAAAAATCAAATATGCCATATTGTAATATCTAATCGTATCGAATAAATAGTTAAGACTTAAGGAATACATCTGGAGTGATTTTATTTCATCGGTAAGTATTATAGGTAACTCTGTACTTCTCTGTGTAAATGCAGGTAACGTTCACAACCTAAGAAATTGGCTTGAAAGGCGTATCCAGTTCAATCCGTGGTGAAATTATATTAAATTAAATTTGCTACCTTTTGCGAACTGCCGCCCAATCCACGTAACAAAACCTAAATCAAATCGAAGAGCTTAGCGTATGTGCTACGACGCGGCATAACGTGTAATTTCGTGTATTACCGCCGGTTTCTAAAACGCAAATTAATTTTAACAACCAAATGCTTGTAAAAATTATGTTAACACAGATTAATTGCTTGTTAAAATTGATTTGCGTTTCAGAAACCAACCGTAAAAGCCCTAAATGTTTCGATTCCATTGATGTTTTATTACGTGAATCAGGTCCCTGTTTCGAGTTGCCTCAGTGACGTGACCAAAAGGAAAGCAGTTTAATAAATGAACAAAACTCACCGAAGGTCCAGATACTAAAAAAGACCCCAACTGTACAAATATCCATCCACGTCCACCACACCTTCACCCACTTCAAATGCAAACATAGAGCACAGAATTTACGCACTTAACACACGTTGCACTTTGCAACTTCGAAGTGAAACGTCCGTTGAGTGCGTAAATTGTAACGTAAAACTCACCGAACGTCCAGATACTAAAAAAGACCCCAACTGTAAAAATATCCATCCACATCCACCACACTTTCAAGCACGTCAACAGCAAACATAAAGCACAGAATTTACGCACTTTACACACGTTGCACTTTGCAACTTTGAAGTGAAACGTCCGTTGAGTGCGTAAATTGTAACCGAAAGAGTGGTGGATGTAGGTGAATAATAGTGCAATTTCGAGGCGAAAAAACGCTATTCCAACCCCGTTACACGGATAACAATGAACCATTAACATCTTTGGTGTTTTAGGCCATAGGCGACGACCTGCTTATTTTTTACATCATAAGATAGCAAATATAGTAACAAACAGTGATGTTATTGCAGTAAGAACAGGGAAGACAGCGGTACTGTACTGTATTGTTACAGTACTGTACTGTACTGGACCGGGCGAGACGTTGCACAACTCTACCACCTAGAAGTCACGAATCACAATAGAAATTATATATTTATCCAATGGTGCTCATTTGTTTTGCTTGGCAGAATAGCAGCTGGTCTATTTTTCAGAGTGGCCTGAACTAAGATATTGAAGCGGCTAAAGGATTTAGATATTGGCACATACGTAGTCTACGTCCTGACTTAAGGCTGCACCGAGCTAATTTCGAAATAAATGCGTTCATTAGATCTCTTGCTATATCATTAATAAAGATTTAGCATAACCATAAATCACAACTTTAGAAACGAATCTCGTAGTTTCCTCGATAGAAAAAAAATTCAAAGTTATCTCTGAACAAAAAGGAAAACCCTTAGTATCTAATACCTTTAAATCTAATACATTTAAACGAGCAATTCTTGTATATACATAATTGGAATCTCGGAATCGGCTCCAACGATTTTCATGAAAGTCACAAATTAGGGGTTTTTCGGGTCAAGGAATCGATTTATCAAGGTTCCAGGTCCAAGAAAAGCTCGGTTCCCAAGATACGGGTATGTGAAAAACCGAGCAAAGCTCGGTCAACCAGGTACAGAAAAAACAATTATTTATTCTATAGGAATCGATTTATCAAGATTCCAGGTCCAAGAAAAGCTCGGTTCCCAATATATGGGTATGTGAAAAACCGAGCAAAGCTCGGTCAACCAGATATTGTTGTTAATACTTAACACGCGGTTATCAGTTCTTTAATGTTAAAAAAATAACATGTTTTCTATAACTAATACATTTTATATTTTTAAATGTGTACAAATTTTAATGATAAAAGGAAATATCAAAATCTGCGCTGTATCGCCCATCCTAATCAGAACCATCACGCTTCCTCTTGTCCCGTAGAAGGCCAAAATATCGATGCGCTCTAAAACCTCGGTGCCCTCTTAACATACTTCGTACTTCGTATTAGGGTGGATCGAAAAAAAAAATTTTTATTTTTTTTCTTAGCATGGGGGTAGAATTTGTAGCTTATAAAAAAAGAATGTTTTTCAAAAAAAAAAAATTTTTTTTTCGCAACATTTAGAGATAGCCCACTCGTTTTTTAATAAATTAATGGATCAAATGGACTTATTCTAGCGAAAAAATTTTTTTTCCGTCAAAAATCGTGGAAAACATGAAAAAATAATTGCATATGATTTTTTTTTCACTTACCTTTTACTTTAATACAGATAAAAGGGCTGCTTAATTCTTTATTTTTCGCTTAAGTTACAAAAATAATAGGAAAAAAATTTTTTTGACTTCTGATTTCCATTTGGCTTTCAAAAAGACATTCCACAGATTCTAAAACATCGTTTAAATATTTTAAAATTTTTTAGTCCATTTGATCCATTATTTTATTAAAAAACGAGTGGGCTATCTCCAAATGTTGCGAAAAAAAATTTTTTTTTTTTTGAAAAATTTTCTTTTTTTATAAGCTACAAATTCTACCCCCATGCTAAGAAAAAAAAATTTTTCGATCCACCCTACTTCGTATTCCAAAAATATGTTTTGTTATCATAAATATCCAGATATCTAAAAACAGCAACACACTGGGCATGGTAATTATTGCCACTTTCATTTCATTTCATTTCACTTGTGAAATGTTCCACGTCACACACACTCACACACACGGGCGCATTCACGTACATACACTTACAATCTTTGGCATTTATTTTAGTAGCGAGATTTCCCGGGGCGATATAGATCAACTACTCTTTAAATGTAAACCAAAATCAGTCAATTATTTAAAGAACAATAAAAGCAAACGAAATTGCTTCAGTGGGACCGAAGATGGCCTCTATCATTGGCTACAATCTATGTAATCACAGCTTTGGGAATACTTAAACTGACAGTGAATGGGAATGAATCGTTGAGTTTGATAAGTGTTTTACTTACAGACACAATTCCCGAATGCCGAAAACAATTTTATTTATTTTAAGATTTTTTATATCTTCACGCCCATATCCCCTTGAGAGGTAGACAGATGTATAACCAATGTACTCACGATTAACCGAAGATATTTAGTCCCAAATAGTGATAGGCGGCAAGCCTATCCCCAACCGAAAACTTATCCAATCTTGAGCAATATTGTTTTATCAGAAAACTGAAAAAAACACATTATTGATTTGCCCGACCCAGTAATCGAATCCGGGACCTCGTGTAGTCAACACCTACCCACTAGACACCGGCCCACTAAATCACAGAGGCGATTTTTTTAATATTATTCGATAGAAGCACATAATAATATAAATAGTAATATATTTTCCCCGGGCTCCTTCGAAGAATATACCAACTGCCGTTCTGCCAGGCAGGTCGTAAAAGGCGACCGATTGGCTATACAAGACATTACCATCGCGGCTACTAGTTGGTGGAATTCTGCATGGTGCTCGCCCGGGTCTGGTACCACCGCCTTACCTATTCCTGCTGCAAAGCGTCAGTGCCAGTCGTGTCGTGTTCTGGTTTGGAGGGTAAGGTAGTCGGTAAACTTATGCATCTGACATTAGACCTCGCCACAAGATAGCAACGCACCGTTAACACCTTTGGTGTTTATAGGCGATGGTTGACTCTTTCCATAGGAGACCCATCTGCTTGTTTGCTATCTTATGATAAAAATATATATATATATACGCTAAGCAAGTTATAGCAGTTGATCTAAACCCAAGGTAAGCAAATTAATTGAAATGAAATAAAGTGAAATGAAATGATAATATTTATTTGCAAGAATATGGGTGTTACAAGTTGCTAAAAATTAATTAAGTTACCATTATTCTACAATAATATGGTGTGCAAATATTTAAAAATTATTATAATTATATAACACTATAAAATTACATTTAAAACTTTGTATCGATTTTTTATAATTACTACCAGATCGGAACGCGGCCATACACTGAGAAGATCCGGCGGAAGAAACTCAACGGGATTGTCTTTTTTAGGGTCTTAGGCTTAGTAATAGCGTCCCGTTTCACCTTTTAGGTGAAACGGGACGCTATTACTAAGCCTCCGCTGTCTGTCTGTCCGTCTGTCTGTCTGTCACCAGGCTATATCTCATAAACCGTGATAGCTAGAAAGCTGAAATTTTCACAAATTGTGTATTTCCGTTACCGCTAAAACAACACATACTAAAAATTAAAAAATCAAAATATTCGGAGGTCCCCATACAGTAGACGTGTTTTTTTTTTTAATTTTTATAAATGATGGTACGGAAGTTCGTAAGTTCAACCTTCGTGCGTGAGCTGGTCTCACACTTGGTTGGTTTTTCCTCTATTTTATGTACTTTATTACTAATGTACAGGAATGATTTCACATCACAAAAGTTATTTATATAATAACAGTTTCATTTTCCGGGTAATCAAAATGTTTATAATTTACAAAGTTATTTTATCATTTACAAAATTTTATTACATAATATTTTTTTTTAAATTCCAATTGCGAATTCAACAAACTTATATTTCAATTTATTAACATTTAATTTTATCGGCTAAAAATTCTTTAATTCTGCGAAATTTGTTTATTTGCTCGTACACCGCGGTCAGATTAACTTGACGCATGCCGTTGATGATGTCATTTGGCGCAAAATGTAACAATAATGTCTAAAAACAATATAACAAAACAGAAAACTAACCAAATTATCTACGCACGTATCGGTTACAAAAATGCTGACCATGGCCGTACTGACACTTATATTATTAACCGGGCGAGCTAAGGGAAGCTCCGCCTTACATTCCAGAGATGCGTCAAGTTAAAGTGACCGCGTTGTATTTCTCTCGCTGACCGCGTTGTAATATGAGAGCACCCATATATACATGGTATATTTGGGTGCATAGTATATATATATATATATATATATATATATATATATATATATATATATATATATATATATATATATATATATATATATATATATATATATATATATATATATATATATATATATATATATATATAATATCATAAGATAATAGACAAGCAGGTGGCTCTCCAGATAGAAAGAGACAGCTATCTACGTATATACCATATATACATAGTATATATTGCTATTATAGACAACGATACTAATACAAAGATTACTGTACGTTCGCGTACAATGGGGCGTAAAATCAAACCAGTCAAATGATTTTAAAAAAAGAGATGTTTATTGTGTGCTTGTGCAAATTGAAGTGAGAACAAATAATACACCTTACATATTAACGGCGCGTTGCCTTAAGCTATGGCGCAGCAATGAACACTAGCAACAATTGCATATTAAATTAAATAAGGCGCCATGCGCTGAAACAATTACAAATATAGTATCTATACAAATATTTAAATAAAATTGGAGTGTCTATTTGTAATATTGAAATAATCGCTTTTTACATGCTTATGGATGTATACACGGTACGTATACCTAAACATTTTTATATTTTTTTTCTGCCTGACTATCTGTTTCTTCCGGTTAATCCCTGAAACGTCTGGATCGATTTTGACAGGGCTTTCACCGGCAGATAGCTGACGTAATAACTTACTCTTTTTATATATATATATATATATATATATATATATATATATATATATATATATATATATATATATATACTAACTCCTTTTATTTTAGAAAAGAGATGGTCTAGAAATGTATGAGGCTTGCGCCAGCACTATGTACTATACTATACGTAAATATAACTACATAATGTAGTAAAAGTTTACTAATCTTTATTTAATTTCATTTCGTTTCAATGTACATTTAAATTAACTTCGTTAAGGAAAGCAACAGAACTTAAAATAAAACATGGTAGATCAGATCAGAATTATCCTAAGAATGTCATTTTGCCATTTTAACGATGACATTTGATTGACGTATATCGTAATATAATCCTAAAACTGTCAACTATGTCAAAAGTCATGTCATAACAACCGTCAAAACCGAAATAAAGGGTTATCGCGTTAAAAAAACTTTTCAAATACTTAATAATTTTCAAATTCAAAGTCATAAGGATTAAGATAAAAATAGGGGATGATTGATTAATCATTCACTGATGTTATTGTAAGATCATGCATAACTTTTAACAGAGTGGTCCGATTTTGATCATTTTTCTTTTATTAGACAGATTTAAATCTCGAAGGTGAGCCCATATTTTTTTTGAAAATAGATCCAACAATTTGGGTACGAAAACAGGGGTTAATTGTTCACTCACTGATTTTAATTAACGACTTTTTTTATTTGATACTAGCTGTTACCTGCAACTTTGTCCGCGCGGACTTCGTTTTCTACGCACAGCTCCTCCCCCGCAGGTATATAGGGATAATATGTAGCCTATATGTTTACCCCACCTGTTAGTAATATTCATGCAAAATTTGAAGTATGCATGCAGTACTTTTTGAGTTTACCCCGGACATACATACAGACAAACAGACAAAAATTCTAAAAAGTATATTTTTGGCTTCCATATCGATTGTAGATCACACCCCAAGTATTCTCTTAAAAAAATATTCAATGTACAGTTTTGACTTTCCTACGATTTTATTATACCTATATGTATAGATTATTTGATAGGGTATGTTTTAAGAATGGTTCCATATAACTGTTGAAAAAAACAACCACAAAAGTTACGAAAACGGAGGGTTAATCTTTTACTCACGACATAGACATTTATATGTAAGAATGCATGTATATAATAAATGTAATCTAGATTTAAAATATTACGAAAATTAAACCACTCGGTGATTTTCTGGTTAGTCGTATCGTTAGCTGGTTAGCTAATATGCATTAAGTTCGCCATTTGTACCCTATACAGTCCGTATATGGTTTAATAAAGATAAATAAATAAATATGTAAGCTATTAAAAAACAATGAAAAGAATTAGTAAACCTACAATGAAATCACTGTAGTAATATTCAAATAATATAGTCACCATGCGAGCCAATGACTGAGTGCTAAGTGTGAGTTTTTCTTTTCGCATTCGATCGTGAGCGCGTTCGAAACGCGCCCACGATCGAATGCGAAAAGAAAAACTCACACTTAGCACTCTGATACCGTAGTAGCGACAAATCGCCCTTTGTAAATAACTAGCTGACCCGGCAAACGTTGTTTTGCTAAATATATTTATAACAGTATTCTACTATATAATGGATGTTATTATATATATAAAACTTCCTCTTTAATCACTCTGTCTATTAAAAAAACTGCATCAAAATCCATTGCGTGATTTTCAAGATCTAAGCATACATAGGGATTAGGGACAGACAGCGGAAAGCTACTTTGTATTATACTATGTAGTGATAAACTATGTCCGTATTAAACATTTTTATTGAATTACTAGCTGACCCGGCAAACGCTGGTTTTGCCTTTTTAACTACTTTTATTTTTGTTCTTCATTTTCTTACCTTTTAAACCTTCCCTGGACTTCAACAATTATTTCAAAACCAAAATTAGCCAAATCGGTTCAGCCGTTCTCGAGTTTTAGCGAGACTAACTAACAGCAATTGATTTTTATATATAGGTATAGATTAGGTCTAAAATGAGAACCTAATTTACACATAATCGGTATCAGAATAAGTACTTAAAACCCTCCTTCAGCATGTACATTGCACAGTATTTTACGCTGCTTTATAAAAGGTTTTATGAATCCCGCGGGAACACAATTTTTTTCCGGGAAAAAAATTAATTATTTAATACCTATAACTTAAACATTCGCCCACCATATCTTGGTAGAATATGTTGTTAATTTTAATTAATTTTTGATAACTTGTCATATCGCTGCAAATAAATATTTTTTCGTTTCATTTCATATTTTGTGCTATTTCAGGTCATCGTCTATATGTGTGCTAAATTTTATCCAAATCGGTATTGCCGTTTTTGCGTGAAACAAACATCTATCCAAACATACTTTTGCATTTATAATATTAGAAAGAGTAGCATATTAGCAGGATGTAAGACAAATAATAAAGGTTTATTGCCCAAAAGGAGTCTTGCAAAAATACATCGATAATATATTTTAAAACTCTTTCGATAATAAACTTTGAATATACTTTCATCCGATTCCATTAGTTTGTGATAAGCTCATAGAAACTATTGAATATGCTGTTTACATGTAGAAAGTTTTAGTTGAATTTAGTTTCGAAGCTTATCATAGGAAACTTGCTTCCATGTACCTAACAAACAAGACGCTACGACATAGAGTTCGAACAAGCATATCTTAGTAATGGACATGTTACTTAAAATCTTATTTTTATGGTTCCGTATCCAATGGGTACAAACGGAACCCTATATCTAAGACTCCGATGTCCATTTTTGGCGTTTTTTATACGGAACCCTTCGTGCGTAAGTCCGAATCGCACTTGGTAATTTTTTTATGTCCAGCCCAGAATTATATCCAATAACAAAACCCTATCGGACTGAAAAGGGTATAGAGGCATAAAAACACGATGAACTGATTTCATTAAAAAAAATAAGAACATAATGGCATTTTAACATGATAGTATAAATACGATTTTTCGTCAAACTCCCTAAAATTTAGCAAATATTTTAAATCACCGCTAACGCGACGTGGAATCACGTTAGCGGTGGCGGCGTCTGTGATGTAGCCACCTCGTTGGTGGCTTTTTGATAAGCCTACACGTGTTTGTCAAAAACTTTTTTATTGTCATCGGTGTTATTTAAAACCTTTCGTAGACTTTCAGATGTGAACTCTCGCATATGAAAAATGCAGTCTAAGAAACAAAATTATCTCACGAAAGGAGAAACGAGCACCACTTTGCTCAACACGAGTCGACGTAATAACAATTCGCATCGCAATTTAAACTCTATTTTATAAGTCCGTACTGGTATGACTAAGCGCTACATTGTACAATAAAGGCGAATTATTTAAATTTTTCCATTCATCGACAGTGTAATTGAAAGTTTCTGTTTAAGTTCAATACACTATTAAACACAAAATTTACACAAATTCGTTTCTCCTGAGAATGGTTCGTTTTTTTATATATCATTAGATAGCAAACAAGCAGATGGTTCGCCTGAAAAAAGAGAAACCATAAGTTATAGACACCAAAGATGTTATTTATTTATTTATATTTATGCACAGACAAAAAGTACATAGGTTTAACTTAACGCCTAATGGCATTATATACTAGCCAACCTCATGTATTAAGAAAATAATTAAAAGAGGCGGTGCATCTTAACTCTATTCATATAACTTAAACTTACTATAAAAAGACAAAATCAATACAGAGTAATAATAAATTTACAATATAAATATATAAATACACGTTATAATAATACATATTACTAAATTATACCATACTTAATTACATACATATATACATAAACATTCATATACATACATACAAATAATAAATAATTTATGAGCACAAAACGATCTAAACACTGTAACTAAATTGACGTCACTATTTTTATGTATTGAAATATAATTTTAATTGTCTTTTAAATGATAGTTTTGAAGGGGATTTTCTGATGTGTGTAGGAAGTACATTCCACAAACGAATTGCTCGGTGGAAAAAGGATTGAGAAAGAAACTCTGTGTGGCAAAATGGAATGTGTAGAAATAAGTTCTCATCGGACCTCAGATTACGGTTATGTGTGTCTCTCTGCCAATCAAAAAGAATCTTAAGGTATCCAGGTACAGCCGGATTGTACAATATAGAAAACAGAGTGCATAGCATTCTAGAATCTCTACGCTGTCGTATAGGCAACCACTTAAGAGCAGAGCGATATTGGGAAACATGATCAAACTTGCGTAGTCCGTAAATAAATCGAATGCAATTATTAAGAAGTCTATCCAGTTTGTCGAGAAGAATTGATTTAGATCAGAGAAACACACATCAGCGTAATCAATTATCGGTAGTACCAAGGCCTGAACTAATGTGATTTTTGTAGAAATAGGCAAAAAATTCTTGAGTCTATACAGAGTTCTCAATGCGTGGTTAACTTTCTGACACACTGCCGTAATATGTGGGACCTACGTCAGTGCACTATCTATAAATAAACCCAGGTCCTTGACTTGCGAGCTAAAAGGTATAAGTGTATTATTAAAAATTATAGGTGATAATACATTAAGATCAACTTGCGCAATCCGGCGAGCGCTACCGATTAAAATAGCCTGACATTTGGACGTATTGACAGTTATCCCAAAATTACGAGACCAAGTTAAAATATGCTGTAAGTCCTCATTTATTCTATTTACCGCATCAGTAAGATCAGATATACTAGCACTAGCGTACAGTTGCAAGTCGTCTGCATACAGGTGGTAAGGGCAATTCAAGGAAATTGTGACTGCATTAATAAATATTGAAAATAAAAAAGGAGAGAGTATACCGCCTTGAGGTACACCAGCAGACAGATCGCACCAGTTGGAAAGGCTTCCAGTACGCACTGCCTGCTGACGACCCTGAAGATAAGAAGAAAACCATTCCATTACATGTAAAGAAAAACCAGCAAGCTTTAGTATTGCAAGTAGGATATCATGGTCAATGGTATTAAATGCATTGGAAAAATCAATCAAGACTAACACCGTGACCTGAGATTTATCCATTGCTTGTCTACAATCATTGATGACCTTAAGAAGAGCCGTGGTAGTGCTATGGCCGGGTCTAAATCCAGACTGGAAATCACATAACATATTGTGGCCCAAAATAAATTTTGACACTTGCTTGTGAACTGCCGCTTCAAGAATTTTTGAAAGAAATGGTAGAATAGAAATTGGCCTGTATTCATTAGGAGAATAAGGACAAGGCACTTTAGCAAGCGGAAGGACAAAGGCTTTACGCCAAAGAGATGGAAAAACACCAGATGACAGAGAGAAATTAATTAAGTGAGTTAGCGCAGGTAAAACATATTTGACAATAGGGAATATCATTTCCCTACCCACACCGTCGAAACCTACGGCCTTAGACCTGATCGAAATTATAATTTTGCTGATTTCTTCACAAGTAATGGGAGAAAAATGAAATTGCTCGCAAGAAGTGCTGTGTTTGAAGTTAAGAACAGAGAGTGTTTTAGTTTTAAGAGAACGATTCATAGTGATTGTCGACGCAAAATGTGTATTGAGGTCATTCAGTGAGATATGAGATGGAAGTTATCCATGTGGCGGAACGGCAGTGCTACATGTATCAATCTACCGATTACCTTACCCTCCAAACCGAAACACGACAATGAGAAGCAACGGCACTATTACGGTAGGAATAGGTAAGGCGACGGTACCAAATACCCGGGTGAGACGTCGCGAAACTCTAATACCTAATAGTCACGATGGTAGTGACAAAAATAGCCAATCAGACATGGCAGAACGACCGATGGTCTATTCTTCAGAGAAGCCCGGACCAACATGGGGGTTACGAACTGAAACGTGTGTTGTAAACGTGTACCTACTGTGTGCCGTTGTTTTTGCTACTGACGTGGTGAAAAATGTGGTGAATGTGGGTCGATAATTGCGCTGTTGTGGTCCTTACCTCACGGAACGTCGATGAGTTTCCACGAAAGGCAGCAAATTAAATTCATTTAAGTTCAATTTCATTTAAGTAATGCCTGAATCTATAAAACATCAAATACTTTTACTTATCCACGTAATCATTAAAAGTCAATAAAAAACGGTTGTGAGCAATTAAATGGAGGAAAACAAATCAATAACTATTGCTACCAATAAATGGATTATTTATGGAGTAGGCGACCCCGTGTTAGTTCAGGCCCCTTTTAACAATGGACCATCTGCCGTTTCGCCAGCCACTTCGTAAGAAGCGAACGACTGATTATGCGAGTCCCTACCGTCGTGGCTAGTAAGTGATAAGAGTTCTGCATTATCTCGCCCGAGTCTGATACCACCGCCTTAGTTATTCCTACCGCAATAGCTTCAGTTGCTTGTCACTGTTGTGCGCTGGTTTGAAGAGTAAGGTAGCCGATAAACTTATACATGTCGCATTAAGACCCTGCCTCAAATGCAGCAACGCCAAATTGCCATATTATGTGTTTATAGGCAATAGTTGTCGCTTTCCATTAGAAAAGCCATCTCACTAGAGATCTTTTTTTATATCTAAATACCTGTTGCCCACGACTTCGTTTACTCCGCACAGCTCGCGGACATCGTTTACTCCGCACAGCTCCTCCCCCGTAGGTGATAGCGTGATAATATGTAGCCTATATATTGACCCGACCTATTAGTAATATTCATGCAAAATTTGAAGTAAATCCATGCAGTACTTTTTGAGTTTACCCCGGACATACATACAGACAAACAGACAAAAATTCTAAAAACTATATTTTTGGCTTTGATATCGATTGTAGATCACGCCCCAAGTATTCTTTTAAAAAAATATTCAATGTACAGTTTTGACTTTCCTACGATTGTATTATATGTATAGATGATATAAAGAAAAGATCTGAAGATGGCGTTGTGCAATATAAGCCACTAGGAGGGCTTATATTCAACAATGCCAACTATGAAAAGAACAAACAGTGGCCCATTAATACTAATATTAAATTGAGCGACCGTCAATTGCGTCACGCAATTAACGCAAAATTCTACGCAAACATCGTTACCCTGACGACCCCAAATTTGACGTATTATTAGATTGAGTAGGTGTATCAAGAAGACTAATTTGTTTTATACTAGGGACGCGTCCCGGCTTCACACGGGTAATAGAGCAATATACGTGGGTCACACTATAAGTTTTGCGTAACTTAAAAAAACATGTTATAAGTAACCAAAATATTATGTGTATTGCTTTTCAAAATAATCTCCTTTACATTTTAAACATTTTTTCATGCGATCGAACAATTTTTTAAAACAGGAGGACCACAGATCTGAAGGCATGTTTTCTACGTGCTGATTGAACGCTATTAGTTATCACTGCCTCTTCGGAGTTGGTAAAAGTAAAACCTCTTATCAAATCTTTGATTTTGGGGAAAATACAGTTTTTCACCAAGTGTTGACGATGGAAAATATAGAACAGTAGGTACCAATTGATAATTCTTCTCATTATATGGCGTGCAAATATTTCAACGTATTTAAAAATACTAGCTGTCGTCCGCGACTTCGTACGATCCAAACAAATTTCTTTCTTTGCTTAATCGGATAAAGAAGTAGCTGTTATTATATCAGAATCATGTAGCTTTCCATAAGTGAAGGAATTATCGAAATCGGTCTAGTAATTTATAACCCCTTGTTGGTCTGGTCCCACTTTGACGAAAAGACCATCTGGCATTTTGCCAGACAGTTCCTAAAAGGCATACGATTGGTTACACGTGCCACTGCCGACGTGACTACTAGCTGGTAGAGTTTCACAACGTCTCGCCCGAGTATATGGTACCACTGCACCCACTTCCCTATTTCTGCCGCAATAGCGTCAATGCTCGTCATTGTCGTGCCCCTACTTGAAGGGTAAGGTAGACTTATAAATGTAACATTGCCATCCCGCCACACTGATAGCAACGCACCATTAGAATCTTTATTGTCTATAGACAACAGCCACATTTTCCGTCATAAGAGCCATCTGCTTGTTTGCTATTTCATGATATAAAAAAGTTTATAAACTACAAACTTACAGACAATCAAATTTTGCCTACTTATATTATTAGTGTAGATTAGAAATTTGATGCTTAGATATAAATGTGCACAATTTTAAACATCTAAAAAAATCTGTATTGTAGGTATGCTTAAAAATAAGAAAAAAGAAATTAATTAAAAAGTTATTTTAAAATTACTTTATTAACAAATCATTATTTAATATCATAGTAAGTTTTAATGCAAAACAAATCAAACAGCTTTTTATCAATACTTTTTATGAAACGTTTTATTGATAATATATATAAATAAATATTGCTGGATTAATTACACGAATTTATTTAACTCCAAAGTAAGCAAATTATTTGCTTGTGTTATGGGTGTTAGTCAATAATACTAATACATAGAAATACATATATAAATACTGTTACTTACATAATAATCGGGAAATACACAAAAAAATAAAAGATTTTAATAACCCGAGAACTTCCTCATTTTTAATTCAGTTAAAATACACGAAAAGTGAATATTCATATTCACACAAAAGTAAACTTTGCAATCTGATTATGTACTGATTTCTGAGAGAGCTACGGAATAAGCTGAGATAACTATATGCACAATTTAAAGTGCATTTTAATTATGAGTAAAGTTACAAAGGCTTGTTTCAAATAGCTTGTTTTAACTTGTCCTGGAACCAAACTTCTTCTTCTTCTCACAATAGACGTACCTAAAGTTTTAAAATTCGGAATATAATCGCATAATATAAGGAGAAAAGGGTTGAGTTTTATTTTTGCAACAATCTAAAACCATATCAGCTAGATACCAATCTCATTTATATGATTAAAGCTTATAGCACAGTTTTATAATAGCTCGGGATGCGAATAAAAAAATATCCACAGATCAAATTTTGATAGTAAACATTCACACTCGTTTAATACCTATATATTGCAATTTTCGTACTGATTCTTGCAATTGAAGGGATATTTTCGATGATGTCTTCATCATCCATGTTTAAAAATCAAACGTGCGCCCATTTAAACTGATAATAGCGACAGTGCTCGCACACACGCAATAATATTGAGAACATCGTCCTTCACCTAACTATTTTTTTTATTTTTTTTATTTTATAAGATAGCAAACAAGCAGATGGGTCTCCTGATGGAAAGAGTCAACCATCGCCTATAGACAACAAAGATGTTAATGGTGCATTGCTATCTTGTGGCGAGGTCTAATGCCACATGCATAAGTTTACCGGCTACCTTACCCTCCAAACCGGAACAAGACAGCAACAAGCACTGACGCTATTGCGGCAGGAATAGATAAGGCGGTGGTACCAGACCCGGGCGAGACAATGCAGAACTCTACCACCTAGTAGTCACGATGTTAGTGACACCTAACTACAACATATTTCAAAATTTCTTGAAATCTAGATATGTATTGTGCATATGACATTGTTAATAATGTTGTGTGTCGGTAGTCATAGTCATGGAAGCCATATGCCACTAGAACAAATTGGTTTTATAGATAGCAAATCTAGAAATGTCTAATAATTATACCATATCGCATACCATATCGCATTAGGATGCTGTGGCAGCGACGCTGGCAGCGCCGCTAGTCAAAACGTGTAAAATTGTATTACAACGTACGTAACGCTACCTCACTTAGCGACGGTTTAAATAAACGACGACGTAATAAAAAAACGAACGCAATCGCTTCAACATCTATTTTAGTCGCATGAACAAGCAAGACTAATCACGTCTGGTATCCACTTTGACACTGTGACACCGTGAGATGCACATACGCCAAGGATAGCCGCGAAAGCGCAATTGGCGTCGCTGCCATGTCATCCTAATGAGATAAGGCCCTATCCTATATAGCAGACATTATATTATCATTGAATCTGCTTATTATTGAATCTCAATAACAATGCTATCTACCGGATTCAAACTGAGAATTGACTATAGAATAGAATTGTAGAATAAAAATGTTTCGCTCATATTATATCCTTTAAGTACATCCCTGCTGTAAATAGAATTTCCACAATCAGACAATTAAGTGATATTTACTCCCATGATTTCACCGGTGGCCAACTTATTAATAGATTTGAGTTTTGGACACGTATAATCTCGAACAAGTTTAGACAACTTTTATTAGAACGAATCCTCCGAACCTCTTTTAAAATCAAGGACCTCATGTGTCTATTCTAAGACAAATATCGTAATAACATTGAGATGATAGGTACTTTTAAAGTGCATCTTCTTTTAGGACTTCTTACTCGCCACGTAGATTAATTATAAGATACATTTATAAAAAAACATTCTAATTAATGTCATCGTAGTACATGTCAAGGATTTCATTTTGGTTGTAATACTAAACATTTATTCTATGTTCTATCACGTTGTGAAGAGCTATTGAATTGATAGCGGTTCACAAGAGACGGTGGAATTTACATAATTTAATTTACATTTAGGGACACCATATTTATCATTACTAAAAGAAATTGATGATGTAGGCTAAAAAATCCTATAAGAATATTACCTCCCTATAAGAATATTACCTCAGCCTAAATAATCAGATTAATTTAATGTAGATAAAATAAGCGGATATTAGAAATTATTAAAATTCAACAGACATTTTTTAATAGTAAGAAAGTTTTTTAAAAGGTTAAAAATACATTTTCTTAGTTTTAAAACAAGCAAAAATCTTCCATTTCTGCCATAAAATTAACACTTTATTTTATTTATTTATGTCTAACGGAACAAGTTAAAAAAATGTTGGATATATGTTAAACATAAAATGTTTTACATAGTAGGTATTCTATAAAATAAAAACATTTTTTTTATTGGAGATACAGAAAAAAATTAATTGTCGATATACTCGTATTAAGACGAAATGATTAAAAATTGAATTTAATGATTTTATAATTTTTCCAAATTTAAATTACCGTAATCTTTGTTGGTTTTCACGAATTAAAGCAACATTTCACAAGAAATTACTCATCTATCATAAAATGATAAGCATTTTGATATATTTGTTGGATTCTAGACAAACTTTGTATGGACACTCATCATTCTTCTTTATTTAAAAATTTTATTAATAAAAAAAGTAAATTTAAATTTAGAATGCGCTGTAATGAAGGTAAACCTATGTCTAAAATTAGTATTGTGGACATTTTTATACCGGAAAAATACCCTTTTTCCTTTGAGTAGATAGTGTTCGTTTCTCCTGAAGATGCTTCGGCTTCGAAGTGAAACGTGCGTTGAGTGCGTAAATTGTGTGTTTTTGTACTTGCTGCCCACGTGGGTGAAAGCGTGACAGATGTGGGGATAATTGTGTCACTGGGGTCTCCTTTTGTCCAGATTATCGGTGATTTTTATCTATTTATTAAACCACCGTCTTTATTTTCGGCGGTATTGCGAAAGTAACATAAAACAGTTCGCGGAGAGTAGCAATAATTTCACCTTTAAATACGATCATATGGATTTTTACTGTCACTTAATGGTGTATTTAAAAATGACGCTAACATATTCTACCACAATAATAGTGTTTAATAATTAAAAAACTCTTGCATAGCCGGCGCCCATTTTAATAACAATCACGCAGCAGTATATTTTTCTGCTTGATCCATTCAGTGGCTTAAGTTGGGCGTTAATAAATCAATTAGTAAGGTATCTTTTTCTTTTCATTTTATAGTTTTGGTTAATTAAAATACTCTACATAAATTTCATTCGTACATGAACCAACAAAACAGTAGGGACAGAATATTTGATATTCATATTTAAATCTCCCACTTTAACAGCAATACAAATCTAAGATCCCCAATAATTTTCTCCTCTAGAAATTCAAAGCATTCAATCACCTCCGACAAACGCAGCTGACATTCAAACTATTTCCTGCGAGGGTTGTCAACTCTCTGACTTTGATAGGGCATATCGTAATTTTAATGTTCAACTGTTATACCTATGAAAAAAAGTATCTTCACGCCCGTGTCCTCGAAAAGGTAGACAGAAGTACAACAAGTGCACCCACGATTAGCCGAAAATACTTAAGTCCCATAATGTGATAGGTGGCAAGCCTATCGCCAAGCGGGCTCTTATCCATTCCTAGGCGACGTTATTTTTATCAGAAAACTAAAAAAGACATTTAGTGATTGTCCGACCCGGGAATGTGTACAGAGTACTAGACCACAGAGGCTATTTTTATTGTTTCATTCTTACGAGGAACATGATAACACATTGCTGATAGCAATGTGTTATCATATGAAATTATGATAAATTTCAAATATATTATCACATACCTGTTGGATTGATGTTCAAATGCAGTCTTTTGTCGCGCGAGTTCGCGATTATCGCGCTTCGTATTCGTAGCTAGTGTTGAACCTCGCCTCCTTTGAAAAATAGACTATATGCTACTTCATTATTTTTTGTTTTATTTCATACTAGCGACCTGTCCGCGGTTTCACCCGCGTAATTTTTGTTTCCGTGGGAATATCGGAAAGATTTATATACTAAAACCTTCCTCAAGAATCATTCTATCTACTAAAAGAAACCGCATCAAAATCCGTTGCGTAATTTTAAAGATTTAAGCATACATAGGGACATAGGGACAGACAGAGAAAGCGACTTTGTTTTATACTATGTAATGAAGATAGGAAAATGAAAACCATCGCCTATAGACACCAAAGGTATTAATGGTGCAGTGCGTTGCCAAATACGTAAGTTTACCGACTTTCTTACAAGTGACAAGCACTGAAGCTATTGCGGCACGAATAAGTAAGGCGTTGGTACCAGACCCAGGCGAGATAATACAGAACTCTACCACCTATTAATCACGATGGTAGTGACTTGCATAGCCAATCATTCGCCTCTTACGAACTGCTTGGTAGAACAGCAGATGTATTCCCTTGTTGGTGCGAGCTTCAATGGGAGCTCGCACCAACAAGGGAATACAAATATGTTGGCACCATTGTCACTTGTAGGTGGTTATTCCGCTACGTCTTGTGGTATTGCAATTTTACTGCATTTTAATGGCATGTTAAAATCAAGTAACATTAATTGCTATGCGGATGACAGTACTGGTGATTTTTTATGCGACCGCAGGAGGATTTCTCGATAACACGTCAACAAGTGCTGGAACTTAATCGTGTATCAGAAATCGAAGAACAACTTTCCACAGCTTGAGAGTTAGGTCGACTTAATTTAGATATCGAATAATTGTTTATGAAACGTTTTAGTGATTTCCACTGGCCAACAAAATCGCCTGATTAAACCATTTTTTCGTGTGGTTTCTTGAAGTCACGAGTCGACAAAATCTGGTAAAAACGTAAACAATAATAGCAAACAAACACTTACACCGAATTATCTTAGACATTTTTGTGTATTAGTGTAGTTTATTAACACCCGCATCACAGCATATAATTTTCTTACTTTGGAGTTAGATGAAGAGTGAAACATTAATGATAGATTCATAAAGTGAAGAGCTATTCGACTCACCTGAATATGTTTCGGTTGCGAAGTGAAACGTGCGTTGATAATAATTATTATGATAATTTGTGTGTTACTGCCTTTGCTTCTAATGTGAAAGAAAGTGTGGTGGAAGTGGGTGGACTATTGTGCCGCTATTCTATGCTTTAATTTTAAACCTTGGATAATTTTGCCCCGTTCCTTACACTACCTTTCATTTCTGTTGCATCACAGCAGTCCCATATAACATTTAGCCGAAAATTCGCAAATTAAATACCATATTTCTATTATATTTATTCTGACCGCCCCGTTGGTCGAGTGGTTAGCGACCCTGACTACGCAATCAATAGGGTCCGGGTTCGATTCCCGGCGGAGGCAGGCATTTGTGTGATGAGCACAGATGTTTGTATTTCTGGGTTTGGGTGTTTATTAAATATATAAGAGTATTTATATATGTATTTCTATGTATTAGTATCGTTGACTGACACCCATGCTACAAGCATATAACTTGCTTACTTTGGGGTTAGATCAATTTGTGTAATTTGTCCAGTGATATTTATTATTATTATTCCTTTATTTACATTTTTCTTCTTATTTTATATACATTTATAATTATAATATTTAAAAAAAGCAATATTATAAAAATAAATATATAAAAATAGGTTTACCGCTGACGGGAGCATTGCAGCTAAGCCGCCGGTGGTCAGGGTGACAGAGAAAGAAACCTCTTCACAATACGTGCCGTTCCTAACACTGCCACCTTCTGTATCTGGCCTTTGTCTGTATCCAGAACTGTAGGGAGAGCTTCTGTAGTGTTGATCGAGACTCTTCCGGACAATTATTGTTGACTCCATGAATTATTATTATTATATTGCTTCTTTCAATTATTGATTTCCGCAAAATAACTATTATATATATATATATATATATATATATATATATATATATATATATATATATATATATATATATATATATATATATATATATATATATATATATATATATATATATATGCAATATATAGATTGGTATAATTTTTCCAACGATATCAGTTTATTATATTCTTATAATCGGATACGCTTATTTTAAATCTTGCAACCCTACATCCTGCAAACTACTGGTAAACCAATCTAACGCGACTGACTTCGGAATCCGCGGAGAACACTTGAGAATTTTGTGGCTGGGAGTAATATTCATAAGCTTCAATATCCACTAAACAGAATTCCTTGAATGCTTGTTGATAGTTCTGGATGAAATTCATTTAATGCAAACAATTTTCAGTCATATTTAATCACGAAGTTAAAAGTGGTTTTGAGTCCTACTAATATTTTAAGCACGAAAGTTAGTCTATTTAGAAGTTTCGATGTTCAATAGTCAATCGCGCAAAAGCGGCTCAACATATTTAAATGAGATTTAGTTTACGGGAATCAGTAAGGCTACTCTTGAAAACCGACTTCAATTTTAAATGAATATTTAATTAATTTTGAAGTATTTCGTATTCTGGACAACTATGTTCAATTATTGGATTCGGCGACAGCGCGACACGGATTTCGAAATTTTTTGGAACTAATCATTATTGCTTTTATTCGTTATTTAATTTAAAACGGTGCTTAAAATTTCCACTTTTAACACTAGCTTGACGTGTAACGATGACATTTATTTCCAATAATTAGATCGTTACTATACTGAATCAGTGTGGGCAATATTGGTTTCAAGAGTACCGTTTTTTGACGATATTATTTTGACGATAATATTGGTTTAAGATTTATATTGTTTTCAAGAGTAGGCTTGCAGGACTCAGCTACAGTAAACATCGTTTTATTTTCTTTTAGAAAAACAATCGAAACTTGTATGAAGCGAAACAAACGATTTGTCCCGAAGGCGGGAAATTATAGGTTATATATATTATTGTTAAGCCAAGAATTTAACGCCACGTTCGTAGTTATTCGCGTACGGTTAATAATGAATCAAGATAGTTCAAAACTTTGTGTTTATAAGCACAGTTTATCTATTCTTATCACAAGAATGATATTTTGCTTTTAAAGGCTATAAATAAACACAAATAAAATATCCACTCACCATCAGTCACTTGATATTCTTACGGGAGTGAAATATTTCACTCGTATGGCAGAGGTAAATGACGTCGCATATACATAATCGTATAATCTGCAAATTTTTTATATGGATTATAATGCGTTCACATGTTTCACCACCTACGATTTAATATTGAAATAAATCATGTCACATGTACAGCAGTTCTGTATACAGGGCCGGATTTAAACTCAATGCCGCTCCTGGGCACCGGAAAAAAGTCCGCCCTATTACTAGAATTTTACTTAAGGGGGGAAATATGTGTAGAAAGACGTTTTCAAGCTGATTTTTTCTTAATTTTTTTAAGGTATTAAAAAGGTTATATATTGAAACTATCAGGTTATTTCATACATATATTTACATATATTATCATTTTGATAATATCTTAAAAAGCACCCCACGCTTTTTTTAAATAAAATATTTTTTTTATTCACATTATTATTCATTTATATTTATTGATTTTTTTAACACTATCCTTAATTTAAATTTATTAAAATTTATTTTCTATTTTTAAGTTTGATTTTCTATAAAAAGCGTGTTTTGAGTTTTTTTAAACTATTATTTATTTTTTACTTTTTAGTTTGGTTTATTTTATAGAAACGTTATTTTCAGTTTTTTTTAACTATTATTTGTTTTGTAGAATTAAAATTCTCCTAAGTATTCGAAAATTTGTCAATATTAGAGAAATCGGCAAAAGATAATTATTGGAAATTAAAATTAACATCAAGTCCTGTCTTATCGACTGTAGAGAAAAATTATAAAAAATTAAAATTAAGTTTCTTACCTTATCGACTATAGATGAAAATTATATAAATTAACAAAAATCATATTTTGCAAATTGAAAAATGGAATAATTTTATCAAATTAGTGTATTGTCATCGGTCCTCGATAAATCGACAAAGTTTGAACGAAATCTGGCCGTTTAAATTGGGTCAAAATCGCGCCCAAAGAATTCGGTTACAAAGATACAAACAAACATACAAGTGAAGCTAATAAAAAGCGTGTAAAAAATATACGATTTTTCGTTTAAATTAAAATTAATTGGTGAAATCGATAAATTATACCATTTTTTTAATTGATTGAATGTTAAAGTTGATGTTTTAAGAAATGCAAAAAAATAATTCCGAAATTTTTTCAATTTTTCAAAAATAAATACTAATTAAATTTCTTTAATTCCAGAAAATAGAAAAATCGATTAATATTTGAAATCTCTGAGGAAACAATTTGATTAAATCATTTTGATTAATAATTTTTACTAAAAAGTGTCAAAATTATAATTCATAAATAATGAATGAATTGAATTTCTTGAATTATCAATTAAACAAAAAATTATAAATTAGTAAAATTAATTAATTATATTGGGGAATCTCGATAAGACTAAATAAATAGTTTTTATCACTTTCAAAATTTTGCCGCCCTAAAACATTTGCCGCCCTGGGCACTTGCCCCGACTGCCCCTAGTCTAAATCCACCGCTGGCTGTATATGTAGGTGTTCAATTAATGTTTTACTCGTTGAATTGTTGGACTTGATGCACAATATTACAATTTTTAACTTCCCGCTATGTAGATAAGGAAGTTACCGATTTCGCCCCAATTTACGATAATCGAGTTTTTACCAGAGTCCTAGGAACCTTTTCCGACTATTTTCTTGATGACATCAGTATACGTGTATGTATGTATGTATGTGTGTATATGTGTGTGTCATAACTTTTGAACGGCTTGACTGATCGAAACGCGGTGGATGGCAATCGATTGGATTCCGCTCAACTTAGACTTTCTGAAAAATTGAATCAAGTCGACCTCGGAGATTTTGAGAAATTTTGAAATAACCTCAAAAAAAATTTTGGCGAAATAGTATTTTTTAAATATAACTTTCAGATTAATGTACCGATTGAGTACAAAATATATTTAGCTCTATTCTTCAAAAAACTAATCGGTTTATCCGTTCGAGGGTAATCCTTGACGAAAATGTTTAAAAAAACTTTGAATCATTTTTTAGTATTCTACGACATTTTTTTGTTATTAATTTATTTAACTTTCTACATTTTTGCTGTATATGCCTTTCTGTCTGTATAGTCTGTCGAATATACATGAAATTACACAAGAGCTTAGTTTAATAATAATTTATTTCCAAACTGAGCCAAGATAATTATATGCACATTTTAAAGTGCATCTTGTATTACGGGTAAAGTTATAATGGCTTGCTTTAAATAGCTTGACTTCAAACTTGTCCCGAACCGAACTTAACTCAGTACTTTACATCAAGTACTGGAATTCGGAATAAAATCTCATAGAAGAAAAAAGAGTAACCATGCTTTTTGCAATAATGTAAAATAATATAATCGCATTTGAAACAATGTAAAAGTACAGTTTTATGAGAGTTTGTAGTTCTAAACGTAACACAAGTTTTGATTTCATTAGGAAAACTTTACATATAGCGTAAGCAACCCACATACGCTACATTCATAACTATTCATTTTTTAATTATATTACTGTTTTAATAACTATATGCTAGTATCATCACGCCCGGTTCCCTTGCAGGGTGATCCTCATCACCACGTTTCCTGACATGTTCGTTAACTAATTTTCTAGCGATATTTCTATTCGTTAATAAATTTCTAGCGATAATCGGGACCGACAACTTTACTGCACAGGAGTGGTAAAACAAAACTAAGGAGTGGTAAAACTAACTAACGAAAGGGAAAGGGAAAGGGAAAGGGAAAGGGAAAGGGAAAGGGAAAGGGAAAGGGAAAGGGAAAGGGAAAGGGAAAGGGAAAGGGAAAGGGAAAGGGAAAGCGAAAGCGAAAGCGAAAGCGAAAGCGAAAGCGAAAGCGAAAGCGAAAGCGAAAGCGAAAGCGAAAGCGAAAGCGAAAGCGAAAGCGAAAGCGAAAGCGAAAGCGAAAGCGAAAGCGAAAGCGAAAGCGAAAGCGAAAGCGAAAGGGAAAGGGAAAGGGAAAGGGAAAGGGAAAGGGAAAGGGAAAGGGAAAGGGAAAGGGAAAGGGAAAGGGAAAGGGAAAGGGAAAGGGAAAGGGAAAGGGAAAGGGAAAGGGAAAGGGAAAGGGAAAGGGAAAGGGAAAGGGAAAGGGAAAGGGAAAGGGAAAGGGAAAGGGAAAGGGAAAGGGAAAGGGAAAGGGAAAGGGAAAGGGAAAGGGAAAGCGAAAGCGAAAGCGAAAGCGAAAGCGAAAGCGAAAGCGAAAGCGAAAGCGAAAGCGAAAGCGAAAGCGAAAGCGAAAGCGAAAGCGAAAGCGAAAGCGAAAGCGAAAGCGAAAGCGAAAGCGAAAGCGAAAGCGAAAGCGAAAGCGAAAGCGAAAGCGAAAGCGAAAGCGAAAGCGAAAGCGAAAGCGAAAGCGAAAGCGAAAGCGAAAGCGAAAGCGAAAGCGAAAGGGAAAGGGAAAGGGAAAGGGAAAGGGAAAGGGAAAGGGAAAGGGAAAGGGAAAGGGAAAGGGAAAGGGAAAGGGAAAGGGAAAGGGAAAGGGAAAGGGAAAGGGAAAGGGAAAGGGAAAGGGAAAGGGAAAGGGAAAGGGAAAGGGAAAGGGAAAGGGAAAGGGAAAGGGAAAGGGAAAGGGAAAGGGAAAGCGAAAGCGAAAGGGAAAGGGAAAGGGAAAGGGAAAGGGAAAGGGAAAGGGAAAAGGGATCGAACCCGAACCCCGTTGATTGCGTAGTCAGGGTCACTAACCACTCGACCAACGGGGCGGTCAAATGGTATAAAAAATAAATATGGTATAAAAAACAAAGAAGAAAACATTTTAAATGGTAACCATCCGCGGAACCGTATATAATTTGCTTCGATTGCGAAGTGAAACGTGTGCTGAGTATAAAGCGTATACAGTGTGCTTATGTTTGTTACTAATGTGATAGTAGATATAAAGTGATGGATGGAAGTGCCTCTGTGGTCTTCTTTATTTTTTGGACCTTTGTTTTTTTACATTCCTTTCAGTAGAAGAGGTCACACGTGGAGTGCACGGAAGGTTGCAAATTGAAATATTTTATTCCTTTAGTTATGGATTTCCGCAAAATAACGCTTGAATCAATTTAATAAATAATAATAAAATGTATCTCACGCCTGTATACCCGAAGAGGTAGGCAGGGGTACGCCCACGATTAACCAGATACTTGATCCCACAATGAGACAGGTGGCAAGCATATCGCCAAACGGACACTTTCCACCACGGGCAACGTTGTTTTTATCAGAAAACTGAAAAAAAACAATTTTTGAATTGGCCGACCGGGGAATCGAACCCAGGGCCTCATGTGGTCAACACCGATTCTAGACCAATAAACCACAGAGGCGATTTAATAAATAATCTATACTAATATTATAAAATTGAAGAGTTTGTTTGTTCGTTTGTTTGTTTGGTTGGTTGGTTGTACGCAGTAATCTCGAAAACGGCTGAACCGATTTGAATAATTATTTTTGAGTTGGATAGCCTGTTTATCGAGGAAGGTTACAGGCTATATAACATCTTGCTACCACCAGTAGGAGCGGAGTAAACAAAGTCCGCGCAGACGAAGTCGCGGGCAACAGCTAGTATTAATATAAACATACAAATATACAAACATAAATACACTTACGAAATTTGGTACTCGTGCTTAGACGCCTAAATAGATTATTATACTTAAATATTATGCAATTCCAACAATATTACATACATACATGTCAAACTGTTAAAAATACATTTATAAATTACCAGCTGACCCACGCGGCTTCACCTGCGAATAAATAACATGTCATCGGTACAGCTGTTAAAACACATTTATATCCCCTGTATCAGCCCCTTAGGGATTGTTTTTGAAAAAATTTATTGTATGTATGACCCGAGTCTTCAACTATCTCCATGCTAAATATCACTTCACCGGTTCAGCGGTGTAGCCGTAAAAGCATAACAGACAGACAGACATTCGCATTTGTAATATTTAGACAAACCCGCTGAGTTTCTTCCGTCGGATCTTCTCAGTGTATAGCCGCGTTCCGATCTAATATAAAAACTCCGATAATTCTAAAAATGTCAACTACTCAAAAAATGTTTATTCGAATAAACATTTACAGGCGGTAAATGTTTATTTGAATAAACATTTTTTGAGTATTGAGTTTTAAGTATGGAAGTGTGAATTGTATCTAAATTCGAAAATTATGGTAACCATAGCGAAATGTTGAAAATCCTTCAACACATGTCGCGTGAAATGTGTCGTAATCGAGTTAATGTGACATCCTCCCCTTGGTAAAAGCGAGTACTCAACATCTTAAAAGTGACACTTTTTTTACTTAATGTACACAATAAGTGCTAGAGGCTTACAGCGTCTCGTTCGGATTTAATAACATCGCCTTAATTTTTTCCGTTTGAGAATATCACTGAATTTCACTATCGGGTTGGAGGTAGAAGGACTTAAAATGGAGCGCACCCACGATTAGCCGAAGTTCTCACACAATGTGATGGTGGCAAGCATATCGCCAACCGGACACTTGTGCAATCTCGGAAACCGTTGTTTTGGTCAGAAAACTGAAAAAACATTTGTTTTTATTCGCGCGCCCCGGGAATTAAACCCGGGACTCATTTGGTCAACACCGACACTCCACCACTAGATCACAAAGGTTTTAGGTTCTAGATTATAAGTCAAAACTCTAAAATAAATTTGGAATTCATTACCACTTCAAGTTCGCATGAGTCAATCTATAAATTCTTTTCAACACAATCTAAGGAATTATTATTTGTCTATTCCACATTACTATAATTTGTAATTTGTTTTTTTTTCTTATTTTTAAATGGATCTTACGAGTTCGTATTTTTTTGAGCAACACGTACTCATCTCAAGAGGTTAATATCATTTAATGTTTCACAGTAGTTATATATTTTTTTGTTTTAATTTCTAGTAGATACCTAACGCTGTAAATAATTTAAGTGCCTGTCTTTATATTGCTGAAGTACTTTAGGTTTCATTAATAGATGTGTTTAAATATTTTTAGTATATTGTACACTTCGACTTATATTAATGGTCAAGTATTTCACTTTACCTGGTTGGCTGTAAGAAATCTCTTTTTTAGAGATAAGCTCACCTTTTGTACCTTTTAAAAAATACTGCTTGCTGTAACTTTTGTGTGTTGTTCTATTGTGTACAATAAAGTATTAAATAAATAAATAAAATAAATAAAAGTTATTAGCTACAAAGACTATCAATAAGAATATTTGAAATAGGATAATCTCCGTCGCTCTCGTCAAAAACAGCAAAAAGTCCATCAGCTTGTTTGTTGTCTTATGATATAAAAAAATCATAGCTTACACATTATTTGAAGATACAGTGATAATAGGTATCAACACTAAATTAGACAGTAGAAAACATGAAAAAGTGTGATGGCAAATTAGAGTCGTTATAAACAACTATTAAATAATTTCGCCTCAGTGGTCTAACGGTCCGGTGTCGGTTTTGACCACATGAGGTTCTATTCCTGGGTCAGGCAATTCAAAAAAATGCGTTTTTTACAGTTTTCTGGTAAAAACAATATCACCCGGGATTGGAAAAGTGCCCGTTTGGCGATAGACTTGCCATTTATCACATTTTTCGACTAAGTATCTTCGGCTAATCTCTGGTGCACTGGTTGTTGTACCTCTGTCTACGTCTTCGGCGATATGGGCATAAAGATACTTTATTTTTTAAATAATACCTGTTACAGCTGTTAGTCTGTAGTTCAGTCACTCTTACGTTAAATCAGAAAGATGTACATACAGCGTTATGGGACAAAATTATTTTATTTCTAATCGAATTGAATCACGTTCTTTTTAGGCTAGATATCTTTAGTTAGACGTATTGAATGTTGTGTAGAAATATGATCACCTAATTTGGAATTCGCATTGTTTTTTGCAGCTGCGGAACCCTTCGTAAGCGAGTCCGACTCGCTCTTGGCCATTTTTTAAATTAAATCGCAACAATTCATATGGTTTAAATATCAGTCATTTATTCTATCAGGTTGTTAAATATTATTGAATGGAATAATTACAGCGGCTAACAAGGGACTGTGAAATTCACATAATTACATTTAGGGACATCAAATATTTACCGTCATCAAATTTTAATTAAAAATGTTATTCAAAAGTTACTGAAATTAAAAGGGCAAACAATCTAAAATTATTTTTAGGCTGGTCATAAATATTCGTTTCAGAATTTTTTTCCCTGTGTTGGTCCCGGGCTACTTTTAAGAATAGGCCAACTGCTGTCATACCGGGCAGGTCGTAAGCCCGATTGGCTATGCGAGTCACTTAACAACATGGCTACTAGATAGTAGAGTTCTGCATTGTCTCGCCCTGGTCTGGTACAATAGTGTCAGTACTTCTCGCTGTCATGTTCAGGTTTGGAGGGCAACGTAGCCGGTAAACTTATGCATGTGGCATTAGACCTCGCCACAAGATAGCAACGCACCATTTACATCTTTGGTATCTATCAGCGATGGTCGACTCTGTCCATCAGGAGACCCATCTACTTTTTTGCTATATTATGATTAAAAAATATATTTTGTGCTGAGTCGCTCAGCTTCACCCACGCTTTAAAATCATTAATATAAGAAGTCACCTTTGTGGTCTAGTGGTCCGGTGTCGGAGATGACCACATGAGGTACCGGGTTCGATTCCTGGGTCGGCAATTCAAAAAATATGTTTTTTCAGTTTTCTAACAAAAACAAAGTTGATCGCGATTAGAAAAATGCCTGGTTGGTGATAGGCTGGCCACCTATCGCATTGTGGGACTAAATACCTTCGGCTACTCGTGGGTGCACTTGTTGCACCTCTGCCTACCACTTCGGGGACACGGGCGTGAAGAAGATACAATATAAGAAATTTCATAGAATATTTTCCTGCAGACTTTATGTTAAGGATTATAGTTTATCGATCAATCTACCTGCGTGCGAAGCTGCGCGGGTAAATTAATGTCCTCAATGTAAGAATGTCATATGTACTACACAATATTTCATCTCCTTAGGGGTTGAATTTTTAATAAAAAAACCTGTGTTTGACCTTGGGTCTTAAACTATCCCCTTGCCAAGTTTCATCAAAATGAGTTCAGCAGTTTGACCGTGAAAACATCACAGACAGACTTACGCATCTATACTCTATACAAATAAAGAAATTGTAGTTTCTGCTTTTAATATTAAAATAACCGCTTTTTATTAAATGCATATAGATGTACAAACGGTATATATAACAAAATAACATTTTTTACAATTTTTGTCTGTCTGTCTGTTCCGGCTGAACCCTGAAACGGCTGGACCAATTTTGATAGGACTTTCACTGGCAGATATCTGATATAATAAGGAGTAGTAACTTAGGCTACTATTATTTTAGACATTTTTCACTTGGCCGAAGTCGCGAGCACAGCCAGTTCATAATATTAATATATGATATATGTAAGTTTGTGGAAATAACATTTGAATTCCAATGGTGGAATTCGCTGCAGTCTGCAGATGCGTACAGTCTTGAATTTGAATCCTGTGTCAAGAAATCTTTCGTTGTTCGTTCCTTATTAATTTTCCAGTTTTTATGAAAAACATTACTTGCGCGAGACTGAATCTGTGTCTGATTTGTTGATAAGTTGGCAAAGCGCTTTATCCGTTTGAGAACTATGATACCACACACAGACAAACAAACTTATAACACATCTCGTTTTTGCGTCAGGGGTTAAAAAGAATAAAACGCCTTAAGGAAATATTGTTTATTTTAAGCAAGAGTCGATAATATATCACAATTTACGAGCTTAGTGATTAATAGAAGAAGGATAGACTATTCGCAATTCTATCAGGCAGTTTGTAAAAGGCGAACCGTTGGTACGAGCCACTACCATCGTGACTACTAGGTGGTAGAGTTCCGCAACTTCTCGCTCGGGTTTAGTACCACCTCCTTACCTTTTCCTACAAATAGCTTCAATGCCTGACATTGTTAAAAGGTAAAGTAGCCGGTATACTCACGTATGTGGCACTGACATCCTGTCACACGCATAGCAACACGCCATTGACATAATTATTTTGCGTCCATAGGCAATGGTTATTACCGTTAGGAAAGTCATCTGCTTGTTTGCTATTTTATGATATAAAAAAAGTTTAGTTATCATATAAAAGAAGACACATACACCTATACATACACACATATATACACACACTATTTCCCCGTGTTGGTTCCGGGCTCCTTTGAAGAATAGACCAAGTACCGTTCTGCCAGGCATGTCGTAAAAGGCAGCCGATTGACTATGCAAGTCACTGACATCGCGGCTACTAGGTGGTAGAGTTCTGCGTTTTCTCGCCCGGGTCTGGTACCACCACCTTACCTATTCCTACCGCAATAGCGTCAGTGCTTGTCATTGTCGTGTTGTGTTATAAGTTTGTTTGTCTGTGTGTGGTATCATAGCTCTCAAACGGATAAAGCGATTTGCCGACTTATCAACAAATCAGACATAGATTCAGTCTCGCGCAAGTAATGTTTTTCATAAAAACTGGAAAATTAATAAGGAACGAACAACGAAAGATTTCTTGACACAGGATTCAAATTCAAGACTGTACGCATCTGCAGACTGCAGCGAATTCCACCATTGGAATTCAAATGTTATTTCCACAAACTTACATATATCATATATTAATATTTGGAAACTGGCTGTGCTCGCGACTTCGGCCAAGTGAAAAATGTCTAAAATAATAGTAGCCTAAGTTACTACTCCTTATTATATCAGATATCTGCCAGTGAAAGTCCTATCAAAATTGGTCCAGCCGTTTCAGGGTTCAGCCGGAACAGACAGACAGACAAAAATTGTAAAAAATGTTATTTTGTTATATATACCGTTTGTACATCTATATGCATTTAATAAAAAGCGGTTATTTTAATATTAAAAGCAGAAACTACAATTTCTTTATTTGTATAGAGTATAGATGCGTAAGTCTGTCTGTGATGTTTTCACGGTCAAACTGCTGAACTCATTTTGATGAAACTTGGCAAGGGGATAGTTTAAGACCCAAGGTCAAACACAGGTTTTTTTATTAAAAATTCAACCCCTAAGGAGATGAAATATTGTGTAGTACATATGACATTCTTACATTGAGGACATTAATTTACCCGCGCAGCTTCGCACGCAGGTAGATTGATCGATAAACTATAATCCTTAACATAAAGTCTGCAGGAAAATATTCTATGAAATTTCTTATATTGTATCTTCTTCACGCCCGTGTCCCCGAAGTGGTAGGCAGAGGTGCAACAAGTGCACCCACGAGTAGCCGAAGGTATTTAGTCCCACAATGCGATAGGTGGCCAGCCTATCACCAACCAGGCATTTTTCTAATCGCGATCAACTTTGTTTTTGTTAGAAAACTGAAAAAACATATTTTTTGAATTGCCGACCCGGGAATCGAACCCGGTTCCTCATGTGGTCATCTCCGACACCGGACCACTAGACCACAAAGGTGACTTCTTATATTAATGACTAGCTGTACCCGCGACTTCGTTCGCGTTTGGCCATCCTTGCAGAGTAATTATTAGTAATTGACCACAGTATTTCTCGTATTCAGCAATACTTTGGACGGCGAAGCACTTTTATCAAAGGAGAAATATTAAGAAAGAATTCTTTTAGTGTGGATATGAAAACACGTTCACTTTGATAACGACCCTTGTGCCTTATAGGGCTTTAAGCAGTGTTTAACTGAAGTAACCTCGCCTTTTTTTCTACAGTCATGCTTGCAGTTTTATTTGCCTGACATTATGTAATCATTCCATATGACTAAATTTGACTAAAGATCATTTTTGCAAAACTTATTTTTTATTGGAAGAAAGATCACAAACCGTGAAGCAGAAGTCTAACTGTATTTTCATTTTTAAGCATGGCTGGGGCTATCCTTCCACCGGATAAAAAAGATTGAAGGTGAAATTATCGGCTTGTACCTAGGTTCTTAATGGGCAACGATGATTATTCAAGCTAGTTATTATAGAAATCTGTGGTGTATGTCTGATAAATAACAATATCTGACTCCTTTGCAGTAGGCTAAATTTGACGACAGACCTATTAGTCAGGGAGAAACAAAAAGTATATGCTTTCAGTGAAGGTTATAATTGCAATGTTATTATTAAGCATAATATCTTGACCGTGTAGGAGGTTAGGAACATTTTGTTTAAAACAATTAAAAAACGGCTTTTTGCAATTCTTTGCCAATATTTCGTAAAATATGCGTGTTATCGACATGTTTTTTTAAATTGTCTATAGGGAAGCGCTTGACCACGATCTCGCCTGATGGTAAGCTAAGATCCGGCCTAAGATAGAACGCGCTTCCCTAGAAGGTACCTGTTCACTCTTCTCTTGAAGATCCCCAGATTGTACTCGACGGGGAACACAGATTTAGGAAGCATGTTCCAGTCCTTTGCGGTTTAATTGAAGAATGTTAAGTCTAAACGCTTTCTCCGGTTATATGGAATGTCCACCATATGGCGATGCCTAGAATCTGTGCGCCTCGACGATCGATAGCATGTATATTAATGTATTTGGTCTTTAAAATTTCACTTAATGGTAGGCTATTGTGAAAATTTGCAATATTTGTTTTTATGTCGCATCTGTGGTTTAGTGGTCCAGCGTTGTCGTTGACTACATGAGGTCCCGGGTTCGATTCCCGGGTCGGGCACATAAGAAAAGTGTTTTTTCAGTTTTCAAAGATACACAAAGTTGCCCGGGATTGGAAAGTGGCGATAGGCTTGCCACCTATCACATTTGTGGGATCAAGTATCTTCGGCTAATCGTGGGTGCATTTGTTGTACCTCTGCCTACCCCTTCGGGGATATGGGCGTGAAGATACTTTTCTTTTCTTCTCTTTTATTATGTCGCAAAATTAGCATTCAACGTAAAAAGGTAAATTTTTCAAAATTATATAAATCCTAAAATTATCAAATATTCTAATAAAATATCGACATGAGAGAAAAAGTAATCAAAAGGTATTTTATACACATACACATACACATACACACACACACACACACACATACACACACACACACATAAACACACACACATACACATACACATACACATACACACATACACATACACACACACATACACATACACATACACATACACATACACACACACACATACACATACACATACACATACACACACACATACACACACACATACACACACACACACACATACACACACACATACACACACACACACATACACATACACACACGCGCGCATACGCACACACACACACACACACGTCATCATGAAAGTAGTCGAAAAAGGTTCGTAGGACCTCAAAACGTGGAGATCTGGTGAACACTCGATTTTCGTAAATCGGGGTAAAATCAGTAACTTCCTTATCAGGACACGTAGCGGGAAGTTAAAAATATATACCTACCTAGTCAGAAAGATGAAAATTTATTTATTCAGTTTTATTTTTTTGAATCATTTTTATTTAAGGCACTTTTTGTAGCGGGAAGTATATAAATAAATTAATTAACACATGGCTTTGTGGTTTGTTATTAATAAAAAACAAAATAGCTTTTGACTAAGAAGCTTATCTTCGTTCATTGAAAACGATTTGCAGTAAATAAATCTTGTTGCACTTTTCTTAAATTTATTATTATTTTTAAATCTCTAAAAGATTTAATGTGTATCATTTTCTATAAGCAAGATAAGCAATCAAGGGTTTTAACTACTCTGCCTCGTGGGCTTGGGACAGCCTATTCGGCTCAGATCATGTGATCCCGGGTTCGACCCGATCTGAGCCGAATCCCCAGATCGGGCAAACGTGTTATTGAGATATTTTTGAGGATTTTCTCGAAAATCTAAAATCTCAGTAGCAACTCGGAGACTGGCGGAGTGGCATATTACCACTCCCGTGCCTCGGATGAGCACGTAAAACTTTCGATCCCAGTTATCGTTAACAATAGTCGATAATTGTTAACGTGTCGGTATATGCGGCGATGAGGATTACCATTTATATCACCAACCGACAAACCGGTGAATCGCGGTGAAACGGAAAGTCTATAGACGTTCGGTTTACTCTGCCTACCCCGCAAGGGAACCGGGAGTGATGATACTTCAATAAAAAACAACAAAGCCACGTATTTTTTCCTCACATTTTTGATTTTCAATTCTCACAAATAAAGGAAACTTTTTATTGAATTTGTTTTGATGAAGTTATCTTTGTTTTAAGTTTTTTCCATAAGATGTTGATCTTATCCAGGACTGAAATTATAAGTACATGCTCGTATATTCTACTTAACAATTTTTTAAAAAGTATTTTGGAGTCTGACTTTAATGAGTACACTAAGTAGTTTAGGCACTATAACATCTACACTTCGCAGAAGTTTCATTCATTTTCAAAGAATTTTAAAATATTCACCGTGTTGTTTAGTGGTCCGGTGTCATCCTTGACCATATGAGGTCCCGGGTTCGATTCCCGGGTCGGGCAAAACAAAACGTGTTTTTAACTTTTCTGATAAAACAACGTTGCCCGGGATTGGAAAGGGCCCGGTTGGCAATAGGCTTGCCACCTATCACCTCACATTGTGTGAAATGGTATATACGGCTAACAGTGGGTGCACTTCTTGTACCTTTGCCTACGTATTCCGGGTATGGGCGGTTAGATACTTTTTTTACCCTTTTTTACGTTATGCAATGTAAAAACAAAATAGTGAATTTTCCCAATAGTCTAATCCTTACGTAAAATTTTATAAAGAACAAATTCTATTAGTATACTTAATGTCGATTAGATGCATATTTTGTGAGATATTGGCAAAAAACTGAAAAACGACCTGTTTTATTTTCAAATATATTATAATTCTTATATAAATAAATAAAATGTTTAGGTTTACATTTTACACATATTTTACTAATTTTTAAATAACATTTTAATAAAACAGTATATATTCTAAACTGATCTCTCGGGTTATATGCATTATACAAACACTATGAAATGATTTCGCTAACTTATAAGGAGCCGTGCGTTCAAAGGTTTTGTATACAATCCGGGTGTCACGTTCAACTGGACATAGCACCCGGAAACCGTTGAAACTTGTGATGTCTGTAACTTCTAAATTATAAAACTGATGACTTTGAAATTTTTAAGGGATAATCTTTATAGTATTTACTTTTAAACAAAAAAATAATAAAGGATTTCGGACTGCAGGTTAATGAATTAAAGCTAAATATACGTTTTTATTTAAATCCCCTATTCCACGGGATCCGTATTGAATTTTGGGATAAAAAGTATCCTATAACCTTCTTCGGAATATGAATTTTGACCATGCTAAATTTCATTTGAATCCGTTCAGTAGATTCGGCGTGATGCGCGGCCTTGATACAGACAGACAGACAGACAAAAATTAAAAAAATTACATTTTTTGCTTCAGTGTCGATTAAAGAGTATCTTCCAAAAAAAATTTTTGAAATATCTTCAATGTACAGAATTCGACCTCTTACAGTTTTATTATATGTATATTATATGTATAGATAGATGTATTATAATTCTTATATAAATAAATAAAATGTTTAGGTTTACATTTTACACATATTTTATTTATTTTTAGGCTAGTAAAAATGCATTTATAACATTTTAATAAAACAGTATACATTCTAGAACTGATTCTCTCGGGTTATGTCCATTACACAAATACTATGAAATGAAAACGCTAACTTATAATGAGCCGTGCGTTCAAAGGTTTTGTATTCATTCCGGGTGTCACGTTCAACTGGACATTCCATCCGAAACCGTTGAAACTTGCGATGTCTGTAACTTCTAAATTATAAAACTCATGACCTTGAAATTTTTAAGGGATAATCTTTATAGTAGTTACTTTTGAACAAAAAAATAATAAATTATTTCGGATGATAGGTTAATGAATTAAAGCTAAATATACGTTTTTATTTTCATCCCCTATCCCACGGGAACCGTGCTGAATTTTGGGATAAAAAATATCCTATAACCTTCTTCGGAGTATGAACTCTAATCGTGCTAAATTTCATTTGAATCCGTTTAGTAGATTCGGCGTGATGCGCGGCCTTGATACAGACAGACAGACAGACAGACAGACAAAAATTAAAAAAATTACATTTTTCGCTTCAGTATCGATTAAAGAGTATCTTCCAAGATTTTTTTTTAAAATATCTTCAATGTACAGAAATCGACCTCTTACAGTTTTATTATATGTATATATATATATATAGAAATAAAATGTTTAGGTTTACATTTTACACATATTTTATTTATTTTTAGGCTAGTAAAAATGAATTTATAACATTTTAATAAAACAGTATACATTCTAGAACTGATTCTCTCGGGTTATGTCCATTACACAAATACTATGAAATGAAAAAGCTAACTTATAATGAGCCGTGCGTTCAAAGGTTTTGTATTCATTCCGGGTGTCACGTTCAACTGGACATTCCATCCGAAACCGTTGAAACTTGCGATGTCTGTAACTTCTAAATTATAAAACTCATGACCTTGAAATTTTTAAGGGATAATCTTCATAGTAGTTACTTTTGAACAAAAAAATAATAAATTATTTCGGATGATAGGTTAATGAATTAAAGCTAAATATACGTTTTTATTTTCATCCCCTATCCCACGGGAACCGTGCTGAATTTTGGGATAAAAAATATCCTATAACCTTCTTCGGAGTATGAACTCTAATCGTGCTAAATTTCATTTGAATCCGTTTAGTAGATTCGGCGTGATGCGCGGCCTTGATACAGACAGACAGACAGACAGACAGACAGACAAAAATTAAAAAAATTACATTTTTCGCTTCAGTATCGATTAAAGAGTATCTTCCAAGATTTTTTTTTAAAATATCTTCAATGTACAGAAATCGACCTCTTACAGTTTTATTATATGTATATCCGGTGTCGGAGATGACCACATGAGGAACCGAGTTCGATTCCCGGGTCGGCAATTCAAAAAATATGTTTTTTCAGTTTTCTAACAAAAACAAAGTTGATCGCGATTAGAAAAATGCCTGGTTGGTGATAGGCTGGCCACCTATCGCATTGTGGGACTAAATACCTTCGGCTACTCGTGGGTGCACTTGTTGCACCTCTGCCTACCACTTCGGGGACACGGGCGTGAAGAAGATACAATATAAGAAATTTCATAGAATATTTTCCTGCAGACTTTATGTTAAGGATTATAGTTTATCGAGCAATCTACCTGCGTGCGAAGCTGCGCGGGTAAATTAATGTCCTCAATGTAAGAATGTCATATGTACTACACAATATTTCATCTCCTTAGGGGTTAAATTTTTAATAAAAAAACCTGTGTTTGACCTTGGGTCTTAAACTATCCCCTTGCCAAGTTTCATCAAAATGAGTTCAGCAGTTTGACCGTGAAAACATCTCAGACAGACTTACGCATCTATACTCTATACAAATAAAGAAATTGTAGTTTCTGCTTTTAATATTAAAATAACCGCTTTTTATTAAATGCATATAGATGTACAAACGGTATATATAACAAAATAACATTTTTTACAATTTTTGTCTGTCTGTCTGTTCCGGCTGAACCCTGAAACGGCTGGACCAATTTTGATAGGACTTTCACTGGCAGATATCTGATATAATAAGGAGTAGTAACTTAGGCTACTATTATTTTAGACATTTTTCACTTGGCCGAAGTCGCGAGCACAGCCAGTTCATAATATTAATATATGATATATGTAAGTTTGTGGAAATAACATTTGAATTCCAATGGTGGAATTCGCTGCAGTCTGCAGATGCGTACAGTCTTGAATTTGAATCCTGTGTCAAGAAATCTTTCGTTGTTCGTTCCTTATTAATTTTCCAGTTTTTATGAAAAACATTACTTGCGCGAGACTGAATCTATGTCTGATTTGTTGATAAGTCGGCAAATCGCTTTATCCGTTTGAGAACTATGATACCACACACAGACAAACAAACTTATAACACATCTCGTTTTTGCGTCAGGGGTTAAAAAGAATAAAACGCCTTAAGGAAATATTGTTTATTTTAAGCAAGAGTCGATAATATATCACAATTTACGAGCTTAGTGATTAATAGAAGAAGGATAGACTATTCGCAATGCTATCAGGCAGTTTGTAAAAGGCGAACCGTTGGTACGAGCCACTACCATCGTGACTACTAGGTGGTAGAGTTCCGCAACTTCTCGCTCGGGTTTAATACCACCGCCTTACCTTTTCCTACAAATAGCGTCAATGCCTGACATTGTTAAAAGGTAAAGTAGCCGGTATACTCACGTATGTGGCACTGACATCCTGTCACACGCATAGCAACACGCCATTGACATAATTATTTTGCGTCCATAGGCAATGGTTATTACCGTTAGGAAAGTCATCTGCTTGTTTGCTATTTTATGATATAAAAAAAGTTTAGTTATCATATAAAAGAAGACACATACACCTATACATACACACATATATACACACACCATTTCCCCGTGTTGGTTCCGGGCTCCTTTGAAGAACAGACCAACTACCGTTCTGCCAGGCATGTCGTAAAAGGCAGCCGATTGACTATGCAAGTCACTGACATCGCGGCTACTAGGTGGTAGAGTTCTGCGTTTTCTCGCCCGGGTCTGGTACCACCACCTTACCTATTCCTACCGCAATAGCGTCAGTGCTTGTCATTGTCGTGTTCCGGTTTGGAGGGTAAGGTATCCGGTAAACTTATACATGTGGCATTAGACCTCGCCACAAAATAGCAACGCACCATTAACACCTTTTGTGTCTATAGGCGATGGTTGAATCTTTCCATCAAGAGACCCATCTGCTTGTTTGCTATCTTATGATATAAAGAAACACACACACACACCACATGCGCGCGTTAAACTTATTACCCCTCGTATTTTCGTCAGATGTTAAAAAAAAGATTAATACGCGAGCATAATATTGTTTCTTTGAAGTAAGTGTCGATCATATATCACAATTTACGAGTTCAGTGATTTATCGGATAATATAGTGAGAAGTGCGAGATTGAATACGTACGGTTGAAAAGCCATTTTTTATTTTACGCGTTAAAGATTTTAACAAATTTTTTTGTATGTCAAATTCTTAGACAAAACAATGAAATATTTTCACGGAAATGATTTCTGAACTTTTCTGTTTTTATTTGTAGAATACTGACAAGTTTAGATACAGCAATCGTGAAGTGCCTGGTTTGATCCCCGTATTGGTTAGTGTTGATTTTTTGGGGTTATCTCCGAAAATCTAAATCTCAGTATTAACTTGCAGTCTACTTAAGAGTGCTAGCTCCCCAGTGCATCCGATAGCATATAAAGGCTCCGCAATGCCTCCAATAGCGGTCGGTATATATATATATATATATATATATATATATATATATATATATATATATATATATATATATATATATATATATATATATATATATATATATATATATATATATATATATATATGACGGCGTCCGCGTCGTCAAATGCAAGAATATTGTAAAGCGGAAACAACAAATGCACGGCCTGGGCCGGCAAGCGCATCGTTCGATATCCCTACCACTCAACTTGTTTTGCTACCTGTATAAAAGGCTCTGAGCGCCCGCCGATAAGGCAGTCTAGGCTCTGGCGTGGCTCGGTACACTTGTTGTATCTTGCTAGTAGCTTATCCTTGACTCTCGGATAATTAATTTGTGCAAACAAGTTAATTATTATTGTCAACTATAAATTAGTCGCAGTACAATTTATAATTGACTATCTATTGCTTAAATTATGACTTATTTGTAATAGGGAATAATTAAGTTACTTGGAATTGTTAAACCAGAACTAGTCATTAGTGATGGAAAGCTTTAATAGTGATCTAATGTTATTCTGATCTAAATATAAAGAGTTGTTATATTACCACATCCGCATTTTATTTATCATATCTGACCCATTTCCTACATCAGAAGTGGGATCGGATTCACTCCCACTTCAGCATCAAACTATTTCGGTTAATTATGTAGAGCAGTAAATGTCTCTTTTCACTTGTGGTATGGAAACTATTCTTTGAAAAATAGCAGAAAATATTAATCCACGTTCTGTAAATGCATCTACTCCCATTAAGTTGATATACTTTGATTCTGATGAGGTAGACTCCGATATGACTGACTGGTGTCCTCCTCCTTGCTTCGTTTTCTTCATTACTGAGGGTCGTAACCTCCTCATTGGATAGTTCTTGATAATGTTACGCCATTGGACTCTATCTTCAGCGGCGTGCAGAGCATCATAAAACTTTTTAGACATGAGATTGGTGCGAACCTGGTCTGACCATCGCATAGGAGTACGTCCCCGTGGTCTTTTGTCTTCTACTTTTCCGGTCACGATTAGCTTTTTCGAGATTGTCTCCTTGCTATATAGAAATGTGGCCGAAGTATTGTAGAATTCTTTGAAGGCACGTAGCAGACAGTCTGGTCTTTACTCCAAGTTGTTTTAGTATGAAGGCGTTGGTCCTGTGTGTTGTCCAAGGGATACGAAACATTTTTCTCCAGCACCACATTTCAAACGCATCAATACGACGTCTGTCTGCAGCTCTTAGTGTCTATGACTCTGCGCCGTACGTGAATATGGAGAACACCAGCGTACAAACCAGCCTCTGCTTTGTTTTTAATGAGATGCTTCTGTCGTTCCAAAGACCCTTCATCTGTCTCGTAGGATTTTTGTCGTGTAACTTACTAGCTGGTGTACCTCAAGTAAAATAAATATAGAAAAGAAAAAATTAGACGGGGTTGATCTGATCATTGTAGCTACTCACTCACTTAAGAGTCGTGCCGTCACCTACTTCACAAGCTGCTGTCTTGCCAAGCTATATTAGGACTTGAAGATCTCTTCCTTTTAGACTTAAATATGAACCGATTTAAGAGCACCACTGTATTTCGAGGAAGTTACAATTTTGTGATGGAATCGTACATCGTAACAACTATTGCCGTGATAAACAGAAACTTATCTCAAATAATTTTTGCTTGCAGCGAAAGCAGGTCATCTACCACTATCTCTGGTGACGTGTCCAGTGGCCGACCACCAGTGGTCTGCTATGTATGTTGTGACCCCGGCCCAGCCACAAAGCTTCCATTTTTCCGATGAGCTACAAGAAGAAAGAAGTTGCCACTTCGAGTTCCGAAAAACAGAAAACCAGTCAACATCTGTTCCAGAGCGTTACATGGTGTATTACACTAAGTAGAATTTAATTATCTTTTATATTTGAGTCTGGTTTAGAATGTAGCCATATCAAACAAATCTGTTGTGATTCCTTTGTAAGAGAACGGTTTTATGAACAAGAATCTATAAATAGTCGCTTGTTTTGATGTAGTTTCCACTGAACAAATCAAATGCTTAACCACAAGGCAAAATTTAAATTTGGAGGTAGTTTCACGTTTGACCTGATAAGTCTTAATGTTTCGTTAGGCCGCAAAATTTGGACCAATGTAGAATAGGAAGTAAGCGAAAACAGATTAATGCTTAGCAATACTTAAACACAATCTTGATAGCAAGATAGCAACGCACCATTAACATCTTTGGTGTCTATAGGCGATGGTTGACTCTTTCCATCAGGAGACCCATCTGCTTGTTTGCTATCTTATGATATATAAAAAAAAAAACAATCCTGTTCAGTTTCAAAATCTGCTAGCGAGAGTATGGTAAATACTGACTTTGTAGGTAAAGATAGAGAGCGCTTGGTAGATATTTTTAAAAAAACAATTGACAACCAATTGAATTAAAACCGTCGGGCTTAAATTCGTCGAGCTGAAATCGAATTAGTTGACCCTTTGAAGATCGTTAATAAGCAATCTTAAAGTTTATTACCAACTAAACTCAAACTAATTTTTTTTTTAAAAAAAAAAGAGAAAACAATACAGATTTACATCTTCTTGGGACAGGCACATATAGAGCTAACAGTCGGTCCGAATATGTAATGCGATTCCTGTAGGGTTTAATAATGATAGCGCAGTATAATTCTCTGACAAATCATGGCAAAAGCGGTTAGGTAATATTTAACACGCGCTCAGCAGCATTAGGTTTGACATTCGGCAACTAACAAAAACTCGCGAAAGTATCTACAAGCTTTGAAAAAAAAAATCAGCCCAATCGGACATTTTATGGTTGAGTAGAGGTAATGAAAGGTTAAACCTTTTAGTGTAGGTGACTTTGTCTTTGTTAGGAATGTAGAACGACACTAAACGAAAATTATTGTTGACTCAAAATATAAGGGCTCCTTAAAAGTTACCGCAATTTTAGAAAACAAGTGCGCCCATGATAGCATCTGCGAAGTTCCCCATATTCCTGTAGGGTTTCTTGAGTTTCTTTCCCCGTGTTGGTTCCGGGCTCCTTTGAAGAATAGACCAACTGCCGTTCTGCCAGGCAGGTCGTAAAAGGCGACTGAGTGGCTATGCGTGTCACTACCATCGTGACTACTAGGTGGTAGAGTTCTGCATCGGCTCGACCGGGTCTGGTACCACCGCCTTACCTATTCCTGCCGCAATAGCGTCAGTGCTGGTCAATGTCGTGTTCCGGTTTGGAGGGTAAGGTAGCCGGTAAACTTATGCATGTGGCATTAGACCTTGCCACAAGATAGCAACGCACCATTAACACCTTTGGTGTCTATAGGCGATGGTTGACTCTTTCCATCAGGAGACCCATCTGCTTGTTTGCTATCTTATGATATAAAAAAAAAAAAAAAAAAAAAAAAAAGGTACCTATATGAAAATTATAACAAGGATGACGTGACGGCGTATACTCATGATAATGATCTTGTTCATAAAACTGGTCCAAACAATATTGATAGAAATGCAGTGTATATTGTAAATAGTTATAACAGTCAGATTTTTTAATATCTACCTGCGAAGGAGATTCTCTAATCTTGTAATAACTAATGCCACTATTCATGAAGCTACATCATCAGCAAAAAAATACGATATTAAGTAAACGAAAAAAAAAAAATGTAGTAAAATGTTGATAAAATATTACTAAAAATGTATGTAAAAAAAAAATATAATTAAAGGAAATGGGAGTCTTATAAAACTATGAAAAGAAATCAATGGAAAAAAATGTAAAAGAAGTAATTTAACAAAAAATTTAGGATTGACAAAAGATGCAGGATTGACAAAAGATGCAGGATTGACAAAAGATGCAGGATTGACAAAAGATGTAGGATTGACAAAAAAAATGTAGGATTGACACAAAAAATGTAGGATTGACACAAAAAAATGTAGGATTGACACAAAAAAAATGTAGGATTGACACAAAAAATGTAGGATTGACAAAAAATGTAGGAAGATTAGAGTCATTGAAGGGAGTGTCTGGTCCAATGACTCGGCAAAAGGGGTTCATTCCGGTCTAGCCTTTTGGCTACAGGGATTGCAACCCGGTCTAGCACTGTCAGCTAAAGGGATTTCCGGTCTAGCATTAGCTAAAGGGATTTCCGGTCTAGCATTAGCTACAGGGATTTCCGGTCTAGCACTGTCAGCTAAAGGGATTTCCGGTCTAGCATTAGCTATAGGGATTTCCGGTCTAGCACTGTTTGCTAAAGGGATTTCCGGTCTAGCACTCTCAGCTAAAGGGATCTCCGGTCTAGCATTAGCTACAGGGATTTCCGGTCTAGCACTCTCAGTTAAAGGGATTTCCGGTCTAGCACATTAGCTAAAGGGATTTCCGGCCTAGCACACTCCAGTCTCCGGTTTTAAACTGATGAGAGGGAGCTTAGTACACTCCAGTCTCCGGTTTTAACTGATGAGAGGGAGCTTAGTGCACTCCAGTCTCCGGTTATTAACTGATGAGAGGGAGCTTAATATGCTCCAGTCTCCGGTTTTTAACTGATGAGAGGGAGCTTAGTACAATCGAGTTTCCGGTTTTTTCAATTGATGAGGGATTCCTAGCTTAGTAGGATCCAGTCTCCGGTTTCAAAACTGACGAGAATAGTTTAATAGTTGTGGTTGCTGAAAGGGTTACCGGACCAGCACACTATTGTAACATTTCGCTAAAAGATTACGCTAATTATAGAGCTGTAAAAAAAAAAATAAGATTGTTTAGTTTTCTAAAAATATGTCAGGATGAACGAGGCGTTCCTTGTCCTCAGATGTATAAAGATGCGCACACGAGGACGTGTGCATGTCAGTATGGCCGTGACGGCGTCCGCGTCGTCAAATGCAAGAATATTGTAAAGCGGAAACAACAAATGCACGGCCTGGGCCGGCAAGCGCATCGTTCGATATCCCTACCACTCAACTTGTTTTGCTACCTGTATAAAAGGCTCTGAGCGCCCGCCGATAAGGCAGTCTAGGCTCTGGCGTGGCTCGGTACACTTGTTGTATCTTGCTAGTAGCTTATCCTTGACTCTCGGATAATTAATTTGTGCAAACAAGTTAATTATTATTGTCAACTATAAATTAGTCGCAGTACAATTTATAATTGACTATCTATTGCTTAAATTATGACTTATTTGTAATAGGGAATAATTAAGTTACTTGGAATTGTTAAACCAGAACTAGTCATTAGTGATGGAAAGCTTTAATAGTGATCTAATGTTATTCTGATCTAAATATAAAGAGTTGTTATATTACCACATCCGCATTTTATTTATCATATCTGACCCATTTCCTACATATATATATATATATATATATATATATATATATATATATATATATATATATATATATATGTATATATATATATTAGGGTTCAGGTTAGGTTTAAAAGGTGAAAAGAAAAAGGTTTTGCTTCATTTCATCTAATAAAAAATAACTTAAAGTAGCAGTCATATCCATAGGGTGGGGAAACTTACGCGTCGAGGGTTCGTTCAAATCTTCGCCGTGATAACAAGTAATATTTCGAAAATATTTTTAGTACTTTATACAAGCTTCGATCGAAAATATCAAGACTCAGCGTTGCCTACAAACTCAGCGTAACAAAATGACTTGAGATAAACACAAAAAATATCGCAACGTGATAAAATTTTATTAATAAATAATCAATCTTATCTTTGTATATTAGGGTTTAGTTTCTCCGCTTTACTAATGGTGCTCGTAAGATATTATTAGGTCCTTAGAAAATTCAACTTTATTTTAATAACTTTAACGTTTAAAATTGCACGCACATGCTGTTTATATGACGTTTTTTAGACGTGACGCGTCCGTACGTTGACTATGATTAGTGGAAATAGGACCACACAATTCCTTGTGCTCTGTTTAATTTAGCCACTTTTAAGTTTACAATCATTGATATAAAATATCCAAGATGCACAGTCTCAAACGAAACTGACACTCAAAACTGTCGCTTATTTCAGACAAGTAGTTATAGATATGACAAAATATATGTTTTTTCATATTCAACCTTAAGCGCAAGATTTACAGTTGTTTTCAGAAAACAATGTACAAAAAGTAATAAAATTGACAGTAGGTATAGCGGCCGACGCGATTCTATTTGAAATGGGCGCGAAATTTAAAAATTTTCGCTCATTTTTAGGGGACGTTTTTGAGACACTGATTGTCTATCTTAGGTTTTTTTTATATCAATGGTTACAACCTTTAGTTACCCTTTTAACTGTAAATCAACACCCCAAATGTTTTGATATCCATATACTAACTTAACGACGGATAATAACAATTATTTTATATAAAACACCATTTAACACTTAAACAGTAAACAAATCTAACATACGAATGCAAATTACGTGTGTGTACTGTGTATGTGTATGTGTGTGTTTATAGTCTGTTTGCAAGTATGTGGTGTTAGTGTGCGTGAAAAAGAGGGAGAGAAAGTGTTTATTAGTTTAGGCATAAGCACTTGGAAACGCTGAATGGAGTGGTCTGTGGTCTAGTGGTCCAGCGTTGGCGTTAACCACATAAGGTCCCGGGTTCGATTCCCGGGTCGGGCACATAAAAAAAAGTGTTTTTTCAGTTTTCTGAGAAACACAAAGTTGCCCGGGATTGGAAAGTGCCCGATTGGCGATAGGCTTGCCACCTATCACATTTGTGGGACCAAGTATCTTCGGCTAATCGTGGGTGCACATGTTGTACCTTTGCCTACCTCTTCGGGGATATGGGCGTGAAGATACTTTTATATTACGTATTATATTTACGAGGGGCGCAAATAGTTTGTAAATGCAAATAAAATATTATAAATGCGATAGTCTGTCTGTGTATCTGCCTGTTACGCTTTTACGGCTAAACCGCTAAGCCGATTTCGACCTTTAGCATGGAGTTAAAAATCCAGGGTCAACCATAGACTAACTTTTTTCCAAAACCAACCCTAATGGCCTGAATAGAGTATAAAATATATATCGATGCCATGAAAATCTACACACAAGCGAAGCTGAGCGAGTCAGCTGCAAGTAGAATAAAAACAATATGAGAAAAATTCCTGCAAAAACATCCCCCATGACATTCGCACGTTTAATTATTCCATCATATATTCCATCAACGTACATTTTAATATGATGCGAACATCTCAGAATCCTTATGAGCTCATAGAAATACATCTTTATTTTTGTCACGATTTTAGAAACGCTGAAGAATTATATTTTAAATAAAAATGTAAATTCAAAATGCATAAATAAAGAGCAATCAACCTCTATACATGGCTTTATGCGGCTATTCAACATTGTTAGCAAAATATTGTTCGTGACTTTCGAAATAATACCATTGTGTTTTTGTTTGATTCAAAATTGTATCAGTTGGTTTTGAATTGATATAATTCAACAGATACTTGCGCTGTGTTTTTATATAATATAATAGTTTAATTTAATATCATTAACAAACAAATAAATGGCTCTTTTAATAGAAAGTGACAACCATCGCTCATAGCACCATAACCACAATATACACAGTCTTGGCACAGAATACTAGAGACTCACAGGCGTCAATGTTCCATACAATTAATGTTCGAGCATAGCACACATAGACACCTCTCACGGATGCGATATCTTGGACTGGTGCGGAACAAACTGTCCCGAACCATTCCGAGATATCGCGTCCGTGAGAGGTGTCTATGTGTGAGTTGTTCAAATATTACTTGTATGACTACTGTTAGCCGCCAATATTCTGTTGTCTTGGTAATGGCCTTAGATTCCATTTTGCATAAGTATACCTTTTTTTATATTATAAGATAGCAAACAAGCAGATGGGTCTCCTGATGGAAAGAGTCAACCATCGCCCATAGACACCAAAGATGTCAATCGTGGGTTGCTATCCTGTGGCGAGGTCTAATGCCACATGCATAAGTTTACCGGCTACCTCACCCTCCAAACCGGAACACGACAGTGACAAGCACTGACGCTATTGCGGCAGAAATAGGTAAGGCGGTGGTTTGCGAGACAGTGCAGAATTTTACCATCTAGTAGTCATGATGGTAGTGTCTCGCATAGCCAATCGGTCGACCTGCCTGGCAGAACGGCAGATGCCTATTCTTCAAAGGAGCCCGAAACCGACACGGACAAAAATACTTACACAATTTTGGCAGTGGCTTTAGATGTCCTTTGTAAATAAATATACACAGTTTTGGCAGTGGTCTTAGTTCCCATGTTGGGTACCTTAACACACCAAAATTTGCCTCTTAGCAATTTGTGCAGGACATCTTTGCACTTCAAGAGTGCGCAAGTTACTCATTAACAAACTTATATTCAAACAAGAAAGATTTTAAAAATATTACAGAGCGGCCTTCAATTATTTAAACTGTAAGTATCACTTTCCATTCGAACAAATACTAGCAGTTAATAAAGTCGCAGCTGCTCGAAACTTTTGTTATAATTAATTACAGTCTAACATAGGGTTGCTACTTGCTATCCTTCCGGGATTTCCTGAATTTGCCACAGTTTAGATGTCGTCCGGGGGTCGTCTGGATGGGTTTAGCCCATGGATCTCGAAACATAGGTCATCGCGTTTTAAATTAGCTGGACAAAACTGCAAATTGAATATACAGCTACACGTTAGCACCAATAGTAACATATTTTTCACGCACATTACTTAATTGTTAGCCAAATTAGTTGATTATTGTTTTTAAGCACCCAAGCACATTCTCCAAAATGTGCTGCGTAAGAATCCACTCCTGCTGTCTCTAATTTACACACACTTATTGTTTAGAGATGGATTGTTTTGAATTTATGCGTATCGAGACATTATCTCCTTGGATTTCTGAGTTGCTTTATGAACTAATAAAACACATTAGTTGCGATCATCTCAAAGCGAAAACTATAATTAATTACAGGCATAGATTTATGAAAATCTGCTTAAAACCTAAAAGTAAGCAAATTATTATCGTACCTTATCCTCCAAACCGGAACACAACAATTAGACGCACTGATGCTATTGCGGCAGGAATAGGTAAGGCAGTGGTACCAGACCCGGGCGAGATGTTACGGAACTCTACCACTCAATAGTCACCATGATAGTGACACGTATAGCCAAACAGTCGCCTTTTACAACCTGCCTGGCAGAACCCCATGTAATCTATTTTTTTCGAGGGGAGCTCGGGGGAACAGGGGATATCCCTGTCAGGAATCGGACCCAAGCCCAAGTCAATTCCCAGTTACGTTAACTAACTACTCAACCAATGGGGCGAACATTATAGATACGATTAATAATAATAATGTAAAACATGGTCAGCCCTACCCGTCCCATTATTCAAGCTTGCGGTGTACAGAATATCGCTAGATTTATCCCGACCGCTTATTAAATTGCATATTTATTCTCAACTTCAAAGCGATACGCGCATACAGATGAAGGAATTATCCTACTGGCGGAATTTGTATTTTGACCACGACATTTCGATCACACGCGTGTCTTAAATTCGGTTCCACGGAAAAATTGAGAGTATAGTGGAGAGACTTTATTATTTTCAACCCTTCTTTGATAAACGTCAAACACGTTGATCTGGGCTCCTTTCTGGAGAATAGCTCGACTGCCTTACTGCTAGGGGGCCATCCATAAATTACGTCACACGAATTTCATGATTTTTTGACCCCTCCCTCCCCCTTGTCACAGCTGGTCACATTTGTGAGACCCTCCCCACCTAGTATGACGTCACATTTTAGCAATTTTACATTGGAGTACTGATCTCATTTGTTTATTTTTTTATCTACACAGGTGGCTTTTTAAATTTTGTGTTTTATTATATTTTGAAAAATGTGATGTCACAAAAGTTGGAACCCCTTCCCACCCCTTGTCACATAATGTCACACTTTGTCGACATCCTCCCACCCCCATAACGTGTGACGTAATTTATGGATGGCCCCTAGGCATGTTGTAAAAGGCGAGAGAAGGCTATATATAGACGTATCACTAAAATTGTAGAGTTCCGTAACATCTTGACTCTCGATCGGGTTTGGTTCTAACGCTTTGCCTAATGTCAAATGCTGCAATAATGTCAGTGCCTGTCAGTCGCCTTTTACGACCTGCCTGGCAGAACAGCAGTTGGTTTACTCTTAGAAAGGCGCCCGGACCAGCCCCTATATGTATTAGACTAAATGATGTATTTCACGGTCGGTAAGGGTTTTTATTACTCATTCACTATATAAATAGTTATGGTATGTACTCTGGCAGTCTGTCGCCATAGATTTCCGGAAGGCTAACGGCATACAATATCGCATGACACATGACGTTTATTGCCGAGCCCCATACAATTTATGGGAGCTCCGTTATTGTATAGGACACAGACATTAAGATCTCGGACATGATAGGAGGGTTGATGCTTAAAAGCCAGGACTTATTGGAATGTTTACGTTTTATAAAAGTTTTTCACTAGAATAAGAAACCCGTAGGTAGATGTCCTATTATTATCCTAGATTGTACACTAACATCACTTATAGGGTTTAATCATCCTTGTGACCCCAGAAATCCAAAAAAATTAAAATCTGATAAACCATTTACGAACACATGCACACCGAATTAAGTGGGGGGTGGGGGATATTATAAATATATAGTACGAGGTAAGGGGGTGTTGGCGTTTTTCCGAAATCCACTTCCACTTGGTCAGATGTCGTGGGATTTGTCGTATTTTTAATAATTAGTAGTTTTTTTTCGAAATTCACTAAGCAGATTTTCCAAATGTCCGCTACTGCAAAACCGGACCTTTCAGGGGAGCAGAGCGTTCAGCCAGAGTTAAAATTGAGTAGGCTAAGAGCCTACCCTAGGGTTGTCTCTTATGAGAGCGAACCTTGCCTTAGGGCAGTAGCTTGACGATGGGTGGTAAAGTAAATAGCATCAGGATTTCGACTCATTAATAACGCTTGACCGACGCGCGTCTCGAGTGTTGACGAGCCGAAACATGAATTTGGTTTGGCGTGTGCATGTAAATTTTGTAGTGTAAGCTGTGATGAGATCATCAGGATCGGATAAGACGTGACGTGGCCTTCGCAGTTTGTCATCGGTGATCGCGTCCGGGACGTAATCGGCTGCGGCTCTCACCAGAGGTTTTGGTTGTCTCTTCGATTTTTCGCAGTGGCGTTCGCGTTGTGCTGTCTCTTTGAAGTATTTTGACGTGAATTATACGTCTTTAATTTTGCCTTCAAAAAACGGGTCAGTTCAAAAAACAGGTGATAACAATATTGGGGGATACAGTTTGATGTTATAGCTGCATAACTATTGCAATATAAAAAAAAAGATGTTAATGGTAATTTGCTATCATTATAGGGCAAGGATAGCAAATTACCATTAACGTCTTTTTTATATCATAAGATAGCAAACAAGCAGAATATGGGTCTTCTGATGGAAACAGTCAACCATCGCCTATAGACACCAAAGGTGTTAATGTTGCGTTGCTATTTTGTGACGAGGTCTAATGCCACATGCATAAAGACAAATATCTCTTATCTCACGTGTGTATCCTAATATAGATAACTTGGATAATAATGAAAAATCCGCCTCTGGGGGCGGACACTACTATGGCAATACATAAAAAACGCTCCATAAACTCCTCAACCCTATTGTCGAGTTAGGACTGCAGTCTAGCCATTGTATCGCTTTGCAGTGTAAGATCAAATTACGGAACAATTGCTGTTCTGTTAAAGATTAATTCCTTCCCTTGTCTCGAGTGCGGAACATGACAGCGGCAAAGTTGATGGATAATATAATTTGGGCCGTTTCCCAGCGTCTTTAAGACTTCTTTCTAATGTGCCTGTGTAATGTCTTCTATTTAGACACTAATGAATTTTTCGCTGTGAGGCATGAAGCTATATCATATCTGGAGGCAGCACTTCTAATACTTACCTGAAACACAATTTTAAATACAGCTGTCATATTCTGAGGTCTTTCCCTCTTTTTCTAACACAGCTGTATAAAAAGAGATGGAGAGACCTCAGAGATAGAGATATAACGTAAATATGTATTTTAAGTGATTAATACGAGTGCTACCTCCACCTATACCTAATACTTCATGGTGGGTACATGTGCGTATATTATCATGTATGTAATTAATGTAGTGTGTAATGTTTATTTTTATGAATTTTATTTATTGAACCACCCCCTTGGTCAAGTTATTATTATATATTCGCTAATAATATATACTAGCAAAAAGCAGAGCTTTGTAAGGGCTCGCAAAGTTATAATCAGAAATCAGAAGTACTTTATTGAATAAATCTAAGACTAAATGTTTTTCTTCATGCTTGCTGCACATTTTACAGCTCACAGCATGCTTCATGCTGTGAACTGTAAAAATGACAGTTAAAACTGAGGAAAATGTAAAAATTCATAGAATCTTTAACGTAATGAAAAAATATGCTGTGTGTATTAGAATACTATATGCTAGAGTTTTGTAACTTCTCGACGTGGTTATAGTACCCACCACCACCACCTTACCACCACCACCACCTTAACTATTCATTCTCTACAACAATAATGTTGGCACTAATATGATTTTCTGGTTTGGAGGTTCAAGGCAGCCGGTTCAAACGCACCATTAACATCTTTGGTGTTTAAAGACGATATTATCTCTTTCCATCTACATCTCTATCCAGATAGGATAGAGATGTAGATGGAAAGAGATAATTAATTATTAAATATTTTAAATATTAAATAAAGCTTTTTTTTATCATAAGAAAGGTCTCCTGATGGAAGGAGTCAACCATCGCCTATAGACACCAAATATGCTAATGGTGCGTTGCTATCTTGTGGCTAGATCTAATGCCACATGCATAAGTTTATCAGCTATCTTACCCTACAAACCGGAACACGACAGTGACAAGTACTGACACTATTGCAGTAGGAATAGGTAAGGCGGTAGTACCAGACCCGGGCGAGACAATGCAGAACTCTACCAGCTATTAGCCACGATAGCAGTGACTCAAAGCATTCTCAGTAGACCGACATCGGAGACAGCACTTGATGTGTATAAGTTCGTTAAAAGAAGCCTAGAACAGCGCTGCCTCCCACTATATCTCTTTAACCTAAGATTTGCTTAATCCGATGGGACTGACATAATCGCCATAGCGACACAAGTCCCTAATAAAAAAAAGAATAAAAAAAAAGTAGTGACTCACATAGCCAATCGGTTGCCTTTTACGACCTGCCTGGCAGAACGACAGTTGGCCTACTATAAATAATATACCTATTAAAGTTTATATTTTATTATGTATTAAAAATATGTCGCAGCCCGCTGCATTAAAAAAGTTTTTCGTGAATTCTTTGGGAAGACATTCTTTTGCGGGTTAAAACCATCCTATGTCCTATTCCAGGTCATCATCTACTTGCGTGCTTTTCATCCAAATTGGACCGATTTGTTTGTGCGTGATTAAGAAACAATATCCAAAATCCAAATTCAGAGTCTTACATTTATAATAATTATGTTTATCGTATGGGTTGCATTATGATTGTACATAAATAAATAAATATTTGACTAAGTATTATATCCTCCTGCCTCGAAGAAAACGCTTCGTAATACGTAACTTAATTACTTCTCAAACTTTTTGTATTAAATTTAGAATTTCAGTTAGAATTGCATTGTCATTAAAGTTAGAATTGCAATTTCATCATATCGTTTTACGGTGTGACATTAAATTACCGAACAATTGCTGCTATGTTAAAGATTTATTATTTCCCTTGTCTGGAGAACAGGGAAAGGATTAATGAAAGAAAACGTGTGACAGCGGCTTTCATTTTCACATAGCATACTAACATATCACTGGCTATACCACTGCCTTTATGATACTATATCAAATTAACTAGCTGCCCGGCAAACGTTGTTTTGATGTATAAATTATTATACATATAAAACTGCCCCTTGAATCACCCTATCTATTAAAAAACCGCATCAAAATCTGTTCCGTAGTGTTAAAGATCTAAGCATACATTGGGACAAGCAGCGGAAAGTGACTTTGTTTTATAATATTATGTAGTGATAAATATATTTCTCATGCGATCGTGTTATAAGCTATACTGAGATTTATTTTATTTCGTTGCGTGTTGTTTTAGAATATTTTATCTATATACATACCTAGGTATTAACGTGTGAAGTGAAAACTTTGTACCAATATTTAGACAACTACGCGAGCGGTGGAGAACAAAATTTGGCAGGGTTAAAGTTAACATTACTGAGGAGTGCCGAAACCTATTATTTTTAAATAATGTGTATTTAAAATACATTAATTTATAAAAAAAACATTTCACACACTACATTCATGTGACATACATGAAAGTATACCTACACAAATGTATACGACAAAGAGTATGTAACGTATTTAGTATACGATTATGTTTACAGGTAAAGTCAGTTGTCAAACATAGAAAAGATTTTATTTTTAGTCATGGTCGAATTTCAATCAGAAAGCAATTGATAGTTAATTGAATTGACTCGAATGAGTGACAAGAATAATTAAAATGATATTAAAGTATGATGTTAACAGTATAATATTATAGTTTAAACTGATTCTTATTTAAAATAAAAATACGAAAGGGGCAAATCACATGTCGTCCAATATATTTTGTGTCCTGAATAATTAAAATTTTAGAGTTTTTAATGTAACAACAGAGGCCTCATGCCTCTTATAATATATTCATTCAGAATAATAAAAATGTTAAATTATCATCAATCGATCATTTAAAAATGTCCAATATTTTTGGAAAACCCAACATAATTAGTAGGTACTTCATGGACCCAACCATGACCCAACTTAGCATTGACATTTATGTAATTTGACTGATACATCCTACAGACAATATTGTACTTATTTATTGTTTGCGTAGGTCACATCTTTTAAGGTAAAAATAAATTTGATCAGTTTATTACTACACTACTAATAAAAACTAGGTTTTAACTTTTTAACTAGAAATATTTTGTGGATTAATCTCCGAATTACTTTTAGGACCTCCGAATTAATTTCTATAACAAACTAGAGGTTTTAAACAAATTAAATAACGAAATAGCAGAGTTTCACAATGTCTGCCACTTCCATCTCATCTATTCCTGTCACAACCTCATAAACGCTTATCTCTGAAGTGTTTTAGAGCGTAAAGTAGTCGGTAGACTGAAATCACATCACCGCCGAACAGATTGCAGCACACTATAAACCAGCACTATAAACATATTTCGCTCGTTTGCTACAAGGTCGAAATATCGCAAAATTGAAGATTTTTTAAGATAACAATACACAATACAGTCGTGTAGAAAAAATTGTGCATAGTTTGCTGTAAAAACGTTATTTCTTTACGATTCGTAGTAAGTGAAAAAGAAAAAAAATCAGTCATGTCCTTATATCTGGTATTGTCTCTTACGTTTCGGTGACTCGCGACAATAATATATTTATATTAGTTGAAATGTAACAGTGTGCGTGGCAAGTTTAGCCTGTGATATCTTGAAAAAACAGAAGTATCTTCACGCCCGTGCCCTGGAAGAGTTAGGCAGTGGTACAACCAGTGCACCCACGATTAGCCGAAGATACTTAGTCTCACAGTGTGGTAGGTGGTCAGCCTATCGCCAACCGGACACTTTTCCATTCCCGGGTAACGTTGGTTTTATCAGAAAACTGAAAAAACACATTTTTCAATCGCTTGACCGGGGAAACTAACCCAATTGCAGGCTATTGCAAACACAGGAAAATAGTAGAAATCTATACTTTAAACTAAATTTTTGTCTAAACAAATGATTACAGTACAATATTAGTCAAAAACTTTAAATTGCTCTCCTGTAAAATGGCATTTTTTGAGAAATGTCCTTGTTTTAAACGAGCAATTTGATATCTGTAGGCGCCTTTTATCTTTTTTCAATAAGAAAGCCATATTATATACCCTTTACAATATCGGCCTGATATTTTATATTATGACTGAGTAAACAATATACGTACACACAACAAAATAAAAGAATATTGCGAATAAAGTTACATAAGTACCAATAAAGTCAGAGTATTGAATATTGCAGAAAAATTATTAAACTCGAATAATACACTTGAAGACTGATCTTGCTGTTATCAAATACGATACGGTACAATGTTACAATATTATAAAATCAAAAGATTGGATGTTTGAATGGACGGATGGATAGATATTTGTTAATTACGCGAAAACTACTGAACGGATTTAGATGTAATTTAATACACATGTAAACGATGATATGGATTAGCACATAGGGTACCTTTTATCCCGAAAAAATAAGTTGTTCCCGCGGGATTCACCAAAAACTCTTATAATGCACCGGGGTTGCACGGTGCAGCTAATTTTATACATTATATAAGTGTTTTTAAAAGGACGATTTTAATTGACTTCAAAAAAGGAGGATCTTAGTTTCGCTTTGGTGCTGATTCCATTTTTTTTTATGTCATAAGATAGCAAACAAGCAGATGGGTCTCCTGATGGAAAGAGTCAACCATCGCCTATAGACACCAAAGATGTTAATGGTGCGTTGCTATCTTGTGGCGAGGTATAATGCCACATGCATAAGTTTACCGGCTACCTTACCCTCCAAACCGGAACACGACAGCAACAAGCACTGACGCTATTTCGGCAGGCATAGGTAAGGCGGTGGTACCAGACCCGGGCGAGACAATGCAAAACTCTACCACCTAGTAGCCACGATGGTAGTGACTCGATAGCCAATCGGTCGCCTTTTACGACCTGCCTGGCAGAACGACAGATGGCCTATTCTACAAAGGAGGCCGGGACCAACACGGCGAATGTTATTGGATAGCAACAAAGCAACAGAAGCGGAACTCTACCACCTAGAAGACACGGTGGTAGCGACAATGAAGCTGTTTTAGGTATATCTGGAGGCAACACTTCTAATACCTATATAAAACACAATTTTTAATCCTGTTGTTATCCTCCGATGTCTTACCCTCTCTTTCTAACACAACTATATAAAAAGAGATGACGATACTTCATAGAATGAGATGTAACGTAGGTATTTGTTTCAAGTGATTAATACGAATGCTAGCTCTACCTATACATACTTCATGGTAGTGAGTAGTGATCAGCGACGACACAGCCCATAGATGCCTAATATTTGATTTTTCGTATTGAATGCATTCTTTCGACTAGCTGCGGTAAGACAAAGCGGAGTTGCAACGCCGTGATTGGCTAACTCAAGGCCGCAGTGAAATATACAGAGCATCTGATTGGTCGACACTAATTGAGCATTTCCGCGTGAACGCGCTCGTGGTCTTCGCACACCTCCCGTAGGGGAAGTGGGGAAATGTGATGTCAGGAGCCATTCGCCTGTTAATAGCATGAAGCTGTATTACATCATCTTCTGAGGTCTCACCCTCTCTTTCTAACACAGCTGTATAAAAAGAGATGGGAAGACCTCATAGACAGAAATGTAACGTAAATATTTATTTCAATTGATTAATACGAGTGCTAGCTCACCTATACCTAATACTTCACGGTGAATAGGCGTCTATGGGCTGTGTGGTTGGTTGTAGTGACATGTGCAGCGATCGGCAATTGACTTATAGGCTAAACCATTAACAAAATAATACATACGTGTTTGTGTTAAACGCATGGTAGCATATTCCCATTTATTTTTAACTTAATATAAAGCAGTACAAAGATATTGCTTAAATTTTTAATATCGTAGAGTAATGGAGAAATTATACATAGAGTGGGTGAACCAAGCAAAAATTTGCCCCGTCGACAGAGCGAGAAAGGCGGCAATCACAAAAATCCGCCTAGATCGCTCTCATACATTTCATACGTATTTCGGTAAAAGTAGTAAGTAAGTAAGAAGTATCTCATCCGGGGCGGATTTCGGTAAAAGCAAGGCGCTCGCCCCACGCCGTTGCAGTGTGCGATGGCAAGCACTTCGTGTATTAACTCAAACCCGTTATATAATCACTCATTTACTATCATTATCGCCCATTCAGTTTTTTTTTTTGCTCAAGTTAGTATTTAATTTAGACACTTGCCGCCTTATTACAAAAACATCTGTCTGGGTTTGTTACGGTATTAAGGTTAGTTCCAGTACTAAAATGAATTCTTATTTTCTCGGACTAGCGCTAAATTCGGTTTTAAAATAACGTTTTATTTAGTACTAGAACTAAACCTGGTATTAACTTTGGTACTATATTTAGACTTAGTTTTGGAATAAGGTGGTTGAAGTTTTGGTTACTAACTTAAATTAACTGTTTTTCACTGTTAGTAGCTCATTATAGGTGTTTTTCTTCACTCATTAATTATATTTAGTTAAATTAATTTTTCGCAAATATAATTAAATATCGCTCAGTTTTAGTACTAAAATATCTCATTAACAGTCACCTATATAATATTTATTTTCCCGATTAATAATTCCCCATAAATAAATGACAGGGTTCTGAGATATTAAATATAAACAAAAATACATTTGAATTGAGAAATTCTTTTTGGAAAGTGGGTTTAAAATATCTTCTGTGTTGGTACGAGCTCCCTTTGAAGAATAGACCATGAGCCATTCCGCCAGTCAGTTCCCAAAAGCAAACGATTGATTAAACATGTCATTGCCATCATGACTACTAGGTGATAGAGTTCCGCAGCGTATCGCCCGGATATATGGTACCACTACCAACGTATTTCTGCCGCAATAGCCTCAATGCTTGACATTGTCGTATTCCGGTGTAGAGGGTGAATTAGCCGGTAGAGTCTTACTCTAGAATTCTACTCTAGAATCTTACTCTAGAACTCTAGAATTTTACTGTCCGGCAGTCCCATTTTTTACGTTCCAATATGACATGAATAAAACGGATGATTGCGTGCACTTATCCGTCTTCACTTAGATTCAAAGAGACCGGTCTCTGTGAATCTAAACGCCACACATACGTAGTTACGCTAGGAATAATGAGTTTGTTGGAACGTCGGCAGATACTTTTTTTTACTCTACGTGTGAAGACGTAGAATACAAAACCTTTATAAATAAAAAGTATCTGAAGGGGTAATTTTGCACAAACCACAATAAATTGAAGCAGGTCGAAAGAGTTTATTTCAACTACTATTAGATGTCCACAGCTTCTTTTTATTTATTGCTACACCACTTAATTGCGTGGATTAAAAGACAAGATGAAAAAAAAGGGCTGTGTAAATCATCAACGGCAAAAACGGTCCGGAATGGGGAAAAGTAAAAAGTCTGACGGTAAAATTATATATAGATATAGTGCACAAGCTAGTATATCGGATATCATGCTATATCGGACCGTAATAAATTGGACTGCCGGTCAGTAAAATTCCGTGTAGTGTACAAGCTCCCGTAGACTTATGCATGTGGTATTGTCATCCCGTCACGTGGATTGCAATTTGCAACGCATCATTAACCTTTTGGTGTCTATAAACGATGGTTTCTCTTTCAATCCAGAGAGCCAACTGCTTATTTGTTCTGGAAAGAAATAAATTTTTATTTTTGTTCTCTATAGATTCCAATATTACTGGAACCAATGATGTAAAAAAGTATAGACGCGTTGTTCGTATTCCAAAATAGCAACATGAAAGCAAGGTAAATGCCCGACTTTCATGTACTTACGCACGTCACATGTCAAAGATGAGTAGCTATAATAACAAATATGGTAACGCTGTTTTAAAACGCACAAAATGTTAGCGTATGTCCTGTCTTAATTGACAGGACATACGCCAACATTTCTGTATACTAATGTAAAATGTCATTGGCTGGAACAACAAAATAGGCTTTGGTTGGAATAGATGAAAACCATTTCTTTTTTTAGTCTGCTCGACAAGTTGAAAATAGTCATTCTTCTTTGTAGACAACAAAATAGGCGATAGTTACTGTTTCCGGTGCTATCCATATCATGGGATGGTAATACCATCTGCATAAGGTTACCACTTACCTTGCCCTATAAACCAAAACACGGTAGTGATAAGCATTTACGCTATTGCGTCAGGAATATCTAAGGTCGTGGTATCGAACCTGGGCGAGACGTTACGGCACTCTACCACGTAGAAGTCACAAAGGTAGTGAAAGTTATAGTCAATCGTTCGCCTTCTATTCCGTCTGCAGACGGGCTATTCTTCAAAAGGAACCTAGACAAACACGGGGTATTTACCCATAAACAGCCGAAGTAGGTCGCTAGTACATATCTTTACTATTATTATTAATGCAAAAGTCTGTCTATTTGTCTATCTGTCTGTTACGCTTTTACAACTAAACCGCTGAACAGATTTTGATGGGTACGGAGAAAGTTGAAAATCTAAGGTCTAATTTAAACTAAAGGAGAAATTATGGTATTTAATTTGCAAATTTCCGCGAAATGTTATTTGGAACTGCCGTGATGCAACAGAAATGAAAGGTAGTGTAAGGAATAGGGCAAACTTATCCAAAGTCTGAAATTATAGAAAACCACAACGGCACAATAGTCCACCCACTTCCACGACACTTTCTTCCACGTCAGAAGCAAAAGCAGCAGCAGCAACACACACAAATTATGTACTCAACGCACGTTTCACTTCACAACCGAAGCATCTTCAGGAGAGTCGAATAGCACTTCACTCTATGAATTGTAAAGCATAAAAGCTTCATAGAGTGAAGTGAAGTAAGGTATATTAAAAACGTACGTCATGTGCAGTTGAATATTGACGGTGAGGATCATTCTCACTAGTCATACCAGTATTTATTTTTCTTAGTAGTTCCAGTGTCATTATACGGAATCCTTGTGTAAAAGTCCGACTCGCATTTAACCGGTTTTCTCGTTAAACACATCTACTCAGTGTTATTACTCGTACTTTTTGTTGTTGTTGAAATACGCGAGTATCTTATTAAAAATGTCAGCACTTCCTCATTTTGTAAGATTTATGATGTGTAAAGATAAATAGAAATACGTCATAATATTTCATGTGTTATGTTCTTACACTGTGTAATAAATGTAATTGATTTAGAAACTTTATATAATGATACGTGAAGCAAAAACTTTGTTCCCCTTTTTAAGACAATTGCGCGAACAGCGGATGCTGAAATTTCGCACAGTTTACATTTTTTTGTAAACCTGTCACAGGATTATATGTAAAGGCGGGAAGTAGTTGGTTGAGAAACATCTACTGAATCCATTGCAACCATTTTTGACAAATGTTATATTTTTTTATAAATCAATATTTAAAAATAAAAATACTTAATAGAAACTTACATAAAAAGTTGACATAAAGAAAAAATAAGCTTATGTCAAGGTAGGTAATAGATAGGGTTATAAAAAAATGATGTGGTGTCGCGGGACACCAGGTAGGAACGGACTTCCTTCGGCTAAACGGCACTACTAGCTTGTGTACGCGACTGTCGCGCCTGCGCACGTCTCATTTAACGCTTTTATTCCACGCATTTTTCTTACGGTTTTACTATCACATTTTTTTCAGTTCGGTCGCGCAGCAAAATCCCTATCCCCTCCAAGCCTGCCGTAAGGAACTTCGTTCCAAAACATTAAAATCTTGACATTTTCATACATTTAATCAAAAATATATCTAAGAAAAACATACTTTCATCCATACTTAGGAGAAATTTATTAATAAAAAACAATGTTTAAAAACGTGAAAAAAAAAATTTCAGCCCCGAATTTAAAGTATTATTTAAAAATACTAATTGATGTATTTCATAGTGTGCGTTCTTCCTGTTACACGTTGTATATACCATAAGACAGCAAACATGCAGATGGTTCTCTGGAAAGAGAAACCATCGTCTATAGAATAGACACCAAAAAATATTAATGGTGCGTTGCTATCCGCATGGCGGGATAGTAATATCTATCGGCTACCTTACCCTCTAAACCGGAATACGGCAATGACATTTATATGTATTATTTATATATAGATTTACATGTTGCTGTTGGGTGTTGATAAGTTGTATTTATAAACAAACAAGATATCTGTGCATTGGGTACATAGTAATGTATTTTTGGGATGATGTGTCCAATTAAGTATATTTTAATTTGTTTTTTATTTTGTTATTTGTATTATGATATTGTATTGTTTTTTTTTTAATTTTCTTTATTTTGCATAAACTATTAATTACTGACATATTTCAAGTGTAAAAATTTTACCTACGAAATAAAGACATTTTTGAATTTTTGAATTTGAATTTGACAGGCACTAGGAATAGGTTAGGCGGTAGTACCATATATCCGGGTGAGATGATGCGAAACTCTACCACCTAGTAGTCACAATGGTGATGACACGTATAGCCAATTGGCCCCCTTCACGACGTGCCTGGCAGAACAGCAGTTGGTCAATTCTTCAAAGAAGCCAGGACCAACACAACGCAAAAATTACTTTGCGGAGGGTTACAGAAACTTGATTTTTTTATGGTATTATATTTAGGTATTATTTAGGTATTATATGCGTTAGGTGGCTCATTACATCACCACGTAATGGAACACAAAAATTCTCGAGAACTTCATTATGCTACGTACAATTTCATTGCAAAAAGTCGCTTTCATTCTATTCCACGGCGGTGTTAATTAAACCTTAGCCCCCTGTTACACTTTGATTAGTGCGAGTATTTAGTGCAGGTGCTTAGTAAAAAGTTTCCTAAGACCTCAAAACGTTGAGATCTGGTGAAAACTCGATTTTCGAAAATCCATGCAATATCAGTAACGTCCTTATCTACATACATAGCGAGAAGTTAAAAAACAAACAATCGATTTGATACCCTCTTCCTTTTGGGAACTTGGTTGAAAAGTAACTATATCACTGCAATATTAATTTTTTTTTTACATGTGGTAACACGTGAGACTTTTTCTAGAGTAATTTCCAGAATTACTAGCATAAATAAACTGATTTTTTAAGAGAGCAATCCTGGTTAAGTGAATTTATTTACTTACCTGCCTATATTCCATTTAGCCGTTTGAGTGCCACGTAATAAAACAATGAACAATGAATCAGCCCAATTAGGATAAACTCTATTAACTATATACAAAAGGCCAGCACATTTACCTACCTACACAGAGTAGTCCATATCTTGAAGACTACTGAATCGATTTTGATAAAAATCTGTTTGTTCCTTAAGTTAAAGCAAATATAATCTGATAACAACGCATTATCACAATCTGATTCCTAGTTTCAAAGAAATGCGCGAACCCAAAAATAAATACAAACACAAAATTTTGTATCTGTTTAATTTAACGCAGTTGCAAAAATATAATGTGACGTGGGAAGGTACGTGTCAAATTTATAATCTACTTTTTTTAGGTTGGGTTAAAATAAATATACGAATTATCGCGGATCTTATACCTTTTCAAAATCAGTCTAACAGTGTAGTTTTAGTATAAATATACTTTAGTCATAACTATTCTAAAATTTCACGAATGCATGCAACGACTCCGTGGCGCAACGGTAGCGCGTCTGACTCCAGATCAGAAGGTTGCGTGTTCAAATCACGTCGGGGTCAAATTGGATGAATATTTTTTGACTACTTTCAGTAGAATATTTTTATAGTAAAACAAAATTATTAATCAGTCCATTACATCAACGACGTCATAAAAATTTATACCGACACACTTCTACAGTAAAATATTAAAAAATACGGTTAAGTGCGAGTCGGACTCGCGCACGAAGAGCTCCGTACAATCATTTATAAAAACAGCATAAAATCACATTGTTGTATTAAATATTTATTTTATTTTAATATAGTTGTATATTTTTAAAGCAGTAAATATTTTGTACATATTAAAAGCGTCTACCAGTTGTAATTAAAATCGAATTGCAAAAAAAACACGCTTGTTGTATGGCAGCCCTTCTCAAAATATTTTTTTTTGTATATGTTGACATAGCGGCAAAAGAAATACATAGTCTGTAAAAATTTTATCTGTCTAACACGGTTCATTTTTTGAAGTGAAAACTTCTTTAGGCGCGTTGAGCGTTTTGGTAGAGGGTAAAATCCTCGGTTCGCGTCACCGACATGCTAATGATAATAGTATATCTATAGCTATGTTTTGCATATAGTTTTAATTACTCTCAACTTAATAGTTCCGTTTTCACTTCTATCGGCAGTCCCACGACTGCTACTGTTTTTTTTTTCTTATCATAAGATAGCAAACAAGCAGATGGGTCTCCTGATGAAAAGAGTCAACCATCGCCTATAGACACCAAAGATGTTAATGGTGCGTTGCTATCTTGTGGCGAGGTCTAATGCCACATGCATAAGTTTACCGGCTACCTTACCCTCCAAACCGGAACACGACAGCGACAAGCACTGACGCTATTGCGGCAGGAATAGGTAAGGCGGTGGTACCAGACCCGGGCGAGACAATGCAGAACTCTACCACCTAGTAGCCACGATGGTAGTGACTTGATAGCCAATCGGTCGCCTTTCACGACCTGCCTGGCAGAACGGCAGTTGGCCTATTCTACAAAGGAGGCCGGGACCAACACGGCGTAATACAGCCCGGTGATAGACAGACAAACCGACGCGACCGACGAACGGACGGATAGCGGAATCTTAGTAACAGGGTCCCGTTTTATCTTTTGGGTACGGAACCCTGAAACTTTTACGTAAACATGCTGGATATGCCGTGATCCTTATTAGATATTTCAGTTCACCAAGATTCACCGGCTAATGTGATGGTCATCTCCATTACTGCATTAGGCACATTAACGAATGTTGTTTATTATACCTTAGTCTTGGTTGCGGCTAGTGCCTTTGCTGTCAGCTCAGGAGTTCTGTCTTGGAATAAAAGTGGACTGAACCTTGAAAGAATATAATTATTGCACAAATTTTCCCGTATTGGTCCAAACTCCTTTGAAGAATAGGCCAACTGCCGGTCTGCCAGTCAGGTCGCAATAGGTAACCAGTTGGCTATGCGAGTCACTAACATCGTGGCTACTAGGTGGTAGAGTTCTACACTGTCTCTTCCGGGTCTGGTACCACCGCTTTACCTATTTCTGCCGCAATAGCTGTCGTGTTTCGGTTTAGAGGGTAAAGTAGTCGGTAAACTTATGCATGTGGCATTAGGATAGCAACGCACCATTAACATCTTTGGTGTCTATAGGCGATGATTGACTCTATTCATCAGGAGACCCATCTGCTTGTTTTTGTTATGATATAAAAATATATCTAAACTAGAGCTATAGTTATATAAAAAACCTGGGTTTTTAAAAACCTGAGGTTCTCAAACTTATAAGACAAATTGATAGAATCGACAATAAATTTTAACTTAATGATTTGTCTACAGATTACGCCTATATCACCAAAATGGCGCTACGCAATAGAAAGGCGGATAGAGGATGAAAGAAAACTGACAATGCAAGCGGTGGCGCTCGGGGCGAGAATCAAACCTGGGAGATTTTGGAACCTGTCTGGAACATTGCTGTTTACTATTTACGTCATGACGGCTTTAGGTCAGCTGATTTTCTATATAATATATTAAAATAAACATTTTTCCGCCCGTATATTGGTCGCATCCCCTTTTAAAATATTAACCATCTGTCATTCTTCCAGGCCATTCGTAATAAGAGGACGATTGACCAAACTTGTCACTACCATCATGATTACTAGGTAGTACAGTTCCGTTACGACTCGTCCGGTTCCGATAACACTACTTTACTTATTTCTTCTTTTTTATTGAATTTGCAGGTACGAGAGGATAGGCCATCTAATGGGAAGCAGTCACTACTGCCCATGGACATTTACAACACAAAGGGTTAGTTTTCAATGCGACGCCGGCTTATAAGTAATTTGTTGATCCTCCTTGAAAATCCAAATATCAAAGCTACTCGGAAAAATCATGTGAGGTAGATTTTCCAACAAAAGTTTTACTGTTCGTATAACGAAGTTACGTGCGAATCGAACAGTCGTAGATTACCAATCGTTAAGATGGTGTGGGTGGAATCCTTCACTTACGGCATCTAGTGTGATTTCGGAACGTAGATGCCGCAATAGCGTCCAGGCTTATATCTGACGTGTTCCGGTTTAGAGCGTAGGGTAACCGGAAATTTACACATGTGGCATCGTCATACAAGACACCTCCAGTTTGGAGGGTAAGGTAGCTGGTGAACTTATCAATGTGGCTTTACATTTCCTCACACAACCCGCAACGCACCAGCAACATCTTTGGTGTCTATAGCGAATAAGGGGGCGTCCACAAATTACGTGAGATGTTTATAGGGGGGGAGATGGTCGAGTCAAATCTCATCTAATCTTACGTTGGAGAGAGGAGGGGTCTCGGCAAATATCACGCAATTTTTTCCTGATTGAAACAAAAAAAAATTATACTATTTTGGTCCATTATCCAGATTGTACATGCTTAAAAGATTTATGCGTAATTGTAATACGATTAAGATCATTCACTAATTTGTTCGAAAGAAAATATTTTCATTCATACTTCGACGTTATACAGTCTTAACTAGTCGTAAATAAAAGCACGAAGCATTTTTTTTTTCTTTTTTACAATAACAATCCAACGCGTTTACATATTTAAGAAACCCACATTTTGAAAAATCTCACGTGAGATTGGAGGATGGGGGAGGGGGCTGAATAAAATCTCACGACATCTCACCAGGGGGGAGGGAGGGGTAGAAAATTTAAAAAACACCTCACGTAATTTGTGGACGCCCCCTAACTGTATCTTTCAATTAAAAGAGCCATTTGCTTGTTTCCAGTCTTATGAAATAAAAAAGAGAGAAACTCTGATCTAGCAGTTAGCCTTTTAATTGTAAAAAACCTTTTGGTAGATAAAACAGAAGATATCAGATTACTCTTAAATCAGAGTCATTTCCAGAAAGGTTACTCGCTATATCTGAAGTAATTTCCAATTCGGATCGGACCGAAGTAGCCATAATAACAAATTTCGAAAATGCTGAAAACATACAATTATTAGCACTGGCAAACGTTCATGTAAATTAAAAGGGCACATATTGAACAATTTATATGGTGGAAGAACCGATTATGGCCACTGCACATTGCTGAAAATTTATAGTACCGGAAGTACCGGTTTTCGTCATGTTAGTACCCTTTTTGGCCACTCCATAATTAAATCAACGTACAAAAAATTATAAACAATACTTTTATTAAATTTTCACACTTTCGCATCCATGAACATAAAACCCGAACACTCATAATTTGAAACGAATAGGCTAGCCGCTAGACCAGGAGACTATTCCTCGCAAATTCATTCGTAAGTTTATGGCAATACTTTCAAAATAAGTTCGATGACGTACATAAAACGATACAACACAATCAGGTCAATAAATAATTATTTACTAATTGGATCCGAATATTATCAATGAGATAAATATTTTGATACGGCCGGATATTGAATTAGCGAAGACCAATAGATATTATCTATTGTTCTTCGCTAATTCTTTGTCTTTTTTATAACATTAGATATTAAACAAGCAGATGGCTCTCCTGATGGAAAGAGAAACCGTCACCTATTGCACTAAAGTAATATTTTCTAATTAACTACTTATAAGTAATCTTTTCACTATTTCCCTACATGCGTTTTAAATTTTAACTATCCTGTTTTAAAGTATTGTATGTTGTGATTTACTTTTAGTTTTGTGCACAATGTCTGCTGCTTCTACTTAATAGCTTCATAAGCTGGGTAGGCTGGAAGAAATCTTTATACTGAGGAGATAAGTCTACCCTTTGTACGATTTTTCTTTCGTTTGTAATTGTTATATTACTGTTGTGTACAATAAAATATTAAATAAATAAATAAATAAAATAAATAAAGATGGTAATGGACCGTTGCTATCCGTGTGGCGGGATAGGCAATGCCACATGCAAAAGTCTACCAGCTACCCTGCCTTTACGACCCGCCTAGCAGAACGGCAGTTGTTCTATTCTTCAAAAGAGCCCGGATCCATACGCGGAAGTAATCTTCGGAATCAGCTATACAGGTTGACTGGAAGATTGTTTACATATATTTTATTCATACGGGTTATCTGGAATTTCTTAATATGAGATAAGCTCAACTTTTATCTTATTATATATATATATATATATATATATATATATATATATATATATATATATATATATATATATATATATATATATTAGGCTGTATCAAAAAAATCGACTATTTTTTTTTTTGAAAAATATAATGAAAATCTTGTTCAGAATACCGAAAAAATACGCCAGTATAACGGACAGCTCTTAATTTTAATATTAAGATGTCCCGCTTCACGATTTTCCATTTCCCGTTTAAATAACATGGGAAAATCTGATTCTTCAAGTTTGGAATTTTGTAGCTCTGCAACGAATTATCAAATTGGTTAAACCATGACATATTCTTATAGGAAATTTAATGCTCTACAAAAAAGGTCTCTTACAAAATTTTGATTAATGTTCTCCTTCAAAAGTTATTCAAGGTCAAAGTTGAAACCATTGTAAATTGTAAGAAATTTTCACTTTTTTGGAGCATTTATCATACTTATTACAATATTTTGTCATAAATAAGCTTTTTTAAAACTTTTTGGAGTTCCACAATTTTTTTCTGACTATTGATTTATATATATATTGATATATATATATATATATATATATATATATATATATATATATATATATATATATATATATATATATATATATATATATATATATATATATAATTTTAATGTTTACTGTAATTGTTTTTGTGTACAATACAGTGCTAAATATTTTTTTTATTATTATTTGATAGGTTAATTTGCAGACGTGCCACCTAATAGTCGACGTCGCCCATGAATATAAACTAGTTTACCTGAAACTGGCCTAGGTTTATGTGTTGCCTATGCTGAGACATTAGGTGATAAGTCTCGGTGCCAATAATTACACTGTCTGTCTTGCCCTTCTCTCCGAAACACAGCAAAGCTGTTTCACGGGAGAAATAAGCAAAATAAAATAAATAATAATAATAATATATACATAATAATGATAAGGTCCTTCCAAAATAGATGATATATTTTTCGGTACACTGTTCCTTACACGCTGTATAGTCTAAAAATGCTACGAATATTTGATTATTAATCGCAAAGACCTACAAAAATTAATCGGTATTCGGCCTATTCGTTCACATTCGATCGTTCACCTCTTACGAACTGCCTCGCAGAAAGGCAGATGATCTATTCTTCACAGGAAGGCCACATTCACAGGAATATTTCTTATAAGAATTATATTTATAATATAATTCCTCACAGGAAATAGTCAATCAATTATGAAGACTATTTTCTTGATCTAGTTAGCCTATTTGGATCAGAACAATAATTACCGTCATTGATATAAAAAAACCTAAGATACACAATCAGTGTCTCAAAAACGTCCTCCAAAAATGAGCGCACAATTTTAAATTGTGCGCTCATTACAAATAGAATCGTGTCGGTCGCGACACTGTCAGTTTTATTTCTTTTTGTACGTGCTTTGTAAAAACAACTATAATATCTTGCGCTTAAGGTTGGATATGCAAAAACATATATTTTTGCCACATCTATATTTAAATGAAATTAGGGACACTTTTGAGTGTCATTTTGTTTGCGACTGTGCATCTTGGGTTTTTTATATCAATGATTACCGTGTTCGATATCCTAGTCCGACGGATTTTTCGGTCTAGAAGTAATTTATCAGTAATGATTAGTCTGGCGGTATTTTGTGAATATTCGTTGACTGCAGTTGCGCAGGGTATTAGCATACGCGGAACCCTGTCCACGAGTTTGAAACTCACTCGTCTGCTTTTTAGGGTTCCGTACTCAAAGGGTAAAGCCAATCCATGGTAAAACCCTATTAATGTTTCTAAGACTGCGCTGCACGTCCGTCTGTCCGTCTGTCTGCCTGTCTATTTACCCGTCTGTCACCAGGCTGTACCACTCCGTTGCCGCTATAACAATAAATACTAAAAACAGAATAAAATAAATATTAGGGGAGCTCCTATACAACAAGTGCATTCTTCTGCAGTTTTTTTAGTAGACTTGAAATATTCACAGAATATATAGTTACATATTAATTTTAAAAATACATAATTAGATTAAAATAAAATAATATTTAAGCGGCGCTTCCATACAACAAACGTAATCTTATACTATTTTTGTACATTATTATACGGAACCCTTCGTGCGGAATCTGACTCGCACTTCGCCGTTTTTCTTCAAAGGGCAAATACTTAATCACACAATTGATAGATAAATTTTCAGGTTTCGGAGCGCCCGTGCCACATACTGTGTGGGGACGAACCACGGCATTGCTGTATGCTTTATTTGCTGTTCCAGTCCACATTTACTTCAGTAAGTATAGCATTTTAACTTTTTTTACATATTATAGGATAACTAGCAAGCAGATGGCTCTCCTGATTGAAAGAGAAGCCATCTCTTATAAATACTAAAGATATTAATGGTGCATTGCTATTCGAGTATCGGGGTGGTATTTCCACATGCATAAGCTTACGCCCTAACTTACCCTCCAAACTGGAACACAAAGTATCAATTATTGTCACTATTGTGGCAGGAATAGATAAGGCGGTGTTACCGGACCCGGGCGAAACGAAACTCTAGCAACTAATAGTGACGATGGTAGTGACTGGCAAACCGTTCGCCGTTTACAAACCTCTTGGCAGAATGGCAGGTGATCTAGATCACCTGGCAAGAATAGCTATTCTTTAAAGGGAGCGCCGAAAAGTATGGAGAAAATACGTAACGTACATTTCATACTAATAAGCAAATGGCTCTCTTTGTGGGAAGAGACAATTGATGTCTATTATTATTGTATTCCCCGTGTTGTTTCGGGTTCCTTTTTATCATTTTTATTATATTTTTTTAGTAAATGTCACTGGATATATTAAACAATTGGTTTAATTTTTAATTGCACGAACATGCGTTAAGGCGAGGTATTTTGACGCGCGTCAATTCTATAGAAAATGGGTGGCGCGGTATGTCTGAAACCGCTGGGAAACGTGTTAATTTTCGGATAAATAAATATAGAACTTCAGCTGAAAACTAAAATTTAGCACATTCTTTTTTGTATTTACAACTAAATATCACCATATAAAAATCATGTGGAAGATTAGAAATAGTATTAACAAATTATTTGTTTTAGAATTTTTTTTAGCCTGTTTTCGGATTTTTATATGACCGAGTAAAGTACATTCTATCATGTAATGAGTTAGCACATTCTTTAGATAGTATCTTCAAGTACATAGTGTAATTTTTGTAAAATTCTTATTTAACAATCAATACAAAAAAACGTGATTTAACAAACCAATTTGTTCCCGTTTGTCGCGATGCCTCGCCTTAAGCCCTTAAGCTCTAATGTACGCTTACCTGCTTTGTAATAATCTTGCTCCAACACCTGTCCTTGTACAGGTTTTGCTTGAAGAGATCTCTTAAAAAGATAAGCACACCTATGTACATACATAGTTTAATTTATGTATATTTGACTATAGATATGGTTTTTATACATGAAGAGTTAAATAAATAAATAAAAGAATTAACCTATCCCAAAGGTAAACAAATTTACTTGTATTGTGGGTGTTATCCAAAGATACTGATACATAGAGATACGTATTTAATTACTCAAATATATTATTCATATATTTACTAAAATATATACTCAAATAATAAAACTTAAATATATACTCAAATATCTGTGGTCTAGTGGTCCGGCGTTGGCGTTGACCACATGAGGACCCGGATTCAATTCTCGGGTGGAGAAATTAAAAAATGTGTTTTTTCAATTTTCTGATAAAAACAATGTTGCCCGGGGTCGGCTGAGTTGACGATAGGCTTGCCACCTATCAGATTTGTGGGACTGTCTTCGGCTAATAATGGGTGCATTTGGTGTACCTCTGCCTACCTGTTCGGGGATACGAAACAAACAGATGGGTCTCCTGATGGTAAGGGCCAAACATCGCCTATAGACACCAGAGATGTTAATGGTGCGTTGCTATCTTGTGGCGAGGTCTTATGCCACATGCATAAGTTTACCGGCTACCTTACCCTCCAAACTAGAACACGACAGTGACAAGCACTAACGCTATTGCGGCAAGAATAGGTAAGGTGGAGGTACCAGACCCAGGCGAAACAATGCAGAACTCTACCACCTAGTGGTCAAGATGGTAGTGACTTACATAGGCAATCGATCACCTTTTACGACCTGCCTGGCAGAACGGCAGTTGGACTATTCTTCAAAGGAGCCCGGAACCAACACGGGAAGGATACACATAATTTAATAAATACCCAAACCCAGAAATACAAACATCTATGCTCATCACACAAATGTTTGTCCCAGACGGGAACCGAACCTGACTTCCATTGCTGCGTAGTCAGGGGTACGCTAACTAGTCGACCAACCGAGCAGTCAAGACTAGACCAGCTGCATTACTATTTACTGCTACTAGTACTGGTAGAGTTCTGCAACATCTGCATAGCGGCGGTGCTTGTCGCTACCGTGTTCTGGTTTGGACGGTCGCTGGTAAAAGTTTACCAGCGACCATAAGTATGAATTTGGTTTTAATGCCCCGCCATAAGGATAACAACGCACATGGGCATACCAAGGGGGAGGGAGGGGCAGCTGCCTCCTCCCCCTGGAAATTAACTCCCCACTAACTATCTACTGTTGTCGACAAAAATATAGTCTTAAAATATTACGGTTTCGTTTCGTCCAGATCTGGAACAGGAGCTAAAGTTACTGTTTCAGCTGAAAATCGAGTTTCGGTCGGTCACTATTTATTATCTGATTTGACCTCCCTCCACTCTGGCTCAGAACCTGGGTACGCTCATGACAACGCACCATTAACATCTTTGGTGTTTATAAGCGATGGTTGTCTGTTTTCATCAGGGAGCCATGGGCTTTTTTAACTACTCGTAACAAAATTAACTACTCGTAAATAGGAAATTTCAATTTACTTTATACATTTTTTTATTTATTATATTATATGATTATTTTACTGATAAGAAACACTGGGTTAGCTAATTAAAATGTTAATTTTATATGTCTATATACGATCATACCATCATTGTTTTTATAATTGTTAAAGAATTTTAATTTAAAACTGACGTTCAAAAAATGTATAAGCATACCGTCTTTACCATAAGGGCACTCGGGGCCAGTGCCCAGGGCCCCCATCTTCAGAGGACCCCGAAGGATCGAAATTTTGTCTCACATTTAATATCAAAATATTATGGTAGGGCATTTTCGCAGCTTAAGAGAATAAAAAATGAATTGCGAACAGCAATGTTACAAAAACGGCTAAGTAATTTGTCAATTATGGGCATAGAAAATGATATTCTTCAGAAAATTGAGTTTAAGGATTTAATAGAAGATTTTGCTCAACAGAAATCTCTAAAGAAACAATTGTTGTAATCACAATAAAAAACAGCAGCATACACACTAAAATCATTAATGACATATTGTGTTATGATAATATGTTGGATTAATAAAGCAGGTCATAGTGAAAAAAATTGTATAATTTGCTTTCTTTACATTTCAATAGGGCCCCGAATTCTTGTGTGCCCAAGAGCCCCAGCATAGTCTAAGACGGCCCTGTGTATAATTTATACTTATTTTGAATAAAAATATTCAAATCAATTCAATTCATAGTTGTCTTGCACCAAGACCTTCAAATGTCAGTTAAACGTAATTTTCGCGCCTGTAAAATGAATTTACAACGATCCGTTATTCATTTATGTCGCAAGACCACAGAAATCATATTACATGACGCGAGACTGTAATATTTTGACAGAACTAATATAAATAGTAAAAAAATATGCGTTTAACAAAACGCTTTCTTTACTTTTGAGTTTTGACCATGAATCTGTATTATATCTAATAGGTACTTCATGGTTTTGACACATGAATAGAGTATATAGATATAGACTGTAGTTTGAAATAAATGAAGATAAATTTTTTACTTTTTCCAGTGATGAACGTGAGCATATGTACAGTTGTTAAAATAGATGAGTACACCAAGAACATACGGAGTTCTACAAACAACACTGCAATGTACCAAGGGCATAATGGTAATTTCATTGTTTGTGTTTTACTCGAGTTTTCTTAAGAATTCTAAACGATTATTTTTAACAAAATTTAAATGTTAAGAATTTCTTAAATTCTTTCGTCGTAAAAAATGTATGTAAATCTTTACGGTTGCTTAAGCAAGTGTAATTTCCCATTACTTCTAAAAAATATGAGTACTGTTTTATTTTTAAGAAGAAATTCCTTGCGAGTGATTCACATTTTTTTGACGGAAAAAACGATTCACGCAGTTTTCGCTATAAAAAAAATGTTGTGAGTATATGTGATATATAAAATAGGTTTTGCCCCGTGTTGGACCGTGCTCCATTAAAGAACAGGCCAACTGTCGTTCTACCAAGCAGGTCGTAAAGGTAATTGGTTATTCGAGTCACTACCATCGTGCCAACTAGGTGGTAGAGTTCTGCATTACCTCGCCCGCTTCTGATACCATCGCCTTACTTATTTCTGCCGCAATAGCGTTAGTGCTTGTCACTGTCGTGTTCCGGTTTAATCGCGCGTAAAGATTTCTTTTCTTGTTTGTTTTGTAAAATATGACTTTGCTTATTTTAGATATACGCATACTACTAAGATATAGTAAGTAGTAAGGACTAAGGGTAAGTTTACATTGCAAGAGTGCAATTGACACTAGGCACCTACATATTGCTCATACACATTTCCTATAATTTTTTAAAATGCTTAATAAAGCATACCAAGATTCCCCAAATTTTAGTTCCATATTATAAAACAAAAAACAGTGAAACTTAAAAGCTTTTTCTCGATTTTTACGAGAAAGGCTGTTAGTTGATCGTTTCTTCAAAAAGGGGCTCGGACGGTCGGTCCAACGTTTTTTTATATCATAAGATTGCAAGTAAGCAGATGGCATTCCTGATAAAAAGAGACAATCATCGCCTATAGACACCAAATATGTTAATTGGTTCAAATTAGACCAAACCAAAAACAATGGTATTTCACCAAGTGCCGACGATTGAAAATGTAAAATATGTTAATAGCGCGTTGCTATTGTTGTGGCGAGGTCTTAATGCCCCCAAACCGAAATACGACAGTGACAAGCACTAACTTTATCGCGGCAGGAATCGATAGGGTGGTGGTACTAAACCACAATTTAAATCTAACACCTAGTGGCCACGATGGCAGTGACTCATATAACCAATCGTTCACCTCTTACAAAATGCTTGGCAGAACGGCAGATGTTCTATTCTTCAAAGAAGGTCCGTACCAACATAAAGAAAAATTACTGTGATACTGATTTTGTCAAACACTTGTACTATTTCACAAATATTTCGAATAGTTCGAAGAATTTATAAACTAAAAGCACTGATGACGCTGTAATAGGCGAAACCGGTTTGCTTCACAACAATTAAAGGTTAGTTGTGAAATATTTGTGAAATATGTAGTACAAGTGTTTGACAAAATCAATATGATGCAGTTTCACCAAGTGCCGACGATGGTAAGTATAAATTATACTGTAATACATTTATTTATTTATTTTATTAAAGACCAATAAATTTATAAACATACAAGCAAAATATCAGTACATTGTTTTCTAACAGATAGGTGTGAAAACTATATACAATCAGTAACAACATACATAAGAAACATAATTAAAATGATAATTCCATGATACCAATAACGTGTATAATATTACCACTATACACGTCATTGCATGATACACATTTGATTATCTACGTACAATTTGCGACTTATGATAATACATAATAAGGAATAAGGGATATGAATTATAGAAATTTGAAATTAATCATACAGAATTATCAATTATTACAAATAGTAAAAAATATGTTATAATTTAATAAGTGAATATTGAATCTATACTAATATTATAAAGAGGAAAGATTTGATTGTTTGTTCGTTTGTAACGATTTAACTTAAAAACTACTCGACGTATTTTAAAAATTCTTTCACCTTTAGAAAGCTACATTACATTACATTAGTGGCATAGGCTAGTTTTACCCGACTAAGCAAAATAAAGTAATAATTTTGTCACGCGAACGAAGTCGTGAGTAACTGCTAATATAATATACATTTGGAATTCAACATTGAGCTGTTTGCAATTCATAAAGTTCGTTATATATGGTTATTACTTATTAGTCTAAATTACAATGATTCAAGGTTTTAATCACAAAGCTATGTTCTGTCGTTAATACAAATCAATTAATTCATATTAATTATATATTATTTTCCTAATAAGTTTAATTAAGCTGATGCAATTATTCCGTCCTAATCAAATTACTATTGTAATGATTTAGTCGTTTAGTATTAATGAAATACGAAACGAAATTTATGTCGCGGCTCTAGCAAGAACACTTTGTGAATCAAATTTACTACTGGTACATTTTACCACAGGATAATACACAGATTGCTCCTCTGGTGAAAAGAGAAACCATCGCCCAGCACCAAAGATGTAACTCGTGCGTCGTGATCCTTCTGGCGGCATGGTTATGCCATGTCATGAATAAATTTACCGGCTACTTTACCCTCTAAAGCAAAACGAGACAGGAACAAACACGCGATATTTCAGCAGAAATAAGTAAGGCGGTGGTACAAGACCCAATCGAAATGTTGCGGAGCTCTATTTACTCATTTAGCAAATCATTCGCTTTTTATAAGCCACCTGGCAGAATGGCAGATGGTTTTTTTTCAAAGGGTGTCCATATTAAAACAGGCAACCTATCAACTCTACAAACAAATTTTACCAGCAACTCTAAGTACACGATAATAAACTGTAAAATATTCATACGCTTTTATTTCTCTCATTCGTTGTTATCTGCGTCGCGGGATGACAATGCCGCATACATAAATTTACCGCCTACCCTCAAAACGAGAATACAAGTATGTCAATGCTATCAACTCTACAAACAAAATTTACCAGTAACTCTAAGTACACGATAATAAACTGTAAAATATTCATACGCTTTTATTTCTCTCATTCGTTGTTATCTGCGTCGCGGGGTGACAATGCCGCATACATAAGTTTACCGCCTACCCTCAAAACCAGAATAGAAGCATTGACATTATTGCGACAGGAATAGGTAAGGCGCTGTTAACCATATAACCAGGCAAGACGTTACGGAACTCTACCAACTAGTAGTCACGATAGTAGTGACACGTATAGCTAATCGGTGCGCTTTTACGACCTGCCTGGCAGAACGGCAGATGGTCTATTCTACGAAGGGGGCCCGGACTAACACGAGGGAAAATTATGCAGACACTTTAGAAATTACGAATCCTATCTCAAATAGCTTTATGATAAAGACCATCGACATATACATTGATTTCGCTGGCAAAGACTCAAGTGTTCTTATTGAATGACTTAGTTATAATAACTATAAGTTATGTACGTAAATTAGGTAACAATATTAGGGAGACCGCATACTAGGATGTCTGAACTTCAGACATCTTCTCCGACATCAGACTCTGAAGTTCGCATCGAGTGTAAGTGCAATATTTTCAGGTCTACTCACGATGTTAGTGACAGGTAGTCTTTCGCCTTTTATGAACTGCCTAGCAAGAAGGCAGATCATCTGTTCTTCAAAAGAGCTTCAAAAAAATACAAATGTATTACGAAAAAATCAATCGAATTCAACACGACTTAATCGTATATTTGTGCTAGAGCTCCATTGAAAAATGACATATAGATTACGTTTGGTTTGGTAATATTAAATATTACGTAACCAAATGAAATGTTAATCAGAAATCACCGAGCATGATATGTTTATACATATTTCTACTAGCTGACCCACACTGCTTTGCCCATGGATAAAGTGTCATATCTCCATTGATATAATTCTTCATTCAAACTTTCTGAAAATATGGGATTATTTCAGCCTCTAAAGAGGGGGAATTCACTAGACAAACATGCCCGCCGGACTTTGCTACTATAGGTCTGTGCAAATATCTGTCAAGTGTATGACCGGCGCGGGCCGTCCGGCCTTTAGTAGCTAAGTCTGGCGGGCATGTTTGCGGGCTTGCCCGCAGACATGCACGTCTAGTGAATTCCCCGCTTAAGGCGATGATATTTGAAGTTATTACTCGATTGACTCCGAGTATGTAAATATTTCTGCGATAAATGTCATCAAAATCGGTTCAGTGGTTTAGCCATAAAAGCGTAACAGACAGACAGACAGACATTTGTCAGAAAGACAGACAGACAGGTATTGACACGGCCATGAACGGCCATGGAAAAAATACAGAATTTAAAAATATATGACCATAGCTTAGACGGCCGGCCAGTGCTAAAATGGCAATTGAATTTTCAGACTGTTTATACAACTGAAATCAAATGTTTCACTTTGAAATTTATATTGAAATAACTCCACTTTCAGGAATACTCTTTATAATTATTAAAGCTAGCATTAAGCTTTGGCTTATTTAGCTTAAACTCCTATTTTATATCTTTAGGTTTTTAATGGTTTTTACGTAAAATATTATTGGTTCAACTTTTTTTATATTATACATAAGATAGCAAACAAGCAAATGGCTTTCCTGGTGGAAGGAAACAGCTATCGCCTATAAACACTAAAGATGTTAACGGTGCGTTGTTATACGTATGGTGAGGTAACCTCCAAACCGGAACACGACAGTGACAATCTTTGACGCTATTGTATCAGAAATGCGTAAAACGGTGGTACCAAATACCGGAAGCAAACATTGCTAAACTCTACCACCTAGTAATTACGATGATATTGACAAGTATAGCACAATGAAAAAATATACGAATGCCTTTTAGGAACTGCCTGGCAGTATGTTAGATGTTTATTCTTTAAAGGGGGCCCGGACCAACACGGCGGTTAAGTCCCTTTGACAAATAACATATCTGCCTTTTTGTTCCTAAAAAGCAAACGTGTTGTGAAACCTGTTACTACTAGTACCCTTCGACCAAAGTCTTTTGTCGAAGCTAGTACCGATATCTTTTCTATTTATGTCGCAATAGCGTCTTGCCTTGACTTGTCACAATGGTGTTCCAGTTTAGAGGATGAGGAAACATGTAAGCTTATACCTCTGGTATTTCAAACCGCCTCAACTCGCCGCCACAAAGGTGCCGATTCTGTTCAATGTCGTATTTCAGTACTGCGGGTAAGGGTGATTCCTTCAATGGTAAACATATACATGTGGTATTCCAACCCTGCCACATGAATAGCAACGTATTATTAACATATTTTGGTGTCTAAAACTTCTATATACTAACGAACGTAAGGCATACGCCACGCCACTCATGTTCCAGTAAAGTGCAGTCCATGGAGTGTATCTAGGTCAGAGCACGTTGAATGAAACGCGTAAGTGCCATGAAATTCACAGCTGTTACGAACATTTGGTCGCGAATAATATTTAACGCTGCAGCTCTGTTTAATTTTTAATATGATTAGACGATTGATTATTTTTTCAGCGCTGCAGCGAGTGTTAACAAAATGGAACACGCCTTCGACTTAGCGCAGCTTCTCTTGTACACAGTACATTAAACTCTCTGTTTTGTGTCTATAGGTGATGCCTATTTTCTGTCATAATGTGTATTTTTATCATAAGTTAGCAAGCAAGAAGATATGTCTCCCGATGAAAAGAGAAACTATCCACTAAAAACACCAAAGATGTTATTGCGTTGCTATCTTGTGGCGAGGTCTGATGCCACATGCGTACGTTCACCGGCTACCTTACCCTCCAAACCGGAACACGACAGTGACAGGCACTGAAGGTATTGCGGTAGGGATAGGTAAGGCGGTGGTACCAGATCCGGGCGAGACAAAGCAGAACTCTACTACCTAGTAGCCACGATGGTAGTGACTCGCTTAGGCAATCGGTCGCCTTTTGCCTGGCAGAACGGAAGTTGGCCTATTCTTGAAAGAAGCCCAGACCAACACGAAGTGAGGAGTTGTTTGCTATTCTATGGCACTCGGACTGAAAATATCTTATTTTTCCTATATAAGTTTACGTATTTGAGTAAATCCAAAATTAAATTAACAATTGGACCCTTTAGGTGGGTGTACAATACTTTTCAAATTTATGTAAGATCTCATTGTTAACATACACTTTCAAACAAAAATGAAAAATATCAAACAAAAATAATTATTTAAATACGAAAATTGCCAGTTAAATAGACGCTGATGATCTTCGAATGAGAATCTCAAAGTATTAGCTCAACGTTACCATGTAATTGCAATATCAATAAAGTAACAGAACACAAAATTTAGTATTGATAAAGCATTTACATATTATTTAATTCCTTTCATCAATTTGAAAATAGCTGGTTATCTTGAAACAGCTGAATAGATTCTATTGAATCTTAGCTAAGAACCATCTCGCAAAACAGGGCTTTCAATTAAAAAAAACCGCAATCAAATCGGACCATCCGCCAGGACTCCACGATGCCACGGACAGACACACAGATACACACATACACGGATACACAGATACACACATACACAGATACACAGATACACAGATACACAGATACACAGATACACAGATCCACAGATACACACCTGAAACTTATAACACCCCTCGTTTTGCGTCGGGGGTTAAAAATGTTGTAGAAATTGAAGGATGATAAAAATAGGCTTCGGGCGAAATTGAAATGAAATGTCAATCGGAAATTAATTTTCAACGTTTCTACAAACCTCAAGATTCTTAAATTAACTTTTCCTTATGTGGTGTTGTTTTACGCGGTTTTTTTCATACAAAGGCGCGTTTCTGGTGGCATTTTAATCAGTATTACATAAATTACGGTTGATATTTGTTTAGAATGAACAACGTTGCTGTCTTGAAAGGTTGCTTTGTCTCCTTAATGGAAATGCCGAGCTACGAGAACACTTTAATAAACAAGTAATTATTTTCGCATTATCTCGCGTCTGGTATTGACGGGTATACCGTTAGGTAATGCGATATTATACCCACCACAGGTTGATAAAAGGCAGGGTTATAACCTTATAACAATGATTTTACAGGTTGGCCATGATTTAAGCGATTTTTAATGCGTAGCGGGAAGGTGGCTGGAAATAAAAAATATTAGCGTGAAGTGCTAAAAACGCGCTTTTATCACGCACTAACTTATCACCCACTCGCCTCTGCGGTCTAGTGGTCCAGCGTTGGCATTGACATGAGATCCCGGGTTCGATTCCCAGGTCGGGCACAAAAAAAGTGTTTTTTCAGTTTTCTGATAAACACAAAGTTGCCCGGGATTGGAAAGTGCCCGATTGGCGATAAGCTTGCCACTTATCACATTTGTGGGACGAAGTATATTCGGCTAATCGTAGGTGCACTTGTTGTACCTCTGCCTACCCTTTCGGGGATATGGACGTGAAGATACTTTTACTAACTCATTATAAGTTATGAATTTGTTTTTTCAGTTACGATATAAATATATATGCTCTTACACCTAACTATAGATATACTTATTTATTTAGCTACGCTGTGAAATGCCTCAAACATACCTAAACTTTTTCAGTTGTTAGTAACTGATGCCCGAGATAGTTATTAATAAGCTTGTCACTTCTTTTAAACCTAACCATGAATCAATTTAATATGTAGCGTATACGTGATAGTTTACCAAAAAGTAAAACTAACGATTTGGACCATGATTCTAAGACGAAAACCGTTGGAAATTTGTGTGGGAAATTTGATTTTTTGAAGATTTTTTCACCGTAACTTCGTAGAACTCGATTTATTCTAATACTCTACAGTACTTTTCAAAAAAATAGCAAATTTTAAGGAGAGGCATCGGGGCAAATGGGAAAAAACTGGTTTGCTAAACCACGTTTTATTGTATTGATTGTTAAATAACAATTTTACAAAAATTACACGATATACCTGAAGATAGTATCTAAGGAATTTGCTAACTTATTACATGATAGAATGTACTTTACTCGATCATATAAAATTCCGAAAACAGGCTAAAAAAAACTCTAAAACAAGTACAGGTATTAGGGTGATTCAAAAAAAAACTAATTTTTTTTAACTCCCTCTCAAATGCTTCTGTTTGATATAAAAAAAAAATCTCACCAAACCCGAGCCCTATAGCTCAACTCTAAGGGGTCGCTATTGGTTTTTTAGTTTTCTATTTAATTAACATGGGAAAAATCGTTTTTTGTTTTAAATTGAATTTACACATAATTAACGTAATTGTTTATAAAAAACGATTTTACATTCTTAGAGTCTTCGAGCTTTACAAAACTCTATTACAAAGTATGATTATCATTACATAAAGACTAATTACAGCTATTTAAAAATTCAAGCTATTTCTTCAAATTTCGAAATTTAGTAAAAAAAAGTACTGCATGGATTTGCTTCAAATTTTGCATGAATATTACTAACAGGTCGGGTCAACATATAGGCTACATATTATCACATTTTTAATTTTGTGAACTGGAAACCCTACGCCCGAAAAAAATTATTAGTATGTTTACTAAATTGATCAAAGGTTTACTTTAATGAACTTGAAGGCACGCAAGCAAGAGGGCTAACCTGATGAATAGCAATCACCGCTGCCCGTTGGACATGGACATTTGAAAAACATAAAGTTCTTTGTCAATGCGATGCCATCAATGCGACATGTCGACATGTGTGATTTATCCGTTAATGTTTATTTTATTTTATTTCCAATACTTTCTTTCAAAAAAGTTTAAATATTTCACAGAAAGTCCAGACCACAGTAGAAATGCAGGCCTGGGTAAAACGACTCGGAAACCTTGCTATAGGGTAAGTGACTTTTTTTTCTGATATTGATGCAATTAAAAGATTGCCTCGTGGTCTAGGGGTAACCTATTCGCCTCAAATCAATTCGGTCGAGCAAAAATGTTTTATTAAGGTTTTTCGATGTTCTTCTCTAAAATCTAAAAGTAGCAGTTCGAAGTCTGGCGGAGTGATGATCACTCCCGTGCCCACGTAAAGCTGTCGGTCTCGGTTATATATAGAAATAGTCGATAATTGTTAACATGTCGGTAAATGTGGTGACGAGGATCACCACTTATCTCGCCAACCGACAAATCGGGGAATCGCGGTGAACCGGAACGTCTATAGACGTTCGGTTTACTCTACCTACTCGCAAGGGAACGGGGCTTCATGATACTTTTTGATACAATTAATGAGAAATTATAGTCTTTTGTTTCTATCAGCTGTATGTACTTAATCTCTAATGCTTGAATGTTTCGTTTTCGGTCTAGTCTAGTCTAGATTTTTTAACTTCCCGCTACGTATGTAGATAAGGAAGTTACTGATTTTACCCCGATTTTTGAAAATCGAGTTTTCACCAGATGTCCACGTTTTGAGGTCCTAGGAACCTTTTCCGACTATTTTCACGATGACGTCAGTATGTCTGTATATATGTGTGTGTGTGTGTGTGTGTGTGTGTAAACATTTCATAACTTTTGAACAGCTGGACCGATCGAAACGCGGTTGATGGCATTCGATTAGATTCCGCTCAACTTAGACTTCCTGAAAATTTGAACCGATTCGGTCCAGTAGCTTTTGAGAAATTATGAAAAAACACCAAAAAAAAAATTGGCGAAATAGTATTTTTTTAAATATACTTTTTTCATTTTCCAGATTTATGTACCGATTGACAAAACCTAATCAGTTCTATTCCTTAAAAAACTACGTCTAATACATAAAATGCATCAAAATCGGTTTATCCGTTTGGAAGTAATCGTTGACGAAAAATTTTGAAAAAAGTCTTTTTTCGACACAGCTTCGAAATTTTGTCAACCAATATTTTTTTAGTATTCTACGATATTTTAGTACCAAAAAACTACGTCAAATGTCATTTCAAAAATCAAAATCAAATCTAATTTTCGAAACTTATAGCTTTTCAAATATTAAAATTACGTTGTTTTTAGCAAACTTTCAGGCTAACACACCGATTGACTTAAAAATCTTATCAGCTTTTCTCCTTTAAAAACTGTCAAATATCGTTAATTTAATCAAAATCGGTATTTTTTTTTAAGATTTTTCAGTATTGTGTATATTGAAATTGTATATTGTAAGTGTATGCAAAGATGTACATAAATCATGTATGTGCATATTCATCTATGTATACCTATTCATATTATTATATTATAATAATTGCTAGTACTACATTGCTAGCATACATTACAAATTATTTAATAACGGTATTTTCAAGGTTTGTCTGAAAAAACCAAATCTCGGTAATAGCGCAGTACCTATCTAGTGGTGGTATGTTAAAACCTCCGTGCCTTGGATGTGCACGTAAAGCTGTCGGACCAGGTTATCGCTAGAATTTATCCACATTGATAACAGTGTGGTGGAATGATAATACTACATGCATACATTTACCGGTTACCTTCCCAATTAAACCGGAACACGACGATAAAGAGTTAACGCTACTGTGACAGGAATAGGAAAATTTTACCAACCGTTTTACGAACTGCCTGACAGAATGGTAGATGGTTCAATCTTCAAAGCAGCCCCGGATCAACACGGGAGAAATACTTGTTTACTATCCTACGATATAAATAATAGTATAGCAAAGGCTGAATATAATGTTCGATTGCGTAAGTTTTTAATGCCTTATCCCCGTTAATTGCTTGACGCGGCCGCCATTTTAATGACATCAGTCGTGAATAGACATTCTGTACAAAAGCAATCTCAAACTAGTAAGCATGTGAGAATGACGGCACAAAGGCGTTAATTGGACATGGTTCCAGCGCAATCGCAAAGATTATATTTAATAAGCTTTACCAACACCTGAAACGGAAAAGAATGTCTCAGGTGATTCGCCACTGAACTCGATTTTTGATGTTTTGTTTGGCCTGTAGCTTGTTTCGACATTTGTCTCAATCTAACGGAATGCGTGCAAACCATGTCTACTAACCATAAAGATAAAATACTTGACCGCTACAGTACCTACTCCCCTTAAGTTCGATGATCCCGTCAAGCCAATGAAGAGAATATGCTTTGAGTGCTCAAGTCTATTGTGAGTTGACCAAAGAGGAAAAAACTTGTTATTAAAGCGTGGAGTCGACACGGACAGAATATGCACGTGTCCACGAGGCGAGCGCGAGTCGCTAAAGTTCTCAGTAAACTTTTACACGAACGCGTTCTTGTTCTTATTAATTTTAAAAGGTAAACCAGTCAAAAACGCGTAGGTACATAATGTGAGTATTATATAGAACTTACAGGTAAAACACGGCATTTCGGCTTAGTTACATTGACCGTGGTCTCGAGTGGACTGGTCATAAATAATTACTATAATTTTTGGGACTGGAGCAGCGAGTTTCCTCCGTCGTCGTTCACGACGGGATCGATTTTCATTTACTTCTTCTAGTCTTGTTTTTTAGAATTTAACCTACTCACAACGCTTATTCCCTTGCAGGTGCAATAGTTGTATTCTATTAATCACTGGATTATAAACTAGAGATAATTTAAATCCATCCTGCCTATTGAAATTCTTATATTTTCGAATTTTAATAGATTCCCATACAATGCGTGGAACATAAGAGTCGCTCAGTAGAAAGAACCTGATCCAGTGATCAGTGCTGGTGTCTAATATCTGTTCTGATATAGCGACTTATTAATTTGTCTATTTTTACAACCGTGATATGCTCTTTAAGTCTATCCGCGATAGTACGTGTTCTTTGACCTATGCACTACAACAGCTATAGTCCACTATTTATGCCCCTGGGATCTAATTGGGTACATTTAAGCTTAGCTTATAGTTAGTAGGTTTGATATAATTATAATTACTAACAAAGATATGGATGTTTACTGAAAATAAAGAATTATATGGAGTATCTTCAGTGTCGTTCCAATCTTGTCAGTAACCCATTTATAATGTCACGAATGACCTCCAAATTGGTAGTGTCACTATGAGCCTACTAGCACCAGTACTGGTCAACCTTTGGATGAAAAAAGAGAATAGTCATCTATAAACCAAAGAAATTATTGTATTGTAATCTATAATTACTACCTTACTCTCCAAAGCAAAACACGAGAGTGACATACATGAACGTTATTGCAGGAGAAAAAGCAACGCGGTGGTACTAACCCCGAGCGGGACGTTGCAAAACTCTATCATCTATTATTATTTCATCATGTATCACGATAGCATCGATGTTCAGTCTTTGTAACCATTTGTTTTGTTTCTAGCGTTTCTTCGACATAGTATGTGCAGGTCGTTGCTTACCCTTCGCCGTTAGCTTCTATTATATACTAGGCCTAGTGTGTTTTGGAGTGCTACGTAACAAAAACTCCTTTGAGACCATCATGTTTCCGTTGGAGTTCACTACAAGCGGAGGATTAGAACTTGTAAGTATTGAACAACCCCACGGAAAACTAATTACAATTGGACGTAGTTAAACGAAAAGGATCCAATCCACAGTATGGTCAAAAATGAGTTAAGTGTAACAAACTGATGCTAAACATCAATACAATTGGCCAGTAAAAAACATCTAAGCAAAAATAACTCTCTATTACTTTATTCAACGTCAGAACTAGTCCCCATGTATGGCACGTTAAAAAATAAAAAAATATCCAACTTCAAACTTCATTATTTCTAAACTGATTTTGTGTGGATTGGATCCTTTTCATGTAACTATGTCCAATTCGGACTCGCACACCAGTGTCCGAGAGATTTCCGTGGGCAACACTATAAAATATTTAGATTATGGCAATACATATAGTATTGTCATTATTAAGATTTAACCATGAAGCTGTATTATATCTGGAGGCAACACCTCTAATACCTACGTGAAACACAACTTTAAATATTGCTGTCATCTTCTGAGGTCTCACTCTCTCTTTGTAACACACCTGTATAAAAAGGGAAAGCGAGACCTCATAGAATGAGATATAACGTAAAAATTTGTTTCAAGTGATTAATATCAGTGCGAGCTCCACCTATACCTAAGACTTCATGGATTTAACACAGAACGCTGATAATTCAGCAACAACAAAGTATAGTGCAAACCAGCTAGATAATTGATACAGGTGACGTCATAACTGGGGAGGTTTATGACGTCGGGGTCACCACTGTGGCGCCGCTGGTCCGTATCGCTGAAGGGTCATCGTGATGGAACCAGCGGGCCAACTACTTGTCAGTATGTCGTCATTACTATGGAGGTCGATGACGTCACACAAGGACAAGTAAGGGGAAAAGGAAAATCTTCCCAGCCAGACAAGGTTTACTGCCTGGGGACCGAAGTCCGTTTGCGAAGCGTTGAAAATTATATATAGTGTTACAAGATAAATAATTGTGATATCGCGATTCAGGATTTTATTTTTGAATTTCATTTTTTTCATTTGTTATTTTTTATTATTTTTTCTTGTAGCGTTTGTGATTGTTTGAGCCGCTACAGTTACTAAAGTAGGTACTCTCTACTCGACGAAATACTAAAGTAGTGCGAACTACGCTTTAGAGTTTAGACTATAGACACCAAGAATGATAATGGTGTGTTGCTATCCGTGTGGCGGGATGGTAATGCTACGTGCGTAAATGGTAGATTTATGCAGGCTAAGTTACCCGCCAAATCGAAATACAATAACAAGCATTGACGCTATTGCAGTTGGAATAGGTAAGACGGTGGTACTAGATATGGGCGAGCCATTGTTAAACTCTACCGCTTGTCTTGGAAGTGACGCTAATAGCCAGTTGTTTGCCTTTGACGCCTAGCAAATAGTCTGTTCTTGAAATCAGCACTATTCATTATCAATATTGCTTTCGCTGACATATTTCTCATAAAAAAAAATCTGTTACTTGATTAAGGCAGGATGACACTGTACTTTCTCACTAAAATCAAGTAGCAAATAAATATCAACTATAGCAAATTAAATTTGCTTACCTTTTGTAAAATATGACTATGAAATCACATTTTGCCTTGCCTTTCCTTACGTCTCCTTCACACTAAAAACATGTTTTTCTTTCAGGTAGAGGGTTATATTAGAATACTATACAGCTTGTACATAGAGGGCGCTGTGTTTTTATTTGCGTGTACATTAGCAACGATACGTCGCTACAGCGGACCTACCTTTGAGAACATTTCAGAAAACTACAGGATATTCACTAGTGAGACTTGTCAAAATTGTTCAAATACAAGATAAAATACAATGAAATGTTTTTTTTTTTAAGATAACGTCCATGACATTTACATTTACGCCGTGTTGGTCCCGGCCACTTTGAAGAAGAGGCCAACTGCCGTTCTGCCAGGCAGGTCGTAAAAGGCGACCGATTGGCTGTCGAGTCACTATCATCGTGGCTACTAGGTGGTCTACCACCTAGTAGCCACGTAGTAGTGAGTACAGTTCAGTAGCGAGACAATGCAGAACTCTAGTTCTGCATTGTCTCGCCCGGGTCTGATACCACCGCTTTACCTATTCCTGCCGCAATAGCGTCAGTGCTTGTCGCTGTCGTGTTCCGGTTTGGAGGGTAAGGTAGCCGGTAAACTTATGCATGTGGCATTAGACCTCGCCACAAGATAGCAACGCACCATTAACATCTTTGGTGTCTATAGGCGATGGTCGGCTCTTTCCATCAGTAAACCCATCTGCTTGTTTGCTATCTTATGATATAATTAAAATCACATTATTTCTAAAGCCAGGTAAACAAAAAGTTACCAACTTATCAGTATAATATATCCTTATACAACTGTGTCCAACATAACTACCTTGTGGAAAGAATTTCACATTTCATTTCATTTTATATCATTAGAGAACAAGCTAGCACATAGCTCTGCTTATGCAACGTAACCACAAAATCAATGTAATCAGCAGAGTACGTAGTACGCTAGAGAATCTATGTAGAAGTCATGTTCCATTTCGTTAACCCTCGTTGCAACGCTGAAATAATAATAAATCGTCCATGCAAAGTAAAATTAAGTAGCGCTGCAGCGTATAATAGAGTATATTATGTTAATAAGCAGATGGGGCTCCTGATAGAGTCAACCATTGCCTATAGACACCAAAGATGTTAATGGTGCGTTGTTATCTTGTGGCGAGGTCTGACACATGCATAAGTTTACCGGTTACCTTACCTTGGAGGGAGGGCTACCTTACCCTCCAAACCGGAACACGACAGTGACTAGCACTGACGCTATTGCGGCAGGAATACGATATGTCGAAGATATTTTCATGACGAAAAGATCGTTACCACCGTTAACTTCATGACGCTAACGCGTTTCATTCAACGAGCAACGAACTCGATGCATATTAGTAGAATAAAACCGGCGTGGCACATGTCTTGTCTAGTGCGTAAGTACATATATGTCATTGGTATTCAGTCATTCTCTTACAAAATCTGTAAATATTAAAATTGTAAAAATTAACGCCTGTTCCGCGTATCCCTACTGGTCTATCCCTACTGGAGGGAAGAAAGGAATTTTTTTCTACACTAGGGGGGACACAAGGAAATTTTACTTCCACATATATATCTACTAAGATAAAGTACAATTAGATAGAAAAGTCATTTATTGGAATCATTTTTTTAATTTATTATTTTTACATATTGTGTGTAATTTTTAAAAACAAATGAAAGGCGTGAAACAAAGGAGCGCTTACTAAATAAATGAAAGTCTACAATTTGAAAAAAATAACCCGACAAAAATTGAATAAAACAGTAATGAATGAAGGACGTGTATTCCCAGAGGTTCCATTGAAGTTGTTCCATGATGGGACTACGGGATTTTTTTTCCCAGAGGTTACGCTAATTATGTACTAAATGTGTATAAAAACTTTTTATTTCAATAAACTATATTATGCTGCAAGTCACTACAAAAGAGGAAAAAACACTGAGTCTGTCTCAGTGTTTTTTTGTATTTTGTTTTTAATATGTGTACGGGCGGCGGATCAAGCAACTTGCGTGTAAAGATTATTAAATAAAACCTGTACCTACCTATACAATGGAATCCAATTATGAGTCAAAAGGTTAATATAAAATATCAAAACCTAAGTAGTCGTACTTATAGGTAAAAGGTATATACCTAAGCGAATTCATAGCATGGAAAATTTGAACGTATTTTTTGACCGCCCCGTTGGTCGAATGATAAGCGACCCTGACTACGCAAGCAACGGGCCTCGGGTTCGATCCCCGACGGGGACAAGCATTTGTGTGATGAGCATAAATGTTTGTATTTCCAGGTTTGGGTATTTATTATGTACGTAAAAGTATTTATATATGTATTTCCATGTATTAGTATCGTTGACTAGCACCCATAAAACAAGCAAATAATTTGCTTACTTTGGGGTTAGATCAGTCATTGTAATTTGTCCCGTGAAATTTATTTATACTCAGATATATTTTTTAGAAATAATTGGCGAAAGTCAGACTATTCTAGATTCGCATTGGCAAAATAGTTTTGTTGAAAATGTTGCTCCCGAAGTGTCACACTCGGAATCATAATATTATACAAGACTACTCGACGGCCAGTCGCAATTGCGAAGCAATAATAGTACTCCGGATCTTTTATTCAATATTGGAACACAAACAACCCCAACATGTAAGAAAACTATTTCTACACAAACAAGCACACGTGCTGAGAGCAGCAAATGATGTTGTGGAAAATGGGGAAAACTTGGCCAAAACTTGCTATTACAAAAGCGTTACAATGTTGATTGATTTAATTAAATAAAAAAAAAATCATTAAAAGTGTACTATCAGTAGTCCCCTCATTCATTACTGTTTGATTCAATTTTTGTCGGGTTATTTTTTTCTAATTGTAGACTTTCATTCATTTAGTAAGCGTTCTTTTGTTTCACGAAAAATTATTCCAATAAATGATTTTTCTATCTAATGGTACTTTATCTTAGTAGATATATATGTGGAAGTAAAATTTCCTTGTGTTCCCCCTAGTAGCTATATGTGGAAAAAATTCCTTTGCTTCCCTACCAGTAGGGTTAGACCAGTAGGGATACTTTGAACAGGCGAAAATTAAACTGCTGGTTTAATTTGTATTTTTATTTTCCACGACCTACATACTAATCAACGCCTATTTACAGCTTATTTTATTGGTATATTTAGTTACATTTGGAATATATATTTAACACTACAACACAAATGTAGCTTACATATTGGATTCGTTTACAACTGATATCACAGCATCAGAATAACAAAATTTGCAAGTTTGACTTGTAATTATATAATCAAAAAGATATAGAGTGTATTGAAATTCAACTAAGATTTTAATATCTAATATGGTCATGCAAAAATCATTTTAATTGCAATGACATAAATGTTAATTAATTTAGCCTTTACTTCGTTTAGATTCTTTTAAAATTTCATCAGTACTGTCCGCGGACGTTCCTTCGATACTTTTCTTCTCTTTTAGGGCTTCCTTTACAGCGTCCACTAAATTCTGTGGCTCCGATATAGAAATTTTGTTGCCTGTAATTTTAAAACATACGAGTGGTTGTAAATTACATAAAAAACGCAACCTTAAACGTAATGGTAAAATAAAACGTAAGACATTTTGATGACTACTTAAAATTTAAACTTGTACAGTTTCACAAATTCACATACCAACTCCATCATCAGGATCAGAACTTCAAATTTAATTAAATTTAAAGTTTTAATTCAATTTCAATTTTATCTGATAATGCAGTACAATGTGAAACCGATTAATTAATTAACAAGTTCTAATATAAATTATAGTGTATGAATTGTGAAAAACAGTACAATATTCGAAATTTAAAATATAATCATTATGAGGAGCTACACAAAGCGCCGACGGTGATGAGTATAAATTATATAACACGTTTAATAGGGTAAAAAATCTTGTTAATTATCTACTTCTGTCGCAATAGACAATGCTTGTCACTTTCGTATTTCGATTTGAAGGGAAGGTAGCCGGTAAAGTTATCCATGTAGCACTAAGACTCGCCAGTCGTCATAAGGAAAGCAACACACCATTAACATCTTTGGTGTCTATATAGGCGATGTCAACACTTCCTATCAGGAAGCCAACTGCTTATTTACCATCTTGTGATATATTTTTTTAAATGTTATAGTTATATTTTATTAAACCATTACTTCTTACTAAGTTACGAATAGGTTTTTTTATATCATAAGATAGCAACAAGTAGATGGGTCTCCTGATGGAGGAAGGTCAACCATCGCCTATAAACACCAAAGATGTTAATGGTGCCATGCTATCTTGTTTCGAGACTAATGCCACATGCATAAATTCACCTTACCCTCCAAACCGGAACACGACAGTAACAAGCATTAACGCTATTGCGGCGGTAAGCTAAGGCGGTGGATACCAGACCCGGGCGAATCAATGCAGAACTCTACCACCTAGTAGCCACGATGGTAGTGACTCGCATAGCCAATCGGTCGCCTTTTACAACCCGCCTGGCAGAACGACAGTTGGCCTATTCTTCAAAGGAGCCCGGATTAACACGGGGATGCACATACAGTATTACGACGTCTTCAGTTTCTCATCTTTCTGACCTCTTTTTGTCAAATAATACATCGCTAATTTTGCTACAAAAGAAATTTCGCTATCTTTACTAGGATTAGAATCCTATTTACACCTTATCTTAATGTGCTTCAAAAGCGTTCAAGGGTTTCAGTTTGTACGCAATCTAAATCACATTTATCCCACATATTGTATGTAGCACTAGTTCCACAATATAATGAAAAACCTCAAGAGATGAAACAAGTTGCCGTGTTTGATCGCCAGTTCAGGCAAATTATTAAGTACTGAGGTTTTTTCGGGCTTATCCTTGAAAATAGGAATCTCAGTAGTAGGTTTGTTTTTGCACCTACTACTGAGATTCCTAGTAGTAGGTGCAAAAACCAAGTGCCTCGATTGAGCACGTAAAAGTGTCAGTTTCAAATATCGCAAGTAACAAACTAGAGTGGTTATCAGATCAGTTGTATAGGGATTAATTACCACACCAAACGACAATAGCGCCAACGATCGGATCGAACTAAAAAACATTATCATCTTTGGAAAATGCTAGATTCGTTTTATATTATAAGGTAGCAAACAGTGGGTCTACTGATGGAATGAGACAACCTTCGCCTATAGACACCAAAGGTGTAATAGGTGTGTTACAATCCGCGACGCGGGATGGTATTGCCACTTTACTCTTAAAACCAGAACACGACAATGACTAGCAACAACGCTACGCGGCAGAAATTGACGGTAATGCCAAATCCGCGCGAGTCGTTGTGGAACTCTACCACCTAGTAACCACGATTTGTAAATCGCTCGCCTTTTGCGAACTATCTGGCAGAAGGGCAGATGGTCAATTCTTAAATGGGAGGCCGGATCAACACGTGGTACAGGTTCTCAACTGTGTGTAACACATGTCTGCCTGTGCACACATTGATATAAAAAATCCAAGATGCACAGTCCCGAACAAAACTGACACTCAAAAGTGTCCTTAATTTCATTTAAATAGTTATAGATATAACAAAAACATACGTCTTTGCATATCCAACCTTAAGCGCAAGATTTATAGTTGTTTTTACAAAGCAATGTACGAAAAGAAATAACATTGACAGTGTCACGACCGACGCGATTCTATTTGAAATTAGCGCACAATTTAAAATTGTGCGCTCCTTTTTGAGGACGTTTTTGAGACACTGATTGTGTATCTTTGGTTTTTATATTATATCAATGTGCGCACATCATTTTAATGTCACGTCCAATGTACTAACGGCATTGTTTATTTAAGGCACCTATAAGGTTGACGTCACTATTATGGCGGCCGCTTGCATTCGCAATTTAGAATGAGAAAATATATAAAAAAATTATCGAAATCGGTCAAGTCGATAAAAAAACATAGATAATAATTACAAACGAACACCGGATTACGTTATTTACTAAATGAACCAATAGTCCGGGGCAGTTGTAAAAAATTAGGTATATCGCCATTTTTCGGCGAAATTTCAGCTGATAAAACTATAGAGATAATATGTATAGATACGATAGGTGAGCCACAAACTATACGTGCGCGCCAGAAATCGGAACTAAATGTTGTCCGCCATATTGTTGGTATAGATTGTATAGTGTTCTCCGTGTTGATAATTCGTATTTCCCCTAAATACCTATTTAGATCATGCCGAATGTCATTAAACTAATATATTTTCCATTTACCATTACAAGACCATAGCTATATAAATAAATAATAAACTATGTAAATTGTTTCAATGTTATTACTGCTATGGTTTCAGAATAAATTATTACCGTTATTATTTTTTCATAGTAGGCAGTTGGATGGCGAATAAATATTTGACCCACATTATACAGAAGGCGGTCAAAATATAACTGTTTTAAACTAATATATTTTCCATTTACCATTACAAGACCATAGCTATATAAATAAATAATAAACTATGTAAATTGTTTCAATGTTATTACTGCTATGGTTTCAGAATAAATTATTACCGTTATTATTTTTTCATAGTAGGTAGTTGGATGGCGAATAAATATTTGACCCACATTATACAGGAAGCGGTCAAAATATAACTGTTTTTGTCATGGTACCAATTTATTATACAAACATTCCCTTCGTACTGGATCACGGTATTGAACTTTATTTCTTTGAGAATGTCATTAAAACTCAAATGGTCAGCAAACTACAAAAGTGAGGTATCATTTAGCTTCAATACTCTTTCAGTTAACGTTATAATTAACGTTATTACATTACCCCTTGAAGTGGAAACTTATGCTTTTTGTTAATATGGCAACATTTTGCACGCCCTCAATCGCGCGCACTTATCTGGCGCGCACTATAGGTAAGTAAAATTTCCCGTTGATAGAGAGAGAAATAACATACATTTGGTATACCTGTTTTTATAGATTAAATTTTAGAAATGAGTGCCGAATTTCATTTTCATTTTCTCTCCATCAACGGGACTTATTTTGCAGTGACTCTTTGCATACTTTCTATGTGAAATTTACAATTTTGCGTATTCTGTCATAACAGTGGTAGATTTTTTATATCAGCTGGTAAACTTGCAGGTAAAAACAATCTGCTCCAAATTTCCCCCTATTATTAGCTTTTGGGACTGCTTGGTCGCCCGCCACACCCGGGCACTACTACAGTTGCTTCCCAATTTTTGTGGCATTAAAAGTATTAATACTAGTACAGTCACGAGCACTAATATATAAACACGAAGGAAAATACTTGCTTATTAAGAACGACAAGTAAATATCGCCTCTGTGGTCTAGTGGTCCAGTGTTGGCGTTGACCACATGAGGTCCCGGGTTCGATTCCCGGGTCGGGCACTTTAAAAAAAAAAAAGTGTTTTTTCAATTTTCTGAGAAACACAAAGTTGCCCGGGATTGGAAAGTGCCCGGTTGGCGATAGGCTTGCCACCTATCACATTTGTGGGACCAAGTATCTTCGGCTAATCGTGGGTGCACTTGTTGTACCTCTGCCTACCCCTTCGGGGATATGGGCGTGAAGATACTTCAAGTAAATATCGAAACCTGGAAATATTTATGACATTTCACATGAATCCATTCATGTATATTTATTATTTCTTGTGACTGTACATGTCGAATCCCTGCTTGGAGAATCGCCTCAAAGTTTAACAACACATCTTAGGCTTTATCCACATAGCTGACATGTAAAGTTTCATCAACACCTTATCTGTTACAATGTATCTACTAAAAGCTTTATAAAGATAGAGAAACCATCGCCAAAGATGTAAATGGTGGGTTGCTATCCGTGTGACAGAATAGTAAAGCCACATGTATAAATTTATCGGGTACTTTACCCTTGCCGGACACTGATGCTACTGCGACAGGAATAGGTAAGACGGTGGCACCAAATTCTTACGAGACGTTATGGAACTCTACCACCTAGTAGTCACGATGGTAGTGACACATTTGGCTACTCGATCACATTTTACTAACCGCCTGGCGGAATGGCAGATGGTCTATTCTTCAAAGGGCCCTAATATGGGGCTAAATCTATATTATCTATATAAATGCGAAAGTTTGGATGTTTGGATGGATATCTGTTACTCAATCACGCAAAAACTACTGAAGGGATTTAAATGAAATTTGGCACACGAGTAGATAACCTGGAATAGCACATAGGCTACTTTTTATCCCGGAAAATTCAGGCAATCCCGCGGGATTCACCAAAAAAATGTATAATGCAGGGGGCTGCACGCAGCAGCTAGTGTTATATAAAACCTTCATCGTTGATATGATAGGAAATTCAGCTTAATGTATTGAAGAATTTCCGTTGCATACTTTCTTCACATTTTTCACATAAAAGCTAACTACTCTTTTACCTAACATTGCTGTGATAACTCTAATGTATCTGCTCTACTACTCTTAAACAACTACTATTAATATTACAATAGTTTATATACAAAATTAGTTACACAAATTAAACATATTTCACACTCAGAAATGTTGCTAGATTTATGTGATTTAGTAATGAAACAAAACACAACAGACACAATTGACTAAAAGCAATCAACAGAAATGAAAATTTTCCAACGTCAACAATATGAAAATAAAATTTACCCATGTGATAGAAAAAATATATACCTACATATCAATCGAACTCTACAGGGAAGCTTATATTTTATGACTGTCTTTGGATAAGTGAATTCGTTTGATCCCATCTGTTAGTCATAGCGCAAACGGCTATTATTTAAACCAGTACCTATTTTAAAGTAAATGCGGCTAGCCGTTTTGCCTTAAGCCCCAGCTTGTCTTAAGCTACATTATAAATTGATGGCAAAACAAAAGTAACAGTTTAAATGATAACAGTGGGACAAATTCAATAAGGATTAATATTATTTTACAAAGACTTTAAAAATGATTCTTTAAGTAATATGGGTGGTATTGAAGCATTTTTAAATTAACAAACTATCGGTTAACGATCGGTTTCCCAGATCATTTGCTTGTAAAAAAAGCTTGTAAATTTGCTTGTAAAAATTATGTTAAACACAAATTAATTGCTTGTTAAAATTAATTTGCGTTTCGGAAGCCAGCCGTAAGGGTCCTAGAACAATATAACTGCACCTCTGCAACCCAAAAATAACTTATTCAGATTTGAGCATTAAATCATGAGTATAACTCATGAGTACTATAATAATTTTGACAAACATGGAGGCCATTCGCGTCCTCCCCTCACGTCACACTATCCCACAGGCGAGGACTTAATTAAGCGCGGCCTACCTGAACCCGGTGTAGCGGTGTATCCGATGAAATTTTCGTAGCTTTTTATAAGTGTCTTATTCAAGATCAGCCAATAGGCTTGTTTCTACTAAGAATGAATCGTATGAATTGTAGTTCCTAATGATTATTTGTGATATAGCGATAAAAACAAACTAAAATATTTGTTATTAAAGATAGGGATTAATAATATTTTTAGGATATAATTTCAGAAAAAATAGTAATTAAGTCATGTAACAATAAACGCAAATCTGGTGGAAAATGTTGTCACGCCGTGGTAAAACGTCATACAGTTTTTTCATTTAATAGGAACCATAGAGTACGTCATATATATGTAAATTGTGATGTCATTCAAGATGCCATGACAGTCGGTTTATTTTCGCGATAAATTTAAATTTTTAAACGCGATTTTTTATTATAAATGCACAATGTCAAAAATAAATAGTTTTATGGTTAAATATGCCTAATCAGGTAAAGTATTAAACAGTTTTTTTTTAATTTAGTCAATTAGCCTATTATATGTAGATAAGACAAACAGACAGGCGATGAGACGGGCAGTAGGAGGCTTACAGGAAACCTTAGTAGAAGTGTTGCTGGAAAGTTTAAACTTGCCTACAGAACATTTTTTCTTACAATTTCACTCCCATTTTACCTTTTTACCTTTAAAAACTAGTTTTTCGAAAAATTATCTAAGTACCCGAGTAATTCATTGAAGAGATTAAAATTCGTCAGATTTACTTGAAATTAGGAATTGACAGACATTTTTCCATCAGGAAAGATATTTACTGCTGCAAAAAAAAAACCAAAAACAGGATTTTTCGTGCAGCATCAAATAGCTGGTGTCTCTACGACCACTGGTTAAGTACTATGCTTAGTATGTCAATCACATCAGCGTTAGCGTTTAATGAAATAAATAATTTATAACACCAATGTAAAAAAAACAATATCTAGCAGCTACTTGCTTCTATCATATGTTTTAATGCTCGAATTTGGATCAAAAATTATTTTGTATGTTTGGAGAGGTGTCATTATAATATTATCATAAACCTTACCTATCAATGTGATTAGCTTTTAAAAAATAAGTGTAATCTGGAGCAAATATTGCAGTTAAGGGGGTTTCGGATTTGGATATAATTTTTAGATTCTCGTATACATATCATTATACTACAGGACATTCAAAAGTTAATATTACATGAAAGGGCAATTTAAACTTACAAAGAAAGGGCTTCTTTATTAGATTTTGTCACCTATAAGCAAAATAATTGATATGAAATTATAAAATCAAAAAAGGATTTAGTGTAATATAGCATGATGGCAAAGGATGAAGGATTATAAATAAAACAACATTTATAATAATCTTATATATTGCCAAAATATTTACAATTAACAAACATAACCATCATACTATATTCTACGTGTTTTATAAATATTATACTACCTATATTGGTATCTTGTACGCTATAGCTAATGTGACCATACGTCCAGCTTTGGTATGGATTGTCCCGCTTTGTCCTGCTGTCTCCAGCGTGAGCAAAATGTAGCACTTTTGCCAACAAACTCAATTTAAATATTTATTCAACTTATTCACCTATCTCCTTCAAATTCATTCCATTCGGCAAAGACGGCAACATGGGTGAAAATGTTATTCAGGACGACAAGAATTATCTAAAGTGACTGACGTACAAAACTGGGATAGACAATAAAATATGATTATTTAAATATATTTTTTTGTATATCATAAGATAGCAAATAAGCACATACCAGCTCTTCTGATGGAAAGACAGCCATAGCTTATAGACACCAAAAATGTTAATGGTGCGTTGCTATCCATGTGGCGGAGTCCTAATGCCATATGCATAAGTTTACCGGCTACCTTACCCTCCAAACTGGAAGACGACAGTGACAAGCAATAATGCTATTGCGGCGGGGATAGGAAAGGCGGTGGTACCAGACCCGGGCGAGACGACGCAGAACTCTCCCACCAAATTCGCTTTATTCACTTAATAATAATTATTATATATGTAGTTTACTGACCAAATCATAACGAAAGTTGACAACACCATCTTACCCCATGCCCCCCCCCTTCCCCACCGCCCCCTCCCGCAAATAATTAGCCACGATAAAAGCTATTTAGCTATATACACAATTCCGTAAGCGTCCTCTGACTCAAACACAAAATGGTCACATTATCTATAGTAAAACTACTTTTCAAAGCAAAAACTGGGCTAAGCTTATATACCAGGATATTTTAGGTATTGCAGTATTATGACATTAGTATTTGGATTTTAATTTCCATAAAAATTGATAAGGATGTCTTAATCAAAACAATAATGAAATAATACTGCACTGTAAAGCCATCGAAGGCCCTATCAAACTGAGATAGAGTGTTGCATTTTTTAATACAATAACCGTCAAAGGTATAAACATAATTTTCACATATTTAAATTTTTAATGTGTGTTTTGTGCGTAAAAAAAATTTTGTGCTTAAACTTTAGTTATTTAAATAAATTAATAAATAACGTACTTAGATATAAATAACAAATTAAATCTTGCTGGACAAATTAATCTAACCCCAAAATATGTGATATTGGTGTACGGATAGTGCCAAAATTATGTAATTTTATGACTAAGATGGAAAGAAAGTGACATTTAAGTTTGACCTGATAGAAGCAGGAAAAGAAGTTTGTGAAACACGCAGAAACGAGTGTGACATCTATTACCTCTCCGTTAAAAAATCATGTATTCACTTTTTTATTATGAGCTACCTCATAGTAAAAAAAACGATGTTTGGAGGATAAACCGGTAGTCTTATGCATGTGGCATTACAATCTCGCCATACGGATGGCAACGCACCATTAAAATCTTTGGTGTCTATAGGCGATGGTTTCTCTTTCCATCATTTCCATCAGGAGAGCCATCTGCTTGTTTGAAAACGAAAGCAAAAACACTTACTTAATTATACCTTTAAAATATTATGAAGATTAAAATTTAAGAAAAACACAAAAATAAACAATATGTCGATAAAAAACAACACTCAATCCCAGCATATATTTTTTTAAATTTTTATAAAGAGACTAGTCAAAAATAATATTTACAATAGTTTATACCCGCCTGTTATACTTAACATTACGATAAGTCAAAACAGTCATTACAAAAAACAAATTAACTTAGCTGTTTTTGCACGTTAAAATATTTCTCAGCCCTAGCACAATAAAATAATTTAATTACGCTTCATACAATTCAGGATTCTTTTCCTTTTGTCTACGCAACGATCGCTCATAACCCAACGGTACATCTAACTCTGTCACACTATTCCTTTCAGTCTCCTCAACATATTTCTGCATCCCAACCCTATCATATGGATCATTCATTAACACCATAACACATAAAAATACGGACATAAAAAACCCCGTAACAAAAGCCATTTTATTCCTTTGAAAGGAATCTATAAAACTATCGATAATTGTAAATTTTTTGTCCCTCTCCGTATCAGCTGATTCGCGATTCGATTGATGTATATTTTGAGTATCATTCGTTGTGTTACTTTTTGTATTTGATTTTTCTGTAAAATAAAGTCTATATTGACTCTGGAACGATTTCTTCGTATGAACTACTAATGAATATATATTAGGTACCAGTAAATTAATTTCTGAGTTTGTTTATTATTACATAAAATACACATATCATTTATTTTTAAATCTAACAGCACGTCAATTATTTTACAGCATCTTAATATCAATCAATTCATATATAATCATATCAATCAATTCATAATCATAATCATATCAATTGTCCATATTTATAGTGCTTAGTTTATACATCTGTAACATCCAATTGAACATTTTTTTTATTTATACTTTTCTGTGCAGTTCAAGAAAAGTATAAAATAAAACATATTACAATAGACGATATTTTTTATATTCGTTTTATGACTCAGTAACATCAATTACTGTTTTAAAAAATTTCGTTTGTCTTTATGTCTGGCACTGGGTCAGCGCAGACCTCTCTGATGATTTAGATGTAGAGAGAGAACGTAGAGCATTGGCAGTGAGATGCAACATGTTGGCCCGCAGGTTTGCACGATGTAGCGCTGAAGTAAAAATTCGCTTATTTAAAGCATACTGCCAAACGTTTTACACGTGTAGCCTGTGGGTCAAGTGCACAAGTAGGGCGCTCAATGCTCTACGTGTTCAGTATAATAATGGGTTAAGGATGCTGTTGGGGCTACCTCGGTACTGCAGTGCATCTGGGATGTTTGCCGAGACCCGCATTGACAGTTTTCATGCGATCTTGCGCAAACGTGTGGCCTCGGTGATGCTGCGGGTGCGGAATAGCACCAACGGTCTCCTTAACACCATATTAGATAGAGTGGACTGTCCTGTGGTAAGGCACTGGAACGCGTGTCACATGCGTTCCAGAGCGCTTATATTTAATATTAAATAAAGATTAAATAAATTAATTTAATAATGTAAATTCTCAAATTCTCAATTGTATTAGAATGAAATGAAATTAATTATTTGAATTTTATTATTATTATTATTATTAATAATAATAACTAACACTAGTTTTAAGAATTATTTAAATAACTAACATCAAAATGTATATGGACAATTTAAGTCTGAAATAAAAAGTTATTATTATTATGTCCCGGATCCGTCACAAACTATGTCAGAGTTCCCGGATCCGTCACAAACTACGTCAGAGTTCCCGGATCCGTCACAAACTACGTCAGAGTTAGCAGAACGCTTAAGGGTTGGTAAAAAAATGTTTAGTTGATAAGCTGTTTTATTGAAAAAGGTCAATAAATGGGTAACGCATATATTGGGTAAAGCAAACAAACAGGCTTACATTATTAAATTACTTAACCGCTACAATAACAAGGGAATGAATCGTGTAACGACGATTTTAACAACTTAACAAAGAACTGGATCATTTGTTACTACTTTATTTTATTTTATTTATTGTTAATGTTATTCATTTCTTATTTATTTTCTATCTGTGCGTTTTAGCAACGATCTCAAGCTAGAAATCTTTTAAATTTTAACAAATAAAAATTTGCGTCCCGTACAGCCATGTCAAATTTTTTATTGTTATGTTTTTAAAATTTTATTTATTTATTACTGTGATAAAAAACCTATGTCATAACATACTCTCAAACGCTCATCATAATGGTTGAAACTAAATGAACTAGCCAAATCCTGACTCAAATGAAGGTTGACCCAAAGGAAGGCTCATGTGGGCCATGACCCCCCTCCCCTCCCCCCTCCTAGGCAGGAGTCTAGGTATGGATTTTTTATTACAAACTAAGGATTAGAGCCTATATAGACTTAACCTCAAATTTGTGAACCCCCAACCCGAAGGCTGGATCCACCTTTGGATAAGAGTTTCAGTAACTGTTATAATTTTAAATGTAAAGATTAAATTAAAATGCGACAAAATTAAAATGCGACAAATCGTCTCAAATGTATAACCCGTTAGATGCTGAATAAAAAAAGGAAATCAATTAATATTTACATAATACGAAAGTGAAACTGTATTATAATGATACTTATCCACTGATGATTCGAGTCTAAACAAAGTGAGACAGGAATTGACATTGGTGTGAATTGAATCAGAGACAGAGTGTTATGTGAAATCATTCTTAAGTTCTAGCCTGTAAGATAGATTTTCCATATCATATTCTCTTTGGACCAAAAACATATAAAATATAACGATATGCTAAAAAAAATTGGTCATAAAATGTCAATTTGGGTCTAGATCGTCCCATTGCGGACAAGCAGTAAATGTGTATTTTATGCAATTAATCTTAATTCATTTTTAGCTATGTCACATTTACCTAAAACTGATATAAACTACAAATATCAATAATTAAGCTTAAAAGAGGTAAAACCCGCATGGAAATCAGTATAAAAATTTAAACTGAGTTATGTTTTCTTACCATCTCGATCATATGAAACTCCGTGTATTTGGCCAGGTGTGTCCTCTTCTAACTCGGCATATGCATACATTAATGCCTTTTGCTTCTCGCTCAATGTTTTTGGTACCTGTAATAAATATTTTTTTTATTTAAACCTTGTGAATCTCTTCATAAATTTGACCTTTATAATTTAGCCTGCCGATTTTTTGCTGATTGAATTATTGATGTGACTATTGAAACATTCAATTATATCGTTGTGCTTAATAACGGTGAGTTGTTCTCAGTATATCATTGGAGCTTAACCAAGCTTTTTTATATCATAAAATAGCAAACAAGTAATGTCTTTGTGGATCAAAAAAGGAAATAATTCAATTTTACAATTTTCCATAGACTTCCCACCGAAGGTTGCAAATGAGTTATGGATTTAAACAGAGTAATGCTTATATTTATAAAATTCTGTTACACAGTATGTAAAAGGCGAACAATTGGCTATACATTTTACTACCATCGTGACATCGTGACCATCTAGTAGAGTTCCGCAACGTCTCGCCCCAATTTCGTACCACTGTCATATCTATCGCAATAATGACAGTGCCTGTCACTGTCGTATTCCGATTGGGAGGGAAGTGGAGTCGATAAACTTTGCTTGTGGCATTACCATCACGCCACATGAATAGCAACATACCAGTAACAATTTGATGCCTATAAGCTATAGTTGTCTTTACATCAGGAGAGACATCTGCTTGTTTTTTATCCTATAATATAAAATATATATGATTTTATACGTGCAACTTCGAATCGAAGTTGTCATAATAATATTTAAATTACACTATTAAAAGAACAAATAAACTTAACGAGTTCGACTTTATTGCACAAACGATAGTTATTCAAACAAGCACGTACCAAGCAGAGCTGAAATTGCGCCGCGAAAGAGAAAAATGGTATCGAATTTCTGGAGGATGCTTCAGTTACTGACTAAAATGTGAGATACATATGTATGCTGTGTTTTTGTTTGTGTTGCAAAGGTGGTGGAAAGCATAATGGATTTAGAAGCGCACTTGTGTCACTTGGTTTATTTTTATTTTCCAGGCCTCCGGTGAGATCCTACTATTTTCCACACTTCCTTTCCTATTTCAGTAGCATTCAGAAGTCACATATGAGAATTCGCAGAAGGTTAAAATATAGTATTGTTACGTACTTCGGGTTCGTAATTTGCAAGAAAACGCCACTTATATAAAGTACACAAACAACAAAATGTAATACGTAAATACACTATACACACTGGTCACCTCGCTGCACTAGCAATAAACTTAACCGACTACGTTTAAAGAAAACAATTCTCGTATTCACTTAAACTGGGCACTTCGCTTCGCACTGGTCGCTTGTACTATCGCTTTCGATCACTGTATAAACTGTCTTCTATTTGCCAAAGCTTCCCTATTTATACTCGAAAGTTCGACAACAATCGCGAATGTTCGGCAATCATCTCGTAAACAGTAGACAATTATTGTAAACACCTTATGATAAACATGTCTTAGTACACGCTATTTTCATCCTTATGTCCTTCACCACAAAGCCCATTATGGCATAGCTATTCGGGTGACGGCCAACTATTTGTTTATTAATAGGAGTAGCTATCTCTTTCTTTTATTTCTAGATCCCTCCAGCGTTCCAACTTTACACGTTTTTAGATTATTCGCAACAGTATATAATATTACTTTAGTCCAGAAGTGTAAGGGTAAGTAAATGTTTTTAATAGAATAGTCTGACCTGTATTTTAACATGAACATAATGATCTCCATATCCATGCTGACTCACTCTCTTCATGCCCTTTCTTGAGAGTCTGATGGTTGTGTGCGAAGATGTACCTGGCACTATCTGTGAAAATATAATTTGTTTTTAAGCATTGCTTAAAAATTTTATCATATTTTATAAGAGATCGCATACTAGTCCGAAGGAAGTCATTAGTATATTTACTCATAAAGCGTAGCATCCTGGCTCCACGGCAGATTCAGTGGCAACCTTATCATAAGAAAAGCCAATGGCCCCCATTGCCAAGGCTGTGTCAACAGACATTTTTATCTCTAACTTTATGGATTGACTTGTATATTCATCCGAGTCTCCTCTGAAGAACTGACAGGCAGTTAGTAAAATGTGATGAATTGGCTAAACGTGTCACTACCATCGCGACTGAATAGGTGGTAGAATTCAGGATCATCTCGGCCGGGTTTAGTACCACCAAATTACCTATTTCTATTCTGGGGTATCTAACCCAAGTGAAACGTTAGGGGATTCTACCACCTAGTAGTCACAATAATAGTCAATTGCTTGAACCGCTACATTCACCATTTACAATCTGCCTGGCAAAAGGGCAGATGATTTATTATTCTAAGGATTTACCTAAAACTTTACAATGTAGCAAGCTGCGGTGTATAGCTATTTATTTACATTAAAGACATTTTCTCTGCTTAAAACTTAAGGTTTTGGCATGCAAATGAATAAGTGTATGTATGTAAAAAACTACTTTACTATCCTTGGTACAAACGAAAGGAGGCTAAAGAATGTTTAAAAAGGTTTAGAAGATAAAAGAAGAAGAACTAACCTGTATTGTGTGATCTTCGTATAAGCCCTGTATTCGAACGGTGCCACCCAAAATTGCTTGCGAGACGGAAATCTGTAACAAGTAAGCATAATCTTTATATTTATTATATTAGTACCAACAATATAAAGGATCTAACGCTTGGCAGCCGCTGGTGGTATGTTAGCTTCACTTATAATGATCACTGTTTGATTATACTTTACTAAACCACGGATTTAATGGATACGCCTTTCAAGACAATTTCTCAGTTTGTCAGTGTAGCTTGCATTTACATACAGAAATGCAGTCATACTACTTACCAATGAAATAAAATCATTTCAAAAGTAATTTTTAAACCTTGTCGTCTCATTCGGTACGATAAAACAGTACAACATTGTTTATTTCTATTTTTTCACAATATAACCTACAAATGTATTAAATATTTGACAATAATAGGAGCGTTTGCTCATATGCGCCGCGACACATTTACTTCCCAATGGCGAGTCTATTAGTATTCATGTGGTCTGTGTACCTAACCTAACCCAAAACTCAAGCTTCACAATCAATCAAGCAAGCAATTGTAAGCTTGCAAAGCTTCATTGCTTATGATCTCTTTTCTAACCTAACCCTACCCCTAAGGCTAAGTACCTGCAAACAATAGAAGGGTTTTCATGGTACAACCACCTTTAATACAAAGCTATAGCAATAATGTAAACATGACCATATCTTGATTGCTTTTTGGTCTCATGCCGACACAATGAGAGACGGTTATCAGACACCCACAAAAAAAGGCATAATTTAAAGATTTTTTTTCATTACAAATATTTACCAATAATAATTTTGGTTTGACCAAATAGTCCTAAAATTAAGTTATAATATACATTGAATTATATTTATCACAAGATCGATATTAAAAAGCATACTTGATATAAAAACCATCAATTATTAAAAAAAGAAAGATTAATAACTAAAAAAGATGATCAGGTAGTTTATTTTTGTACACCTCCTCCTTGTATTTATCCTCAACTCAAATGCAGTTCATTTATAAGTTGACCGTAGATAAAATTATATAGACACAATAATATTAAACATAAAAAAATATATATCACTTATTTTACAAAGTGCTTTTTGCAATAGATCAATTGGAGTTTAGAGGACCAATTAATATCCCTTACTTAAATGCAAAAAGCATAAAATGTCTAACCAAATGTTTAAATCATCATACAATTATAAATCAAAAATGCGAATGAAAATCCCGTCAAAATCGGTCCAGTATTTCAGAGAAGAGCCGAACCATGTTTTACTAAATGTATATGATATTCATCAATATTTATTTGGTAAAAAGCAGTTATTTTAATATTACAAACAGACACTCCAATTTTATTAATTTATATAGATCAGCACTTACCGGGTCTGCTGGCAGACATCTCTTTCAGAGATAAGCTTGGTCTTTGTGCAGGTTTTATATTAATTATCTATTTTGTGTGCACAATGGCCAGCAGTGTGATTAGGTGAAGTATGCCCTTCTTGCTAGATGATAGAACTAATTTGTGTACAATAAAGTGTGAAACAAATAAATAATTTATCAAAACTCTTACAGTAGCATCAGTGTGCACATCTGGTCCATCTCGTCGGAAATATGTGGAAGGTTCTACTTTAAATGTAACAAACACTTCGTTGCTGCCCACAGCCATTCTCACTGTCTGTCCATTCTCAACACCAGCCGGCACTGGTACTGTTATCTTCTTGCGCTGTACCTGTAATTTTGAATCACGCTTTGGATTATTTTGGTTAAAGGTTGGCAAACTGTGTGCATCATAGTCTAAATAGAGGACTGTGATGAACAATGAAAACAAATTGCAAGTTTTCGGTAAATAAAGAGAGTAAGAAGCCTTTAATTTCAAACTTAAACTGGCCAATTTCACAGCATATAATAAGGACCAAAATATCATTTTTTTGATATTAAGAAATAACTCACTCTTAAAGTAATCTTAAGAAGTAACTCATAAAAATTCACTCTTAAAGAAACAACACATTACTAATTATAGCTGTGGCAATAGTAATATTAAGTATGTAGTGGTAATATTCCCAGGTGTAATTTTACCACCTAAAATTCATAATGACAGTGACCCATTAAAGCCGGTTTTGCTGTTACGCTGACCGCACCCTGACGGTCGGCGCTGATGGGTCAATGTGTAGGGTCAATTCGCCTGTTTGTGTCTACTTAGTGGAGTAGGCAACTTTGAAGGAGAAAATAAAAATAATTTAGCATTAATTTTTAATAAAAAAAAAATAATGTAGTGTATAGTATAATGTATATAGGTCGAAACATCTAGTAGTTTTTTTAAATATTGACAAATATCAGAATTAGACCATTTACCCATTCGTGCCCATAAATTTCTAATTGCGTCCACCTATGTACCATTTCATGTCCACCAAGTTAGAAAAGGAATATAGATTGGATAACTATATATGTTTATTTAAAAATATGGTATTTAAAAATCAACATTATTTTTATTGATAAAACACAAACAAGTAATATTCTCCGCAACATTTATAGGACTTAAAATTAACATTGCAAAAACATTTATCACAATGTTTTTTTTTTTAATTTTCTTTTGTATTTGTTTTATTTTTATTTGTAGTCTCTGAAAATGATTGATGATTATATAAAAAATAAAAAACATTAAATAAGAAAAATTACACGATGTCTGACCTGGTAAATTATTATTGATCATATTTGAACATTTGTTCAAATTTGAATAAAATTTAATTATATTGAGATTGATTAAGACTATAATCAATCACCTTTGTGGTCTAGTGGTCCAGTGTTGCTGTTAACCACATGAGGTACCGGGTTCGAATCCCGGATCGGGCATTTCGAGAATGTGTTTTTTGATAAAAGTTTTCTGTTAAAATCAACGTAGTCCGGGATTGGATATATTCCCAGTTGACGATAGGCTTGCCATCTATCACATTTGTAGGGCTAAGTAAAATACATAATGAATAAATATCGCTGGACAAATTACACGAATTGATCTACCCCAAAAGTAAGCAAATTATTTGCTTGTGTTATGGGTGTTAGTCAACGATACTAACACATATAAATACATATATAAATACAGTTATATACATAATAAACACCGAAACCCAGAAATACAAACATTTATGCTCATCAAACAAATGTTTGTCCCTGTCGGGAATCGAACCCGAACCCCATCGATTCGTAGTTAGGTTCGCTAACCACTCGAACATTGGGACGGTTGAACTATCTTCGGCTCTGCCTACCTCTTCAGGGATACGGGCGAGAATATAGTCTTAATCAATGTACATTTAAGTCTCATCACGCCCGGTTCCCTGATGTTGCAGGCAGAGGAAACCGAAGGTCTATAGATTTTCCAGTTCACTGCGATTCACCGGATTGTCGCTTGGCGGGACGAATGGTGATCAACTTAACCGCATTTTACCGATTTGATTTCGACTGTCAACTATTTCTATCGATAAAAGGGAACAAAGGCTTTACGTGCTCATCCATAGCACGAGAGTAGTAACACACCACCCGCCTGATTCCGTGTTGCTATTGAGATTTTAGATTTTTAAGAAAAACCATGAAAACCCCTCAAAGTTTTGTGCGACCTGAAAACCGAACACGGGTCCTCATGATCTTAGTCGCAGGCTATCCTCTAGACCACGAGGCAGACTTGAATATATTATATAATATTTACGCTATTATTTGTATTTAGTTAGCAAACGGACGCAATCTGATATGTAATATCCACTGATTCCACTATAGGTATAATTTACGTCCTAGTGTGATTTATGATTATCGACATCTGTATCTTTTTCTGCAATCATAATAATGTGGACGCAAATTAGTTATTATAATATGCACACTGATAATGACTAATTAAATAATAACCCAATGTTTCTATCATGTTTCATAACTTAAAATTAAACAACCAATTACAAAAACAGATTAACGAATTTGGGTCTATTGCGGACGCAAAGTGGAAGACTTATATCATTACACATCAAAGGTGAACGATCGATAATTTTTGCTAAATTTTAATAATCTTTAAAACTGACTTAATAATATGAAACACTTACGGAAGAACCTTTTCCTTCACACTCTGTACATGGAAACTTGATCAACATTCTAGTACCATGACAGTGACGACATGTGGAACGCATAACAAAAGGACCTGCAACAAAATGTATTTTTATTATTGGTCTTTTACACTAACTATTCAACTAATGGGACTCATATTTGACTCCCAGGAAGGAAAAGTTCTTATTTAATGTATACTGAGCCGGGAGTGTTTGTACATATATTGTAGCTTAATTATAAAGTAAAATAAAATTTTGCAATTACAAATACCATTGACTAACCCCTGTTTTAATTGCTTTTATAAAAAAAATACTTTGATTATATTATTCTAATCACAGCTACAATAAAATGCCATGTTTTGGGAATGTCATATTTCCTGCATAAAAATGTATTAAATACTAACCCACATTTTAAGTTATTGTAACATAATTTTCATCAAAATCTGTCAAGGGCAAATCATGTCATGAAATATCTATACATATAATAAAATCGTAGGAAAGTCAAAACGGTACATTAAATATTTTTTAAAAAGAATACTTTGTCTGTTTGTCTGTTTGTCTGTCTGTTTGTCTGTTTGTCTGTTTGTCGGTTTGTCTGTTTGTTTGTCTGTTTGTCTGTATGTATGTCCAGGATAAACTCAAAAAGTACTGCATGGATTTACTTCAAATTTTGTATATTACTAATAGGTTGGGTCAACATATAGGCTACATATTATCACGCTATCACCTAGGGGGAGGGGCCGTGCGGAGTAAACGAACTTGGCGTGGACGAAGTCGCTGGCAACAGCTAGTAATAAATAAAAATGTAAATATTCAAAATCTGTCAAGAGCAAATCATGTCATGAAATATAATAAATAAAAATGTAAATATAGTTGGCTTCGTCTCTGTATCAAAATAGTGACTAATGATAAATAAATATGATTTTTTATCAAATATTTTATATACAAATATGGCCTAGATACAGTAATATTATAATACATATTATGTAATATTTCATGGGATATTTAAATACCTTTACATGGATAGTGATCAATAAGTTTATAAACGAAACATAGAGTTATGTATTTTAACTATGTTTAATATTTCTCTTTTTGTTGTTATTTGTGATAGTTTTAAAGAATTACTCTGTTTTCCTAAGTTATATTATTTCTTAAGTTTAAGAGTTTAATTTAATAACATTGTAAACTATACTCACTTAATTTTCACCAGTGATTATTAAAATTATTGTATTCCTAGCCCCTATTGCCTGATTGCCTATTGCAGTTAATCTAGTTCAGGCAGATACATGTCAAATTAGATCATAAGATAGTTTTTAGGTATTTTATAATTCAATGTAATATGCCTTTTATTTATCTGAATAAATATATTTTGATTTTTTTTTTTTTTGATTCTGATTGGAATATAACTGTTTCTGAGTTTAGAGTTTTGGGATTTACTTGATATATTAAATTTGTTGATTGATTCTCCCTATGCAAAATAGTACAAACATATATTTTTCAATGTTATAAAAGCCAACAAGTTAATATGAGCGTGAAGTTTTCTTTTTAAATTTTTAAAAAAGATGGTGTTATTATTTATGTTTATTTTATAAATTATTTTATTATCTCCTCTGTGATCTAGAGGTCCGGTGTCGGTGTTGACCACATGAAATCCTGGGTTCGATTCAAATTGGGCAATTGTTTTTTAATTTTTTTCACCTTAACTTATCCAACTTCAGGCAATATTGTTTTTATTAGAAAACTAAAAAAAAAACACATTTTTGAATTGCCCGACCCAGGAATCAAACCCAGGACCTCATATGGTCAATACCGACACTGGACCACTAGACCACAGAGTGGATACATGTATAGAGGTAAATTTTGAATAATTAAGAAAAAAAAATTCAGGATTACTACCTCTAAAATAAACATTTACCTCTTGAGAATGTCTCCATTCCAGTTCCATTACAATATGTGCACTTAATTGCTTTTGTACCAAGTTCACATCTTGTTCCTTGGCACTTTGGACATGTGTCTACTACATTAATATTTATATCTTTGTTTACCCCACGGGCTGCTTCCGTAAAGCGTAGATTTACTATAACCTATAAAATAAACATTTATATAATAAATAACTATATATATATATATATATATATATATATATATATATATATATATATATATATATATATATATATATATATATATATATATATATATATATATATATATATATATATATATATATATATATATATATATAACTATACGCACTTCGGGTTCGTATTTGTAAGAAAACACCACTTATCACCGTGTATTTACAATACAAATACACAAAACAACACAATGAAATACTCATATACTCTAACACTAGTCACTCACTGTACTAACACTGAACTTAACTGACTACACAATAGAACACTCGCTTCGCACTGGTCACTTTAAGTATCGCTCTCGATCGCTTTATAAAAACTGCTCTGTATTTGTCAGCACATCTCTATTTATACCCAGGGTAAAGTTCTACCTGGATCCAGAAAAATCTAAATGTATCGGGAAACAATGAATCACTTCTTATTATTGTAAACAACTTATGATAGTACACGCTATTTTCACCCTTATGCCCAATACCACAAAGTTCATTATTGTATAGCTATTGGAATAATGGCTAACTATTTCGGAGTAGCTATCTCTTTCTTTTATTTCTAGATCCTTCCAGCGTTCCAACTCTTCACGTTTCTAGATTATTCGTAATAGTATTTTAGTATACTAATTTAAGTACTGTAAAACCAAAATTCATTTTTACAATTGCTGAGAAATATTAATAAACCTTTAACATGGATGTAAAAAAAACTGATTTTTTAAATAATCCATTAAAAAATATAGATCTTTTATTTACCTAACTTACAATAAGTGCACAACTTTTTGCATTTTCATGTCTAGTTTAAAAAGGCATTCTAAAATAACTACAAATATTTCCCATAATACCACATATCCCAACATAGCCCTTTTCTCTTACAGTTTTTTTTATTTAAATGCATTATTGCACAAATAAGTACAAAGACTTAAAGCTTATATAAGTACAAAGTGGTTGTCCATGGGCGGCGGTGATCACTTACCATCAGGTGCACCTCCTTCTCGTTTGCCCCCTCTTCTATAAAAAAAAACAAAGACTTTAAGCTGTAAGCTTCGGCAATGCGGAGAGAAAAGCTTGGGTTGTGCACAACAAACTTATAACAAGCTAATGATAGAACTAATTAACTATACGCTATATTAAGCTATCATCACAAATAAACTAAAAAACAAATAAATTAAAAGAACAAACAAAACTCTAGTTACTAGATTTTTTATTTTATTTTTGAAATTCTTGCTAACATTTAGTTAAATAACCAACTTTTATCTACAAAGTCTTTGTACTTACTCTGTACTTGGGTGAAGCAAAAATTTTAAAAACCAAGGCTTGCAGGTTGAATTTTTAGGTGATAAAGACTTTTTTTTAACTTGAAAACTTAAAAATTTGCAAGTCTATACCTTAAAATGTTAACCAATTAATTTTTTTTTTCAAATTACTACTAAATAATAATTACATTACTGTTTTATCAGCTACAAATTCCACTTTCAGGCTAAGAAATATTTTTATCGTTTTCTCCACCTTAATAATATGTACAAAATAATAATATGTTAAAACATGTAGACAACTCTTAACAATTACAAACCTCCTGAGCAGCTCCATACCCAAATTGACTCTCAGCAAAGTCACTAAATGCCTCACTCTTAAAACCTGCATCGCCAAATATTTTGCGGAACAGCTCTTCAGGGTCTATTGTTGATTTATACTGCCACTGGTGTGTAAAGCCATCTGCACCACTAGGACCACCACCCATACCCATTTGTTCCGATGTTGTGCCAAATGTGTCATATTGCTTACGTTTATTATCATCAGATAATATCTGTGGAAATAATTTAATATGAACATATACTTATAATCATATATTTTGGTCTAGGGCTAGCCTATTTAGCTCTGATCATGAGACCTTGGTTCAAAGTTTCCGAGTTCGGGAAAACTGTTCCTTAACAACACTGAAATATATACTACATAAAGAATGTAACTGCCTTATACAAAGTGCCACTGATGCTATCAATTTAATTTTACACATGGGTTTCATTAGTCCATATGAATCAGTGGTTCTAATAAACCTTTTGGCCGACGGCCCCATTGGGCAAATGGTTAGCGACCCTGACTACGCAATCAATGTTTCCCGGCAGGGACAGGCAATTGTGTGATGAGCACAGATGTTTGTATTTCTGGGTTTAGGTGTTTATTAAATATATAAGTATTTCTATGTATTGGTATCGTTGTCTGACACCCATACTACAAGTATATAATTAGTTTACTTTGGGGTCAAATCAATTCGTGTGATTTGTCAGTGATATTTATTTATTATTATTTATTTATTTTAGGAATGATGGACTACTTAGACCATCTTGGCTTAGACCATGTACTGTTTTGAGGTAATATACTTAATAAAGGGTGTTCTATAGCTATAAATAAATCACATTCACCAGACCACCTTTGGTGTTTCCAAGCATTACCGTCTTCACCATGAGGGCTCACGGGGCCTGTGCCCAGGGCCCCCATTCTCGGGGGGGCCCAAAGGATCCACAATTTCTCTCACACATTTATTCTCAAAACATTTTTGTCGGGCACATTACACTTTTTTCACAAATCAGGAATCTTATCAGAAGGTTAGATTTACAAGGCATATCATATCATATACTACGCCATTATATTATCGATGACTGCGACTTTTCCTACTGTACTAATTAATAATATTTCCGAACGCAATACCTATTTAACTAGGTACTCCATCTAGCGGTCACTCACGCAATCACTCCAATTCTAAAGTCAAGTTGCACCATCTAAACAAGGCCTAATTAAAATGTCGACATTGTCTATGGTTGGGGGAATCCCCGAATGATGTATTGAATTTGAACTTTCAGTCTGATAGGAGTGAGTTGAGTTATTTTGTTTGGTTTGTTATTTAAAATTGAGTAAGATAAACAGGATTTTGATTGATTTGTTTAAATATTATTTCATTATGTCAAAAAGAACATATTTAAGTGGTTCACAAAAAAGAAAAAAGTTATAGCTCAAAAAGAAATAACGGAAAAACTTCCAAAGCTCACTTTGTTTTTTACGGTTGAAGAAACAAATAAGCAGACTGATTATTCATCCTCATCACTGCAAGACAAAAGTACCTCTGAATATCACCAGGAAAAAGAGGTTTTGTGTGATGAAAATGACAAACACATTTTCAGATATATCAGTTCAATAACTGCAAGCTTAGAGAATGTATCTGTGTCTCCTGACCCTGGTACTTACTGTGATGACATTTTACCAGAACAAGTCCGGGATATTTGGATTCGAAAAGGGCCAGAGTTTTTCCAAAATATAAATAGTGACTTCTCCGAAACTTCTTCAAGTTTTTCAGATTCCTAAGGTAAAAACCAAAACTAGATACTTGACTAAAAATATTTTTTTTTCATAAATTGACGGATGGTGAGTCTTTAGAAAGAAAATGGCTCCTTTATTCACCGGCAAAGAAATCGGTATACTGTTATTGCTGCCGTCTATTTAATACCATTACTGGTACTGGACATAATTTAAGTTCTCCTAATGGATATAAAGATTGGAAGCATATAAGTAACTTATTGATAGAGCATGAGAACAGTTCACAGCACAGGGAATTTATGATGAAATATGTTGCAAGAATGAAAAGTACTGGACGGATTGATACTGAGTTGCTGTCCCAATATAATACAGAAATTAACTATTGGAAGAATGTGCTTAGGAGGATTGTGGCAGTAGTGAAATTTTTGGCTTCGAGAGGACTTGCTTTTCGTAGCAAACAGAATATACAGTGTGTGTAAAATTTCTAAAATCTAAAATATTATCTTGTATCTAAACTAGAGTTTCTTATGTTAATTTTTTTTTTTTTTGTGAATGGGCTAAAAAATTGAAAAACGCTGTGTCAATTAAACATATGCAGCTGCAATTGGGAGATAATGATTCTATGTTATATTATAGCCAGTGAAGAGTAATTTTAGGCTAATTTAAAAAGCAGCTATGTTATTTATTCTTCTTATTCAATTCCTGTCATTTTTTTAAATATGTGTTTCTACTGCACACAAAAATTAAATACTAAAGTAATGAGGTCTTGACTAGGAGTAATGACTCATTGACTTACATTATATTTAGAATTTTTAGCAAATTTCTACTCATAAAAGCTGGCTTCGTACAACATAGGCATCAAGTCTATGGGTACATAACTGTGAGCCCATACTATAATAAGGTAACATGCACGTGTACTTTAGATTTATAAATCATATGAAACTTGCAACCTGGTCTTTGCACAGATATGCAACATTGTCATGACATAATACCACAGGTTCATCCAGCTAAGTCTTGTAAATTAAGTTTTAGTGAATATCATCAACCATTGAATTTATATAGGTACTTAATTTAAGTGTTAGTTTCATAGAAGGAAGAGTCAATCAAGTTTAAATAAATATAAACAAACCTCATATGCTTCGGAAACTTCTTGGAATTTCTTCGAAGCCTGTGGATCAGACTGATTAGCATCAGGGTGATACTTTTTAGCTAATTGGTAGTAAGCTTTCTTTATTTCCTTAGCTGAAGCATTTTTAGACACTCCGAGAACTTTGTAATAGTCAATACTGGCGTTGACACTATTTGTAGTATGAATAAAACGATGTCTTGAGCCAGTTTCATTATCTGCAAAAATTGAGGTTATGAAATGTTTTCAAATTTTATTATCTAGAAGAAGTACAAAGTAACAAGGTGTGAATCTTCTGTAGTATATTTCTGTTTCTCATCAGATTTTAAATAAATTTTTAATGCCGGTGATGTAATTTCAGCATGCAATACTTACAAAATATATTTTTCCGAGTCTGAACTCCGGTTGATAAAACTGGACTACCAGTGAACTTATTCCAACAATTACACCTGTGTATAAATCTACTAGAAACTTTTGGAATATTACTATTAAAAGCAACATTAATTGTTTTTGGATTTAAAAATCCAAATATACTCCGAGTAGGAGCCATTTTGAAAGAAAAACTCAGTAGTAGTAGTACTCTAATTGGTCTGTGGAAAAACTAAAATTGTCAGGGGAAAATCGAAAGACGAAAAATAATTTCGACTGCAAGCCACTGTCAGATCACATCTGTCAAATGTCAGTGTCATTTATCTCAGACCTCAGCCCGGACTCTGAGTAAGGTAGTGCTGCCAGTGACAGATAGTCAAAAGTAACATGAGAGCTCAAAAGTAACATTTTCACGAGAAAAGTAACATTTCCTTATTTTATATAAAAACCATGGAACATAGAACAAGCGGAATTGGCAAGTACAAACATTTGTATCAGGACCGCGATCGCCATACTCACACATAAAATAAGCATTATTGCATATAAACTACTAATGCAAACATTGTTTCATTGGTCGTTTTCATTTTAAACAACAATAATCCGAAACACACAAACAGAACATATAAAAATATACCAAACTGCGTTACAATAAATTTTATTTTGCTACAAAAAAAAGAGTATTTACGTCCTTTTGTAGTCTATTCAAAATAGACTCATCTATTTGTACAATAGTGAAACTATAATCTTAAATAGTTTCGCTATTCTACAATAGATGGCAGTATTGATTTTTCCGTAGTTTTCAGTTGGTCATATTTGAGTAGAGAACTTTCTAGAACGATATATGTAATGACTGTCATTACGTATACTTTCTAGAAAAATTAGGTCAACCTAAAATGAACTTTATATGTAAGGTGTACGGCTGATTTTAGCTTGACTTTCTATTATATCATTAGAGATTATATTAGATCAGGAATTTAATTAAATAAAATGAAAATTGTACTTTCGGATGATATGAAATATCTCCATTTTTAATCATCTGTATTCTACTATCATTTCTGCATTCAAGGATGGCACAATACGGCATAATTCAGTGTATAATAGATTTTCGCACGACGACTATCTCCTAAAGATATGGTAAGTATCACTAAGGCAATTTAGAGTAACAGTCTTCACTTCCACTTGTTTGTTCTATGTTCCATGTAAAAAACAATACTAATACCACAAAATGACTATTACACAAAAACTATAAAGTTTTCTGTCCCATTAGTTAGGCTTCAAAAGTATCGTAATAATTTTTATACAAATAATTTATTGGTAATCTTAAAAAAGAAAAACATATGCAAGTTATCTATATACGAACCAATTAAGAAATGTATTTTAATAGCTATTGCTTACCATATATGTAAGTAAAAATAACTAACCAATTTATTTATGTATAAGACCATTAATACAAAAATAAACATATTTCAGTAGCAAACGCGACTTTGCGACGAAATACTTACTAAATTAAAACTATATAAATACAACATTAACTTACAAAGAACAAATCAAAAGTACAAAAAGTAACATAAAAGTAACATTTTGAGCCGTGTAACATTGAAGTAACACAAGAGGGTCAAAAGTAACGTAAAATGTTACAAAAGTAACATTCTGGCAACGCTGGAGTAAGGAAACCTATAGAGATGTTACAATGTCATATAGATACTTTAAGGTATGTAATAGTTTAGAAGACGAAATAATAAACATAATGGCGTCTTTGTCTAAGATATGCAATGAAAACAAGCCAATTCGGGCCACTGAATTTTGCCCCACTTTTCTTGATTTTTGATTTTTTTTATTATTATTTGTTCGTCGTTTGTTCGTTAATGTTCGAATGTAAAAATTGTTTGTTCATCTTTTATTTATTTATAATTAATTAAACAAATGTTTACCCTTAAGTTGGCCCCCCTTGCTAGATATCTTTATTTTTATCGCTCAGATTTATTAATTTTGATCAATTATCGTTTGTTCGACTACTATTGATAATTGTTCGATCATAAAAACAATTAAATTCTTAATTATTAATTATTTTTTACCTAATAAGCTAGCCATTAATATTTTTAAACTGGGTTAGCAGATAGTTAAGTTACTTGTATATTGTAATGAAATTAATAATTCCTAAATTCATTACGTAGTTTAAAAAATGTAAATATAATGCACAAAAAATCTGATTTTGTTGAAATGATATTCATTTATAAGTTTAAGAAATATATTGCAGGGATATTTAATTAAAAAGGGAAAATTACCCCAGTAATAAATCGGCAGTACTGTATATCGGACTAAATAATCAAGTTTTTCGTATATGAGTGTAATTGTATAACAAAAATTGGCTATAAAAAGGGGTTCTTGCTATTATTATAAGATTTTTCAAAATATCCAATTGTGACAAAATTTTGTCATTACAAACCGGCACATTTTATAATTTTCCTTTAGCTCATTCTCCTATGATTGTTAAAATGACACTATATAATGACTTTTAATGGGGACATATTATATCGCCTAACTATCAATTAACAATGTTTTTAGATGGATACAAAATTCTTATTCTAAAACAGAATTAAGTGCTTTCGGTTACAAATTAATTTATAATGGCAAGTAAGAAAATGTTATTGAAGTGGAAACATCACTGGGTGCGTTGGTCATTTTTTGAAATGGGGAAAAAACAATTTCAACTAGCGACATATACCGTAACCGACACCTCTGTACATAAGTACGTACAGATATTGTATATGTACGAACATAGATACAGTGGCAAAAAACTTGGAGTGTGAAGGTAGCGAGAAGGCAGGGAAAGGTAGGAGGAAAGTAGAAAGAACGTAGAGGAAAGGTAGCAGGGATTTAATGGGAAGGTAGGGGGAAAGTAGCGGCAAGGTAGAGGGAAGATAGTGAGTAAGTAGCGGGAAGGTAGGGGCTAGGTAAGAGCTAGATATAGGAAAGGTTGCGGTAAGGTAGAAGGAAAGTAGAAAGAAGGTAAGTGAAGTTAGGAGAAGATTATGGAAAAGATGTCCTAATCGCAGTAAATATAAAATTGAACTGTTCAAGTTTTCACTTCTGTCGAGTGTCGGCACTCCCGGACTACCACTGTTTATTATTTTAATTTATGATGTTTAAATAATATTTTTTCTTCGTGTTGGTCCGTGCCTTCATTAAACAAAAGAATATCTGCCAGTCTGCCAGACAGATCAAAAAAGGCGAATAATTGGTCAAACTCGTCACAACCATCGTCACTATAGGGGAGAGAGTTAACAATATCTTGCTTGGCTTGAAAATGCCACTTTACTGCTATTTTTGCTGTAATTGTCGTGGCCCAGTTTGGAAGGTAAGGTTACATCCTATTATACCTAAACCTAAATTACTTTTTATGATGAATGGAAACAGAGTATAATTAATTAACTACGCTATCAATAATCATTAAACAATTATAAAATTGAAAATTGAAAATGACAAAACAAAAAAGTTGCTAACAAAATAGCAAGTTCAATTTTTTATTTTTAATTAAAAAAATAACCGTCAAACATTATAAATAGACCATCAAACAATTGCAAATAACAAATTTGCAATAATACAACAAAGAGGCAATAAATATCTATCGCGCAACCTTAGTAATATTTAGCAAATAACAACGTTAAGTACAAATTTTTCTTTCGACTAGAAAACATATACAACCATGGAACATAGAACAAGGGAAGTGAAGAGTGGGCGTGCCGCGTGCGTCACTATTATGCGCTTTAACTCTAAATTGCCTTAGTGATACTTACCATATCATTAGGAGATAGTCGTCGTGCAAAAATCTATTATAACACTGAATTATGCCGTATTGTGCCATCCTTGAATGCAGAAATGATAGTACAATACAGATGATTAAAAATGGAGATATTTCATATCATTCGGAAGTACAATTTTCATTTTATTTCAATTAAATTCCTGATTTAATATAATCTCTAATGATATAATAGAAAGTCAAGCTAAAATCAGCCGTACACCTTACATATAACGTTCATTTTAGGTTGACCTATTTTTTCTAGAAAGATATACGTAATGACAGGCATTACGTATATCGTTCTAGAAAGTTCTCTACTCAAATATGATCAACTGAAAACTACGGAAAAATCAATACTGCCATCTATTGTAGAATAGTGAAACTATTAAGATCTTAAGTTTCACTATTGTACACATAGATGAGTCTATTTTGAATAGACTACAAAAGGACGTGAATACTCTTTTTTTTGTAGCAAAATAAAATTTATTGTAACGCAGTTTGGTATATTTTTAAATGTTCTGTTTGTGTGTTTCGGATTATTGTTGTTTAAAATGAAAACGACCAATGAAACAATGTTTGCATTAGTAGTTTATATGCAATAATGCTTATTTTATGTGTGAGTGTGGCGATCGCGATCCTGATACAAATGTTTGTACTTGCCAATTCCGTTGTTCTATGTTCCATGTATACAACAGTCAACAACACAGTGCTAAAAATCGACGCCCATTAAAAGGACACATAATAAACGACGTAAACGCTCTGTGTACATTTAAAGTGTTTTTGATATGGATTCCTAATTTTTTTTATAGATTCATAATTTTAGGGATTCAAACCGAATCGGAAGTAGTGCGAAAGCAATATCCGATTTCGATTCAAGTTTTCTAGATTTGTCTTTTCTCGAATTTCGATCCGATACAGCTTGCGACCTACCACATACCTACGCTCTAAAGCCGATACACTTTTTAGGGGTGTGCCGAGTCGGCTATTTTTGGTGTTTGAATATTTTGGTATTATTAAAAAAATATTAATATTTTGGTATTCTTAAAAATAATCGAACCAGAACTCGAGTCGGAAGACTTGGACAGGTATTCGAGTAATAGCACGAGTATTCGACTCGAGTACTTTAAGCTTTTGACGACAAAACCTAATATTTCGTCACAAATCTTGAATAGGTGACAGGAAAATATGGAAATAATACATTAATGTATGATCAGCCATTTAATCATTTAATCATCTTTTGGTAATTATGGCATGGCATATTAAAGCTAGCAAATAATAATTATCAATTGAAATTTTTAACATTATATGTATAGCCAAGTAGGTAATTACAACTACAGAAGCACGATTTACTCACTCTGAAATTCTCAAAGTTATTGAAACTGATCAATAGTGAATGTACTCATAAGAAAAAAATAAGAACAATTATGTTCAAAACAAAAACGTAAAAGCCTTAGTACCTAATGATATAATTCAACTGTACGTGTAAAGTTAAAAGGTATATTAAAGTATATTAAAGTACACGTTTTAGGATTCGAATACCGTAAGTACTCGAAACCTGTGATCGAGTACTGTAGATCCGAATTCAGTATTTTATATACTCGAGTACATGAGTACCTGCTAGGTATTCGAATCAGTACTCGAGTCAGTTTGACTCGGCAATCTCCAACACTTTCTGACATTTACTTTTTCTAATTGTAAATGTTACTTTTTCTAGTTGTAATAATTGTAAATGTTAATTGGCAACATGGCAACACAAAGAGTATACAATACTACGTAAGTGGCAACATTTATTCAGGGGCAACGGTAGGCAAGATGATTTACAAACAAATATGAGCTTAAAAATTACATTTAATTGTAATGCATTATAAGAATTTATTTATAGTTATTGCTAATTGAGCGTTTTAATAATTAATAAATAAAACCATGGCAGCGATGAATATAAGGGATCAAAAAATCGAACAACAGGTATAATGAATTAATAATATATTTTTTTTGTGTAAACTTAGTCTATTATTTCATTCTATTGAATGTTTTAGCGTCAATTAGTAGAACAAAAAATGAAACAAAAGAGACAAAATTCGGGATTAATTCAAGCGAATGACCTACGAGTAAGCTCGGCAAAGCGACCTATATCTGGAGCCCGAACGCGAGAACTCCACGGTAAGCTTTAAATCAGTATATTTTGTTTCAAATTCATTATTTGCCATTGTTATTAATTTCTCTTCGCATGGTGTGTTTTATTTTTGTTACGCATTTTTATCAGGCTATGATGGTCCGATGCAATTCCTTATGTCGCCTGTTAATCCAGACCAAGTTATACCCCTACAAACTAATAGAATATCTACGTATGATGGTAAGTTTACCTTACATATTTATTTTATCCTACAATTTTTTAATATCATTTGCACTTCTTATGATTATGCAATATTAAAACATTTTTTAAATTGTCAATATTTATAAGATTCATTTTAGTAATTAATGTTTTAAGTATAAATTGTAAAATTTTGGTTTTCTGCAGTACCTTTCCAATTAAAAGCTTTCCTCTGCAAGTTCCTCTCTAATTTCTGGATGTTAGAAATTAATTCCTTGCATTTGTGGAATAAAATTTATTGCTGATTCATATGTTTTTAATAGTCTCTTCAGCTTTTGTCACGTTGTACCCAATGACTTGTTCTGTTAATTTTTTAAATACAAGATTGCAACAACAACAAATACAAGATTGCACCTCCGCTCAAATAATGTAAAATGGTGATCTACACTGTTTTCAATGATCTGATACTATATGGCGTTAATGACATTAGTGGTGTTGGCCAGAAAAGCGAAAAAAATGGGCAGGAGCAACTTAAAACCCCTTTTATTTGAAACTCGTTTTTTTGACTTGTGACACTATTTGAGCGGAGTTGTGAGATTAGATAGATGTAATAAATAAGCTATTCCCGTCACCCCTATATCTTTAAGAAATTAACAGAAGAGCACCGTAATTACAAGAAACCAAAGTTTTTTGTGTTATTTCCACACATTTCAATGCAATAAATTATACTCATAGTACTTGTCAAACTGTAAAACAATTTGAAGGCTATACTGAAGTCTTATACCAGATCGGGGTCCTCTTTGAAGAATAGACCAACTGCCATTCTTCCAGGCAGGTCGTAAAAAGTGACCAAATGACTGTATCTGTCATTACCATTGTGACTACTAGGTGATAGAGTTCCGGAATGTCTCGCCCAGGTAAATAGTACCACGATACCTATTTCTGCCACAATAGTGTCAATGCTTGTCATTGTCAATAAACAGTAAACTCAATAAACAGTATGGAATCTGGAGGTGTTGGTATCACCCTCATGCCTCAGAAAAACATGTTAAGCTATTTATTAGTCAGGTTATTTCAAGTGACTAGTGAAAATAATCTTTAAAGTTAGCTGATATGGTGTTGGGATAATCACCCATTTCTCAGCTACCAAAACTAGGTAATTATGGTCATCATCATCATAGATGTTTCGGGGTCTGCGTATACTGCTAAGGAACTAGCATCATGTTTTATTTTTATAGTAAAAATACTTTGAAAAATTTTAAAATTTTGAATCCAAAACTATTTTAATTTTATGACAAGAATATTATCATGTCAAGTTGCAGTAACAGATATGACTAAGTTAATTCACAGTGTGTAAAAAGATGACTAACTTGTAATATGTAAATGATGAGAATTTGTTTTTTAAAGTATGGAAACATAATATGTAATCATCTACAACTGTGGGAAATATAAATAATTCCACTAACCTGAATGAATATTAGTGATTCATTTTGTGGTTTAAAAATATGACCACAGAAAAATATGTAAGCTAATATTAAATATTCAATGCTATGTACTACTTAGAGTAAGTCTCAACCTAAGTAGGATGGCAATTGCCATCAATATGGGCATACGAGAATATGGTGCTTTAGTAAACCATATTATTCGTTTATATGTATAAAGATAAACAGTATTTTCATATCTTTGTAAATATCAGTAGAAAAATTGTGAAAAAAATTGACAAGGTGAATCATGACCTCTAAATGTTAAAAAACACATAACTCTAAAAACTCTGTAATAGCTTATTACCGAAATATTCGCAGGGGACGTCGAAGTGTACAAAAATATGCTAGAGATCATGCTTTTGCCAAGTGCAAATGTGAAGAAAGGTCTGACCAATTAAATGTATCTGTATGTATCTCTTCTTGTGTGTTGCTCTGTTATTTCCTTTAGTCATGTCATGTCAAGTCATGAAATGAATCTTTATAACAAAATTAGAGAAAAAACAAATCAATCTAAAGACAGATAGAGATAAATTAATCTAAAGACAGACACTACAATATAATAGCATAAATAAACATTTTTTTTTATTTAATGATTACAATTCATGTAGATACAAAATAATAATAATACAAAATTGATTAAATTTTGGTTGTGCCTGTGTAAACTAACATACAGAGGTTGTGATTATCTCTATACTACAGAAAAGTGTTCTTAATTATATAAAAATAGGTATGCTAAAGATAAACATCTCTAAATTAAAAATTTAAAAATCTACTGAAACTTTTGTTATCATCAGACTACCTACCTGCTTTGTGTGCATTACTTACAAAGTAAAACAAAAAGTATTGATGATCTTTGAATGGGAACCCTGTATCAATACACAATACACAATACAATAAGGTAATGTTACTGAAGTAACTGAATACCACATTTTGTATTAATTAAGCGGCTTATTAACTCTTTTCATCAAATTGAAAAAACTGAGGATCTTGAAAAGGCTGATCAGCTTTTAATAAATCACAGCAAAGAACCATCTCAACAGATAAGGGTTTCAACTTTCAATTAAAAAACTAAAACCAAATTGAATTATCCGTTTGGGAGCTATGATGACAGACCCACAGATACACACTTTTAACTTATAAGAACCCTTATTTTTGCTTGGGAAGTTAAACAAAGGATAACATAAGGCGATGACAGCTGTATATATGTAATATATTCTCTACTTTCCACTGTCTGCACTAGGTGAAATACCATTATCCCAATTAATAATACACTTTTACTTTAATTTCACTTCACAACATATAAATGTATTAAATATTCTTAATGGGTTGAGTAATATAAAAAAATATTTATGCTGTAAAGTGAAATTAAATTTAAGTAAATTCATTATTAATTGTGTTTAACAGTATATATGTAATGCTAAGAATTCATATATATATACAGTCAAAACCGTTTATGGCAACATCGTTTAGAACCACATACCGGTTAAATTTACCAAAATCAAAGGTCCTGGCTGAATGTTATATGACTGCCTTATCTAAAACATTGGTTTTTACGACATTGTTTACTACGACATACTGCATTAAGCGACCACATTTGGATAATGTTTTCGGAGAATTATATCTGTAGAACGACCGGCTCAGCTGTATTGTAAACAATTTGAATAGGTAACTGTATCCACATCTGGCACAGTATAATAGTCAATGGCTATTATCGTAAAAGTAAACAAAGTTTAGGGTCTTTTGTAATTCTTAGAAACAAAGCACATGCATGCCGTAGCCTCAAGGCCCGCTTCGTCATATCTCTTAAGTCAGTTTGTTACTTATCTTTACACAAGACGCACCAAAACATTATTGTTGAGTTAACTGTGAAAATTGTAACATGTCGCAAAAAAGAAAACAAATCAGTATCGAAGAAAAATCGCATATTATTTCAAAGCTAGAGAAAGGAATTCCAAACAAAGACCTGGCAAAAGAATATGGTGTATCCCACTCGACAATTTCAACCATTTGGAAAGAAAGGGAGAAAATTCAAATCCTTTACGACAAGAATTTGTTGAAAATGAAACGAGCCAGAACAACGCGGCATACGAAGATTGAGGAAGCTTTGTTAAAGTGGTTTAAATATCAAAGGACAAATAATGTGCCAATAAATGGACCAATTCTTCAACAAAAAGCAAACGATTTTGCTCAACGTTTTGGTGAAGATTTTGTTTGCTCGTCTAGTTGGATTCAAAGTTTCCGGGCTCGACATGGCATTGTCGGCGGGAAAATGACTGTGGATAAAGATGCTGTAGACGAATGGATTACGCAAAAGTGGCCTACATTATGCGAAGGCTACAGTCCTTTTTTACAATATGACACCAGACAGGACTTTAAAATTCAAAGGAGAGAATTGTTTGGGATGAAAAATGTCCAAGACGAGACTAACGATCATGGTTGCAGCAAATATGACAGGATCCTGTAAAAGGAAGCTTTTAGTTATTTGGAAATCTAAGAAACCAAGATGCTTTAAAAACATACGCTCACTGCCGGTAACGTATGAAAACAATGTGAAGTCATGGTGACATCGGAAATTTTTGAAAGATGGTTACGAAACTGGGACGCTGAATTAAAAGCAAACAATAAGAAAGTTCTTCTTTTAGTTGATAATTGTCCTGCTCATCCGGCTGTTACTAATCTGAAGTGTATTAAACTCGTGTTCTTACCACCAAATGTTACATCTGTACTGCAACCTATGGACCAAGGTGTAATAAGATGTTTAAAATCTCATTATAGAAGACTGCAAGTGTTAAAGTTAATACAAAGCATTGACAGTAATAATCAGAACAGCTTTACGGTTCTTGATGCCATCTTGATGATATCCAAAGCATGGGAAAAAGTTTCACAAAAAACTATAGCTAACTGCTTTGGGCATGCAGGTTTTAAAGATCTTACAAGTCTTATAACAAGAACCTCAGATGATGTGATTGACGATGATGAAGAGAACAATATTTCTTTGGCTCAATTAGCCCAAAACTTACGACTTGCTTTATCTACTACTGAAACAGACGAGTTCATTGATGTAGATCAGTCTATTGCAATTTGTGCACCAGCTACGGAGGATGATATTGTACGTGAAGTTCAAGAGGAAAATGAAAATGAACAGGAAGACTCGGAAAAACAATTTACAGTGCCAACTTTGATTGACGGTCTCAATGCTGTTAGTGTATTACGAAAGATTGTTCTTTTTAATGAAGAGTTCCACATGTAGGGAAATTGTGACGATACGCTGATTAAAATCCAACGTGAATTACAAAATGTGTATGCACGACAGAAGTGTTTCAAACAAACTAAAATTACAGATTTTATGCATACAAAAATGATGGAAAAATGATGTTGTTCTTTTATATTATACGTTTGTATTGAAGTAAACAAAATGCGGTTTAATTTCCTACATGAATATACATATTATCTTTCCTATAATACCTGTCACCGGTTGTTACAACTATCGGTTTTTACGACTCAATATGAGTAGTCCCTTCGATGTCGTTTTAACAGATTTTGACTGTATATATATATATATATATATATATATATATATATATTATATATATATATATCCGATCTGAAATATGTATATAGGTAGGTCAATAACATTATCAAAAAAAATTCTTTTTATATAAATAATATATATGATTGATTGTATATATAAATAACAGATATGATTGTTAGCTACCAAATAATGCCTTAGTCGTTCGGACAGGAATTTCTGTACACAATGTGTGTAAATATTAGGTTGCTTCATTTTTGGACAACATTTTTTTTCTCCAAGTCCCGGCTGAAAATCTTGTAATGTATGGGAAAACAAAATTTTTGAGTATATTGCGAACTCTTAATTTGAACTTTAACCCATTGCTAGAGAATTTTGACTCATGGATTCTTGTTATAGGTGTAATTTTCTACAAAAAGCCTATTGCGTCGAGTTTGTAACTCCATCGGGTCCAACGAAAAATGTCATATATATATATATATATATATATATATATATATATATATATATATATATATATATATATATATATATATATATATACATACATACATACATACATACATACATAATATCTGTGTAATGATGGACATTATAATTTCCTGATTCACACAACAAAAAGACAACACATAAAAATTTCAGTAACTTAAACGGTTTTCAGATTTAGGCAATCAAATTGAGGTGCTGACAGTAGGTGATGATATCGGTGAGGGTAGTGGTGAGGAGGAAGGAGAAAGTGTACCTGTTTGTAGCGTGGGTCGGGACGCTAGCACTGATGACGTTTGTGCTGACGCTGCTGTAGCACCTATGATGGGACGAGCTAAAAGAGATTTATCGCCGAGTCAGGTAATCATTTTAACTTGCCTATTCTTCATTAATTAATAAAAAAACGTTACACCAAGATCCTCTAAGCCTCAGGGGACTAGCAGAAAAAGCGGAAGAACCTCAAAGTCTTAAAGGTAGGCAGAAGTGCAGTTAATACGCCAACTAACCATCAACCAACAAAATGACTAGTCGCCAAATTACGTATCGGCAATAAGGGTACATATCTAATCCTGGGTGAATTTATGTTTTAAAAAAACAACAGATTTCCCGACCTAGGATCCAAATATGTTGTAATATGTTTACATTAAAATAAACCGGCCAAGTGCGAGTCGCGCACGAAGGGTTCCGTACCTCTATCTATAAAAGAAAATCACGTTTGTTGTTAAAAATTACGTTTGTTGTATGGGAGCCCCCTTTTTAATATTTACTTTATTTTTATTTAATTATTTATTTTGAAAGGTAATATACAACTAATATTCTGTAAAAATTTTAAGCGTCTACCTGTTACAGTTATTAATATTGAGCAAAAAAATACGAAAAATCACGTTTGTTGTAGGGGGTATGTACCTCCCCTAATATTGTTTACTTTTTATTTTTAGTATTTGTTGTTATAGCAGCAACGGAAATATATAATTTGTGAAAATTTCAGGTTTCTAGCTATCACGGTTTATGAAATACAGTCTGGTGATAGACAGGCAGACGGACAGACAGACAGTGGAGACTTAGTAATATGGTCCCGTTTTACCTTTTAGGTACGGAACCCTAAAAACGAAGGGTATGGTAATTTTAAATAAAAGGAAGCAATAGAAAGCCTAGTTAGTTTCCTTGTGAAGTAGAAAAAAAATAAACTGAATGTCTTTAGATTTTCCAATTTAACACAATTCACTGAATTGTCAGTTGACGACATAGGATCCTCACCGCTGAATTTTACCGACCTAACAATTATGGACTATTTCTTGCGATAATCGATACCTATATCTCTACGTGCTCTTCCAAGGCTTACTCCAACTCCAAGCTGCTACTGAGATTTTGAATTTTTCGAGAAAGACCTCAAACAAACCTTACCACCTCATCTCCTAAGCGGTTTCCCCCGTGTTGGTTCCGGGCTCCTTTGTACAATAGACCAACTGCCGTTCTGCCAGGTAGGTCGTAAAAGGCGACCGATTGGCTATGCGAGTCACTACCATTGTGGCTATTAGGTGGTAGAGTTCTGGATTGCCTCGTATGGATCACCGCCTTACCTATTCCTGCCGCAATAGCGTCAGTGCTTATCACTGTCGTGTTCCGGTTTGGAGGGTAAGGTAGCCGGTAATTTTATGCATGTTGTATTAGACCTCGCCATAAGATAGCAACGCACCATTAACACCTTTGGTGTCTATTGGCGATGGTTGACTCTTTCCATCAGGAGACCCATCTGTTTGCCATGTTATGATATAAAAAAGGCAGTCTAAACATCTTTAATTAAATGTATAAATATTCTTGGACAAAAACACCCAAAACCAGACATACAAACATCTTTAACCATCACACAAATGTTTTTTCTTGTTGGAAATCGAAACCCAGCTTCTATAGCCAGGGTTGATGACCACTTAACTAACTAGCGGATCTTTATTTCAAATTCTACGTGGACATAATCATAATTTAAATATTTTTCACTTTTTCCATCATTATACACTTTTAAACAAAGTTTTGAAATTATTATTTCATGTTATTTAAATTTAGTTACATGTGGAGCTTAGTCAAACCAGTTAACTAATAATTATTTGATTTGTAAATAGGACATATTTTCATTATGTCGATTAATGCCTTGTTTAACAAATAGTTAGTGATTCGTCTGTTTCCTACTAGACAGCTCATAGAAGCGGGTGAAGTCTAGAACTTGTCACTGCTGTCTTGACTATCTAGTGTTAGAATTTTGTAATGTTTTGCCTGGATTTAGCAGCATCGCTTATACAGATTGACTTGATTGATTGAGATAGCAAAAGACTGCATAATGAAGGAGAACGTTCAGAACTCGATTCTGATACCGTATATGTAAAACAAACATAATTTTCACGAAATTATCCAATAAAAATGTTTAAGCACGGACACGCGGGCTCAGATATCGAAGTTCATTGTTTCCAAACAGTGATTTGCCGAACTCGCGACTAGACTCGCTAGCGCACCGCTATCGCGCGCGTGGTAACCGTATTTTTTTAATATTACACTAATTTCGTTGAGATTTACTATGTATTTATGCAATATTGATGTTTTACAGTAAAACAAAATACAGATTTTCTATTGATATTTAGTCATATTTCGCCGTGTCACGTGTCATAGAGTTCTGCATTGTCTCGCCCGGGTCTGGTACCACCGCCTTACCTACTCCTGCCGCAATAGCGTCAGCGCTTGTCGCTGTCGTGTTCCGGTTTGGAGGGCAAGGTAGCCGGTAAACTTATGCATGTGGCATTAGACCTCGCCACAAGATAGCAACGCACCATTAACATCTTTGGTGTCTATAGGCGATGGTTGACTCTTTCCATCAGGAGACCCATCTGCTTGTTTGCTATCTTATAATATAAAAAAAATAAAAAAAAATATGATAAGACCATTAACTATCGTTTCCTTCAATATGTGTAATCTTTTACTAGGCAATCTGTAGATATTTGTCAGTACTTATCACTGTCGTGTTCCAGTTTAGAGGGCAATTCTTGCCATTTGGCTTGCATTTGGCAAGATGTCGGTAATGTTGAATACATGCTCCAATAAAACACAAGTAATTTGCACTGACACAGTTACTCGCTCGGTAGTCGGACAGAGACTGTACGGCGAGCCGCTGCTCACCGTGGCCCTACTACTGTACACGTCACGAGTAGGCAGGTCTATGTATTATGCATACGTTACAGTGTCTTTAAAGTATTGCTATCTCTTTCCATCTGACGAACCATCTGCTTGCCAAACGAGTAAAAGGTTTTAATAACAATTTTCTCTTTAAACGCAATAAAACTGCAACAACCATATAATGAGATAGCAAACAAGCAGATGGCTCTTCTGATGGAAAGATAAATCATCGTTTATAGACACCAAAAATGTTAATGGTGCGTTGCTATCCATGTGGCGGGATGGCAATGCCACATGTATAAGTCTACCGGCTACCTTACTATCCAAACCGGAACACGACAATGACAAGATTTATTTAATGACAAGATTGACGCTATTGCGGCAGGAATTGTAAGGCGGTGGTACCAAATACCCGGGCGAGACGTTGCGGAATTCTACCAACTAGTAGGAGTCTATAAATGACCGGATTTCTGAGGTACCTAACACATATAAAAACACATACAGCTGAACTGTTAACCTCCACCTTTTGGGAAGTCAGTTGAAATGTATTTTTTTAGTATGAAATTAGTGACTATTAAAAATGTGTGTTTAGTCAAAATATATGGACAATTAGGCTTTTTTAAAACCCTGCAAGGAAAGGCATTCAAATTTGCTCGTCTCATACATCTCTTTGTATAATGTTGAATTCATCCCACAATCAAATGCCTACGATTGTTTTCTGAAAACAACGTTACTAAGTTACAATCAGGATATGAGTAATGTACTTCGCTGATTCACGTATGACGTACAACGGGGTTGAACAAACTGCTATTGATCTATGGAAATTTCTGATTAATTACTATTTACGTGTTACAATATGTCGGCCTTTTTATATTGAATGACCCCATTACAGGAATCGTGGAAGCTACTTATATTATAAATACGAAAGTTTGTGTGAGTGTGTGTGTGTGTGTGTGTGCGTGTGTGTATGTGTACATGCTTCTCAACCATTTGACGAGTTAAGATGAAATTTAGTATCATCTAGTCCAGCTCGCTTAGGATAAACAACGTGAGAAAATTATGTAGAATCGTTCTCCCGACATTGAAGACTATCGCAAAATGTTTACTCAGTGGTGGATTTATCAGCAGACCGGCAAGGCAGGCAACACGTTAGAACGATAAATTTGGGCATAACATTTTTAAACTATAGAAATTAAAAAGACTCACATATATACCTAAATATTATAAGGCCAGTACAAAAAATGTAATATTTTCAACGTTTAGATACCTATTTGTTCTCGGTGGCTCGGCGAGTCGGTGACGTCAAAAGACTAGGGGTAGAATTTTTTTACACTTTTTCGCGTAGCCCCCAACCACCAAACAGTACAATAAGAAACTTCGTTTCTAAAATTCAAAGTAAAATCCTAAATCGCGTTATTGTAGAGAGCGGTCACACATGCTACTTTTAGCATCCAAAGCACGCGTTTTAGCGACTCTGCGATTGGTCGCGACAACCAAATCGCACGTTTTAGCGACTGCATCGATGCTGCAGCGCGTTTTAGCGATCGAACGCTGAATCGCGCGTTTTAGCGACTGCTTCGTTGCTAAACAAGTCGGCAGCAGTGTTGCCGTTCCATAGTTGGCTATCGATTATTTGCTGATTTGTAAAATTATTGTTTACTTTTACAAATTAAATTATTAATTTTATACTAATATGATATCTTTCTTTTTTCTTATAAAACAGTAACAGTAACCCAAGTTGGTAGCAATATAAAAAATATACTGATCTAAATTTAAGGTATTTCTTAAATTACATTGCTGTTAAAATATACTGAATAGTACTGCAAATTGGCAAGGTATCAATAGTCGACTATTTAAACCTAAGACTTTTTTTATATCATAAGATAGCACACTCTCCTGACGAAAAGAGCCATCCATCGCCCATAGACACCAAAGATGTTAATGGTGCGTTGCTATCTTGTGACACCAAAGATTGTAATTAGATTAGCAAGGTATGTAATAATTAAAAAAGTTTGGCTTTAAAAGTTTAGATAATTTCGTCGTCGTCGTCGATATATTAGAATAAACGCTGTTGTGGAATCAATTACCGGCAAGGGTATTTCCGAACTGATACAACATAGAGACCTTCAAGAAAAGAGCTTACTCATTCTTAAAAGGCCGGCAACGCAACTGCAACCTCTGGTATTGCAGATGTCCATGGGTGGCGGTGATCACTTACCATCAGGTGCACCTCTTGCTCGTTTGCCCCCTCTTCTATAAAAAAAACGAGATTTTTTAAGGTTAAAAAATTTCGAAGCAGTGTCAAAAACCTTTTTTTCAAAACTTCGTCAATGATAAATCCCTAACAAATTGACCGATTTTGATTCAATTAACTGTATTTGATGCAGTTTTTGGAAGAAAAAAGTTGATAAGATTTTTAAATCAATCGGTGTATTAGCCTGAAAGTTATTTCAAAAATATTAAGTAAGTTTGCTAAAACAACGTAAGTTTAATATTTGGAAAGCTGTAACTTTTGAAAATAAGATTCGATTTTGATTTTTGAAACGGCATTTGACGTAGTTTTTTTAGTACTAAAATGTCTTAGAATACCAAAAAAGATGGTTAAAAAATTTCTAAGTTATGTCGAAAAAACACTGTTTTCAAAATATTTCGTCAACGATTACTCCCAAACGGAAAAACTGATTTTGATGCAATTTATGCGTTAGACATAGTTTTTTGAAGAATAGAGCTGATTAGTTTTTGTACTCAATCGGTACATAAACCTGAAAGTTATATTTAAAAAATATATTTCGCCAAAAGGTTTTTTGGTTTTTTTTCAAAATTTCTCATAATCTCCTGGGCCGACTTGGTTTAAATTTTCAGGAACTCAAAGTTGAGTGGAATCCATTCGAATTCCATCAACCGCATTTCGATCGGTCCAGCCGTTCAAAAGTTATGAGATGTTTACATACACACATACAAACACACACACACACACACATACATACAGACATACTGACGTCATTGTGAAAATAGTCGGAAAAGGTTCCTAAGACCTCAAAACGTGGAAATGTGGTGAAAACTCGATTTTCGAAAATCGGGGCAAAATCAGTAACTTCTTTATCTACATACGTAGCGGGAAGTTAAACTTGTAATCACATAGCAGGCTGTGTAACATGTTGACATGTTACGTCTTTGCACATATAATTCCGTGTGATTATATTATTTTAATAAATATATCATGTGTTGTATTGGTGTTTATATAGATGAAATCAATCCTAGATTCAAAACCCTAGTTGGCGATACGAACATATAGAAATACATACATAAATATAAATACTGAAATATATTTAACTAGCTGTTGCCAGCGACTTCGTCCGCGCGGACTTCGTTTACTCCGCACAGCACCTGGCCGCTAGGTGATAGCGTGATAATATGTAGCAAAAATTCTAAAAACTATATTTTTGGCTTCGATATCGATTGCAGATTACGCCCCAAGTATTCTTTTAATAAAATATTCAATGTGCAGTTTTGACTTTCCTACGATTTTATTATATGTATAGATAAATAGCCAGTCTCAAAATATATAAATAGTATCTTGACGCTCGATTTCCCGAAGAGGTAAGTAGAAGTACAAAAGTGCCCCCATGATTATCCGAAAATACTTGGTCCCACAATGTGATAGGTGGTGGCACACCTATCGCAAATCAGGCACTTTTGAATCCCGGGCAACGTTGTAATTCAAAGAAAACACATTTTTGAATTACCCGGGACTCAAATCTCGGACCTCACGTAGTCAAAACCGACACCAGACCACTAGATCACAAAGGTGATTTATGGTCTTGTAGTCCAGTGCCGTGTGCCGTAATATAAATATCTATGACAAATTACAGCTTTGCGTCGCCCGTATTGAGAATAGAAACTGCGACCTATATAGCCAAAAAGGGCTATCAATAGTGCAACTACCAATTGGAAAGTTATATATCCTATTTTTTCAATTTTCAGACAACAGAAATCGAAGGTTCCGTAGAAGGCGCAGTTGAGACATTCGTCGTCACACCAGCAAAACACGGAACTCTATATAAATGTCGTATAGCAAGAGACAGAAAAGGCATGGATCGGGGCTTGTATCCTACATATTTCTTACATCTAGAGAAAGATTATGGGAAAAAAGTGTTCCTACTTGCTGGTAAGTAGCCACCGAAATCTTGTTTAACGCTATATGGGCCGGGTTCTCTTTAAAGAATAAAACATCTGCTTCTACCGGGCAGTTCCTAAATGGCGACCGATTGGACATAAGTGTCACTACCATCGTGACTATTTAATTAGTAATAAATTTAATTAAGTCTCGCCTGCGCGTGGTACCACTACCTTATTTATTCCCGTTGCTATAGCGTTCGTGAATGAAACTGTCGTGTTCCCGTTTGGAGGGTAAGGTGGCTGGTAAACTTATGCATGTGGCATTACCATCCCGCCACACGGATAGCAACGCACCAATAATATCAAGAGGCAATAATCGCCTATAGACACTTAGTGTTTGTAGGCGATGGTTACCTCTTTCACGTACATTCCAACTTAGGGAACAGCCCAAATTTTATTAAAATCGGTTTAGTAGTAAAAAAAGTAAGTGTGGCTTTTAGTTCCGACGAAATACGAGGACAAACATGTTAACATATAAACTCTCATGAATTTAGTATACGTGCTTGGACGCCTAAATAGGTCATCAAACTCTTTATTATCAGATTCCAACAATATTACGTACACGATACATGTCAAACTGATAACCTCCGTTTTTTCGTCGGTTGAAAATAATATTTTACTAGTTATACATTACATACTTACATATAATATACATTACATACTTAAATTTGAAAAATTAAACCGGCGAATATCTCAAAAACTACTGAACCGATTTTGATGAAACTTGGATTGTTCCCTGAATTGGAATATGCCTGATTAAATACAAAAAAACTGATCTCCATATGGCTTTTAGTTCCCAAGAAAAACGTGGACAAACATATAAATACATAAATTCCAACAATATTACATTACATACATGTCAAACTGATAACCTCCTTTTTTCGTCGGTTGAAAATAAAATTTTACTAGTTGTAAAATATACGTTACAAAGTAACATTTTAGTAGTTGTAAAATATACATTACAAAATAACATTTTACTAGTTGTAAAATATACATTACAAAGTAAAATTTTACTAGATGCTAAATATACATTACAAAATAACATTTTACTATTTGTAAAATATACATTACAAAATATCATTTTACTAATTGTAACATATACATTACAAAATAACATTTTACTAGTTGTAACATATACATTACAAAATAACATTTTACTAATTGTAACATATACATTACAAAATAACATTTTACTACTTGTAAAATATAAAATATACATTATAAAGTAACATTTAACTAGGTCGAAAACGAAAGAAATCGGCAACGTCAAATTACCTCATATCAACGGACCCAACGGAACTGACCAGACAGGCGGACAGCTTTGCGGGCAAACTCCGCTCGAATCTACTCGGCACGGCGTTCACCGTCTACGATAATGGCAAGGCCTGGAGGAAGAATCATCGCAATCCGCCGAGACACGAACTGGCAGCAGTTGTTTATGTAAGATATTTTTACTTTAGTAACATTATTTTTTATATCACAGGGTAGCAAACAAGATGGCCCTCTTATGGCCTGCGCAGACGACGGAATTTTGTCCGCTAAAATAGATCACTTACAACTGTATCGAGTAACGCAAACGAGAGATTAAAAGTATCGAGTACAAAAAGTCCCCCGAATAACCGAGGACATGAAGAGAGCGGACCGGACAAAAGTACGGGGGAGTCACCGAAAAGAATAGAACACGTGTGACTAGGCGAAGCAACGCACATGCTCTCAGCTCTCAGGCTGTGCAACAAATGATCGCACACCGTGTGCGTTGAGTTCGCGGTAAATTCGCGGCGGAGTTTTTATTCGCGGAGCGTACTTTTTCTCCGCCACGGAGAAAAGTCCGTCGTCTGCGCAGGCCATTAATGAAAAGAGAACAGCATCGTCTGTAGACACCAAAACTGTTAACCTGCGTACCATCCGCATAACAGGGATGTTTTAATACGTATTATCATTAAATTATTAATAATACGTGTTATTTTATTATTTATTTTATATCATAAGATAGCAAACAAGCAGATGGGTCTCAAGATGGAAAGAACCAAACGTCGTCTATAGACACCAAAGATGTTAATAGTGCGTTGCTATCTATTGGCGCGGTCTAATGCCACATGCATATGTTTATCGGCTGCCTTACCCTCCAAATCGGAACACGACAGTGACAAGCACTGAGGCTTTTCCGATAGGAAAATGTAAGGGGGTGGTACCAGACGCGGCAAGATAATGCAGAACTTTAACACCTAGTAGCCACGATGGTAGTGACTCCAGGGCCGTCTTAGACTATGTTGGGCCTTTGGGCACACAAGAATTCGGGGCCCTTTTGGAATATAAAGAAAGTAAATTATACAATATTTTTCCACTATGTTCTGCTTTAGTAATCCAATATATCATTCATGATATAAGTAATGTATGCTGCTGTTTTTTTATTGTGATTACGATAATAGTTTCTTTCGAGATTTCTGTGGAGCAAAATCTTCTATTAAATCCTCAAATTCAATTTTCTGAAGAATATAATTTTCTATGACAAATTACTTAGCCATTCTTGTAACATTGTTGTTTGCAATTCATTTTTTATTCTCTTAAGCTATGATAATGCCCGACTATATTTTCATATTAACTGCCCGACTATATTTTAATATTAAATGTGAGAGAAAATGTCGGTCCTTCGGGGCCTTCTGAGGTTGGGGGCCCTGGGCACTGGCCCCGAGTGCCCTTATGGTAAAGACGGTATTGAGTGACTCACGTAGCCAATCGGTCGCCTTTTACGACTTGCCCGGCAGAACGACAGTTGGTCTATTCTTCAAATGAGTCCGGGGCCAACTTGGGGACACACCACACACACAACCACACACCACACACACAACCACACCAACCAACACCAACATTATTTTGTTATAAGAAAAAAATAATGTAACCACCAAACTATTTTATACAGTCTATTTAAGTAGTCTTGATAAAGATTCATGCAGCATATTTTATATATGAACTTTTAGGACTGTTGCGGCGATTTCGTTCGCGTGAACCAAAATCATTACTTCATTTTGATCAATAGGGTAAGCAAGGAGCCTATGTAAGCTAGTGTACTTTTCTTATGGTGAAAGAATATTTAATATTATAGTCCAGTAATTTTTGATTCGTTACAAATATACAAAAATACAAATACAAACTCTTTATAATTTAAACATAGTAAAACTGCATCAAGCAAATATCAGAGTCCCATACCTCTGAAACACTGAATTAGATCATTCTAAACTTCTATGGGATAAAATGGACAGTATACCCTCTCAAACAAATAAGGGGTTTCCCAAATCTATTCAGACTGAGTTCTGAGGTAGTAAAACGAATTGAGAACTCTCTCTTTAAGAAATCGGATGATAAGTATAGATGACGTCATGAAATAGGCTGAATGATCTCTAATGACAGTCTCATTGTGAATTAAGGGAAAAAGACGTACACCAATTTTATCACATTTAATGTGTTTAGTTCTTCTCTATGTATAAAGCACTTCACACACAGCAGCTATAATGTATAAAATGAAATTACCTGGGATGTATAGCTTTAATGTACATTGTAGCTGTTGTAGTGTGTGGTTTGCTGACGATTTTTATGGAAAGATGTAATGAGATGTATTGTTTATAATATACACTGCTGCCGTGTGTGAAGTACTTAATCTATATATATATATATATATATATATATATATATATATAAATCAATCGCTGTTCGTTAGTCTCGCTAAACCGATTTGGCTTATTTTGGTTTTGAATTAATTTTTGAAGCCCAGGGAAGGTTTAAAAGGTGAGAAAATATAGAAAAAAAATAAGAGTAGTTAAAAAGACAGAACAACGTTTGCTGGGTCAGCTAGTAATCTATATTTCTACTATACTTAGAATCTATGGGGGTCAAATGTAAAAACAATATTATAGAGACTGATACTAGAATATGATGTGTATATAACATTATAGAGACTGATACTAGAATATGATGTGTATATAACAATTGTAGATGGAGTGAAGTCTGCCGATGCTTCCCATCGGCAGACTTCACTCCATCTACAATTGTTTGTTAAGTGCTTTTAGAACTTTTTTAACAATTCAATGTAAAAGTATTTCACAGTGCTTTCAGCGCTTTCTTACACAGAGATGGTTCGATCAACACTCCATAGTAGATTCAATTACTTAGGGAACATCTCAAACTATGCGTTCTGTTCAAGACGGAAGGTCTTTTTTCCATCAAAAAATATTTGAAAACGATATTTATGAATTACTGCATAAAAGACAGTGGAAGGGGTGTTTTGCTATATACTAGACTTGCGCAAAATATATCCGAGAAAAGAAAAGAGTGATATGTATCTTTCAGAGTTACGGATATATATCACTCATTTATATCTTCAACTCCTTACAACTCAGTAGAAATCAGAGTGATTGGGATTGGTGACATATTTAGATTTAATGATAATGTAAGGAAATGAAATGATTTACAGATTTAAAGACAAGATAAAGAGTTGAAATAAACGATATGTATTTATGGGTTCTGTTTGGTATTCTTTTACTTAATTATTTAAAAAGCAATCACGCTTGTTTTATTTGATACTAAGGATTGACTGCGGCTTCCACTGCGTGTGAAAGAATTATGTAAATTACATTTAACCGACTTTTAATGTTTTTAAAATGAGAAGTAGGTGTATTCGCCGATATATTAAAGATTTCAAGTTTCTAGTCTTAAGGGTTTAACCGGTGCGATATAATTACAAGATAAACAGTTAAAATAAATGATGTATTTATGGTATATCGAACAGAATCGATATTATTTTATTAAATTATTTAAAAACAAACGCTTATTTTTTATTATGCGTGCGTTTTTAAAACAAAGTACAAACATAATAATTCTCATCGCTGTTTATTATTACTATCCGCATTTGAACAATATTAAAGATATCTTAATCCCATTAGTTTAAGGTATAACTTTGTGTGTACAGTATGTAGTTCGATGCTACAACATTCTTCATTCCGAATGATGGTTTCCTCTCTTTCTACTCCCTGATAAACATATCATTCCTTTCATTCTATTTCGCTTAGATGAAATACAATCACTCTGTGATATAAAGATATAGAGAGTTAGTTTGAATACTACGGAGTTACTGATATATTCACTCCTTTGTAAAGATTATATCTTTTTGAGTTAATCACTCCTGAGTTACACAAGTCTACTATATACCTTCGGTGGTCACCGAGGTGAAGGGGGTAAAAAATTATAAAAATTGGACACATAGTATGGGGAGGTACATATTCCCTTAAAAGACTATTTAAAGTGTTCTACTGTTATTCTATTTCAGGATACAAATGTTCTTGGTTTCAAAGGACCAAGAAAAATGACTGTTGTTTTACCTGGTATGACTCAAGATCGCCAACGGGTCGTAATAGCACCTCAAGATGATAGTGAAACATTACTTGAACGATTGAAAACCCAAAACTTTGATGATATTGTAGTGCTGCATAATAAAACACCGGTGTGGAACGAAGAAACCCAATCTTATGTGCTTAATTTTCATGGACGTGTAACACAGGCCAGTGTGAAAAACTTTCAAATAGTCCACGACTCTGAACCAGACTATGTTGTTATGCAGTTTGGACGGATTTCCGAAGATGTGTTCACTATGGACTACAGGTACCCACTTTGTGCATTGCAAGCATTTGGTATTGCTCTTAGTTCATTTGATAGTAAATTGGCTTGCGAATAAACATGAAAGTTAGAGATGCAACGGACCCATTTAATTTTTATTTGTTTATGGTGTTTTCCTCATATTTTTCCTGTTTTCTAACCCATTACCTATTTGAAATAAAATCAAAATCAATAAAAATTTTGATTTTGATTTTACCTATTTGTGCCGCAGTAGCGTTAATGCTTATTACTTTCGTGTTCTAATTTAAAGGATATTGTAGCTGGTAAACTTATATATGTAGCATAAATCCCTGTATATCTCTATGATGTTGCAAAGAGACAACCATCACCTATAAATAGTCTATAGGTGATGGTTGTCTGTTTTCAACATCAGAAAAGCGCATTCTTACACTTGCTCTCAAAATAAGAAATTAAAGTGAAGATTTTTTTTCACTTAAAAAAACAACAAACAAGCACCTATGTCTCTTGATGGAAAGAGGCAAATATCACCTGTAAACACTAAACATGTTAATGATGCGTTGCCATCTGTGCGGCAGGATAGTAATGCCATATGAATAAGTTTACCGGCTATTTTACCCTCCAAATCGAAACATGACTTCTTGATTGTGCTAATTATTGTTGGTAGGTCATTCAATGGCTAGATACGGAGGTGCGATTATACATCCTTTCTACTGCACATATTGTAACAATCAAATATAATTAAACCACTATCCGTTTCATCTCTTCTGTAATAATAATTATGTGACTCTTAACTTTAGCATATTAATTGTTGATGAAACAAATATTTGAGGGTAGTATTAAATCCAATACCTTAATAATAAAAATACTAAAAATATGACAGAATTGATTCTAACACCATTCCGTTCCATCTCTAATTAAGTAGCCGTCACTTTAACTTGTATACTATTAAATAAACAAACTTTCAAGGAACGTTTGCAATTAGGTAAGGAATCACAATAATTCGTTTATATTACATTATTACATTCCATTTGGAGATAATTCATATCATTTTATAAGTATTTTAAAGTACCTGATAAAGAGCTATTTCTGGGTCTGGAAAGTATAGTGTCTCAAATCCAAGTTGAATACCAATGATATAAAAAACCCAAGATACACAATCAGTGTCTCAAAAACGTCCTCCAAAAATGTGCGCAAAATTTTAAATTGTGTGCTCATTTCAAATAGAATCGTGTCAGTCGCGTCACTGTCAATTTTATTTCTTTTTGTACATTGCTTTTTAAAAACAACTATAAATCTTGCACTTAACGCAAAGACATGTTTTTGCCATACCTATACATCAATAAAATTAGCGACACTTTTGAGGGTTAATTTTGTTCGAGGCTGTGCATCTTGAGTTTTTTATATCAATGTTGAACACAAAATTTGGTGGGTAATTTCCAACATTTTTCTTCAATTAACTAAGTAGGGGAAAGTGTTGCTTCATTTATTAAATATAAAAGTCTGAAAAATTTAAATGAATTACCTAAATTAATAAAACAAAATTATTGCAAACTTATATTTGTTTTGTTAATATTATATTATATTACATGATATATACAATAATATTTACACATAATTGAGTTTTAACCTGATGTTTTAAAAATATTATGTGTCTCTGGCCCAGATTTGTTTTGTTATGTCTATGATCAATTTATTCTAAAATATTTTTCTATCATAGATCTTTCTGGAACTAAACGCACATTATTTTTATTTGGTGCTTTTTGTGTGATGTAGGTTGTGTTTGTATTTGGTGTCATCGATAAACTAGTGAACGAAATAGTATTATCAAAGCTGTAGCAATTTAAATAATAAAATAATACCTAAGTTTTGTCTTGCCTAGATTAGTCATTATATAGTAAAACGTTTTTATTTTTAATGTAAGTTTTTGCACAAAGAGTATATATCATCGAAACCCGCTTATAGTGTTAGAATTGATGACCAGTTTTAATGAGCTCAATAGAAAAAGCATACAAGTAACATAATATATCCTAGTTATAAATAGCAATTAAGATTGTATAATATATTTAATTACTTAAAAAAGTTTAAAATTTTTATTGTATTGTGTGTATCTCTTAAAAAATCAATACTAATAAATTTAACATAAGAGTTGTTGTAAAACTAATTTTAGTAATTTAGTGAATATTTAGTCAAAAGATTTTTCTATACCTTAAAGGTACAAAGGTGTTTTATGTAAATGGCATTTACTTCTTACGTGACAAAAAGAACCTTACAATAAATCCTTGAATAAACCGTATTTTCAAAATATTATTTGTAACTTAGTATTAGCAACCTAATTGCGCCTTTAAATTTATTTTTAACTACAGCACCCGTCCTTTAGGTTAAATTTTTATGTAAAATGATGACGTAAGTACAATTCTCTTGTATATTTCAATAATGTTATTGTTGAATTAGCATTTAAAAATGTATGATATTTTAGAATACGTGCGATTAACGTATTTAATTTAAATTAATACAAAATATTAACTTATTGACTTTATTTTATAATATGATATTTAACATAACTTGACATTCCTGTTGGTCTACTGCTTGGTTAACTACGCATACGATGAGGCTCGCATTTGTTTCACGACAGTAACGAGCGTTCGTGTAATGACAAATGAGCATAGATGTTTGAATTAAGTGTATTGTACTATGTGAGTCAGGGTGCTTATTATGAAACCTTTCTCGTGAACAAATGCCCTAAGGCGAGATACTATGATTTTTTCGTAGATTTTGCCTAACGTATTGATTAGGCTAATGTGACGGTAACTACTGACATTATTTCAGGCAGTACATAGGAATGTACTCATATAGTTTACTGACTCCCATATCACAGATAACAATTCTAGCTCGGGCTTAGCCCATAAATTATTATTTAATCATTATTTATACATACATAAAAGTTAGCCATAATTCATTAATGTTCAAATTTTTTTACACGCGCCAAATAAATAACACCCCACCGCAACTATAGTTTAAGTATGATATGTTTACGTATTATGACATTACAATATTTATATGTTGCGTCTTATTAAAATGTTTTTGGGAATAACATATGTACTCTGCACATCAAGGAACTTGCTACTTAACACATTACAGGAGCATTAGTGTAAGTTTTTTTCCGCCGTGTTGGTCCCGGCCTTCTTTGTAGAATAGGCCAACTGCCGTTCTGCCAGGCAGGTCGTAAAAGGCGACCGATTGGCTATCGAGTCACTACCATCGTGGCTACTAGGTGGTAGAGTTCTGCATTGTCTCGCCCGGGTCTGGTACCACCGCCTTACCTATTCCTGCCGCAATAGCGTCAGTGCTTGTCGCTGTCGTGTTCCGGTTTGGAGGGTAAGGTAGCCGGTAAACTTATGCATGTGGCATTAGACCTCGCCACAAGATAGCAACGCACCATTAACATCTTTGGTGTCTATAGGCGATGGTTGACTCTTTCCATCAGGAGACCCATCTGCTTGTTTGCTATCTTATGATATAAAAAAAAAAAAAAAAGTTTACTCTACTTTTTAGAATAAAGATTGATACCCTATTTTTATTTTTAAAAAATGTATTGATTAATCATTCCATTATTCATTTTGAACGCACTTAAAACTTATCGTTATTTTTAATGAAAAACTTTATTAATACATGAGTAGGTGATTTTACGGTTATTTATATAACCTAACGTAGTTACGTCATTTTGTATCTACATATTATTTCCATTATTCAGAAAACTTAAATTCTAAAATAGTTAATGTTTCCTAGGAATTTGTAATAGTTTTTACATTCCACTTGGTTTTATAACATTAACCTCAAACTAGTCATTGATTTAATACTTAAGAATTGTCAATATATCTAGTTAAATTTTAGTTTATAGCTGAATAGTATGTTATTAACATACAAATTAATTGTTAAAATACTGAACGAATTTGATATAACATGACATTTCTGATAAGTATTTTAGTCGTATTTTAGTTTTATAATTTGGCGAATTATTATATTTTAATTTAGTTAAAATTTAGGTAAAATGAAAGATCAGATATTTTGTTACTATTTCATGTTTTTCATGAAACTAAGTGAATAACTGTAAATTTCAATATTTTATAAAGGTAATTAACTCTTCATCTTATGTAAAATATGGCTACCTTTCAAAAAAGCACACCCAGAAATATTGAAACGTATAAAGAAAACGAATAAATACGAATTAATATTTTAAAATTAAAAAAATAGTAATCTAATGTTGCATTATAAATATCCACTCAAACAACAACACATGACTCGGATATACACTACATATTGATACCTGGAGTCACCAGGTGAAATCCAGAAGATTGGCAACCTTATAAAACCTCCTAAAACCTTATAAAACTTTCAATTTTACTCACGTATTAACTCTATTAACTTCTCGACTGTATTATTTGATACAAAGAATATCGTCAGTAATTTTTCGACTATAATAGTAAAAAATTACCTTCGAAATATGACAAAATTCCCGGTAAAGACTTAAAATACTATCTAAAATCATTGCCAAATAATACTACTGGTCGTAATTCACTTTTACAACATAGCCTCGATTTTGCTTCGTGTCATCTGAATTAATTTAAAATTACAACTGGGCAACTTCTAAACAAATTAATAAAAAGACGTGATATTTATTTAAAAACTTTATTGCACAAATCAGTACAAAAGGCGTAACTTAATGCTATTAAGAATTTTCTCACAGGTACCTTAGTTATGCTGAGAGAAAAAACTTGGGTAGTGCGTAAGAGCATATTATTGCGAATTGAAGTATAAAATCTATCACAATTAACTAGATTACTTATTTACATATGATATTTAATAATATTAAACTGTTTACGCATTTTATTTACATTTAATCTACTTTTTATAACGCTAACTTTTAAAATATAAAGTACGTCAGAATTTAACAATAAATCTATAACAGTTACTATAAATTCCTTCATTCGACAGAATTATTATCTTTTTATATCTTGTCATTTCATCGTGAGAAATATAGCAATAATTTGAAATCAATGTCGACGACGCACGGTCATTTAGACTTTTCCAAAAAAGAAACATTTTTAATGTGGCTTTGACAATAAATGTAGCAGTAACCTAATAGTTTGCCATATTTTAATAAGGACCATCCAATAACTACGTCATATTATATTGAGAGGATTGGGGGAAGTATTTTCAGGGTCTGATTTTGGATTTTAAACGCCTTATAAAAATTTGAACTCTAGCGTCTACTATACTAATAATTAAGTATTCAATATAAATTAATCACTAGTTCTGTCGTTGCGGTTGCTAAGTTGTTCTGTATGAAGTAAGCTTTTATTATGTGAACAAAGTCTGGTTCAGAAAATGGTCAAAATTGTAAAAAATGGAGATGGCCTCAATCAGGCCCTGAAGGACTGCAAAAGCTGACAATAAATAGGCAATATATGATTTGTAATTAAAAAATGAACAGCCTAAAAATCTAGACTGAAAAGGGCCAATTTTTAAAAAAAATATGTGACGTATTTTATAGATGATCCTTTATATTCTATTGAATTCTAAAATATTTTCTTATTTATTATGAAATTCAGTGACTGCCGAACTACATTTGAAGAATAATGACAGTTGAATAATAATTTGAAGAATATGTTCAAATAAATTAATCAATATAAAAACATTTAATTACAAAATATTTACTTACATTACGATACGTTTACTAGCAGATAATACTATAACACTACACATTAAACTAAATTAACTTCAACTAAATTAAATAAAATCAAAATATAATATTAACATACTAGGGTTTAATTTCAATAAACATTGTTTCAGTTGTAAAATTTTATGTTAATTTAGAAATTTAAATTAACCTAGGATAATATTAAGATTGGATTAAACATTCTAATTTTATGTATATTTTATATTTAAAACTGTATTATGTAAACCACAAACTCGATAAATAGATTGCAACAGAGTAGTCCGCGTCATAATATTCTAAGCATTTTACTAGGTGGTAGAGATTTGCATTGTCGCTCCCGGGTCTGGTATAGGGTTGCCAGATCCAGGCTGATCATTTTCTGGACATTTCTGGGGCCACGAACGGAATATGAGTTTTGGTCTCCGGTTCGAGATTAAACTAAGTAGAAATTACCTAGAGTTATTGGTTGATGAAAATAATATACTTTTCTGGAAAAATCTTTTTAATTACTTTGTTTAGCTGCTAAATAGAAAAAAAATGTAATTCTACTTTTCTAAGTAACTTTTTAAGGCTTTAATATTAGACTTTAAAACATCAACATCACAAATTGTTTAAACCAAAAAAGAACTTAAAACAAAAACTGAGATACTCTTCCAGACTTATCATTCCGGCACAGCAAAGTAAAATTACTGAACACGGGACAACACACAAAATTCCGGGACAATCCCGGAAATTCCGGCCATCTGGCAACCCTAGTCTAGTACCACCGCCTTCCCTATTCCTGCCGCAATAGCGTCAATGTTTGTCGCTGTCGTGTTCCGGTTTGGAGGGTAAGGTAGCCGGTAAACTTATGCATGTGGCATTAGACCTCGCCACAAGATAGCAACGCACCATTAACACCTTTGGTGTGCATTGACGATGGTTAACTCTTACCATCAGGAGACCACCAGCTTGTTTGCTATCTTATGATATAAAAAAAATATTGCTTGTAAAATTTGATAATCAATTTATTCTTCGTTCTGTTTAAATATGATTTTTATTTTGCAGGCATATTGCAATTATAATATCTGAACAACTAATCTTATTTTTCATATTCATATGAAAATTACTCCTTTCCTTTTGTTGTTTATTGGAACATATCCAAATGCTAGATTGTTATTGCCTAATTATAACCTAGATACCGTCCTATCCCCTCCTATTTTGTAACCGGGGTGGATTAAACTGGATAAATATCCTGTCCTTCGGGCTTAGAATAAACTAAATATATAAGTAGTAGGTAGAATATGCAGTTCAATTTTAGGCGAAACAGTGTTGTATGACTCTTGGGTATTAAACATTGATATAAAAAACCCAAGATACTTTATAATCAGTGTGTCAAAAACGTCCTCCAAAAATGAGTGCACAATTTTAAATTGTGCACTGATTTCAAATAGAATCGCGTCGGCCGCGTCACTGTCAATTTTATTTATTTTCGTACATTGCTTTGTAAAAACAACTATAAGTCGTGCACTTAAGGTTGGATATGCAAAGACATATGTTTTTGCCATATCTATAACTACTCAAAAGAAATTAGGGACACTTGAGTGTCAGTTTTGTTCGGGACTGTGCATCTAGGGTTTTTTATATCAATGGTATTAAATGTTAGATCACATTTCTTCACTTTAGTCATCAAGTATCAACATACAGTAATGTTTGTATAATTCTTAGTATGATACTATTGAAAAGCTTAAATGATGCTATGTAACAATTCGGATGTAGGGATTAAAGATTCTCGAGTGCCGGCTGATAAAAAAACCTTTTTTTAAGACAATGTTAGATATTATGTATTATTTTGATTGCCTAAATACTGTCAAATCAGTTTGCTTTAAATCATTATCGCACTTATCAAATTTTAACAAATTTTGCGAATATTTTATTACAATCATCTGAAATTTTATTTTAAGCAATTAGCTGTATATTTAATGGAATTTTAAATGTCTATCCATCAAACAACATCTTTACCAATAGAGTGTCGATTCTAAATCGATTATGTCTGTCACATTAAACTTTAACAATACTGAATATATGTTTGCAAGCAACATTTCCTGTTCATAAAAATTAGATATTTTGCTTCTTTATTGGTTTACCTTCTTGCTCAATTTTTTAAGTATAAATGTATGTTGAACGTTTTATACCTAAATACAGTATGTAAAGGAAACCCTGTCCAATCGTTAAAGGTATTATTTGCATAAACATATTTGTGTCATTATTTTATGGATATTGATTCATAAATTTTCAAAATATTTGCTTGATTTAAGTGGAAGTTGCTCAATTTTGGTACTAAAATAAGGCACTTTAAACTGCGATATTTATCTTATTTTAATAAAAAATATTATTTTATTATTATTATTTTGAATATGTTATTGACCTACCTATTTCGGATACCTCTTTCGGATCGGACAGGGTTTTATTTACATTCTGTGTACATGTAGGATTTGAAATGGTCCAAAAACGATCTTGACCGATAAAATTATATATAAGTAGACAATGCTTATTTACAAAGTAAATATTCACATTTCATATAAAGATATTCACATGATTTTGCATTTATTAATAGTAGCACTTGATGTATATAAAGGTAGATAAATGTACTAAATAATAAGATGAATTTTGGTGTACTGTGCCTTTGAATAGGTTTAAATGTGTGTGCCTTTTATTTTCACATCTATATATTTTGTACCTTGGGCATTTTTTAAATGCTTTACTTCAATTATTAGTACTGTAGATGCATTTACAAATATTTTAGACGACTTTCTTAACATACTATGGAGGAATTATTATACTTATGTAATGTCGTATATAATATTTAATAAAGGTATTTATTTAGAGGAATCCTGTAATAATATAATTGGTACCGTTTTGTTCACATAATCCTTAATGTGTGCTTTTTAAAAAAAAACTTTTCTCACATATGTGGTAAAGTTAGTATAGACTATGGAAAATATTATAGATAGTCAAAACTGCTTTAAATGATTTGATTTCGAAAATAAATTATTCTTCTGTATTGTATGATAATCTTTTGGAAAATGAGGGCATTGAAATCATAGAGCTCGATGTCCGACTCGAAGATTCCGTCGCAATATCGTATCGTGAAATCTCTCCTTTTGATAAACTTTTATTTTTACAGTCGTCTTTATCTGGGGCCTTATTCACGTATCTAAACTTCAATCGAATCAAAACTTTTACGGCTCTTATACATTATGCCGCGTGTAGCACGACACGACGTGTTTATGTGAGCGAGAGTCTTAAACGCTTCGATTCGAGCATACGTGTATGGCTCGTAGTATGCAAAATAATATACAGCCTGTTAGGTAAGTCGACCTAAACCTTGAAGGAGGTAATAGGGTATCTGGTTATATTATCATTCCAAATAAATTTAAAAAAACATACCCTTAAATTTTAATCTAATTATGGAATAAATTCATAATTCATGCGCACCAATACGTTCGCGCAAGTAACGCGTGTAGATAAATAAATAGTTTGATAAATACTGCCTACTTTTTATTTATTTATTTGGAATGAGAATTAGATACCTTATTCCCTTCAAGTTTAGGTCGACTTACCTAACAGGCTGTATATTAAGTATATAAATACTAAGCTGACACTGATCTGGCGTCGTGTTAATATAGTTATCGGCACGTTTCTTGAGCGCTGACCTTGACTTGCGCAGAAGTGAAATTTTTGTTGTTGCTGTACGAAAAGCTATCCTTACTCCATAGCCATAGCTTAAAAACCGTAACTATACGAATGTTAATGTTGCTAGCTTTAAAGCTGTATTTTAACACACTTAATGAAAATTTTAAATTTATACAACCATGTCTAAATATTTAAAAAAAAATTAAGAACTTAAACATATTTAATCCCAATTAAAATTATAATTGTATTCTACTATTGCAGTATTTTTATACATAAATTTCTATGTGTTACGGGCAGTCGAATTAAAAATAATCTTCTTCATTGACAATGGTTTTATGTTAACATCATTGATATCATGAAGCTGTATTATATCTAGAGGCGGCACTTCTAATACCTACTTGAAACACAACTTTAAATACTGCTGTCATCTTCTAAGGTCTTACCCTCTCTTTCTACACAGCTGTATAAAAAGAGATGGCGAGACCTTAGAGACATAACGTAAAGAGATATAACGTAAATTATTTGTTTCAATTGATATCGAGTACTAGCTCCGCCTATACCTAATACTTTTGATTGATATAAAAAACCCAAGATGCACATTCAGTGTTTCAAAACCGTCCTCTAAACAGAATCGCGTCTGTCGCGACACTGTCAATTTTATTTATTTTTGTACATTGCTTTTTAAAAACAACTATAAATCTTGCACTTAAGGTTGGATATGCAAAAACATATTTTTTTTTGCCATATCTATAACTATTTAAGTGAAATTAGCGACAGTTTTGAGTGTCAGTTTTGTTCGGGACTACGCATCTTGGCTTTTTATGTCAATGGTTAACGACTTAAAAGTTTCCGTATTATTTACAAAAAACTTCAACCACACAACGAGCTGAGAAATGCAGCTGATATTGATTATTTATAAGAATATGGTGTGTGAGAAGGGAACCAAACATGTTTTTTACTTAGTTTAAAAATAATTTTATTGGATAACCTTTAGATGACTTACTCACGCTGCTTCGAACTCATCATGTATATTGATTAAATTTAAACATCATAATTTTTGTGGCTAATAATATCATTCGGTCACTGCAATGTTATATTAAAGAATGATTTTTATTAAATATAAGGCCAAATAATCTGCCTTACTGCAATCCTTATTAGGATGACGATTTGATTTGAGTTTCTCCCCATACACAGGTATTTTTACAACCGAAATTTTTATTTAACACAACACTCAACAGACCCCTCTTTTTATTTTGTTAGACATCCATGGTCCGGTAAGAGTAAGGTTATTATATCGAAAATACACATTGGCGGCTTATGTCATATAGATTTCTTCATATTTATGTAAGAAGCGAAGAATATAAATATTTTATATTTCAATGAGTAAGATGTCAATAGGTTACACTTAATTTGCAAGGGTAAAGTTGTATATAGATGTAGGTATATTTTGAATATAAATCGTAGGATGTATATAGTTATTATTTGACCAGTGCCACTATAATAAGTAGGCAGAACACTTGAAACAATAAAATGTTGCTATTTTAAAAATATTAAAATTAGTTTATAGGTTGCTATAAACTAATTTTAAAGTTGCTAATATTAAAATTAGATAGTCATTCTTGTGAAATAAATTATATCACATGCAACTCACTGTTACTTATTTGCTCACTTGATACAGTTAATATAAATATTTCTCACTTCTAATATCACTACATGTACGCACAAAACTTGTAAATATTTTTTTTATTATTTAAATGAAATTAACATAGCGAGCTTAAAAATAAAATAAAAAATAGGCTGTCACGGGAAACCTGGCAGATGTAAAACACCAAAACTATTTTGTATAGAATATATGCATAATATAAGGCTTTGTTATAGGTTATAAATATTGCATAATCAGAAATAAAATATTCATTCCTTTTTTATTAACAGAGTGTATACAAGAGGTGCATCATACATAAAGTGACCATACGTCCCGATTTGGGTGGGATTGTCCCGCTGTCCCCAGCAAAAGCAAAAATGTCCCGCTTTTGCAAATAAATCCAGTTTATATACTAATTCACTAAGTATGTCAAATTTACTGCATTTAAATTGCGCAAAAGACAACACATAGACACAGAAAGTAGGGAAAGTTAATGTTGTTTAAACATTTAAATAAATTCAGTTTTTTTATTTATCAATTATTAAATGTTTTAATATCTCCCCTTCCCTAATAATAAAGCTAATAATTTATATAAAAAAATCCTTAGTTGCCCCGCTCTGACTTAAAGGGAAAATGGTCACGACGAAAATCATACCCAGTTTGTCGTCACGGCATACGAGTCGTTACTGCTGCCAAGGTGTTATAATAGATATGACAGTCAATTTGTATATTTCGTCGTTGTACATATAAACGGCGTCGTCATTTTATAAACGTGAACGTTTAATACAAATTTCCGAAGGCAAATTGTTAATTACGTAAATTGCGTCAATATCAACTATAAACTCCGACGTCGCCGTCGGTCGACGCCACCCCTGGAGCTCCCACACCTGGTAAAGGGAGCTTTTTTATGTTAGAAACCGGATAGGATCCTAGTTCTAACTAAACTACCCATTTACATATCAAGTAATGTAAACAACATGCCGCGGCAATTTATTAACGACGGCAGTAAATATCATTCGGCGACAAGGCACTTTCTTAAACGTATTTATCTTTTAATCTGACGACATAATACAAATATGTATACGGACGAATTCTAGAATTTGCCTGCGAAAGATGTTTTATACAATTTTGTGTATTTACGAAATGATACGGGCACACACCGCCTGGGCCTCCAAAAAAAATTATATGTTCCCCAAAGTATGTATAAAAAACATTCATTAGCTAGCTCTGCAGTGCAGTCACTTTTAGTTGAAATAAACTGACTGTGAGTTCACAGCTTATGGAAGTGATTAAAGTTAGATGTGTTACTGTTGTGGAAATAACTCTTAGGGCTCAAACTGGATCTCGGCGATCTGCGGCGCTATCTAACACATAGATTCTTATGGAAGTGAACTGGGTGACAGCGGCCCGAACAATATGGACGAGCGCTAAATCGCGCTGCACTCGCCGCGTATCGCCGACATCCAGTTTGATCAACAAGAGAATGTTATAAAAGCTCAGTTTGAGTCTATAACATTCTCTTGTTGTTGAACTGCACCTCCTATTGTTTCTAGTGTTCTATTTTAAACCGGCTTTAATTTATGCACAAATTGTATTGTTTAGTATTTTATTGAGCTATTATAGAATCATGTTGAGGCTTAATATTTGTGATGTATTTTTTCAAATGAAATGCCTGTAAAACTTAGTCAAGGTTTCTTTTGAAATAAATGATTAAAACTGGAAATATATTTTCATTTGTAAACTACTATAGTTACAGTGCCTAAGGGACGGTGTATCCACAGACCGCAGTAAGCAATCGCTCCTATAACTGTCAAAAATGTCATATATTTGTAGGTAAGTATATCGTGAAAAAATAGAAATATTCCAAGTTGCATAATTTTATCGTACCGAATGAGATAAGGTTTAAAAATTACCCTTAAAGTGATTTTATTTCATCGGTGAGTAGTACTCTGTATTTCTGTGTCTAAATGCAAGCTACATTGACAAACTAAAAAAATGTCTTGAAAGGCGTATCTATTTAATCCGCGGGTGTACCGAAAAATTAAACATGCCATTTCTGCGTTCTAGTTATGAATGCAATCCCTTTGTTTGGGGGAAATGAAAATTTGCGTTTTATGACCTTTTCTTATTTTCACGAAATGTAAAGCGTACATTGCTAGTGTCGCGCCCGCGGAACTCCAACCAGTCGTTTATTTGGGGCGGTATGTGGCGTATAACACATTGCTTGTTTTGTGTATTTCCTTAAATTTCACTATTTTTAGAAAGAATACTGGAGTATTTGAATAAATCAAATTATACAAAGTTAAGATAAAAAAATCGTCAAAAAATCCAAAATTTCCCACACAATTCCTAACGGTTTTCCTTCCAAATCCATTATTTCAATTTTCGGTAGATCACCCCTTAGACGCTGTATTTGTGCTATTCTTCCGCAGATTACATTTATAATACTTGAATTTTGAAACTATTCTTCTATATAGCTGGCTTTTAATGGACAGTTAGGGTATGAATTTGATTTTTCATAACATTAAAAAATATTTATTTCGTTAAAGAAATTTTATTTGTACCCAAATGTTTTGTTGCTAATAACATTTCGATGGTGCAAATTATAATGTCAATCGTACTTACCATTTTAATTGCTTTACTATAAGATGATAAATACTCACTTCCCAGTTACAGTTACACAGTTTTTATTTATAGAAGGGGAAAGAAACAAGCATTAAAGCTTGCTTGATGGTAAGTAATCACTCCATGGACATCCGAAAAACTAGATGTTGTGCTGCTTGCTAGCGTTTAAGAATTTGAATAATGATTTGAATAATAATAAATGAAAATAACAAAGCTCTTTGAAGGTCCCTAAGCTACCGAATCGACCGCTTTTGTCGGCAGCTTCATTTGCAGTGGATGTTGTAAAATTTTGTCGTTTTGACATAACCTGCTGCCGGCATCTTATCAAGTCGTTGTGTAGCTCTAGCGGGTGCATGACGCGAACATAATTCTTGTGAGATTATATCGCCAGCTTAAGTGTATAGAATCAAGGAACCAAGACTCGTATCCCTTCGGAAACACCTCTACCAGTAATTAATTACACAAAATAGATAAAATATCAGGATGGTAAGTTTCACTTGAATGTTAATGCGATGTTCGATGGTGCAGCAGAACTTAATCTGAATAATTCCCAAAGCACTCCCTACAATAGATGCGTTAGAGGATGCAGGGTGTACCTTAATTTCTACCGAATCACAAAGAATTGAGGCGAGTAGAAAAAGCCTGGCCCTTAACAATCGCACAGTGAGATTTTTTTAGGCTAATTTAGCTTTTTCTTCCAAAAGACCACTGGACCAAACATTGTTCAATATCCAAGAGTTCCAATATTCATTGAGGCTGCTAGAGAACCTGCACTTTCTTGGGTTTTAATCGGACTCAATTTAGTCTACCCACTCCTAGACATTTGCAAGTATTTTATGACTTCCAATGCTCTATCGAGATTTTCCTAAGAAATATCAATAGCATTGGAATGTGAAGCTTCTCCAGTACTGACTTCTTTATAGCAAAATGTTACTGATATACAGAAGTATAGGTGAAGCACAAGACTTGGGGAACACTAGTATTGATAGATTCATGGTCAGAGCACACTCTGGGCAATGAAATTGATGCTTCCATCATATGAAAAGCTGGTAGGTAATGCATAATTTTTTCAGGAACGCCATAGGAGGGAAGCTTTGATCAAAGCATGTGGCGTAATATTCGAAAAAAGGTTTTATTTGAGTCAGAACTAACTGCCCAATGTCTTCTTGAACCCAACTGTCTCCCTGTTGGAGCAGTTGGACTTAACTGACTCCCACTTAGACTCAACTGGCACTTCTCTAAAAGTCATACTGACAGTAACTAATCACCTGGTGCTCCTCTAAATATTTCCGGAACTGACAGGAGAAATAACTGCTCCATAATTTAGAGAATTTAAAGTAAGTGAAAGTGACATCTCTTTCAAGGGTAGGATACACCAAGTGCATAGGAAAGTTTGAACATGCATGTAATACCTGTGTCATCTCATTTTTCTCCCTTTGTTGGTCTGGGGTCTTTTGAAGATTAGGCCAACTGTTCTGCTTGGCAGGTCGTAAGTGATGATTGATTGGCTATACATGTCACAACCTATGTGGTAAAGTTCTGCAACATCCTGCCCGGGTATTTAGTACCACTGCCTTAACTATTTCTGCAGAAATAGTGTCAATGCTTATCATTGTCGTGTTCCACTTCGGAGAATAAGGTATCCAGTAGTTTTATGCATATAGCATTGCTGTCTCACCACATGGATAGCAACGCACCATTAACATGTTTGATTTTTATAGGCGTGTTTGCTATCGAAAATACATAATATACCTAACCACACCTTTGGTAAATTCATCCCATTTCTTACAACTTACACTGCTTTTTATTTCCATAGAATTGCATGTCACAAATAAGATCACAGGTCTAAAAATATTCATTTCAAATTTTGACTTTGTAAGGCACCTGAACTATACCAAACCTGGCTTTGTAAGGCACCTGAACTATACCAAACCTGGCTTTGTAAGGCACCTGACCTATACCACCTGAACACCAAATATAGAAAATGTACAACTGATATTATAACATGAATGCATTCTCTTAAGGAGAGTAAAGTAGCTGAGAAACACATGGTTTTCAACCTACCCATAGCAATGATTATACTATTTCCTTGTATCTCTAAGTTAATTGTTTAGATTTAGTGATGATTAACCACTTCACAATATATTCATCCTGCCATAAACCACCTACTGTTTATAAATATCTCTATTATAAATACTATTTTGATGTATATATTTGGTTGCCAAATCATCCACAAATCCATGATCATACTATAAGTCTTTCATGGCTAAACTCATCAAGATGTTATTTGGCACGAAGATAGTTTAAGATCTAGAGCCCAACATAGAACTTTTTTTTAAAACAATCTCTTAAGGGGATAAAAGAATGTATAAAAACGATAGGGAAGCCATGTAAGTTCACTCGTGGGTAAAGCTGTGCAGTTCAGCTATTTAAAATATCTAACAATATCTATATAAGACTGTACTATAAGATCATTGACTAATGAGGAGAAAACACACATTTATTTCAAATATAGTTCACAAACTTCTGTATATTTACTTTACCATATTGACACAGAAGGCAACATGGAAATTAGAGCGACTTTTCACACAATTCTCACGTTATGATCACCAAACATTACGTTAACTACAGGTTACGAAAAAAACACAAAATTCTTAGATGTTTTTTATTGACAGCTTACTTTAGGTTAATCTGTTTTGGCCGCGGCTGCTTTTGGTTTCTTTGCCTTGATAGGTCTTTGAGAACGGAGAATAGCTGAAGCACGACGTAACGTAGCCTTAGCAAGATCTGGGCGGTAATGGTTGGCTCGGAGTAACCTCTTCACTTTGTGTAAGGATCTCCTGGCACCAGCTTTGAATGGCCTGTTAATTATATTCTTAGCAGGTTTGTTTGTAGCTCTGGCTTTTTTCGTAACTACTGTGAATCCTTTCCTGTTACTATTCTCGACCACGCCGACAGCTTTCTTGTGAATCAAACCATTGTACTTAAAAGCGTTGAGGTTAGTCACATTGTTTGGCTCTTTACTAAAAGGCTTCTTGATATTGCGCTTCTTCACAAGAAAAGCGTTATTATTTCTAATGATCATCCAGTTTAAATGTGCCGACATTTTTGGAGATTTCACGCAAAACCACTTTTCAACGTGCTCACAAACTTTCGTTGACAAGAAAAAGACATTAAAGTTGAAGGTTAGGAAAAGTGTTACCAATTCGGGTGGAGCATAAACTAATATGTAATGTAGGTAATATTGGGAAAGGGTGGAGTAATAATAAAGTAAGGTGCCCTATAGACCTACAATAATATTGCGCAATACTTTTATTGTGCAATAATATTGAATGCCCCCTCGATTTCAAACGTTCAATAAATTCACTCAATATAATTGACCAGTCCAAAGAATTAATACTCTCTACGAGAGGACCAGTCTCATCAATATTTTCATGCAAGCAACATGGCAGACGACGAAGTTTTGGCGGCAACCATGTTGGTGATTTTCTCAAATAAATCTCTATATAATTATATATACTCAAGTAAAAACTCCCGTTCTTTATCTTTTATTGCATCCTTGCTCGCAATTTTGCTTAAATTTACGACACGACCAAATATTAAATACGGTAACTGACCGAATGCGACCGCTCCAAACTCTGAAGTGAAAAATATTGTACAATATTAAGCCTACTCAGTGCAAGAAAAAAATATTGCGCAATAAAAATTAAACCCGCTAAAACTTTCGTTGAATCATTGTGTAATCTTCAATATTGACCCTAAACTATCAATAATACTGCACAATACGTAACATTGCGCAATAATATTGTAGGTCTATGGGGCGCCGATGAAGGAAACTAGTAGTGATGTGCCGAGTCACTATTTTGGAGGATCGAGACGAATCGAGTCAGTTCATACGGTATTCGAATTATGACTCCATTTCCTGATTCGAGACAAGTACTCGAATTCTATGTTTGATATTCGAATTGAATAATAAATCGAAATTACTGCGCCGAGGGGGGTCAATTTGAGTCGAGTAAATAATAAAGTTAATTACAATCAAATCACTTCACTTCCAGTATTAATGAACAATTATATAAATTCGTCCAGTAGAACTCAGTACTCACAATAACTGCTGATACAAAACTCGTTTGTATTATTAGACCCACGCCACTTCATTGCTTAAGTAACCAAATTCGAATACGAGACTCGAGCCAGTTGAACTCGCATAAATAGAATCGAGTTAGCGAGTACGAATCGATCCTTCCTGACTCGAGTACCGGAATCGAATCCAGCTTACTCGAATCAAAATAAATTGGTGTTCGACATTGACGTGTATAATATTACCACTGGACAGGTTATCCCAAACAAATGACAGCTAATTTTATATGTCAATTTAAAACGCTGTCGGCAGGGGTACCGAGAACTAATTTTGACGTATGCTGTATATCGTTGCCATGGTAGTCTAAATATTATGAGGCAGTTACGCATTTTAATTAATTTGTGAATGTTTTAGTGAATTTCCAAGTTTATATTAGGTGTACTCAGAAGTTTTGCGACATTAGGAAATGCGTATATTGCAAACTATCCTACCTAAAGGAGTGTAAAATTTCGTTTTACAGGTACGTGCATGTAGGTACTGTTTTTAATCAAAAATTGAGTAACATGGTCTTTAAAACAACTTATTTTTACCAGAAGCTCTTAATACAATATTACATTAATAACAGGGATATTGATTTTCGGCAGGATTAATAATATTTATTTAGTTTTGTTTCGCTTATAATTAACTAGTGATATCAACAGGTCATATCGATAATTTCAATATCGATATTCTACTATAGTAATCAAATTCAGTTTTCGTTTTCAGTTTTAGTTGCATATTTAAGTCACTTTATAGTCGTCTTATTTCTTTTGCATTTTAATTAAATATGAGGCATATTTAATTAAAACGCTACATGAAAAAAACTTATAGGAAAAGTTTTGTTCACGTAGCGAACTATGATTTTAATTACCTTTTATTTTTGCAGATTTTTAGTCGATTTAATGGAAAAAAGTATGACTACAACAATGAAAGCTGTTAATTGGACTCCAAAGAAAACAGATTCTCCTTGTTTACAATATTTTTGATAGTTAATGTTTTATCAAATATTGCAATCGAAACTATCATGATTGAAACTTTTAAAAGTCATTTCGATATTTTGATTAAGCAAATCATGACAAAACGTACAGATATAAGAATTATTATCGCAGCAACAAAAACAATTTCGCTTTCTGTAACTGGTGAAAGTATACGGCATTTCTTAACATGGCAAATAATTTGGATTCGTCTGTATTATTTTCATTAAACAGGAATTTGTAAACAACTTAATTTTTTAAAGGAACATGAAAGGAGTATTTTCGCTATCGTAGTACAATACAAGAAATAAGAACAAATAATACAACCTCCGGTCAACCTTAGGCTAACATTGCCTATCTAAAATCAGATAAACGAGTCATTTGTTGGACTTTCGGTATACTATCACAATCAAATTCTCGAACAAATTATACATTATAAAATTAAATGTACGAAATATTCGGTGTTTTTATTATTTTCACAGTTTACTTAATATAGTCTATCTCAATGCCAAATTTCATCTAAATCTGTTAAAGCGATATTGCGTGAAGGAAAGGCAAACAAATATTGGTGTTATAATATTACTAGTGACCCTTTTCTGCACAATTTTCTCTACTTTACGAATTATTAAAATATATTTTAACAATTTTTCTTTAACATATATAATAACCAAACAAGCATATGTCTCATCAGATAGAGAAACAGCCTATAGACAAAAAAAATGTTAATGGCACGTTGCTATTTGTACTTATCCTTCAAACTGGAACACGATAATGACGGAATCGACGTTATTGCGGTAGGAATAGGTAAGGCGATGTTACCAAATACCTGGAGTGAAATGTTGCGGAACTCTATCACCTAGTAGTAACGATGGTAGTGACATGTAATAGCCAACCGGTCACTTATTACGACCTGCCTGGTAGAAAGTCAGTTGGTCTATTCTTCAATGGAATTTCGACTCCCGACCAACACGGAGAAATCTTCATATATGAATCACTATATTTCTTAGTCCGCGCGGACTTCGTTTACTCCGCACAGCACCTCCCCCGTAGGTGATAGCGTCAGTATTAGTAACTAGCACCCATAACACAAACAAATAATCATTTTAGTATTTTCATGACCACAGCCCACCTAGCTATAAATATAAACGATCGATAAACTTATCGAAGATGTCGACATATGGGAATCACTAATTTTAGTTCCATGGACGCACGCAACGGTCTACAGCGCCAAAATGGCGATATTCAAATAGGCACAAAAATTCTTTGACAGCAGCAAGTCCAGTGGTAATATTATACACGTCAATGGTGTTCGAGTAGACGAGTTCCAAAACAGGAATCGAGTCTGACTCGAGTCAAACTGTACTCGGCACATCGCTAGAAACTAGGTAAAGCATAATATTATAAATTATGTATTACAACAAAACTCATTTGTACTTCCAGTTCACGTATATTTTTAATTTTTTTTTTTTTTTACTATTCACATCCAACCGGTTTCGCTTATTAAAGCATCATCAGGGATGTTTTACACATATTTTATAATATCTTAACATATTTTTTACATTTCAAGTTATATTATTACTACTCTTTATAGTTGGGTATAATACCCACCTATAAAGAGTAGTAAAAAAAAAAATAAAAAAAATATATACGTGAACTGGAAGTACAAGTGAGTTTTGTTGTAATACATAATTTAAAATGCAGTTTCACCAAGTGCCGACGATGGAAACAATCCAATTCATAATATTATATACTAGTCTATGAAACTAGGTTGGTACTAGATATGAAATAACTAAAGAATAAACGTGTAATTTCGTGCCGAGTAATGGCGGACTTAAGAAAAGCTATCTACTGTTGACCGCCCCTTTGGTCGAGTGGTTAGTGATCCTGGCTACGCAATCGACAGGGCTCGGGCTTGATTTCCGACGGGGACAAGCATTTGTGTGATGAGCATAAATGTTTGTATTTCCGGGTTTGGGTGTTTATTATGTATGTAACAGTATTTATATATTATGCATTTTCTATGTATTACAATTATTGTAGTATCGTTGACTAACAACCATAACACAAGTAAATAATTTACTTACTTTGGGGTTAGATCAGCAAAAGTAATTTGTTCCGTGAATATTTATTTATTTATTCACTGTCTACATAATACATACGGGTGCAATGATTCATTTGGCGATTTAGTTCTACATCCTATAATGCTGCAATTAGACATCATTCTTTAATTTGTTTCACGTTTATATTTAAGATACACACCACCAAAGGTTGTCTGGCAGAGATCGTTCCTTTTCGCCTTCGCCTTTGTGTACCCATTTACCTACTTAGTATAATTGTAAAATATTTACTATTCTTGTGTTTATTGGTGCGCAATAAAGTGTATTCTTTCATTCATTCATTCATTCATTCACAATTATGGAAACCTACAATTACCTATTTAATTAAAATTGGCAAATATTTGAGTATACAATATAATCATTTGACGTTTTATTAACATTGACAGTGTTTATTACCCCTCGTTTACACCAAAAAACATGTTTTATACTTGTTTTATACACAACTTGTAGAATACTTGTCAAAACATAATTATTTGTTTTATACATGTATTGCAACTGTCTCAAACATATTTTCGTTCACACTGTGTAGCCAACAAGTCTTTATACAAGTATAAAACACACTCGCGTTTACACTTGTGTCTAAGACATGTTTTTGATTTGTCGGATACATTGACAGCGTTCTCATCTACGAAGACCTGTCGTGTTTTATACAAGTATTGTTAATTTTATTGAAATTTCTGTATACAACTAGTTGCAAACATGTTTTATACTTTATCCATGCTTGATGGATAATGTTTTATACTTTTACTAAACATACCGCTCCTTTCATCCTTTAGTACCTATCTAATTGCATTTTTTTCTAAATTTGTATCATTTCGTAATATTATGTTAATTATTTTGTAATCTTTTTATTATTGTAATATGTTTATTATTTTGAATTTCATTTTTTGAATACGAAGAAAACTAAAGTTCTAGTATTTGAAACAGAAGCAACCAGAACGGATGTAAGAGTTTTGGTCGATGATGTAGTGCTGGAACAAGTGGAGATGACTGTGTATATCTTGGATGTGCTTTTAGCAGGGATGGAAGGTACATCGGTGATGTTGAAAGAAGAGTGCGTGCAGGGAACAGAGCGAATGGAGCGTTAGGGAGATTACTTAAAAGCACAGTTTTAAGTCAGAGTGCCGTCTAGCCCTGCATAATTATATGCTTATCCCAACGCTATTATTGTGTGAGAGTTGGGTATATCAGAAAGGGCATGAAAGTCGAATCAACGCGGTTGAGGTAAGATCGCTGGCGAAGAATATGTGGCGTGACCCTCGCGGACCGGGTTCGTAAAGTGAAAATGGGAGAGAAGTTAGGCTTGAAAGAAAGTCTCGGTGTAAAGATGAGAAAGGGCATTCTCCGTTGGTTCGGATATGTAGAAATAATGGTAGACGGAAGGTTAACAAAGCAGATATTATACAACGCGAATGTGGTAGGATGTAGGTACTGGGTAGAGCCAAGACTGACATATTATGATCAGATTGTTCTAAGTACTGTCCGAAGGAGTCAAGAGTTTCCGCAACCGGCGTGTGTATATGAAGAGAGTAATGAATGTGGAGGAAGCGAGACTAGCCTGCAAGGATCATGATGAATGGCACTCGGTTCTCTCTGCCTACCCTGTAAGGCATCTAGCATGAAGATATGCATGTACTTTTATTGTATAATACAGTGTACACTGCACCCATGAACAAAAAATTCCTCAGTATCTTCACTTTCCATTGTGAATGTTGTGTTAAACAGCAGTTAATTGGGCACCCAGGACTTAATAAAACTACAGAATGGCCGATTGATATGTTCCAGTTATAAAAGAACTAAGTATATTATGTGAGATCATGAACAAGAGGCAGGCAACTAGAAGTTCACAAATAAATTATCCAACAATTTTTGTATTACCTACCTACAACAAGTTTCATACAAATTTTGTCTACATGTTTTATACAAGTTTTGTATAAAACAAGTTTAATTCAAGTTTTGTCTACATGTTTTATACACGTTTTGTATACGACAAGTTTCATACAAGTTTTGTGCACAACAAGTTTCATACAAGTTTTGTATACAACAAGTTTTATACAAGTTTTGTAAATGTATTCCAATGTGAACAAGAAACGAAAACATTGCATAAAACTTGTCAAATACATGTATCATACCTTGGTGTAAACGGGGGGTTAGTAATGGCAAACCGGCTACAACATGTGTAAGGTGACGTTATTTTCTTAAATGATTTGAAATTGGACCACTGACAAAATTTCTGTAGCTTTGTCTATTACGAAAATTCGAACTTGTTAGACAGTGATAACGCCATTTTTATATATTCAGCGTTGGAATGCATAATATTTTATAATTTTGATTGCTTTTGGAAATTAATACCAAGTCCTTATCTTCTCTTGTCAAAGGACTACATACAAGCACAAAAATCAAAGGATGATGTCTAATAATTGCAGCATTATTATATATTTATATATTAAATGAATCATTGCACCGATACGCATTGTTTAAAATATGTATTTGATCATTGACATATTGTATAATATTACCACTGGACAGGTTATCCCATACAAATGACAGCTAATTTTATATGTCAATTTGAAACGCTATCGGTGGGGGTACCGAGAACTAATTTTGACGTATGTTGCATATGGTTGCCGCGGTGATTTAAATTAATAAAAACAGTAGCTCATTTTTTGAATTTGTGGACGTTATTTATTGTGATTGTGTATATTAGTGAATTTTTAAGTTCATATTTTGAGTGCTCTGGAGTTTAAAAAATGAGCAAATGTGTAGTTTGTAAACTTCGATACCAAAAGGGGAGCAAAACGACGTTTCACAGGTACGTGCTTTTAGTCGCTGTTTTTAATAAAAATTAAGTGAAATTGTATTTTAAGCATCTGATTTTAATATATATTAGCGAGAACGATATCGATTTTTGGCAGAATTTATAATATTTATTTAATATTGTTTTGCTTAGAATTGACTAGTGATATCAAGAGGCCATATCGATAATTTCAATATCGATATTCTATTTTAGGTCTTTAATAATTCACGCGGTCTTTTTTATACATGCTTGCATATTTGAATCACTTTATGTCACCTTATTTCCTTCGCATATTAATTCAGTTTATTTTTGTAGATTTCCAATATATTCAACGCTTAGAAACATATGGATTTACAATATGAAAGCAGTAAATTGGACTCCAAAAGATTCAGATACTCTATGTTCAAAACATTTTTATAACAAACAACATTACAATAGAACAACACTGAAGTTGGGTAGTGTGCCAACAATATTTGAAGGATTATGTGAAGGTGAGTAGTACATTTTGTTTGGTTTTCATCTAATCTAACTTGCCGAGCAATGTATACTTGTATGTCATTACGCTGATAATTAAGCAACTGGACCAGTGCAAATTAACATATCTGGCAGTTTTTAAACAATATAACATGCTAATAAATACACAATATCATGTCCGCTTTCGGATTGGATTTTTAACTTCCCGCTACGTATGTAGAAGTTACTGATTTTGCCCTGATTTTTGAAAATCGAGTTTTCACCAAATCTCCACGTTTTCAGGTCCTTGGAACCTTTCCCGACTATTTTCACGATGACATCAGTATGTCTGTATGTATGTGTGTGTGTATATAAACATCTCATAACTTTTGAAGGGCTTGACCGATCGAAACGCGGAAAATTTGACCAAATCGGCCTAAGAAATTTTGAGAAATTTTGAAAAAACCCCAAAAAATTTTTTGGCAAAACAGTATTTTTATAATATAACTTCCAGATTAATGTGCCGATTGAGTTCAAAAACTAATCAGCTCTATTCCTTAAAAAAACTACGTCGAATGCATAAATTGCATCAAAATCGGTTTATCCGTTTGGGAGAAATCGTTGACGAAAAATTTTGAAAAAAGTGTTTTTTTTTTTACATAATTTCGAAATTTTTCAACCAATCATTTTTTGGTATTCTACGACATTTTTGTACTAAAAAAATACGTCGAATGCCGTTTCTAAAATCAAAATCGAATTTAATTTTCAAAAGTCACAGCCTTTCAAATATCAAAATTTCGTTGTTTTTAGCAAACTTACCTAATAATTTTGAAATAACTTTCAGACTAATTCACCGATTTATTAAAAAGTCTTAACAGCTTTTTTCCTTTAATAACTGTGTCAAATACCGTTAATTAGATCAAAACCGGATAATTGGTTGGGGATTTATCAATGACGAAAATTTTTGAAAAAAATGTATTTTGACGTTTCTTCGAAATTTTTCGATCCTTCGATTATTTAGCTAAAGCAATATTTCATATCTCAAAAATTGAGTTGAATACCATTCGAAAGATCAAATTCGATCATCGTTTCTAAAATATACCGTTTTTCAAAAATTAATATATTGCCATTTTAATAAAATATATGTTTGAACTGAAAAATTATATGCTTATAGTTTTTACTCTTTTGAGCTCAAAATACCTTATTTTAGCGGGAAGTTTCAGAGATCGCCTGTAGGGTCAACCGCTTACACGTTTTTTTATATCAAAAGATCATCAGCTATATACATCCAAGCTGTTAATGGTGCATTGCTATCCGTATGGCGGGATGGTAATACCACATGCATAAGTCTATCGGCTATCTTACCCTCCAAACCAGTACACGACAATGAGAAACATTGACGCTATTACGGCAGGTAGGCAATAGGAAAGGCGGTGGTACCAGATTCCCAGATGAGATTTTGCGAAACTCTACCACCTAGTAATCACGATGGTAGTGACACGTATAGCCAATCATTCGCGTTTCACAATCTGCCTGGCAGAACTGTTATACCTTGAGGATGTTGGCAGACTGACTGACTGACTATCATCCCCTATATGCCAGATAGGCAAAGAAACATATATACAAACCCGCTCTCGCGGTCGAGTCAGTCCATCTCGATCAGTCATAAGCTTCAAAGCTAATATTCAATATCAGTACCAGTCGGCTCTCTCTATACAATATCTTACTATTTCTTTGTGTTATATTTTCTAGCAAGTAAAGTTTTCATTTTTTTAAAAGCAGTTTTCCACATAGGGGATAATAGTCAGCACTGCTGCCAACATCCCCAAGGTATAACAGTTGGTCTATTCTTCACACAACCAATTGTTCTTCATATGGGATTCTAAGTCCCACTCATTGTTTGACAGCCATTTCGGTTTTATGTTAGGTTTATATAGTCCAAAACCGGAAAACTTGTATTAATTTTAGTGTTAAGAATTATAAATTAACCTAATTAAGTATACAATTATTTCAGACTCAAGTTTTACAAAGCAGTTAAAATAGCTGCCACAAACGATAAGGTGTCCGAAGAAGCGCAACTAGTAATGCAAAATAATTCCAGCACAAGTTCTTCCAAGTTCCAGCAAAAGAAAGGGAGGTCAAAGATTGCTAAGCGAAAATATCTGGGGGGAAAATAAACTTCATTTAATTAAGTAAATTTAAATTGTATGTGGGCGCTAGTAAACGTAATTGAAAACTTAAATTGCATGCGGCAAGACTACTCGTGTCGAGTTAAGTGCAAAAACAGAACCGTCACAGGAATAATTAAAGTATTCTTGCGCTTTTTTATCATTTTGTTATATTAACAAAATAGTTGTTAGACACATTGTAGGAACTTATTAGTACGCCTTGTTATTTGACTGTAACACCACGGTGGTTACTTTTTTAATCTGACTAATAATTTGAATTTTTGCCATCTACTTATATAACTCGCTTTTCAGACCCAAGTGCAATAGACAAGTCAGCTACGGATCTACAGGATAAAGCCAACAAACTTAAACAAAGAACAACAAATCAACCGGTTTACAGATTTTTTTGATAAATTGGAATTCGTAAACAGCTTGATGAACAGAACAAATTGATGAAACCATTGGCTTGCTTTAGGCCAAGATTTTCGAAGAAAAATAGAAAAATGAGTCATTTACTTCCAATACACAAAAAATAACAAAATTCCCGAAGAGATTTTACAGTTTTATAAAGTTCTATTTCTAAAATATTTGATGTTTCTTTTAATTTACTCATAGTCTACCTCCATGCCAAATTTCAAAATATGTTAATCCGATATTGCGTAAAAGTGAAACAAAAAAGTTCGAATTTACAGTGGAATCCCGATTCGCGCGAATACAGAGGATTCGCGTTTATCCGGACGGACCACAAACAAATAATATTTTGTTTGCACACCCACCATAGCTAGGACCCATAAAACACTTTTATGAGCTCATCTCGTGCGAAACCGCTTCAAATCCTGAAAGAAACCTGCGAATATATTTTATTACCATCAAAAATATATTTGGTTAGTCTCTTAAAGTAACTAGCATAAGTTTAAGCTACCTTATCCTCCAAACAAGAATACGATAGTGACAATTATTAATGCATTTTCGTTAAGAATAGATAAAACCAAGAAAATTATCACCTACAGGTTTTTCTCATCCAAGGGTAAGGCGACGTTTTAACGGGCTTTATCACCTAGTAGTCACTATGATTTTTTATATATCATAAGATAGCAAAGAAGCAGATATCTTTCCTGATGGAAAAAGCCAATCATCACCTATAGACACCAAAGATGTTAATGGTGCGTCTCTATCCTTGCGGCGGGGTATTAATGCCACATGCGTAAGTATACCGGTTATCTTATCCTCCAAATCGGAACATGACAGTGACAAGCACTATTGTGATGGAAATAGGTAAGGTCGTGATACCAGACCCGGGCGAGACAATGCAGAACTCTAACAGTGTACTCACTATTGTAATAATATTATGGATCTATTATTTGCCTTTTTCGCACTAACTTGGCAGAATCATATCTTTCAAAGGGGGCTTAAGCTAGACAGGAAAAAGTTAAGTAAAAATTGTGTCCTATATTTTATAATTATATAAATAAATTATTCATTTATTACTCGTGAAAGCTTCTAACATTATCATAATAATACAACTAGCGATCTTCTGTGGTTGAAATTCGCCACAAACATTCGAAAACAATAAAATTTCTTTAACTTTTCAACTGATTTTAGTCGTAAAGAAAATAGCAATGTATGCATGGGTATATAATATCATGTATATCACAAGGATGTAATGTGTGTAACGTTTATTTTATTAATTTAATGTATTTCTAATGCATTACAGTTATTTACAGTTACAGTTCTTCATGTAAACTTTAACTGTACCAAATTTCATACCTCACCGTACTCGCAATTGCCTTATATACATGTAAAAATAAAAGTCGCATTTGCTTATAAACAGTGCATATACTAGAAAGAAAGTGGGCGAGGCTAGACTCTCCCTAGAGTAGACTATACCAAATACTAGAATATTTTGTACATATAAATCTTCCTCTACAATCATTATATTTCATAGTATTCCTATTAATTTTGTGCATTTGCGCAAGTTAATAATACAATAATTAAAAAAGTATTTACATGAACCACAGCCCACCTTCAATGACAAATAAAAAATATGAATAAAAATTTTCATTTCCAAAATTAGTTATATAGCTCAGTGCTAAATAGGTTGAACAAACTTTTATGTTGTAATGTCTCAAAATATAATTCAGTTAGGTGTTTTTTTTAAATAATTCGATTGGAATATCTAATAGTCGTCATTTCAATCATTTTGGTTATTTATTATACTCAAAACACTCTATAAATAATTCCGTTACTCATGCAGATGGGTCATTGCACGACGGTCGATAGGGCTTCACAGTTCATTTGAAATCCTTATAGTATCATGGCCCAAAGTATTTCCCTGCATGGCGCATACCCCGGGAGTAGTAATATAGGTAATATTTTTATGACCAAAGAGAAGAGTGTTGCTTCACGTTAGTAAAATACTGGGATTTTCATTAGTACTGGGCAAAAACGGGTTTTGTAAGAAATGAAACGAAACAGTTTTTGTTTGAAGGAAACTAGTTCCAGAAGCAGTTTTTTTATTAAACTGTTTTTTAAGGTCTAGAACTGGCAGTACAAATATTCTGGCGTAGGTACTTAAAAGTTCATTTTTCTGTTTTTTTTTCCACAATTCTTCCGTTGCGACATTTTAGATACGCACTTCTACACAAACACACGACATTACACAAGTTTTGTTCCACCTACGCTAAATTCACAAATCTTTTGAAATATTTAGATAAAATGTTTAACAGTCAATATTTACAGAATTTGCACTAAAACGAACACTAGAAAGAAAGAAACAACGCGAAATTGTTTACGCCATAGGTGCATCGCATCAACCACGAGTCAAAACAATATAAATTTACTAATTTTGTTTTGATTTGAAATTTTGAATTACCTATGACATAGTTCAGATGGTCAAACTGTCTTGCTAGAAGAAGAAACCAGTTTATTCTGCAACATAATACCTCAATCAAATATCCGCGCTTGTATGATTGTAGAATTAAGTTTCATTTTATATAAGTCTTGATTGTGACAAAACGAACTGTTTTAGAAAAACTGCTTTTTATCGTTTCGTACATATGCCACGGTAATATCAGCTTTATCACCATAGCATAAGATATTATTTCAAAAGTTCGTTATTTGAAACTGCTTCTTAAAACGACGACCAATGCGAGTTCACTCCATCTCGTTCTTTCTAACCGTATTATATGTTAAGAGCGAGCGTAATAAAACAGTCGCACGCGAAGTCCAGTTTAGTTCATGAACGACGCGAACATGTTTTTTGCCAAACTGCTTTTACCAGAGACAAAAATCTGTTCGTTCTGTAATCTGACAAAAACTGTTTTTTAAAACAATTTCGTCAAAAAACGCCCAGTACTAATTTTCATTATTAGCCTCAGACACAGACTACTTAGAGATGCAAGCATGCCTCAGACTTTCAATAAAATCAACTTAATGTCTGAAGTCAATGCAGTAGTGCGTGTATAAGTGCCTTAATACAAAAAAAACAAAATATGGTCTATGGAATTTACCGTTTCGTCATATTTTGGCATTTACGGTGATATGTCAAATTCCAAACTGAACTTGTCTGGTACAATTTTGTGTTAATTTAAAATACCCATTTTTCCATTTATTTTATAGTGTTTTGTGTAGTGAATGCAGTTTTTGTAGAAATAAAATTTTATGTGATTTGTAAGAAGTGCCAAATTAATGTTTTTTTACTACTGGGATTATGAATCAGGTTGATCAAAATATAAACAAAGATATGATTGATTTTGATCTGATTGACGTGGAATCATTGGATCTATCGGATGATCAGACATGGTAAGATTCTTTTACAACCATAAAAAATGCATAAAGCCTTAGTCTCAATATATGTACATACATACACCTAGTCAGGCAGAAATATTACACACCTGTTCCTATTTGTCTATGTATACATTTTAAATATTTACAATTGATGAATGTTTTAGTATATTTATGAGTAAACCACAATGAAAAAGTTTATCATTCTTGCTTTGTGCTACAGTTTAGTTTTTAAGTTTTATGTTAGTATAAAACTTAGAAGCAAGAAAGTCTTTCTTGTCTTATAAATTTTATTATTTCCTGTGAATTCCAGGAATACGTAGGCATTTATTAGTCTGGATATTGACTATTTTATATCAAATATTATATTCAGCTGCTTTTGCTTGATAGACTAACTGACAGGAGTTCCATCTTCCAGGAGTATATTGCCATTATCTTGTCCACATGATATATGGGTCTTTGTAGCATTAGGGAAATAGATGGTATAATGTGGATCATCAAGTTGTTCTAGTGCCGCCTTTTCCAGCGAGACGGGTGTTGGTTGACATGAATCTTCTTTGTTGCGTGATGATGAGCTGCTGGATGCAATCTTTGGTTTGAATCTTCAGGTTCTTTTCTTCTTCGCAGAGATACCATTTACTTGACTTCCGGCATTCAGCCGCTATGTACCTAGCATCTTTCTGGTGAGTGGCTAGGAAAGGATATGGTGGTATAAGGATTTCATTGTGCTTGTTGGGAATAGTTGATAGTCTAAACATAGTATACTCGTGTGGCAGTATACTAAGGGGAACCTATATACTATTACTATTTTATTGTCAGAGTAGAACGATCCTAATTTTATTATATCATAATATTCTCTAATATCTAAATTTACAATAGTATTCCTATTATATAAAGTTAATAATCTATCTAATATATTTCTTAAAGAATCTAGACTTACTCTCCATCACCATCAGGAGAGCAATTTGCTTGTTTGCTATCTTATATAAAAAAAGCTTCCCAGACAGGAGGTTCTCAATTTAGTCTTATTCTTTATATGTTTGTTACATCAGAACTATAAAAGATAAACGATGGACACTAGAAACAACAAAGTGGACCGGACCAAGTGGAAAGAGAACTAGAGGTAGGCCACGAAAAAAATGGTCAAATGATATTAGCACAATAAGCTGGACAGAAGTGGATAGATATAGCCCAAAACAGGGAGAACTGGAAGGGGTTGGAGGAGGCTTTTACCCAAAAGGGGTCTGCATTAAAACTAAAAATAAAATAATAATTATAATTTAAGGCATATTGTAATATTTTTTTTGTTAACAAATAAAACTTCATTATTATTATGACATCAGAACTTGGTCATTTATGAACTGATTATGAAAATCATTTGCAACAATATCCTTCTTGTTTGGTTCCATTTTAATTTGGAGATCTTATGCAGGGTTCCAGGTATGCGAGAAACCAACTATCGGTTGTTGCAGTTTTAGCCATTTCTGAAAAATAACCTATGTGCTAAGTCTGAAGTTTGGCTATCTGAATACCAAATTTCATCTAGCTGCTTTTGTATGAAAGACCAACAAATCGAGGAGTTTCTAATAAGTTTTTAATTAGATAAATCCAACTTTTAATATAGAAATTTTATTTTTATTCTTCGTATTATTAAAAGATCTATAAAAGTGGAGTCATTTTCATAAATAAAACAAAAATCGTATTTTTAAAGTTACGATAACTTACGTAGGACCCATCGAAATATGCAGACATCCAAATACATCTAGTTATTGTTAATTTTCTTGTACCAATTAGGATAGTAAGTTGACATAAGTAATTATAATTTATCTGTACTAATATTATAAATGCAAAAGTCTGTCTGTCTGTCTGTTTTGCTGTTATGATTAAATTGCTGAACTAGTTTTTATGAAAATTGGAATGGAGATAGTCAAATATGTAAGGTCAAACATAAGCTAACTTTGTATTAAAAAGTCAACCCCTAAGGGGCTGCAATAGAGGATGAAAGTTTGTGTGAAAACTATATTGACAATCTGTTAATCTACTTGTGAGCAAAGCTGCGTGGGTCAGCTAATGTTTTTTTTTTGCCAATATATTTTCCACACTTAGCCACTTGGGCCTATGTACGTAGCTGGCCATATCTATTCCAGCCATCCTAACTCCTTCCCGAAGTTTATAAGAAGGCTTATGTTAGCCAGGGTCAGCTAATTACTGTAATAAGTAGGGAGTAGTCATTGAGCAGTAAATATCTGACATTATGTGAAAATTTAACGTTCTAATCTGGACATTGAGTTAGGTGATTCTCACACTACCACCCACTATGCTGCATGTTGGGTGTCGACGCATCTAGGTGCATACTTGCGGTAGTGCAGATTTGCATCATCGTGTGGCGTTTTGCACACTCACGTGCTTAGCTGCGTTTTGTGGTTCACGGTGGCCCTGTACCATTAGAAGATAATGTGTACATCCTTATTTACAAACAAGGTCGTTGAATGGGTGCTTTATTCAAAATTTAACAACTTTTTATAATTTTTAAAATAAAATTTAACAATTTTAAAAAACTACACATCATGATCCAAAATCACGTACAGCTCTGCAGAACTTAGTGTGCCATACCTTGTGTCTCACTCCGCACCCACGCGCATGGATGCATGTTTCTCTGCTTGCATGCACGTGATCTGCATGAATGCGCGTGGATGTAATTTCTGTGTGTTGGATAGTGCGTGTTTTCTATACAAATGGAGATACAAACAACGTTCGAAGAGCCATTAACATGCCACTCTGCATTATTCGTGGCAGTGTGAGAATCGCCTTAAAATTAAATGATTTGCCATTATTATGATTATAATTTTACCTGTAAATGTATAACAACAGCTTCAATAATAGTATGTTAATAATTGAGATAGATTGGGTATATTGGGTACAGTATTTTTTTATAGTACAAGTGGGGACCGTTAAAAAAGGTGGGGATCGAGTATAAGAACAAAAATGGACTTATTGCTTTTTGGACATTAGCAAAACACTAATCGATCAGTCTGGATATCTTTAACTTGTCCATTTTTTTAGAATAACTCATTCCTATTTTTTTTTTGTAAAAATGATGTGCAAGACATAAATAAAATGATTCACTATTTGAAGGTCATCAATAAAACATAAAAATTTGTCTTATGAATACCTTAATGGGTGTAAGGTATTTGGTGTGAAAATGTGTTATGCTGTGTGTGTAATAATTGTATGTCAAAACATTGACTAAATGTGTCAAGTGATTTATTCTTCTCACATCTACTTACACATGTGTGTACATAACACATTCTAAGCAAACTATGAAAATTATAATAATGTATAAAAATATTTATTGTATTATTTTCTAATTATTGTGATATAATTAGGATTTAAGTTATGTAATTTGGAGGTTTAATTATTTATATACTATTTTGTTGTAGGTTGTATAAACTTCCCGAAGACTCGGGAAATAAAGTTGACATAATAGAATATAACTTATCATGTGATTGGCCCATCATCGAAGATGAAGATTACCTGAAAACGGAGAAAGACATTTACACATTGCTGGATAGCCTATTGAAAAGTAAGTAATATTTTAGTCTTAAAAAGAACTTAAATTTAAAAAAATAGTAATATTATCTGATGCTTTATTGATTTTACTAGTTTAAGTTATATAAATAAAAATTTGCACAAAAGGTACAATTATCTCTATTTGCAGAGATTTCTTCCATACATAATATACAAATATTAATTGGAAATTGTTCGATTTCCTATTCATATTTGTAAATGTTCACATATAAACATATTTATGTATGTGTGTAAATTAATTTTATTGTTTTGATTTGCTGTGTACAATACCTTCTCATTTATTATCCCTACTTCGCATTTCGGGTTAGCTGGAAGAAGTCTCTGTCAGTAGAGATAATCTCACCTTTTGTGCAAATTTTTATTATGCATATTTCTTGTGTACTTTTCATTATGTGTATATTAAGTTTTAAATAAATGAATAAGGTCATTTAATTCCAAAAAAATAATTTCATCGATATCAAATAATGAAGTTTCTTTTTAAATTATTGTCATTTATGAAGTTGACTGATTCTCTCAATTAAGTTATACATTCTTAAGAAAATAAATAATTGAAGTCGTCATATTTAATATGAAATTATAGGGAACCAAAAATATGGGGTGATCCTATAATTCAGCTAGCTGTGATGGTTATTATAATTTGAATATATAATTATTTCATCTTCATTGTAAGGTAACATAATTGTAGTTAAAACATTACTGAAATAGCACTGCTTTAGGGTTAATTCACATTGGAATGGCAATGTGTGGGGCACTTCAGTGTAAAACAATTTTAAACTTTATCGACTAACTTGAAAGTTCAATATTGATTGAGACATGCTTAGGCGCAAGGATGCAATTTCTGAAACAATACTGGTCTTTCATGGTGAAGCTTAAAATTATTTTACACTGAAAGTGCTTGCTACATCATTGGCATGGTGTGAATTAATCCTATGGCTTAGGGGTCCCAAACCAAATTTTTTTACATTTGCTTATAAAACAAAATGAAGGTCTCTTAGAAGGCTATATTCCTCTGCCAAGGAATAAAAACTTTGAATAAAAGATTTTGTGATAAAATAAAGCCATTTCAAGTTTTTTTTGATGCTCGTAACTCATAAATCAAGAAATGGCAGGTAACATCCCTAGCCTTACTAGACATTTTTCCTAATCCATTAACCTGTTTTGGTGTCCAGTAAGATGGGTAAAACCTGCTACGACTTTTAAACATTTTAATGTTTCTGCACAAATAAAATGTTTTGCTTTTAAATCTACACCATTATTTTTTAAAGATTGGTTTGATTATGATGGATAAAGTAAAACTACTAGAAATATTTTAAAAATTATTTTGCCAATATAAAGCTACATTATTAGTGAGTAGTAAATTCTATTTTTTACCTGATTAAGTAAAAGAAAGTAATGTTTACAAGAACTTGGGGAAGATTTAGTATGTTAAAAATGTCAGCATTGCATTGCATCAACACATTTTAAATTTGTATTTATTTTCTGATTTGTCTTTTGATCACTGTAGAAAAATGAGAAACTTTACTGTTTTTAAAAATTAGATTTTTAAATTAAGTATATATATATATATATATATATATATATATATATATATATATATATATATATATATATATATATATATATATATATATATATTGACACTTAGGTGAATTTGTTTGCACGCCCAGCCCCCCTAATTCACGTAATTGAGTCGATGCGCTTAGGACTCTCATAAACATAAAAAAGATACAACGGCGAGTCGTGCTACGACGCGACATATCTACTAATATTAAGAAAATGTGTAAGAGTCCTAAACGCTTCGACTCGATTGACGTTTCGTCACGTGAATTAGGCCCCAGCTATACGTTCTCTATCTAACGCCACGCCGTGTCAAAATTATAATAAATATGTAATTATGTTTTAGTAAATGAAATAAACATTTTTTTTTATTTGTTTACTTATCTTACGATCATTCGCTCCGCTGAGTATAAAGCGTGTCGCACCTCCGCTCAAATAGTGTCACAATTCAAAAAATTGTAAAATCACTTTTATTTGCACCATTCGTATCGTATTATGCCATAGTTTTATCTCGAATGGTGAATTTCTATTGTTTTCAATGATTTGATACTATATGGCGTTAGTTACGTTAGTGACGTTGGCCGGAAAAGCGAAACAAATAAGCAGGAGCAACTTTAAACCCCTTTTACTGGAGAATCGTTTTTTTGACTTGTGGCACTATTTGAGCAGAGGTACGATGTATCTATTGTCACACATTATCATAAAAGCGACTATTCACTATTTTTACACAGTAAAACTGCAGCAACTGACGTCCCTTTTCCTATATCTCCGGAATACTCGATCACATCTTCACCAAATTAAAATGGGACGACACAGAGCATGTACCCACTCAAACAAAAAAATGGCTTCATAAATGACCGATTTCTGTGGTAAAAAAAACATTCAGTCGAATTGATAACCTCCTTCTCTTGAGAAGGCGGTATACAAAATTTAAAAAAGTATATATATATATATATATATATATATATATATATATATATATATATATATATATATATATATATATATATATATATATATATATATATATATATATATATATATATATATATATATTCCAATGCACCATTAACTTTGGTGTTAATGGTGGCATTGGAATATATCCATTCGGGACCGAGTTGTCGAAAAATGCCGGCAACGCAACTACAAGACCCCTGGTAGTGTAGTTATCTAATAACGGTAATGACTTACCATCAGATGAGTCTCCTGTCCATTTGCCCCCTCTTCAATAAAAGTGTTTTTTCGACATAACTTTGAGATTTTTAACCACTTATTTTTCAACTATCTACAGTATTTCAATACTTGAAAAACTACGTCAAATGCAGTTATTTATTTTTCGTCTTTCAAATTTTGTCATCTTGAACATTTTGCCGTCTCTAGAATTATGCCGCCCTAGGCCCGGGCCTCACGGACCTACGGGTTAATCCACCTTTGCGTACAGCTATTGATTTTGATTGTTTAGTAGTCAAAATTTGACCTTAAGTTATGAATAAATTGTAGTTTTCTGCATATCTTTACATAGAGAAGAAATGTAGAAATATATAGATTTTCCAGTGGCGGATTTACGCTTGATGCCGCACTAGGTCCTGGGTTTAAGCCCTACTATTTTGAGGGTAAAGTAGTCGGACGTCCGGACGTAAACTAAATCATTTGGCATTCCTTATATCCAGATAACAACGCTCTAGTAAACATCTCTGGTGTATATAGAATATAGTAGTCTCTTTCTCTCAGTGTGTGTGTATGTGTACTTTTGTACCACGAGAAGTTATGTACTTTGGCGTACCATAAATCTTTCTAAAAATTGTATGCTATGTTTGTAAATAAAACAACACCAATAATAGAATAAAAGGTATTTAATCCATTGGAAGATAGTTTTATTGTAACGCATTGTTTAGCTGAATCAATTTTATTTAAATACTAGCTGTTGCCAGCGACTTCGTCCGCGCGGACTTCGTTTACTCCGCACTGCTCCTCCCCCGTAGGTGATAGCGTGATAATATGTAGCCTATATGTTGACCCGACCTGTTAGTAATATTCATGCAAAATTTGAAGTAAATTCATGCAGTACTTTTTGAGTTTACCCCGGACATACATACAGACAAACAGACAAAAATTCTAAAAACTATATTTTTGGCTTCGATATCGATTGTAGAACACGCCCCAAGTATTCTTTTAAAAAAATATTCCATGTACAGTTTTGATTTTCCTACGATTTTATTATATGTATAGATCATAAAAGAATTATTTGTGCATGATTAAGAAAAATAACCAAGCTTTTTTTAAAAAAAAAATGTTAAATAGGTAATTTCATGATGTCGGTTTTTCGTGACGATATGCGCGAGCATCCTAAAAATTTACTCTCATTATTTTTTCTTAACGCGGCAAAAGAAGTTTAACTTCAAAACATATTAATATGTAGATGTTTGCCACTTGCGCGAAACGAGAAAGTGCATGAATAAACGCAGACACTTAAAAAAATCTATTTACCTTCTTATAGAATGAAAAACTGCAGGACACAGCTAGTCCGATGGTAAACAAGGAAATTGGTTAAGGTGTAATTTCCTCGTCCTAAATACCTAACAATAACTATGCGAACGATGTATGCTCAGTCTCACCATGTCCGGTCGACAAGGCGACACCCGCAAGCCATACTTGCAAGTTTTAAACAAGTTTTTATGCATAAAATATGTTTCTTGGCTATCATTAGATGGCCTTAAAGTATTTACTCATTAGCGGTTATATGATTATAGTTTTTATCCACGTATCTGCGTCGTTTGTTTTCCTATTTTCAATTAGAAAACATAGTTTACCTACGCTAAAATTCTTTCCTCAACTAATAAACGCGAGAACCGAGTGCCATAAATCACCAGGGAGACTTTTTTAAATTTTGTATACCGACTTCTCAAGAGAAGGAGGTTATCAATTCGACTGAATGTTTTTTTACTACAGAAATCGGTCATTTATGAAGCCATTTTTTTGTTTGAGTGGGTACATGCTCTGTGTCGTCCCATTTTAATTTGGTAAAGATGTGATCGAGTATTCCGGAGATATAGGAAAAGGGAAGTCAGTTGCTGCAGTTTTACTGTGTAAAAATAGTGAATAGTCGCTTTTATGATAATGTGTGACAATAGATACATCGTACCTCTGCTCAAATAGTGCCACAAGTCAAAAAAACGATTCTCCAGTAAAAGGGGTTTAAAGTTGCTCCTGCTTATTTGTTTCGCTTTTCCGGCCAACGTCACTAACGTAACTAACGCCATATAGTATCAAATCATTGAAAACAATAGAAATTCACCATTCGAGATAAAACTATGGCATAATACGATACGAATGGTGCAAATAAAAGTGATTTTACAATTTTTTGAATTGTGACACTATTTGAGCGGAGGTGCGACACGCTTTATACTCAGCGGAGCGAATGATCGTAAGATAAGTAAACAAATAAAAAAAATGTTTATTTCATTTACTAAAACATAATTACATATTTATTATAATTTTGACACGGCGTGGCGTTAGATAGAGAACGTATAGCTGGGGCCTAATTCACGTGACGAAACGTCAATCGAGTCGAAGCGTTTAGGACTCTTACACATTTTCTTAATATTAGTAGATATGTCGCGTCGTAGCACGATTCGCCGTTGTAACTTTTTTATATTTATGAGAGTCCTAAGCGCATCGACTCAATTACATGAATTAGGGGGGCTAGGCGTGCAAACAAATTCACCTAAGTGTCAAAAGAGTGTAGATATACTAATTATATCGTAAAAAAATTAAATATGTCAAGTTGTGCTATTTTATTATGCCAAATAAGAAACTAAGGCTTAAAAACTACATTTGGAGTAATTTTGTTTCATCGGTATGTTCTATAATACTATATTTTCTGATCTGGAGACGCACTTGCGTTTATCGTCCCGAAGTTATATCCGCGCTAAGGCACACGCAGTCCGGAATGTATAATAGTCGATAATAGCCGGTCACATCTGCATTTATCGTGTTATTGCACGAAGCTTTGTGACGATAGACGCTAGTGCGGCTTCAGCATGAGTGTAAATGCAAGCTACTCCGACAACCTAACAAATTGCCTTGAAAGACGTATCCAGTTTAATCCGAAATATTTAATAAAGGCCCAAATTGAAAAAAACAGTAGTTTCCGTATTGATACGGATTTTTATGGTTCCGTACCTCATAAGGATAAAAACGAAACCCTTATAGAATCACTTCTTTTCGTTCGTTTCGTTTTCCCAGAAATGCGTATAGGTAGGTATCACGTTGAAATTTATATCAAATCGTGATAAAAAATATAAACATTTGTGTCGCAAATTTTGCAATTTTTTCCGATTCCAAAAGGAAATTAAAACTTCTTCTCGTTGACCTTGAATCATGAAATTTGTCAAGAAACCATTGTCAATCTTACATCACACGTAATGGAAAAAATCCGAAAACCGTAATTTTTTAGTGACATCATGAGAAAAGCGTGGTTAAAAGATATTTTGCGATTTCACAAAGGAATTGAAACCTAAAGTGTACTTCTCGTTGATCTAGAATCAAGATATTTATGTATCGCTAAGGTTACCTGCGAGTTTGTACGGAACCCTCGGTAGGCGAATTCAACTCGCACTTGGCCGGTTTTTTTAATAATAGGCCAACTGCTTTACTTCTACACATTGCATAAAAACGAGAAAAACCTAATTATATTATTATTATTTACTTCTTGTTTATTATTTGTCACTAACATCGTGATTCGAGACAACTAACTATGTGGTAGAAGTCTGTAACGTCTCGACCTCCTACAGACCACGTGAATACTAATAGACATGTCATTGGGAAGGAAACGTCTCGGCGCGCATATGAGCAAACGCTCCTATCACTGTCAAAAATGTCATACATTTGTAGACATATTATATATCGTGAAAAATAGAAACAAAACCATATTGTACGGTTTTATCGTACCCAATGAGATGACAAGGTTTAAAAATTACCCTTGAAGTAATTTTATTTCACCGATAAGGAGTATAACTCTGTATTTCTGTGTAAATGCGAGCTACGCTGACAAACTACGAGTAAGAAATTGTCGTGAAAGGCGTATCCATTTAACCTGAGTAGCTCCGTGTTACTTATTCCTACCGCAATAGCGTCGGTGCTTGTTGTCGTCTACTGATTTAGAGGATGAGGTTAACCGGCGAACTTATGCAAATTCCATTCAAACTCCACAAACAAATAACAACGCACCATTAATATATTTGGTATTTAAAGACGATGGTTATCTCTTTCGATCAGGCGAACCATCTTTTTTTTAATATCATAAGATAACTAACAAGCAGATGGGTCACCTGATGGAAAGAGTCAACCATCGCCTATAGACACCAAAGATGTTAATGGTGCGTTGCTATCTTGTGGCGAGGTCTAAAACCACATGCATAAGTTTATCGACTACCTTACCCCCCAAACCGGGATACGACAGTGACAAGCACTGACGCTATTGGGGCAGAATAGGTAAGGCGGTGGTACCTGACCCGGGCGAGACAATGCAGAACTCTACCACCTAGTAAATCTCTGCTTGATCTCATCTGCTTGATTGCTTTCCTATGAAATAATTAAATTAAATAGAATTACATATTTATGTATTTTTATATCTTAAAAAACAAAATAAGCAGATGGCTCTCCTGATGGGAAGAGATAATCATCACATATACTATAGACATCAAAGATGTTAATGATGCGTTACTATTATCGTGGCGGGGTATTAATGCCCCATGCATAATTTTAACGGCTACGATATATCATTAGGTGATAAACAAACAGATGGCTCTTCTGATGGAAAGAGAAACTATTAAAGATGATTATGATTATTAAAAGATGTTAATGGTGAGTTGAGCAATGCCATATGCATAACTCTACCGGCTACCTTACCCTCCAAATTGAAACACGACAGTGACAGGTTGACGTTATGGCGGCAGGCATAGGTAAGGCGGTGGTGCCAAATCCGGGCGAGAAGTTGCAAAATACTACACCTAGTAGTTAGTATAGCCAATCGTCCACCTTTTACGAATTGCCTGGCACAACGGCAGACGGTCTATTAGTAAATGGACTAACACAGGGAAAATATAAATATAAGTATGGATAGAAGGAAAAATAGAATAGTGACAAAATAAAACTTAAATCAACGTGTTTGTATGTAGGAAATCTATATTAAATACGTGTATTATAAATGCGAAATTTTTGATGTTTGGATGGATGTTGTATTCTTGTACTCAATCACGCAAAAACTACTGAACGGTTTGAATGAAATTTGGCACACAGGCAAATGTTGACCTGGAATGGTACATAGGCTACTTTTTGTCCCGGAAAAATTAGGTGATCCCGCGGGATTAGCCAAAACAATTTTTGGCGAATTAATCCAGCAGCAGCTAATTATAAATGTGGAGGAAGCAATGTAGCAATGAGCAGGTATGTTGCATCATTATATACATATATCACTCAATTCTCTTTGTCTACCCCGTAAGGGTTGTGGTGTAAAGATCCGTATATATTTACTATTTAATTATATAAAAGTACTCGTAATTACCTCATTAGTCTAATGTTAGCTTGGTGGTAGTTTAGCAATGTCACGCCCTGGTTAGTGCCTCCGCTTTACCTATTCAGACCGCAAGAATGTCAGTTCTTGTCACTGTCGTATTTCGATTTTGAAAGTGAGGTAGTCAATAAATTAAATAATGTGGTATTACTTCTTTACTACATGGACAGCAACGGACTATTTTTCTATATCATGAGAGTAAAACAGTAGATGGCTCTCCCAATGGAAAGATAAACCATCGCCTGTAACACCAAAGATGTTAATGGTGCAGTGCTATCCGTGTGGCGAGATAGCAGTGCCAATGCATGAGTCTACTGTCTACCTTACTTTCCAAACTGGAACACGATCAAGCATTGACGCTATTGCGGTAGGATTTATAAGGCGGTGGTACCAAATTCTCGGGTGAAACGTTGCGGAATTCCTAGTATTCACGATGGTAGTGACACGTATAGCCAATCGGTCGCCTTTTACGACTGTCCTGGCAGAACGGCAGTTGATTTATTTAAAGTTGCCCGGACCAACACGGGAAAAACTAATTACATCTATGGCTGTATCTTTGTAATCTCGGTTAAAAGTTCCGGTCTTAGCTTGTAATATGAATAAATTGGTAAAGTACGTGTCAGGCCACGCGTAATGTAGGGTTGCGAAGTTATTATATTATAACTAGCTGTGCCCGCGACTTCGTTCGCGTGGAAAAAATTCTAAAATAAAAACCCGCATAGTTCCCGTTCCCGTGAGATTTCCGGGATAAGAACTATCCTATGTCCTTTCTTGGGTCTCAAACTATATTTGTACCAAATTTTATCCAAATCGGTTCAGTGGTTTGGCCGTGAAAGCGTAACAGACAGACAGACAGACAGACAGAGTTACTTTCGCATTTATAATATTACTAGCTGTGCCCGCGACTTCGTTCACGTGGAAAAAAATCTAAAATAAAAACCCTCATAGTTCCCGTTCCCGTGGGATTTCCGGGATAAGAACTATCCTATGTCCTTCCTTGGGTCTCAAACTATATTTGTACCAAATTTTATCCAAATCGGTTCAGTGGTTTGGTCGTGAAAGCGTAACAGACAGACAGAGTTACTTTCGCATTTATAATATTAGTATGGATTAGCCTATATTCACAATAATTTCGACTTAGAGGAGGGTTTTAACTGTTTTATACTATGAACATTTAACCTATTAAATGTCAATGATGAATTTATCCGCACCACAGGTTCACCGCTGTAAAAACTCCTCTACTACTACTGCCGTGAATTATCGTCTCCCATCCCACAACCAACCGTTTAGCTGGTAGAGGGGGACATTTGATGCTCACAAAAATTAGCACTGTAATTTTTTTTTTTTTTATGTCATAAGATAGCAAACAAGCAGATGGGTCTCCTGATGGAAAGAGTCAACCATCGCCTATAGACACCAAAGATGTTAATGGTGCGTTGCTATCTTGTGGCGAGGTATAATGCCACATGCATAAGTTTACCGGCTACCTTACCCTCCAAACCGGAACACGACAGTGACAAGCACTGACGCTATTGCGGCAGGAATAGGTAAGGCGGTGGTACCAGACCCGGGCGAGACAATGCAGAACTCTACCACCTGTAAAGCTTCATATTTCACAAACGAGTCCCTTAATTGAAAAATAGTTTTCACAAACCAATATTTTTTAAAAACCTATCCATGTCGTTGGATAGCCCCGTACTATGGGATACACAAGAAAAAAAATTAACACTCGCACTTTACATGTGTAGGGGCTTAAAAATAATTTTCAAGATTTTATATTACCACTTTATTGCCGTAACTAGCTGTTGCCAGCGATTTCGTCCGCGCAGACTTCGTTTACTCTGCGCAGCACCTGGCCGCTAGGTGATAGCCTATATGTTGACCCGACCTGTTAGTAATATTGATGCAAAATTTGAAGTAAATCCATACAGTACTTTTTGAGTTTACCCCGGACATACATACAGACAAACAGACATACAGACAAAGAGCCAAAAATTCTAAAAACTATATTTTTGGCTTCGATATCGATTGTAGAACACGCCCCAAGTAATCTTTTAAAAAAATATTCAATGTACAGTTTTGACTTTCCTACGATTTTATTATATGTATTATTATATCCGTGCCAAATAACAGACGGACGGACGGACTGCGGACGGACGGACGGGCAGACGAACGGACGGATGGGTGGACAGACATAGCGAAATTATAAGGGTCCCTAGTTTACTTTGTAACCCTAAAAATGGCAACTTACTTAAATCTATATATTAATAGTTTGATACACAAAGCTAAAACTCTATACCCCTTTTTACGAAAATTACGTGAACGCAAGAGTATAAAAGTTTAAGTTTACATGGTGAAGGAATGCAGAAAGCTAATATTTTCCTCTCTTATCTTTTTTTTTTTGTATTATCTATACAAATAAATAAAATTGAAGTGTCTGTTTGTAATATTAAAATAACCGCTTTTAACTTATTGCGTATAGGTGTGTACACGATACATATACCAAAATAATTTCTTTTACAATTTTTGTCTGTCTGTCTGTCTGTCGGTCTATCTGTCTGTTTGTTTGTTCCGGGTAATCACTGGAACGGCTGGACCGACTTTGATGGGACTTTCACTGGCAGATAGGTGATGTAATAAGGAGTAATTTAGGTTACTTTTATTTTAGATTTTTTCACTCGCGGACGAATTCGTGGGCACAGCTAGTTAAATTAATAAAAATAAACATGACGCACACTACCATTCAATTGATACACATCACTTTTACAGTTAAAGTCTGTTGTCAAACTTAGAAAACATTTTATTGTTTAGTCTGTGGTCGAATTTCAACCAGAGGGTGATCGCTAATTTAAGTTTAATTGTCCTTGTTTCCTTCACTTCTTCATTTCACCTCCGTTTCTGATTAGTAGCGTAGCTAATAATAATTATGTTTATTTCGAACTACCTACTAATTCATGCATGTAAGTTAATAGTCGTTTATTAGCATTTGGGCTCTTCAGTCAATAGCAAATGCGCTTAATGACAAGTACTATGTACTTAATGATAAGTATAAGTGTAGCTCACCTGTGTGACTTATGCACCTGTAATTGTGCGATAATGACGTCATTATTAACAACAATGGACAAATAAATAAGGATAGTGTAAATAGGCGGGCATAAGATGTTTTCGATTCATTGTAATTCTTGTATCGCTTCTTGAGTGCGTAACTCTGCCCAAAAATTATACTGTGCGTGTAAAAGTGAATCAAGTGTTTTATTCGGCCAAACTGTTTCTTGGTAATAATAGAATCCAAAAATTCGACTAATATTTGGTAGAACCATCCGATAGGTAGCTGCAGTACCCAATGCAAGATCGAATTAGGCCCGTGTGCAGGTTTAGTAGCTGTTGTGAGCTGAATTATCGCGGAACCCTCGAAACGATTCAAAATTTCTTGAAAACTCTGTGCCTTGATTTGTTGACCGATTTGAGATTGGAAATGACGTTAATGCCCAAACGTTTGGATACGCCATGGAACGTGGGTGTTGTTCGAAATTACCCTTTTTTTGCAGAGAAGAGGCTTGCCAATGTTTTAGAAGGGTTAATATTTACTAGAATAGCGTAACCTAAATCAGACACCTGCTGCGATTTTAAATTAACCCGTTCAATCATGGAATCTCCCAAGGACTGAATTCCAAGTGAAATTTCTCGCGATTTGGATATTTATCTCTCTACTACTGTGCAGTCATTGGCGTAGCCAATAATGCCAGCTGCAATAAGGTTGCAAAGAGAACGGATCCCTGAGGTACCCCGACATTAATTGCCATTAGGTCGGAAGAGTAGCCATTTTGGGACCTTACTAATTTTTATAGTTAGTCGATAGAGGTGTTTCAGAACAGGAAACTCAGGTCCGCAGCGCTTCAGCTTTACTGTAAGACTGGTATCAGGTCTGCTGGCATTTAAGATTATTTTGATCGGCGAAAGTAGGTATATCTTTTCTATATCCACAAAAAGATGTTTGTACTAGGCTATTAAAAAATGCATTTGCGGATCGGACTGAGTTGTTTTATACAGTGTAAACGTATCTAAGTAATACCTATATAAATTTATCAGGATAATCTTCAAAAGTCAAGCGAATTAACGTAGATGAAAAGTACAATTTCGAACATATAACGTTATCGCTAAATCAGTTACTTTACCGATAAAATAATCAACATTGAATCTTTATTTCGCTGGAAATCTCAAGAAACATCTAATGAAGCTGTGGTACTTGAATTCAATTGACAAGATCCATTCGCGATAGACTGCGCCGCCCACGTTCGTACTACGATTTACTGACTACGCAGTAATTGCGATACAACTTGTCTTAGAACCTGTTACATTGATTAAAAGCCATTACTAATCTTTTTGTCAGCGAGAAGGTTTCAGAAGAACAAATTCATTTGTGATGCGTTGACTGTCGATTATAGAGTATGTGACGCTTTAATGGTTTAATGTTTGGGGGTTTTATAATAAACATGAGCATAGGATTCGATTCACAAGTCGAGTATTCTTTTTTTACAAAGTACAATTTTTTTGAAAAAAACAGAAACCAAAACATAACATAAACATAAATTTATTTACAAAAAATTATTACAATTAAAGTACACAAGTTTTATATTTAAAAAATCCTTAAAAAACCTAGCGTCTGTGCTTTACATTGTTGTGTTTGGGTTTGGAGAGTAAGGTAGCCAGTGAAATTATGCATGTGGCATTTTCATCCTGCCACACGGACAACAACGCATCGTTTGCATCTTTTATGTCTATAGGCGACAGTTTCTCTTTCTGTCAGGAAAACCTGTCAAGACCTTTTTTCTTAGGAATGCGTAGAGGTATCAAGCGTTAAATTTATATCAAACTAGCTATGCCCGCGACTTTGTCCACATAGAAAAAAAATTAAAATAAAACCCGCATAGTTCCCGTTCCCGTAGGATTTCCGAAATAAAAACTATCCTATGTCCTTTCTCGGGTCTCAAACTATCTACGTACCAAATTTCATCCAAATCGGTTCAGTGATTTAAACGTGAAGAAGAGACTGACAGACAGAGTTACTTTCGCATTTATAATATTAGTATGGATACTCGGGTTTATGGTCCCTCTTGATTGTGAAAAAAAAAACTTAAGTGAATGTAATCAAAAGATATAACCATTTATGTCGCATATGAACCCTATATTCAAAAGGGAATCAATACCTGTAGGGTACTTCCCGTTCTGAAATTCGCCAAGCAAAGTATCACAGCACATGTAAAGAAAAAATCTGATCGTAAATTTTAGTTGCATCACGAAAAAAACGCGATCAAAGGATATGACCGTTTGTAGCTGTGCCCGCGACTTCGTCCGCGTAGAAAAAATTCTTGACCGGTTTTTTTTTTTCAATAATAAACCTCTATAAGGCGGAAATAGATGAACGATGAAAGAAATTGATGATAATATTCGCGGGCGGAGCTGCCTGGGTCAGCTACTTTTTTTTGTAAAAAGTCAAAGAACCGGAATATTGTTAGGTAATTTATTTTTACACGCTTTTTATTAACTTCACCTGTATGTTTGTATGTTTGTTTGTATGTTTGTTTGTAACCGACTTCTTTGGGCGCGATTTTGACCCACTTTAAACGGCCAGATTTCGTTCAAACTTTGTAGATTTATCGAGGTCCGACGACAATACACTAATTTGATAAAATTATTCCAATTTTAACCGACTTCAGAAAAAGGAGGAGGTTCTCAATTCGGCTGGTATATTTTTTTTATGTATGTACACCGATTTCTCCGAGGTTTCTGAACCGAATTACGTGATTCTTTTTTGTTTGATGCGGAATAGTTTCGAATTGGTCCCATAAAAATTTGATTCAGGTAGGCCCAGTAATTTTTGTTTTATGAGCATTTTTTTATTTATTGTACCTATCTCGATGTCTGAAATCAAATCTCGCAAGTAAATTTGATCCACTTCCCGGTTACCGATTAAGCTGAAATTTTGTATACGTGTGTAAATTGAATGACAATGAAACCTTATTATGACATGGAGCTGATCTGATGAATCTGAATCGGAAGGTGACCACAGGAACTTAATAATTAAATGGTTAAAAATCGGTTAATAACAAGACTATTGAGTTTGGACTCATTTGATTCATGTTGACGAGCATTTTGGTGCTTGGTGGTGACTAGGATCCTGCAGGGTCCGATGATGTAGCTAGAAGATGGTCATAGGAGCTCAGCAATTAAATGACACAACTCTATCAAATTTGGGCTCATTTGATTAGTGTTGACGAGCACTTTGGTGCTTGGTGCTAACTAGGATCCTGCAGGGTTCGATGATGAAGCCAGAAGATGACCATAGGAGCTCAGCAATTAAATAACACAACTCTATCGAGTTTGGGCTCGTTTGATTCGTGTTGACGAGCACTTTAGTGCGGGTGGAAACTAGTTGTAAAAGGAACTACTCTTAACAAAAGTCTTTGTTCTACGTCTGTCAAGTCGGTCAGTTCAAGAGGTAAAGTTATAACTTCCATGTTATTCCAGTAGGCCTGAGAAGGAACTTTTCTTTTTTTATGGTAGTCGAGCAAAAAAAAATCAAGACGTGCTTAACTAATGACGTCTGTTATTTTGGATATAATAATTTCTTACAGATTGTACATGGTACTTCGGCATATTGATTTATGGTGGTTATAAAATTACGCTCAGTAATTGAACGAAGTCTTTGTGACGTCTGACGCGCTACCGCTAGGCGGTTCTCACGTGGCTGAGCAGACTCAATTGCTGTACGGTTTCGTATCACTACTAATCCACGAGCTCTCTGCTCGGCGGACTCTTTAGCTAAACGCTCCTCAATGAGACTAATTCTATGAGCCTTCTGCTCGGCAGACTCGTTCGCTAGTAGTTCTCTCGCTAGTCGCTAGTTCGCTAGTTCGCTCAATAATGAGAACAACTCTAATAGCTCTCTGCTCAAAAGACTCATTCGCTAGACGCTCTTGGATCTTACCGAGTCTACTTCTACCAAGGCTAGGCCAAAGCGGGTTTACAAGCATGGGCCAGAGGTAGACAGCATTGCGCCAAGCATGGCCCATACCTGGCCCCGTCGTATTGTCCTGTATGGGAGTACGACAGGAACGCCTTGCACACTTACACACACACACACACACACACACACACACACACCTGTCTATAAGCGTATAAGTAGTTCCGTGCTTCTACCGCGGCACTCGACTAGGTATGCGCATTAGAGTTTGCAACAGTGTCTGCGCATATAACTTAGATTTCACGAGCCACGAAGAATCCGCCACCGTCTCTGTGATTGAGTTTAATTGACTGAATAAAAAAACAAAAAACAAAAACAAAATAAATGTACATAATATTTATAGATATAGATATATCACCATCCATGTTAATTTTACATGGATATATATAGATATACAGTCTTGTAGTTTTCGTTTTTTATTAATTGTAATTAAACGACACTGAATTTATTAGCCATTCGCATGCGATGATCTACAATTGCCGATTAGAATTAAAAAAAATAAGTCAAATAATTGATTTTTTCATAAATTACAGTGTTTCCGGAGTTTCATACATGACGGACATGAAAATTTTTTGACCTATTTTCATATTTTTTTCCGTTTCTATTGCACTAAATTAATTTTTAGCAAGTATAGAATTAATTTCCATTAAATTATCTCGACAATAGTATGCAAAATATCTTGATTCCGTTAACTAACAAGGCTATAATACTAAAAATAGTTGCCAAAATAAGGCGAAAAAAAATCCGAAGGTGGTATCAAGAGTCTTCGCAACCGGAGTGTGTGTATGAAAAGAGTGATGAATGTGGAGGAAGCGAAACAAGCCTGCAAGGATCGTGATGTATGGCACTCGGTTCTCTCTGCCTACCCCGTAAGGGATCTGGCGTGAAGATATGTATATATGAAAAAAAATTTTCGATCGTAAAGCACTCTCTGATGCTTCGCATCATGAGTCGTGCAATAGTTTAAAATTAAAAAAACAAGCTATTATAAATAAACAAAACTAAAAAGTAGAAAATAAATAATAGTTTAAAAAACTAAAAAAACACGCTTTTTATAGAAAACCGAACTAAAAAAATAGAAAATAAATTTTAATAAATTTAAATTAAGAATAGTGTTAAAAATTTCAATAATTATAAATTAATAATAGTGTGAATAAAAAAAATAATTTTATTTAAAAAAAAGCGTGGGGTGCTTTTTAAGATATCACCGAAATGATAATCACTCTACTCATATGTGTCAATAAAATATTTATAACTATTGACACCATGCACCCCACGCTTTTTTTTAAATAAAATTATTTTTTTTATTCACACTATTATTAATTTATAATTATTGAAATTTTTAACACTATTCTTAATTTAAATTTATTAAAATTTATTTTCTATTTTTTTAGTTCGGTTTTCTATAAAAAGCGTGTTTTTTTAGTTTTTTAAACTATTATTTATTATTTTTCATTACGTTTAGGCACTCGACATTTTAATTTTAGCTGCAAAAACAAGAAGAACTTTCGACTGTCGGCTGCTCTTAATTTTCTACTTAGGTGACCTACATTAAACATGTGTGACTTTTGCACCTTATATATTTTCTAGCCCATTAGACTAGAGACAACGATAATGTGGAGTTTATTTTATCTATCACTTATAAAATACTTTGACCATGGTCACAGGAACAAATTTTTTTTTGATTAATTGCAAGCTGAATTTTTGTGAACAGCTGCGTTTTGACGTTTTGATTCCAATCTTTTCTATCTTCGAGAAATCTCGAATGGGGTAACTAATAAAGTTAGGGGGCTTCGAATATTGGTTGGTTCCGGGCTCCTTTGAAGAATAGACCAACTGCCGTTCTGCCAGGCAGGTCGTAAAAGGCGACCGATTGGCTATGCGAGTCACTACCATCGTGGCTACTAGGTGGTAGAGTTCTGCATTGTCTCGCCCGGGTCAGGTACCACCGCCTTACCTATTCCTGCCGCAATAGCGTCAGTGCTTGTCGCTGTCGTATTCCGGTTTGGAGGGTAAGGTAGCCGGTAAACTTATGCATGTGGCATTAGACCTCGCCACAAGATAGCAACGCACCATTAACATCTTTGGTGTCTATAGGCGATGGTTGACTCTTTCCATCAGGAGACCCATCTGCTTGTTTGCTATCTTATGATATAAAAAAAAATATTCTATTTCGGTGTAGGAAAAATATTTTATTAATTTTTTTGCTTTAATCGCTTGATTATTTTATGAAAACAACATAAAAAAAAACTTTTGTCCTACACATTCGATGGTTTTTCTGACGAGTCCTCCACTGTAAAAATTTGAAATTATGAGATTTTTAAATTGATATTAATCAATTTAAAAACAACCTAATTTTCTCACAACAGCTTGTTAATTATTATAATTCAAGGTTTACTTTTTCTTACATATAAAGTGAAAACTTACTCCGACACTCTAAAGTTTTCTTTTTTATCTATCTTTATTAGTTGTCCGATTCCATTCCATACAGATATTTACATATTAGTCGGCGACAGTGTGCTTAATGCAAAAAAAGCGAATCACCTGCTCTTAACCTTATTCTCCCAGTGCTTAGCATTTTTAACATCCGTCATATTAAATTTTATCTGCAGAAGTAACAAGAGCTCTCATCTGACAGCTGCGTATAATTTTCTACTTAGATGATGACCTACATTTGTTTGCTGATGCTTGGACATTTCCGTTTGCGTCTTTTTCTTTATAAAAAGTATTTTATCTTCGTTTAAGTTGTCATCGATTGTACGGCTATGGATAGTAATGTTGCCCTTGTTTGCGTTTAATGAATGAACAACTATCCCGCCTATTGAAACTTCGTTCGGTGTATTTGACTAGTCGTCTCAATACGGCGACAAAGTATACTTGGGCAACTACCGTTTTAACTGTTACTTTAGAGTAAAAATACACGGTTGAATGTTTTGAATTAAAAGTTGCTGCTACCGCTTAAATCTTATCCATGTATCCGTTTTAATCATTTAAAGTTGTACATACTGAAGGATATCATAAGTAAAGTAAAAACCAGATGTAATACGTATCTCAAAAATAAACTTTTTTTTGCAAAATATATTATTTTTTAAGGGTTCCTTAAAAATTTACCGTTTTCTGAAAAAGATTTTTGTAAATCGTGAATCGGGTTAATTGACAATACGACGACTGCGCCGTGTGATTAAACAACTAGCCACAGTAAAAACCCGTTATTAAAAATTGATAATCAGGTCCAGTCTAATTTTAATATACACTTATAAAACACTTCGCATTAATATGTGCATGTGAGTAATTTATTTAGCACGTCTGACAGATGCAGCTGGCTTAAACGGAAATTACGCCGTGTGTTTTCTTCAAGAACTCGCTGAATTAATGATTGACAGTTAATTTTATCATTGTTAACTTTAAAAATGTGAGAAATTTTTAGTTGCGCTTTTGGAATGCTAATCAAACAATATACAGATTTTTATGTTAACTACGTTATCCGTTAGATTTAATACAATAGTGCTTTCCGCCTACAGTCAAAGATGCAATTTCGCATTAATGACGCTATTTCAAAGCGGTAATCTTTTTGCCTCGTTCAATAGGCTCGTTAGTTTAATGGTAAGCTGTAGATTAGCTATTGTGCTTATGCTTTTTTTGTCTACAAGTCTCAGCAGCAGCCGGCATTCCAATCTTTGTGTTGTAACATCCCGCGCTTCATAAACGCTGTAGACTGGGAGCTGGCGAAAAATTTTGGGAAGGTCCTTTTAGCAGATTGGAATTGCGAAAATATATAATTTCCTCAAATGGCGATGCCGGGCCTGCGAGTCTGCTGCTGCTACTCTACTGCGCTTCGGTGTCGGTTCGGTTCGCGCTGTCGGTTCTAAAGTATTTCCAGACACCTTCAAACACATTTAACGAAAGTTACCAGTAATTTTATTTTATATTTATTTATTTAACATTTAAATTGTACACAACAAAATATAATAAATGAATAAGTAAATGAACATTCACCGTGTTGGTCCGGGCTACTCCGTCCGTCCGTCCGTCCGGGTCCGTGTTGGTACTGCCAGGTAGCTCGTAATATACGACCGATTGGCTGTACGTGACACTATCATCGTGACTATTAGGCGATAGAGTTTCGCAACGTCTCGTCCGGGTATTTGGTAGCGCAGCCTTACCTGTTCCTGCCGTAATAGCGTTAATGCTTGCCATTGTCGTGTTCTGGTTACTCGGGGGATATTTATTCATTTATATTTTGTTGTGTACAGTAAAATGTTAAATAAATAAATAAATATAAAGTAATTTTATTGATAACTTTCATTAAATGTAATTTAAGTGTCACTTCATATGTGTAGTGGATTATTGTAACGTTAAAATCAGTCCAGCCATTCTTGAATATAACAAACCCAATTACATTGATTTTGTTGAATGATGAATTATTTTTTTTTTTTTCGATGAGCCTTTTAACTTCTAACAACATTGGTTAAATTTGATTACAATCAATCTTACTACAATAAAATTCATTTAACAAATCAAGCTAAATTCAGTTACCTTGACGATTTACTTCATACTTGGCGATTTTGAAAAAACTACGTTCTTCAGGTTTCTTGAACGTATTTATGTTGTAATTATTTGCGCAAATTTACTTTTCTAGTTTTGTTAAAAAAAAGGTTTTGTAAGCGCAGACGAGTGGAATAGTTAATTTGATTCGTAATTTTAATTTCAACATGCACTAGGTTTGAATATTTTAAATGCATTTAAACTGCGACCGTGGGTTTTTAGCCTCCCGTGCCTCTGGAATCCGGAATCAAATCTCAACCAAATTTGTATGCGACCAAACAGTAGATCAAACGATTGCCGAGAGATTGTGAGAGGGGTCCAAAAATATAATGTTAAAATATATTTTATACTTTCCATCGTCGGCACTTGGTGAAATTCCATTGTCATTAGACACTTTGATTATTGCACTTGTAGATAAATTTCACTTTTACACGTATATTTTTAATATATTACTCGACCGGTAATGTAAAAGTGAAATTGATGTACAAGTGCAAAATTAAGAATGTCTAATGATGTTAAAACAATACCATCACATGTTAGCAATTCACGGCGAACCACTATTTTTTTTTAATGACAGGTTAGCAAACGTATAATGCCTCTCCTGATGGAAAGAGAAAACCATCACCTATAGACACCAAATATGTTAATGGTCTCTATTTATCTATCTACCTTACCCTCCAAACTGAACTCGACAATGACAAACATTGACGCTATTGCGGCAGGAATAATAAAGCGGTGGTACCAAAACACAGACGAGACCTTGTAAAACTCTACCACTTAGTAGTCACGATGGTAGTGACACATATGCCCAAACGTTCATTCAAAAGTTATTACATAAGAAAAAAGTTAGTTGCCAAATTTAATTAGCATCGGTGCAACGGGTTTAAGTCGTGAAAGCGTTACAGACAGACAGACTTACAGACTTCTGCTTTTATAATATTAGTATAGATTCATGAATCGCCTTTGTGGTCTAACGGTCCGGTGTCGGTGTTTACCACATAAGGTCCCGGGTTCGATTCCCGGGTCGGGCAATTCAAATGTGTTATTTTTAGTTTTTCTTTTAAAAACAACGTTGCCCGGGATTGGATAAGTGCCCGGTTGGCGGTAGACTTGACATCTATCACATTGTGGGACAGAGTATTTTCGGCTAATCGTGGGTGTACTGGTTGTACACCTGCCTACCCCTTCGGGGATACGGGCGCGGCGTGAAGATAATTTTGGATTAATTATATCGATCATACATTAATATAATAATTCTATAATAGTGACTTACATAATTGAGTATTGTTTAGAATTCACACACGTGAGATTCTTTTGTTTAATCTCGCAGTTAATTAAACAATATGTTATTTATGATTTCCTCGACATGTTGATAATCATATGAACGTATACTTTTTTGTACAATTTCTAGGTAAAATCAAACCGGTCGAGTGCGAACTGGACTAGCATGCCGAGAATTCCGTACAAACTTGTAGTTAACCGTAGCTACAAATAGAAGTAGCCGATAGGTTTTGATATCCTTGTGAAATCGCAAAATATGCGACGTAAACGGACATATATTTTAATCACGTTTTTAACTTCCCGCTTCGTATGTAGAGAAGGAAGTTTTTATCTACGTACGTAGATAAGGAACTTATTTTGCCCCGATTTTCGAAAATCAAGTTTTGACCAGGATCTCCACGTTTTGGGGTCCTAGGAACCTTTTCCGACTATTTTCACGATGACGTCAGTATGTCTGTATTTGTATGTGTGGTTGTGTGTAGTATATGTAAACATGTCATAACTTTTGAACGGCTTGACCGATCGAAACGCAGTTGATGGCATTCGATTTAAATTCGCTCAACTTAGACTTTCTAAAAATTTTGAACCAATTCGGCTCAGGATATTTTGAGGAATTTTGAAAAAACCTATAAAAATGTACTTAATTGTACATTAATCTGGAAGTTTTATAAAAAAATACTGTTTTGCCAAACATTTTTTGAGGTTACCTACTGCACAAAGTGAAAATTTTTTTGACACAATTATAAATATCACTGTAATTACTTTAAGAACACTTTTATTATATTTCTAATCATTTTATTTCATTTCATTTGAGGTTAATTCATACAAATGATACTGTCACTAAATATAATAACAAATTAAAATGTATAATGACATAAATTACGATTGCAAGCATTGTAGGTAAAATCATCTAAGTGGTTTTAAAAAAATTCTTAACAAGTAATAATGCAAATAAATAAATGCAATACAAATAAATGAAAAATACCGACTAAGTTCGTATTCACAATTGTTAGTTTGTCGTAACTGCTGGATATTCTTAAAATCACTCTTTTGATATTCTTAAAATCACTCTTTTTTGGTCGTTTAGTAAACACAAAATGTTAGATTTGACCGAAATCACGCAATATCTAAGCGACAATAAAATTCGTCGTAATACTATGAAACCTAGACCAAACGACGCATAAGAATTTGGCGGTTCGAATGGTGTATATAACTCATTTTTTACGAATTTATGTCGCTTATGGCCGGTTTCCGAAACGCAAATTAATTTTAACAAGCAATTAATCTGTGTTTAACACATCATTTGCTTGTAAAAAAAGTTAAACATAGATTAATTGCTTGTTAAAATTAATTTGCGTTTCGGAAACCGGCCATTAGTAAGGATTGCCTTTCAAGAGTCAATAATTAATATGCTCGATTTACGGGTGGTTCTGTCGTTCACGTGTTGGTCGTTTTTAGCTTAAGGCGAGGTATCGGGACAAACGGGAAAAAACTGGTTTGCTAAATCACGTTTTTTTGTATTGATTGTTAAATAACAATTTTACAAAAATTACACGATATACCTGAAAATATTATCTAAGGAATGTGCTAACTTATTGCATGATAGAATGTACTTTACTCGATCATATAAAATTCTGAAAACAGGCTAAACAATCTCTAAAACAAGTAATTTGTTAATATTTCTATGATGGTGATATTTAGTTTTAAATACAAAATAGAATGTACTAAATTTTGGTTTTCAGCTGAAGTCCTATATTTATTTATTCGAAAATTAACACGTTTCCCAGCGGTTTCAGAACATGCCTCACCGCCCATTTCCTACAGAACTGACGCCCGTCAAAATACCTCGCCTTAATGTGGATTTACCAGTATTAAAATTCGCAACTAGTTTCAAGACAATTTTGGATAGACATCGTCAAATTTGAAATGGCGTATATACAGTGTTCCTAGTAGTTTCCTGTTAAATGTCTAGAGCTTATAAATAGCAATAAGAATGTTAATGCCGTACAATATTTTTGTCTTCCTACATAGTGTGACCTTTGATATTGTATAATAATTAGGTACTTAGATATAATTTTGTGATAACAAACGAACGATTATAATCATTATTTATAACTTTCGAATTAGTTGTCATGCTTCAAACCACGTACCTATCCAAATATTAAGTGCGGCGCATTCGCACGTTAGTTAATGTGATCCCATTAATAAATAAAAAAATAATATAAATAAAATATTCACGGGACAAATTACATTGACTCAAAGTAAGCAAATTATTTGCTTGAGTTATGGGTGTTAGTCAACGATACTAATACATAGAAATACATATATAAATAATGGAATATCTATACGTATATAATAGAATCGTATGAAAGTCAAAATTGTACATTAAATATTTTTTAAAAGAATACTTGCGGCGTGATCTACAATCGATATCGTAGCCAAAAATATAGTTTTTAGAATTTTTGTCTGTTTGTCTGTATGTATGTCCGGGGTAAACTCAAAAAGTACTGCATGGATTAACTTCAAATTTTGCATGAATATTACTAACAGGTCATGTCAACATATAGCCTACATATTATCATGCTATCACCTACGGGGGAGGAGCTGTGCGGAGTAAACGAAGTCCGCGCGGACGAAGTCGTGTGCAACAGCTAGTATTTAATAAACACCTGAACATTTATGCTCATTACACAAATGCTTGTCCCCGTCGAGAATCAAACCCGAGCCCCGTCGATTGCGTAGACAGAATCTAATCACTCGACCGATGGGGCGGTCAATATAACTTTCGCAATAAAAAATAATATTTTTATTGTGAAAGTTTGTATGTGTATGCATGTTTCTTACTCCTGCGCGCCTTACAATTCAACGGACTTGGATATAATTGTTTTGAAATTTTCATCTAAATAAAATACTTGTAACACTACTTATTTTAACAATTTTCTAGCATATAATTAAACGACTAGAATAAAAAATAATTAATTTTCCCCGTATTGGTCCCGGGCTCCTTTCTCCATATGGAAAAAGTCAACCATCGCCTATAGACACCAAAAGTGTTAATGGTGCGTCGCTATCTTCCGGCGAGGTCTTGTGCCACATGCTGTAAATAATCACCCTGTGGTCCTGGTATGCAAGATACCGACAACACCGACACCGACAACGCGAAACAACGACACCGGGCAACGGGTTCGAGGTTCGAACCCGTTGCCCGGTGTCGCTCGAACTTCGAGCAGTACTTTGTATTAAATACTTTTTTACTTTAAATAATAATTATTATCATTGGGTCACGCGCGCCCCATTTATATGGTTTGGTTTTGATAAGTCATGCCCTTCTTTAAATATGATATCATCGCTCGTATGCATCGATTTTGCACCTAAGCCGCGATTCACATTCAAAGTTTGTCCGGCTTTCACTTTCATTGAATATACGTTAGTGAGTGCTCATATAGCCGCAGGTTATCTGCGGTTTATGTTAGTACTTTTCATAAGATAGCATGTCACTTTCTCGAATCTTGATCCTTCTAGATTGTGGCTGATAAAAAATTTAAATTCAATTTATATTCTTGGAATTACTTTACGATTTACCGATGCGCGCGTCTTCTTCCGCACCACTTGTATGGCTATTTTTAACTTTCCACTACGTGGGAAGTTACTGATTTTACCCCGATTTTCGAAAATCGAGTTTTCACCAGATGTCCACGTTTTGAAGTCCTAGGAACCTTTCCCGACTATTTTCATGATGTCGTTAGTATGTCTGTATGTATGTATGTGTATGTGTGTATGTAAACATCTCATAACTTTTGAACGGCTGCACCGATCGAAACGCGGTTGGCATGGCATTCGATTGGATTCCACTTAACTGTAAGTTAAGTTCTTCCTGAAAATTTGAACTGATTCGGTTCGGGAGATTTTGAGAAATTTTGAAAAAACATCAAAATTAATTTTGGCGAAACAGTATTTTTATATTATAACTTCCAGATGTATGTACCGATTGAGTACAAAAACTAATCAGCTCTATTCCTCAGAAAATCTATATACTGCCATTTTTAACAAAATAGATGTTTAAACTGAAAAAACTCTATGCTTATAATTTTTACTCTTTTGAGCTTAAAAATTAAAAATACCTTAATTTAGTGGAAAGTTTCAGGGATGGCCCGTACGGTCAACCGTTTACACATTTTTTTAAATTTTATATTTATATAAAAAGTATAATAAGCTATAATATAGATAATTTGACTGCCTCTTAGTTTAGGGGTTAGCCTATTTTGCCGGGATTCCCGAGAAATGCCGGGATTCCCGGGTTGATCCCTGGGTCAAGCAAAAATATTATTGAGGTTTTTTCGAAATTTTTCTCGAAAATCCAATATCTTAGCCTCAACTCGAATTCAGGCGGGTAGTATCTTACCACTTCTGTCCCTTGGATAAGCACGTAAAGCTTTTGGTCCCGAATATCGCTAGAAATAGTTGATGATCGTTATAGATAGTTGATAGTCGTAATAAATCAAGATCAGTGAAACGCAGCGATGGGGATCTACAACTGAAAAACGGGGGAATCGTGGTGAACCGAAAAGTTTATTATTCGGTAAGTCGGTAGTAAACGGGTAGATATTATTTTATTTTTGTCCTTTTAATGGCTATATTACAATTTATAACATAGTAGCACTACGCTCATTAAACGTAAAATACGATTTAAATTGTGTCGATATCGATAAAAGGGTAGCAATTTTCATTTTTTTATGTATATTTTAATTCGTTTTTTTTTTATATACACGTTAGAAGTTTTATTATTGACCCTAGATTTGAGCTGGCCGGAAATATTCAAGCGTAATAGAATTTTAAAGGTTTTTAATTCATGATCGGTTTACTTGGCAACCCTAATATTAATTACCTGTAGAGATGATTTAAATATATTTGATGGTTAAAATAAAATGCCGTCTTACTGCAATAACTCTAGATTTCTCCGTGTCTCGGGAACAGTTTTAAAGGTTCATTCAGTTTGGGGATTTGCATTTTTTAAAACAATAATATATTAAAATCTAAATATATTTTTAAAATACGAGCGTGAACTGTAATATTTTGGATGTCCCTAAGTAGTGGTGTTCAGTTTTCAAACGGCGCGGGCCCCCCTGCTCGTTTGAACTCTGTACTAGTAAATGGACACAGGTTCAAAACCTAGACATAGACCATAGCCATGCCCTAGGCGTAACTATCTCTGAAAAATAATCGCTTTTTTAAACTAAATATTAATTGAATTAATGGGTTTACTGTTTGGTATTAATCGTGCATAAATTACTATAACTAGGTGCTACGACATAATAATTATTATATGATATAATATCATAATTACTATAATTAATGTAAATGATTCTACGAGTAAGTTGTCTCAATAAAATTAATATTCGCTACGCTTCACACGCTATCGACTATCACGGTGTAATTATGCGAGTTTCACCTAAGGAACCCATGTTTCAATAAATTATAATACCAAGGTACCTACTTAAACGCAACGATTCAATCCCCGTCAATTTTGGTTTCTTTAAAATGGTGTGTGTGCTTCTGAAAAGTTTCTCCGACAAACGTTTATCTGCCGAATGAGCCGTAGACAGAATGTTTCGTTTATTTTAACAACAGAACCTTACATCTACGAACGTTTCGCGTTACGAAGAGTTCTTCGACAAAGCTCATTTAGGCTGGTTTGACATTACTTGCGTGTTGCGACACTTTAATTAATGAACATTAAAGTGTCGTTCATGAAACTTTAATGTTGCGTTTTGAAAGTCTAAATAAAAATATATTTTAATCCTTACTCCAGAATGCGTAAACAAATCTTGACTTAGGCTTTGTTAATTATAATACGGTACGCCCTCAAGCCATGACTTTGCAGTTTACAATAAGTAAACTTTACTGGACATAAGCACATATCGTGAGCTTTCAAGAGACAAACTTATGTATGTGGCATTAGACCTCGCCACAAGATAGCAACGCACCATTCACATCTGTGTTGTCTATAGGCGATGGTTGACTCTTTCCATCAGGAGACCCATCTTCTTGTTTGCTATCTTATGATATTTTTATATCATAAGATAGCAAACAAGAAGATGGGTACAAAGCACACCGTAAAACCGTAACTTTGCAGTTTACAATAAATAAATGTTTAAATAAATACCAGGGGACTCAAAACAAAGGAAGCAGTTCAATCCCCGTGTCACTTTGCTTTCTTTAAAATTGTATTTTTTGTTTGGTGTGGTATAAAGTTAAATTGACAGAACGCTTAAACAAATCTTGGCTTAGGCCTTGCTAATTATACGATACGCCGGCCGTCAAGCCATGACTTTGCAGTTTACAAGGATCGTGAGCTTTGTGGCAGGCAATTGTCATTTCCGCCCTAGCATACATAGTGCTTTTCTCAAAAAAATTAAAGAAAAAATATATTAAAAAATTATGTAATAAATTTAATTTGTGGCTATACAGCCACGTGAACGCATCTTGTACTATATAGGGTAAAAGAGTTCTAAATTCAAATTACAACCTAGTATGCCTTTTAATAAAATTGGATTTTAAACAAGAAACGCGCCGACAATGTCTTTCATTTTTCTGTGTACGTAACGATACTTCGTATGCTCTTTATTCAAATGTAATGACACTATTTCCGCGCATGTTTGAGAAAATAAACTTTACTGGACAAGTGACAGATCGCAAGATTTCAGGTCTTGCCGGAAATTTCCCGAGTTCAGGTAACTTATAGGTACATGTGGCATTACCATTCTGCCATACGGACAACAACACACTATTAACATCTTTGGTGTCTATAGACGTTGATTTCCATCAGTAGAGTCATCGGCTTGTTCGCTATCTTATAAGTATCATCGCGCCTATTTGCCTTGCGGGGTTGGAATTTTATTCATTTATTTTACTTTTATAAGATAGCAAACAAGCAGATGGGTCTGCTGATGGAAAGAGTCAACCGTCGCCTATAGACACCAAAGATGTTAAGGGTGCGTTGCTGTCTCGTGGCGAGGTCTAATGCCACATGCATAAGTTTACCGGCTACTTTACCCTCCAATCCAGAACACGACAGCTACAAGCACTGACGCTATTGCGGCAGGAATAGGTAAGGCGGTGGTACCAGACCCGGGCGAGACAATGCAGAACTCTACCACCTAGTAGCGTAGTATTTCTAGCGATAACCGGGGCCGGTAGCTTCACGTGTTCTTTCGAGGCACAAAAACGGCAACGCACCACACGACAGACTCGGAGCTGCTACTTAGATTTTGAATTTTCGACAAAAATCTCGAAAATATCTCCAGCAATAGCTCACCCCGGGAACTCATAATCTGAACCGAACAGGCTAACCCCTAGACCACAAGACAATTTTGCTTTTTTATATCTTATGATTTCAAAAACGCAATTGTATAATGCACTAGCTGTTGTAGCTGTAGCTGTTGCCGCGACTTCGTCCGCGCGACTTCGTTCGATTTCGTTTACTCCGCACAGCACCTCCCCCGTAGGTGATAGCGTGATAATATGTAGCCTATATGTTGACCCGACCTGTTAGTAATATTCATGCAAAATCTGAAGTAAATCCATGCAGTACTTTTTGAGTTTACTCCGGACATACATACAGACAAACAGACAAAAATTCTAAAAACTTTATTTTTGGCTTCGATATCGATTGTAGATCACGCCCCAAGTATTCTTTTAAGAAAAGATTTAATGTACAGTTTTGACTTTCCTTCGATTTTATTATATGTATAGATAGATTATGGATTGTTTTCGGAACGCAGCTGTACGCTTGTACGACTTTTTATCTGCTTTGGGAGTTCTCTTATACCACATACCTATTACTAATTCGAGATAACTTGTTGAAATATTCTACCATATGGCGAAATCGTATTTCTCTTGTAACTGAAGTAATTTAATTCCAGCCTTATTTTAAAATACATTTCCCAACGGCACTAGTGAATTTAGATTGTTTCGCCGCATCGCCGCAATCTGAGCTTGACCTTATTGTTATATAACATGAAATAATTTGTTTTGTTATACAAACGACACGCATTATTCATAGGAAAACAGCGTGCGTTCACCTTTGCAAGTATGTAGTTTAAAGCGTATAATAGACGGAGAGCTCATTTACAATTTCCAGAAGTATGATTCAACTTTCAATTTTGCAGATGGAAATTTAGATCGCTTCGCCGCTGTGTAAACTTGACCTTAAAGTTATGTTACATGGAACGATATATTTTGTTTTATAAACGATACAGATTATTCAGATAAAAACATAATATGTTACATTTTTTTCTATTCAAATCCCTTCCAAGTGGTACCTTTTTTAAGAATAGATTTACAGCCGTACTGCTAGGTACGTCGTAAAATGCGAGAGAAAGCTAATGTGTTCCTATCATCGTTACCACCAACTAGGTGGTGAGTTTTGAAACGTTTTGCCCAGGTTTGGTGCCACCGTCTTAGATATTTCTGCCACAATGGCGTCGGTTCTTTTCGTTGTCCAGTTTTAGTCGAGGGTATTGTAGTCGGCAAACTTATGCATGTGACATTACATCCCTGCCACACGAATAGCAATGCACTATTAGCAGGCGGTGGTTATCATCTGCCATCAACAGAAACTTCTGCATGTTTGCTAAATATTTGAAAAAACTTGACTGTAATTATTAATAATGCTTTTTTATATCATAAGATAGGAATCAACCGATGGCTTTCCTGATGGAAAGAGAAACCATCGCCTACCGACACCAATGTCCCTAAGTAGTGGTGTTCAGTTTCCAAACGGCGACCCCCCTGCTCGTTTGAACTCTCTTTGATTAGAAAACTTGAAGCTGTGTCCATCTAACTAGTAGATGGACACAGGTTCAAGACCTAGACATAGACCACAGACACACCCTAGGCAAAACTATCTCTGAAAAATAATCGCTTTTTTAAACCTAGTCGTTTAAATTTTCTCGATCGCTAATAATATTAATTGATTTAATGGGTTTAAACTGTTTGGTTTTAAATTATTAATCATGCATAAATTACTAGTTATAGTAATTTACATACGTGTGCTACGTGGTGGTACGACATAATAATTATCCGATAAGCTTTGATTCCTAAGTGTGTTGAAATGTACGTTTTTTGCGGAATGAACGGCTCTATAATTTTTACGATAACTCAGAAGTTTGATTTTTTCACAGCTTCAAAGTACTATTATAGACCTCAGTATATGATTTTAATTTCAACTCGATACCTCCACGCATTTCCGAGATAAAGGCTCCTTACAGACGGATGGACGGACAGGCGGACGAAAAACAGTCATCTATAAATAACGGTTCCGTTTTTACCCTCTGTGGTAAGGAATCCTAATTAAACATATATATGTTTTGTGGGTTTCCTCGTATTGGTTCCAGTTCCTTTGAAGAATAGACCGTTCTGCCAGACAGGTCGTAAAAGGCGACCGATTGGCTATGCAAGTCACTACAATCGCGACTACTAGGTGGTAGAGTTCTGCATTGTCTCGCCCGGGTCTGGTACCACCGTCTTACCTATTCCTGCCGCAATAGCGTCAGTGCTTGTCGCTGTCGTGTTCCGGTTTGGAGGGTAAGGTAGCCGGTAAACTTATGCATGTGGCATTAGACCTCGCCACAAGATAGCAACGCACCATTAACATCTTTGGTGTCTATAGACGATGGTTGACTCTTACCATCAGGACACCCATCTGCTTGTTTGCTATCTTATGACATAAAAAAAATATTTTCTATCCAGTGATACTAGGAAAACTGTATTTCATTAAAGATTCCCAAATAATATATTCAGTTGATTATAAAATTCGATTTCTAGTTATGTTGACCACGATGCCTTGTTTTACGAACGGATAACGTCACATGTCTTTCATTTTACGTATGGATTATCTCGGTCACAGGTCCATTTAAAACGAACCTTCTTTTCACCGTTATGCTTGTTGTTAGATAGGTTTTAGATTTAAAAACTGTTAATAATCTTCTATATTGTTGTTGCTTGTTCGCTATGCTATGATTTAAAATCAAAGAGGAAAGATATACTAGCGTAATCGCTTTTTTAGTCGAGTGGATAACGGATTTGACAACAAAACTCTAGGGTCTAGAAAGCTCTGCCTCCCAATTCACGTAACAAAACCTTAATCAAATCGAAGCAATTAGGGCTCTCACTCACTAAGCACGACTTTTTTATGTGTGTGAGAGCCTTAAGCGAATGAACAGTGATAACGTAGCTTTATATTGGCGAAAAAAAAATTAATATCGGTCTAGCAGTTTTAGTTTATTCATTACAATCAAACAAATCTTACTTCTTTATGATGTTGGTATAAGATAAAAAAGTGAAATCTTAATAAATGAACCGAAATAGCCGAACCGAAGAACTGAAGCCGGAAAATACTGTTTCCAAAGGATAGATATTTATTTAAGCGCCAGTCGCCAACGTTTGTCACATTTGGCGCTTAAAGATCTATCGCTTCCTTTTTTCGATAATCGAGATCAACAGCTTTAATTACTCATGATGTTTATATTTCCTCATCCAAGACATGGGAGTATAGAACAAGGACGGATCCAGCCTTCGGTTCAGTGGGGGGTCACATATACAAGGGCTGATCCAGCCTTAGGTACAGGGGGGTCACATATTTAAGATTCAGTCATGATAGGCTCTTATCCTTATCTAATCATAATAAATCTATACCTAGACCCCTACCCAGGGAGGGATTCGTGGCCCCCATGACCCCCTCTCTGGATCCGCCCTAGTATAAGAATACTAAATACTAACACGGACCTGGAGGTTGCTACTGAGATTTTCTTGTATACTCTGACTTACCAGGCAGCTTTTAGGGCTCCGTATCCAAAGGGTGACAAACGGAACACTGTTAATAGGCCTCCGTTGTCTGTCTGTCACAGGCACGGATTAAATGGATACTTACGCATTTCAAGACAGTTTCTTAGTTTGTCAGTTTAGCTTACAATTACACACAGAAATACAGAGTTATACGACTTATCGATGAAATAAAATCACTTCAAAGGTAATTTTTATACCTTCTCATCTCATTCGATACGGTAAAACCGTACAATATGGTTTATTTCTGTTTTTCACGATATAATATATCTACAAATGTATGATATTTTTGACAGTGATAAGAGAGTTTGATCATATGCAGAGCGACACGTTTTGTTCCTAATGGCGTGTCATCTCAAATCTCAGCCGCTATCAAAATGTAAAAAAATGTAGATCTTAATAGGGGTCATCTCAAATCTCAGCCGCTATCAAAATGTTAAAAAAGTTAGATCTCAAAAGGGATCATCTCAAATCTCAGCCGCTACAAAATGTTAAAAAAGTTAGATCTCAAAAGGGGTCATCTTAAATCTCAGCCGCTACAAAATGTTAAAAAAGTTAAATCTCAAAAGGGATCATCTCAAATCTCAGCCGCTATCAAAATGTTAAAAAAGTTAGATCTCAAAAGGGGTCAACGCAAATACCAGCCGCTATCAAAATGTTAAAAAAGCTAGATCTCAAAGGGGGTCATCTTAAATCTCAGCCGCTACAAAATGTTAAAAAAGGATAGATCTCAAAAGGGATAATCTCAAATTTCAGCCACTATCAAAATGTTAAAAAAGTTAGATCTCAAAAGGGGTCATCGCAAATACCAGCCGCTATCAAAATGTTAAAAAAGTTAGATCTCAAAAGGGGTCATCTCAAATCTCAGCCGCTATAAAAATGTTAAAAAGTTAGATCTCAAAAGGGGTCATCGCAAATACCAGCCGCTATCTAAATGTTAAAAAAGTTAGATCACAAAAGGGGTCATCTCAAATTTCAGCCGCTGTCAAAATGTTAAAAAAGTTAGATCTCAAAAGGGGTCATCTCAAAAAACACAGGCCATTTTAATTTTGTACGAACGACGACGACGTTGACGAATATTAGATAAACTAGAATAATTTTCTACGATTTTTAAATCAATTAAATAAAATATATCGCTAGGAACAATCATTTAAAAATAATTGAGACTATAATTTGATTGAATTCTATCATCATATTTAAGTGTTACCATTTTATAAAACTTTAATTACATTTTCATTAAAACAGTAATAAGTTTATATATCATAATTTTCATTATAAGTATCAAATAAAAATTCTCCCTGTTTTGTTATTAAAGAATAGTTAATGCTAATTTATTTTTTGTTTTTTTAAGTACCTATAAAGTGTTTTTTGCAAAATCTCAGCTCAGAATACTGTCAATCTAACTTAGATTTCTGAGATTAGCAGTTTTACTTAAAACACCCAATGACAAGATAAATACCTAACCACAGACTACTAAGGAGAGAACTGATTGTTTACGTTAACCTTACCTAAATTCCAATTTTATTTAGCTACTATTCCGCAAGTTAAAAAAATATTTATTCAATGCGGATAAGTTAAGGAGTTGATATAGAATCTTAAGGAATATATTAAACTTTTAGGAAATAACTAAAACAAACGACGTATGAAGTCTTGCCCGTGTTCTTTCAGCCGCTATCAAAATGTTAAAAAAGTTAGATCTCAAAAGGGGACATCTCAAATCTCAGCCGCTATCAAAATGTTAAAAAAGTTAGATCTCAAAAGGGGTCATCTCAAATCCCAGACGCTATCAAAAAGTTATAAAAGTTAAATCTCAAAATTGGATTGATAGATGGATTGTTCACATAACCCATGCATTTAATCGTTTTTTTTTTACCTTTTTATATTAATTATCTTTTTTTTTATAGATGAAATCGCAATACCAGATAGACACAAGTTCGATTCAAGAACATATGTCAAGCCGAAGAAACGTATTCAAAGGCCCAGTATACAAAGCATTGTGGAGGTCGCTTCCAACCCATCTTCCATGTCACCACACCCGTCGCTCAACCAGCCATCAAACAAATACCTGACGTACAACAAGTACAGCAATCCGTTGGGTCCAATCAGTCCAATGTTAAGATTGAAAACGTTTAACGTTGACACCAACACAGAGAACAGTCATGCGATCAAAGAATATGCGATGAAGAGGCGGAGTTTGGTTCCTGATGATGACCCTCAGGTAGGAATTTTATAATTAAATAGCCTGTCTCGGCTTCACTCGCTCGATTTACGTAATGCTAATAATCCCCCGTGTTGGTCCGGGCTACTTTAAAGAATAGACCAACTGCCGTTCTACCGGACAGGTCGTAAATTGCGACTGACTGATTGCGGCTATACGTGTCACCACCATCGTTCCGCCACCACCACCATCGACTGTTAGGTGGTAGAGTCCCGCAACGTCTCGCTCGGGTATTTGGTACCGCCGCCTTATTTGTTCCTGCCGCAATAGCTTGTTACTATCGTGTTCCGATTTTTGAGGTAAGTCAGCCGGTAAACTTATGCATGTGGCATTGCTATCATTGGCATAGCCCCCCACATGGACAGCAACGCATCGTTAACATTTTCGGTGTGTATAGGCGATGGTTATATCATTCCATCAGGAGAGCCATCTGCTTGTTTGATATCTTATATAAAAAAAAATCTGTAAATCGGTTGACCCTGCAGGCCATTCCTGAAACTTCCCGCTACATTAAGGTATTTTAAACTCAAAAGAGTAAAAACTAAAAGCATAGATTTTTTTTCTGTTCAAACATCTAATTTTTTGATTTTTGAAAAACTGTGTGTCTATGGGCGATAATTTCTCTTTCCATCTGGAAAGCCATCTCTTTATTTGCTATAATACAATAAAAAAGAAACGAAGAAAAATTTTGACAATGGATTAGAATCATCAACCTTGCCTTAAAGCCAGAAAACGCTTTGAATTAATCATTATTTCTGTATTGATTTAATCAGTTCAAGGGCTTAATGACGCTAGCTTTCAGTTTAGAAAGTAGGGCGATAGGTTACACAAGGAAAGTATATATAGCTATCAGATAACCGTGTCCTACTATGACTTCAGTAACTATATGAGGATAGACACGCGCTGATTCCTTAACCTTCTTATAAATTATAATTTATTTATACGCAGTTAAATTTCAACAACTGACTTCAAATACTCTATTTCACTCTCGAAATTGTCTGTTGTGCTTAATTTTTAACCTATACTAGCGACCTGCCCGCGGTTTCACCCGCGCAGCTTTTGTTCCCGTGGGAATATCGGAAAGGTTTATACACTTAAACCTTCCTTAAGAATCAATCTATCTATTAAAAAAAAACGCATCAAAATCCGTTGCGTAATTTTAAAGATTTAAGCATACATAGGGACAGACAGAGAAAGCGACTTTGTTTTATACTATGTAATGATGCCAAACAGGTGGAGATTCTCAATTTGGCTGTACTTTCAAACGACGAAAAATGGGGGAGGTTCTCAATTCGACGCGTATATGTAACTTCCGTACACTACACTACACGCGTATTTTTAACTTCCCGCTACGTACCTATGTAGATAAGAAAGTTACTGATTTTGCCCCAATTTTCAAAAATCGTAAACTCGAATTTTCAAACCAGATCTCCTCGTTTTGAGGTCCTAAGAACCTTTGCCGACTATTTTCGCGATGACATCAGTATGTCTGTATGTATGTGTGTATGTGTGAACGTAAACATCTCATAACTTTTGAAAGACTTAACGGATCGAAACGCGGTGTATCATTCGACTACTTTAACACCTCTACTCGCCTTGACTTACATCTATATTCATGTCCAATTACAGCTCTTTATTACTAAGGATCTTTAAGCTAGACCGCGGACCAATGGACATAGCGAAATTATAAGGGTTCCTAGTTTACTTCGAACCCTAAAAATGGCTGCTTCAATAGTACTCTTGTTTTGTTTATGATTTAATTGAACGGAAATGTATGTGAGCGTCTCGCTCCATTGACGACCACTCCTTCATCACGTGGCACTTCATGATCACATTACATCCTTTGTCTCCTTGTGCTTCCTATAGGTACGTGTAATTGCAATAGGTATATGTTTGTTGTAGGATAGCAAACGACCAGAAGCCCGATTCACGTTAAAAAACGTCAATCGAATTGATGCATATAGGGCTCTTCCGCAATGCTAATCACTACCATCGTGGCTACTAGGTCCGCCGGGCATGCCCGCGGGCAAACCCGCAGACATGCCCGGCGGACCTTGCTACTATAAGCCGGACGCCTCGCGTCGGTAATACACTTAACACACAATTGAACAGACATAGAAGCTTGCTCGCGGGCATGTCCGTCAAGTGAATCCCCCGCTTAAAATAAACAGCGTGTGATATGTCGCGCGCGATAAGAAATTTCCCAAAAAATGTCTTGCCTCCTGGAACTGTAGAGCCAGTAGGTATTTATTATTTTGCAAGCGACTCTTGATCATGTACACGCTGAATTATTAATAACTAGCTGCAGCGTGCAGCCCGCTGCATTATAAAAGTTTTTAGTGAATCCCGCGGGATCATCCAACTTTTCCGGGATAAAAAATAGCCTATGTGTTGTTCTGGGTCTTCAGCTATCTACATACCAAATTTCATCGTAATCGGTTCTGTAGTATTTGCGTGAAAGAGCAACAAACACATCCATACATACATACTCCCAAACTTTCGCATTTATAATATTAGTAGGATTAACGGGATCTTACTGCGATTATGTGATGTATTGTTTTCCCGATATTTCGTAAAAGTATACATATACACGCTGTTCAAAATCGAACGACACATCTATACTATCTATACTTAATATTATAAATGCGAAAGTAACTCTGTCTGTCTGTCTGTCTGTCTGTTACGCTTTCACAGCTTAACCGCTGAACCGATTTGAATAAAATTTGGTACAAATATAGTTTGAGACCCAAGAAAGGACATAGGATAGTTCTTATCCCGGAAATCCCACGGAAACGGGAATTATGCGGGTTTTTATTTTAGCTTTTTTTCCACGCGAGCGAAGTCGCGGGCACAGCTAGTCGTTCATATATTTCGGAGTCGGAAAAACCTAAAAGGGACTTGTTGACTCGACTATAATAACGTATAGCTATGATACAAACACTCACTGCTATTGTCACTGAATCAATAATAGTATTGCTATTGTCGTGATTCGAAATTATGTCATACGATAATAGGATAGTAGTACAATTCTGTCAGGAAGTCAGGTATCACTGCCAGAAATATCTCAGCGACATCATTTGCAATACCGTATAAATAACTCTATTGCGTAGCAAATAAAAATCTATGCTATGACGTAAGGTGCAAGGTTCAAAGTTCCATGTGTGTTTTGGAGGAATGCTAATTATCTGTATAAACAAATTGATACATATTATATGTGGGCCAGCATTTCTTGAATACATACGTGCGGTTTATAAAAAGCGATAATAAATTTAGTCAATTAAACACATTTATTTTATTACTAAACGTATTTTTTCAAAATTTATACTTCCTAGCCCTATCCTACATCTACTAATTAATTATTAATTATCTATATTAATATTACCTTAACTATCCCTACCGCAATAGCATCAGTGCTGGTCACTGTCGTGTTTCGGTTTGGAGAGTAAGCTTATCCATGTGGCATTAGACCTCGCCACAAGATAGCAACGCACCATTAAAATCTTTGGTGTCTATAGGCGATGGCTGACTCTTACCATCGGGAGACCCATCTGCTTGTTTGCTTTTTTTATGTCATAAGATAGCAAACAAGCAGATGGGTCTCCTGATGGAAAGAGTCAACCATCGCCTATAGACACCAAAGGTGTTAATGGTGCGTTGGTATCTTGTGGCGAGGTCTAATGCCACATTGCATAAGTTAACCGGCCACCTTACCCTCCAAACCGGAACACGACAGCGACAACGACTTCGCCTTTTACGACCTGCCTGGCAGAACGGCAGTTGGTCTATTCTTCAAAAGAGCCCGGAACCAACACGGGGAATTATAATATAAAAAAATATCTTATAATATAAAAAAATAGGAAAGTTTGGATGTTTGAATGTTTGTTACTCAATCACGCAAAAACTGCTGAACGGATTTGATTGAAATTTGGCACATACGTAGATGATGACCTGGAATAGCACATCGGCTACTTTTTATCCCGGAAAAATCAGCTGACCTCGCGGGATTCACCAAAAACTGTTATAAATTATAATGGAGCGGGCTGCACGCTGTAGATGAATACCACATACCTTCTACAGAATGTTCCATCACAAAAAAACTAGATTCACTTTGTAAATAGTTTTGAGAGATTTATTTATTTATTTATTTATTTATTTATTTAATGCTTTATTGTACACAATTAAAAGAGAAGTAGTACATAGAGACTTATTAAAAACAGACTACAATAGGCGAGCTTATCCCTAATAAAAGAGATTTCTTCCAGCTAACACGAATAAGAGTAAACACAATAATTATTGAAATGTTAAAATTGTGTACAATAATCATAAAACTACATTTCACATTTAATCACAAGTGTGCGTAAAATGCAACTGATTTGCAAATGCAAAACAACTTTCCTTATCACTTACCTTGCACCCGCAATTAAGTACCTTAATTAGGTGATTAGCGTAACCCATTGTGTGTTTTCGGTACCTGGGTGTTGTTTACAAGTTGTTAACATAAGTTCCAGGAAATTAGGACTTTGATGACGGAATCCTGTGCATCGCATCTTCTCTTTGTGTGGCCGCGTTTCCAATCCGGTAGTAGTTTTAAAAAATATGTTTACGTGTCAAAATAACTAGTAAAAAGTTTTATTGAATAAAGTACTTCTGATTTCTAAAGTATGTCAATGTGTGGTGCTATCCGTGTATTAAAAAAATAATAATGCCACATGCATAGGATTACCGGCTACCTTTCTTTTTCTCTCTAAATCGGAACACGGTAGTCATTATGGAAGGAATACCGAACCCGGACGACACATTACGGAATTCTACCACCTAATAATCAAGATAGTATTGACGCATTTGGTCAATAGTTCGCCTCGTGAGCTGCCTAACAAATGGTTTAATATGGGCTTGGACCCACGCGGGACTGAGATTATTAATTAAAAAATTAAAATCCAAAAATAATACTCTCTTTAAAAATTTATATCTAGCGATCAGTACAATCGACGGAATCGATCACATAGCAAAGAAGAATTTCGCCACATTGAACTAGTCGACACTGGCTCAGTTGGTTAGAGCGCTCCGGCTTGAAGGTCGCGTGTTCAAATCCTAGCGTGTCGATATTTTTCTTTTGTTTGTTGTTTTTAAAGTTTATCAAGTTTTCCCAAGCACGGGGTGAGTGCTAAAACAACACATATAATTAGAAACACGAAAGTATTGATCAATATTTTAAATTTCATCTATAACTGTAATCATAAACATCTGTAAATGAACTCATTTACCTAGTTATACGTATATTATATCTAGCAATCAGTACAATCGATCACGTAGCAATGAGGAATTTCGCCACTTTGAACTACTTGACACTGGCTCAGTTGGATAGAGCGTCCCTGCTTGAGGGATGGTCGCAGGTTCAAATCCTAGCGTGTCGAAATTTTTCATTGTTGTTTTTTAAGTTTTCCCAAGCAAGGGGTGAGTGCTTAAACAAATATAATTACTCTATTTTATGTAACAATTTTTATTTGTTAAATTTTAGCTGGAAGACGTGGACATGACGCTCGTATCGGATGGCTCCGGGCGGATGTCTTCAGAAACTCCATTCAAGCCCATCAACATAGATCTCTCGCAACCGGCGCATAACATTCATACCACGTTCAACAAGTGAGTTTTATATCATACTAGCTTTTTTATCATAAGATAACAAACAAGCAGATTCGTCTCCTGATGGAAAGAGTCAACCATCGCCTATAGACACCAATGATGTTAATGGTGCGTTGTTATCTCGTGGCGAGGTCTAATACCACATGCATAAGTGTACCGGCTATCTTAACCCTCTAAACCGAAACATGACAGTGGCAAGCACTATTGCGGCAGGAATAGGTAAGGCGGTGATACCAGACCCGAGCGAGAAAATGCAGAACTCTACCACCTAGTATCCATGACGGCAGTGACCTGCACAGCGAATCGGTCGCTTTTTACGACCTGACTGACAAACGGCAGTTGGCCTATTCTTCAAAGGAGCCCGGGACCAACACGGGGATCAAAAGTTGACATTCGTTCCGCCTAACAGTCAGACTTGGCTGATATAAGATTTTAAAATTAATTACATTTATTAAAAAATTAATAAATAACAAAACTATTAAGTTCACTTGTTCATTAGGATAATAAATATAAATTTAAAAAATCAAATGTTTTATTGACGTGTCAGCAAAATAATATTTTATTGATAGATGTCATATTTTAATACTTAATATTCTATTCCCGACGAAGACAAGTCCAAAAACACAAAAATCATAACATTTGGTCCCGCCATTCCAGTAACTACATATCTGTTGGTCGAGTGGTTAGTGAACCTGACTACACTACACGATCGATGGGGCCCGGGTTCAACCCCCGACGGGGACAAGCATTTATGTGATGAGCATATATGTTTGTATTTCCGGGTTTGGGCGTTTATTAAATATATTTTAGTAGTTATATGTGTATTTCTATGTATTAGTATCGTTGACTTACACCCATAACACAAGCAAATAATTTGCTTACTTTGGGGTTTTTATATTTATTATTTATTTATCTGGGCTTTCCTATAGTAGGAGATATGTAGTTACTCGAGCATCGTAGGGACCTATTGGATTTTGTAGTTTAAATTCTAGGAAAAATAAAAAGTTATATAATGTTCTTCTTTTCTGTGATGGGGAAAAACATACAGTAAAAAAAATGTAAAAAAAACAGTGACATGGAAACACTGAAGCGCGTCAGATTAAGGTGTGATAGGTTCATTTCCACCTAAAATTTAGACAATCTAATGATTCAAGTGTAGCGTAAAGGAGTGGGAGGGTCACAAATTTGCAAAACGTTCTATCGACATTTTCAAACTAGTCTATTTTCTTTGTTTTAGAAGAAATGATATAAGAATAACGAAAAATATAATCTGACAATTTCCACAAGCCGAAGTTAACGGAATTTTGTTTTTTTTTTCCTTGTTACCCGCGTATATATAAATGTCTTATATTTGATGGAAAGCCTCAACAGTATCCGAGGTACCTCCCCTATGTTAATCTGACGCGCTCGAGTATCCCAAAATCCCCTCTTGGACTCCCCTACTATGAGTTATAAATGGTGTAACATTACTTTGTCTTATATGTTATCTTAATCTTCTTGTACCTTCAAAATGTGTATATATATATATATATATATATATATATATATATATATATATATATATATATATATATATATATATATAAATTACATGTCACGTATTTTGTCCGCGATGGACTTCGAAACTACTGCCGATTTCAATGAAATTTTCTTGATGTAGGTAATAAACAGTAGATCAGTTTATTACAAAAGTGTACAATACAAATAATTCGTATGGCAAAACATTTTTTGTCGGATTAGTTTGTATGTAATTATTGGGAATCAAATCCATGCTCAATCGCATGCGTAGTTAGAATCATTTACCATTCGACAAATGGGGCGGCCAATAATTTAACGTACAAATCGATTCAAATTAAAAATAACGATGGAGCATCGAGATAAGACTTTCGGTCAATTACTGCACTGACTCGGCTAGAATCGTGAAAGTTAACAGTTAAATATGTCTTCTATTTTTGTCTGATTGGGCATGACGTAAGATTACTTTCGTCTTCAATTGTAGCGTATTGTTATGTTAAATTTAAAAAATGTTTTATTCCAATAAACCTTTACATGCGCTTTTGACTACTCGACATTTTTAATATTACTACCGGATCGGAACAAGGCGGTTAGATTGATTTTACTTATGATTTGTGTATACAGCCTGTTAGATAAGTCGACCTAAACCTTGGGGGGGGGGGGGGTAATAAGGTGTCTGATTCTCATTCCAAAATTTACTGTTTACATAAATTTTAACCTAATCACTACATAGTATAAAACAAAGTCGCTTTCTCTGTCTGTCCTTATGTCCCTATGTATGCTTAAATCTTTAAAAGTACGCAACGGATTTTGATGCGGTTTTTTTAAATAGGTAGATTGATTCTTGAGGAAGGTTTTAATGTATAAACCTTTCCGATATTGTCACGGGAACAAAAGCTGCGCGGGTGAAACCGCGGGCAGGTCGCTAGTTATCCAATAAATTGGTAATTCATTCGCACCAACATGTTCGCGTAAGAAACGTAATATCGATAGATAGATAAATACGTAGTTACATAAATAGGCAGTATTTTCGTAACTACCTATTTATCTATCTGTTGATATGTGCGTTACTAGCGCGAAAGTATTGGTCCGTATAAATTATGAATTTATTGGATAGTGAGGGTTAAAATTTAAGGATATGTTTCTTTATTTATTTGGAATGAGAATCAGACATCTTATTACGCCCCTCAAGGTTTAGGTCGACTTACCTAACAGTCTGTATACTGACGTAATCGGTCCGGACACCTTTTAAAGGATTAAGTATTCTTTAAAAGCGTGTCGCCATGCTAAACACCTTTTTGTCAGATAGTTCATAAGAAGCGTATTATTGGTCACTATAAACAATAGGTTTTTGTGAACGCCTTAACGTGAAACGTGAAGAAAGAGCACTACATCTCTACTCTAGTCTTAGCAAAGTCAAGCAAATTGTACTGTAAAAATGTTTCTATTTTATTTCATACGGTAGCATACAACTCTTTTTTTCTCTCATAACATTAGTTTTATATAGTTGCTTCACAACAGAATTTATTGCACCGCCCCGTTGCAGTGGTCGAGTGGTTAGCCCTTTACGCAATCGGGGCTCGGGTTTGATCCCCGACGGGGACAAGCATTTGTGTGATAAGCATAAATGTTTGTATTTCCGGGTTTGGGTGTTTATTCAATATATTCCAATATTTATATATGTATTTCTATGTTTTAGTATTGTTGACTAACAACCATAACACAAGCAAATAATTTGCATACTCTGGGGTTAGGGGTCTGGGGTAATTTGTTCCGTGAATATTTATTTTATTTATTATTTAATTAACTTTTAGGGGGGTCATCAACATGATGCATGACAGTGGAAGTCTTAACATGTATCAGAGTGGCGAGTCTCTCATGCGCATGTCTCCTCCAAGCCTAGTGTCTTCTTTAGTTATGGAACATTCTGGAAACTTTAATCCTGAGTCTATGGAGGGTAAGAAGTCAATGCCTTCTCATAAAGATTCTGGTAAGTGTATGGATTTATGTCTTTCAAATTTATTCCTCATTAATTTTTAGTTCAATGCTGTTAATTTTGCCTCGAACTTCCGTACCTTTTTTTGGAAATAAATTTGGAATCTAATTGAGCAACTACGACTTGAGAACTTGAAAAGAGCTTACTCATTCTTAAAAAGGCGGTCAACGCCTGTAAAAGCTCTGGTATTACAGATGGCCATGTTCGAATGTGATCATTTACAATTAAGTGAGCCTCATACTTGGCTCCCTTTTCTATATAAAAAAATATAAATTACATTACAGGTTTACCAGCATCAGGCCGAGAGAGTTTTGATCCAATGATGACAAGCATGACGTTAAGTATCTTAGATGAGAAAGATATGAGTACTAGTTTCCTCTCTCAAACGACGTATCCTGATAACGACAGTCTCATAGACTCACTCCCTCCAAGCTTAGTCAGCTCAGTTAATTCTTCTTACATAGTCACTAATTCTAAGGCAAAAGAAAATCCTGAAAGTAATGTCTTCAGCTCAACGACATTTACTCACTTAGATCAATCAGAAAAATTACTCTCAGCGCGACCGCGATGTAATCTTTACAATTTTAAAAGGGATTCAATAATAAAAAATTCGGAAAGTTACGTAAAATCTAAAGAGGAAACGTGCCAAATTGATACCGCTAAAGTATTAAATGAAAACTGTGATAACAACTTAGGCGTGCCACAATCTAGCAAATTCTCCCCAAAAAATAAACCAAATGGGGAAATGAGTGAAACAATCACTTTACACTTCTCTAATAATAAATTTAAACGCGACAATGATGCTGAGAAAGAAAATTTAAATTCTACATTCAAAAGTGACGATGCCTTTTACAAAGATATGGGTGTAATAAAAACTACTGATCCAGGGAAGAATAGTTTGAATATTACACTTGAAAAACAGGAACTAAATGAAATAATACAAGCAAGACAAAAACTTTCCTTAGCTAGAAGAGCATTACCAAATGAACCCGCACCAAATCAAATAAATACGTCTCCAATAAAGAAAATACAGTTACCAAATCAAACTATTACTGTGCCGAGGCAAAGTATGGAGAATGCATCAGAATTACTTTCAAGGCGGAGAGCTATGAACAATGTTGATAAACCTGAAGAAACTGCAAGAGATATTCCAAAACGAAATGCAACATTTAAGAAGCCCTCTCCGAAAGCGGGAGCGATGGATGCAACTGTAGTATATGTAAAATCAGATGAGAATAATATGATTGACATTAACGCTGCTACTATGAATCTTATAGACTCTGGAGAGAAAATGTTGCAAGATGTAAGTATATACATATGTATATTTAACAAGTATTTTTAAATCATCTAAATTACATTATTCGTAATGTACATTTATATTACGAATAATGTAAATTCTTTTGTTCATCTTTTCTAATCTTTAGAAAAGCAGTCCAGAGGAGCACGAGGCAAATGGTACAAGGGACATCTCCCACTTAAAAATACTCAACAGCATAATGGATAGATACATAAGCCTGATTTGTAGTTTATTTTTTCTGTATTTTCTAGAACTTACTACCTACTACCACATACCAGACTGAGCATAACAGGCAAGCCACAGCTATGGCCTGTGCCACTATCATCCTAGGTAACAATTAGGTGGTAGACTTCTACAATGTTTCGACCCCGTTTATGGTACTTTAGGCGTTTATGGTATTATACTCGTATCTATAAATTACGGGAGGCGATTTTTTTTGTCCAACTCCTTTGGTGAGTAAATCGTAAAGATTTAGCTATATTTTAGTAAATATGCTTTATGTAATTTAACCCATTTTTCCTTAATTTTGTACTTTTTTTGCAAAGAAAAATTATGTAATACTAGCTGCGTTCGCGACTTCGTCCGCGTAGAAAAATTCCTAAAATAAAAACCCGCATAGTTCCCGTTCCCATGGGATTTCCGCGATAAGAACTATGCTATGTCCTTCTTCGGGTCTCAGACTATATTTGTACTAAATTTCATCCAAATCGGTTCATTGGTTTAGGCGTGAAGAAGAGACAGATAGACAGACAGAGTTCTTTCGCATTTATAATAGTAGTATGGATTTGCCAAGTCACCCTTATCCCCCACTTCACCCACGTGAGAATTTATGAAATTTTGCTCAAGATTAAAACTAAACTAAGGGGGGCAATTACGTTAAGCGTGCAAGATACGTTACGCCTAACGTAATTGCCCCCCTTAATTTAATTTTAAACTTTAAAAGTATTTAAAAATATTTTTAAAGACTTGAAGATTTTCTTATTACATACTTAACTAAAGACATCTTTAATTTTTTTTAAATTAGTTTGTCCCAAAAATATATATATTATAAAAACATTCAAAATATGAAATAAAATAAATAAACCGAAAACTGATGGAATGGATTTTTTTTTTAGATTTAAGGTACTATGAAAAGTTATAAATTGTGGCATGTTTGTTTATTCAATTCAGTAATTGTGGCAGTGTTATTTTATTCAAGTAATATTAACAAAACAATTCTGAAAATAAAATTCAACGTTCTTATGATTTCAGGACTGGGGTCTGCAAGAACGTGCAATGGTTGGTTCCAGTGAAAGTACTGGAACTGATACGTGTACATTTAGTTCCAGCAGTCCACCAGAGAGCGTACCTGAAAGCGCCATTGACCCACGTAAGATTTGTTTCATACATAATTTAAGTCTAGAATTGGACTCGCCCACCGAGGGTTCTGTACAAATTTTTATTAAAAATTATTTAGAGTCTTGGATATTTTTCTGAGTTTTGACGTACTTTATATGAGAACTATACTTGTAATGATTTACTTACAAATGTATAGATTTCAAATATTACTCATAAAACTTCATAGAATTTAGGTCAACGGAAAATCAAGAACGGCTCACCTATCCAAACCAAATGTTTAGACTTTGTTCAGACTATTTAGTAGATGGTTTAAGTGAAGTTTGCACAAAATCGGTAGAGCGGTTCTCCGTTTATCATATTTTTTTAACAAATGAATTCAATAAATGGCGATACGTAGCGAAGCACGTGACGGGCGGCTAGTATCCTATAAATTTTGATTTTCTTGAGAGTGTATACATGGGCGTACCGAGGGGGCAGGGAGGGGCAGCTGGAATCTATTTACCTCCTACTATCTACTGTAGTAGATAAAAATATAGCCTTAAAATGTTACAGTTAGGAATAGGTAAGGCTGTGGTACCAGACCCGGGCGAGACAATGAAGAACTCTACCACGTAGTTAGTAGCCACGATGGTAGTCACTAGCATAGCCAATCGGCCGCCTTTTACGACGTGCCTAGCTGAACGGCAGTTAGCCTATTCTTCAAAGGAGCCCGGAACCAACATGGGAAAAAAAATCGTATTCTTGACATTATTGATCAATATTATAAATGTGAATTTCATTTGCAACGATGATTTAATTTAATTAGTGTATAGTTTTTTCCCCGTGTTGGTCCGGTCTGTGTTTTAAGAATAGACCATCTGCATTCCGCCAGGCGATTCGTAAAAGGCGGACGATTGGCTAAACGTACGTGTCATTACCATTGTGACTACTGCAGGTGATAGTTCTGCAACATCTCGCCCGGGTATATGGTTCCTGCCACAATAGCGTCAATGCTTGTTATTGTCTTGTTCCGGTTTGCAGGGTAAGGTAACCGGTAAACTTATGCACGTGGCATTGCAATCCCGTCAATCGAATAGCAATGCATTAATAACATCTTCGGTGTTTATAGGCGATGTTTTCTGTTTCCATCCAGGGGAAGGATTTGTTATTAGATAAAAACGTGTATATCTAGCGATCAGTACAATCGGCGGAATTGATCGCAAAGAAATGGAGGATTTTGTCACGTTGAATAACCGACACTTAGCTCAGCGCTCAGAGCGTTGACTGACTTAGGGGTGAGGTTGCTGGTTCAAATCCAGTCATGTCAAAATTTTTCTTTGTAAAGTTATTAAAATAATTTGTAATTCTTTTAGGCAATCAAATAGCTTCAACGCCCCTTTTATCTCTGAAACAAGGCGCCAAAAACGATTTATTAAATTTACACAACACGATATCTCCTATATACGACATGGTTGACGATAAATCGTATACATTAACAAAAGCGTCGAGCGCGGCATCAGATATGGAAAGAACCTACGATATGAATACCACTGTGATTAACAGCGGGACTATTGTCAAAAAGGCGTCAGCAAAACGGGATATATTGGCTAACAAAATGAGCCCGGAAAAGAAATCACCGAGTCCAGTGCAAACTATTCAAGCTCCTAATAGAATATCTCCAACTAGAGGTATGTTTTTGGTTTGTTTTTTTATGTATATGTCAATTCCTTTTTATATATGGCTTCCCTAGTCCTTATAGACACTTTGTAATGGTAAAATCACTGCTTTTTCTTAAAACTAAATAATAAAAATAAATATGCATCGTTAAACAAATTACATTGACTGATCCCTATCCGATCCTAATGATACCATCACAGCCCATCCTTGCCAAGTTACATGCATACGCCAAAGTCATTTAAAAACCTTGGCTTGGGGCAGTATCTTAAAGGACTATATTAAAAGAATATTTTAATATAATAATAATAATGACACAGACAGACTATTTGTTAATTTCTTATTTGTTATCAAATTAACAAATAGACTATTTGTTAATTTCTTATTTGTTATTAAATTAACAAATAGACTATTTGTTAATTTTTTATTTGTTATTAAATTAACAAATAGACTATTAGTTGATTTATTATTTGTTATTAAATTAACAAGTAGACTATTTGCTAATTTATTATTTGCTATTAAATAACAAATAGACTGTTTGTCAATTTAATAACGTGTTTTTGTTGCTTCCCAAAACCTTACAATTATTACATATGGAACTTGTCAGGTGCAACGACGATATTACAAATACAGACAAAACAGTTCTTTTCAATAGACCAGATATTATTACACTTCTTCATAAAACTAACAAAATAGCTTATCTGATCGATAATGCCGTCCCAAATACACACAATCTACAAACCACTTTTACAGAAAAAAAATCTTTAAAAGCACCGACCTTGCAAACGGAGATAAAAATCAGTGGCAAGTCAGTAGAGTCAAAACTATTCCGATCATAATTTTCGCAACAGATGTCATACCTAAGACCTTACACAATAGTCTGAAACAATTACAAATTCACCCACTTACTTACATCCCATTACAAAAAGCTGCTATTTTATACACATGTCTTAGTATTCGCAAATGTTGTTACTTAGTTATTAATAAGCAACACACAAACATGTCCTTACTTTTGCCAAACACCCGTGAAAGTGAGTTTAAAATCCCTTTTATTATAAAAGCAGAGAAAAAAAACAAAAATGAAAATAATGTTACATACTTCGGGTTCATAATTGTAAGAAAACACCACCTATATTAAATCCGTGTATTTACAATAGGAATACACACAACACAAGACAACACAATGTAATACTAAATACTCTGATTAACACTTCTCGCTTCGCACGGGTCGCTTCAAGTATCGCTCTCGATCGCTTTATAAAAACTGCCTTGTATTTGTCAACACATCTCTATTTATAGCCAGGGTGAAGTTCTACCTGGATCCAGCAAAATCTGAATGTATCGGGAAACAATGAATGACTTCTTAGCACTTCTTATTGTAAACAAGTTATGACTCATAAATCCTAGAACACGCTACTTTCAACCTTATGCCATATACCACAAAGTCCATTATGGCATAGCTAAGGTAAACTATTTGTTTGTCAATAGGAGTAGCTATCTCTTTCTTTTATTTCTAGATCTCTCCAGCGCTCCAACTCTACACGTTTCTAGATTATTCGTGACAGTAATAATAAATAATAATAATAACAATAATGTAGGATCGGATATAGTGTTTCAAAATTAGGGAAATAAAACTACATATCTAATAGACATAACCATACTGAATACACATAAAATATGCAAAAGAATATTACTGAAAAATATAATAAATACGCTGAGTTCAAAGATGAAATCACACGCATTGGCAACAAGAAAAATATATACTGTACCTATAGTCCTTTCTACAACTGGTATCATTCCAAAATACCTACGTCACAGTCTATAGTTATTGCAACTGAACAAATCACTCGCACAATCAACTCCCACTCAAAATACTAAAAATCGCTAGCTGCATCACTTGGCCTTGGCCCGTAATGTGGTTAATTCGCTAGTCGACAAAGACTAAGACAGGTAAATAACAATAATAATAAACATTTATTTCTTAAATCAGACTCATATTTGTTAATACACATAAACTTATTTAGTACTAGCTGACCCGGCAAACATTGTTCTGCCTATTTAACTACTCTTATTTTTTTTTTCTATATTTTCTCACCTTTTAAACCTTTCCTGGACTTTAACAATTAATTCAAAATCAAAATCAGCCAAATCAGTTCAGCCGTTCTCGAGTTTTAGCGAGACTAACGAGTTTATAATGCGAAATCGTTTCTGCGCCATCCCATTGAAATAATATTTATTTTCAGGCGTTACATACACTGGAATGGTACCACCTTCCGCTATGCCAAGGAAGACAGGTCTACCAACATCTAAGTTAAGACAGTACAGTTCACACAAAGAACTTAACAGGATACCAGGTAAGGATTTTATAAAACACGTTTTAATAGGGAATAAGACAAATGAGTAAATTTTTTACCTGATGTTACTTATACCCAATAAGCGCATGCTATTTGAATTAACCAATGAGCGCGCTATTTGAATTGACTAATGAGCGCCCGCGATGGTAGAGTTGGCCATCAGATAGTAGCAACTTAATCACTTAGATATCAGATATTATATGCGACTACTATAAGGCTTGGGCGTTTTTATTAGACTTCATAAGATGGCAAACAAAGCAATGTCTGTCCTGGTAGAAAATATAATAACAATATCGGTGGACAAATTACTTGAATTGATCCAGTAGCCGAAGTAAACAAATCATTTCCTTGTGTTATGAATGTTAGTTAACGATACTAATACATTGAAAGAACACATATAAATACTGTTACATACATAATAAACAACCAAACCTAGGAACAAAAACGTCCATTTTCATCACAGAAATATTTGTCCCTGTCGGGAATCGGACTCGAGCACGCCAAGATGTTAATGATTTGTTGTTTTCCATGTGGGAAGGAATATCCGCTCAAGCAGAGTATGGCTTCTAGAGTAGCCATACGCATATTACGTAAATGAAAAAGTGGCTACTACAGCCAATATAATAAAATATTATTTTCTGTATTTTCCTTCTTAATTTAGACTCGTTGGTACGAGTATTTAAACCGATTCCGAACGAAACATCGTACAATATAACATCAAGCTGGCGCCCTTTTTTCAAGTATGCTTGAGGGATCCAAAAAAAGAATCTAGTCCGCCATTTTAATTAATGGTGTGTGTTCTGTGTTCGTTAGTGTCGGTTAATTTAAAAATGTTTTGCGTATTTATCAACAGGTAAACTTTAATTATAATCAAGATTAGTTCAAGATCTAACAATTTAGATATTAATTTTGTTGCGATACTGTAAATATCCATTAATAAAACATATTTTCCTACAACGACCATATTGATGTTTCCAGCACTCTGAGTTGGATAAGACCTATTTTTATTTATTTTCGTAAATTTTAGTGTTGATATATTCTATGATTAAGAAAAACATACGATGTGAATATGAAATATATGACCCGACTGACCGCCCCGTTGGTCGAGTGATTAGAGACCCTGACTACACAATCAATGGGGTCCGGGTTTGATTCCCGGCAGGGACAGGCATTTGTGTGATAAGCACAGATGTTTGTATTTCTGGGTTTGGGTGTTTATTAAATAAATTAGAGTATTTATATATGTGTTTCTATGTATTAGTATCGTTGTCTGGCACCCATACTACAAGCATATAATTTGCTTACTTTGGGGTTAGATCAATTTGTGTAATTTGTCTAGTGATATTTATTATTTTATTCATTTATATATATCAACTAATTTAGTACTCGTGCTTGGATGCCGAAATAGATCATCATACTCAAACATTAGCGAATTCCAATAATATAATATGCATGCATATCAAACTGATAACCTACTCTTTTTCGTTGGTTGAAAACTACTGTCTGAAATACAACGAAATGATAACATTTTTGATAAAAATCACCCACACTTATTCCAATCATGGAACAACTCTGAAAAAAGGTTGTTTCCTTCTAGAGATCCAACAAAAATGCACTTTCCGATTGGTAACATCGCCTTTTATCAAAGGAATTGTCGTAGGATGTAAAAGTTTTCAATTGCATACCACAAATTATTAGGGATTTAAGTTCTAAAAGGTTTACAAAAGAAGGAAGTGGTTAATTGATTGTTAGTTCTATAGTTTCGAGGATTTTTTTTTCATACAAGATTATAAAGAAAGCTTAAGAGCTCAAAACACCCACTTGTTGTAGGGCTTTGTTAGAATAAGTAATTTAAACTAAATTAAATGATAAGTTATTCTTAATTTTAACTATATCTATATATTAGTCAGAATAGGTTAAATATTGTTAAACTCCGTTAAATATATCCAATCAATAAATATATCCAATCAAGAAATGAAATAATATTTTCATGTCAATGTTTTTAACAAACAATATAGATTTTTTATATTTTTATTTACAAAAAATATGAATTATACATTCTTAATTATTAATTTATATATTTAATTTTTTTAATTTAATTTTTTTAAATAAATTTGATATCTGATTATACATAATAATTGACTTTAACTTGTAGATGAGTAAGTATGTATATTAAGTTTGGGTATTTAATAAGTATGCCACCTATTCATAATCAAATTTTGAAGAATTTTCATGTAATTATGCAGAATAATTTATAACATTTTTTAATCTTAATTTAAAAATAATTTTAAATGACAATGCCTATCATAGTGTTTTGGTTAAAATTTGCATGTCAATACTTTGAGTAAATGTGCAGAATTTAATACTTTTTAACACCTATTATTGTACGCTCATTTAAGGCAAATAAATATTATTATTATTATTATTTTGTAAACCTGAATAAAAATTACGAAATTGAAAAAAAAATATTCTGTCTTAAATGCGTCTCTAATGTTGCGGCCGCACTGCGTCTGTCGTCATAAAGCTATGCGCAATGACGCGATACATGCAGAAGTGACCAGTTATTATCGGCTATCGTCGCAAGCTCCAAGGGTTTTAGAGTGCATTTATCTTCGGGACGATATACGCAAGTGCAGCTGAAAGCTAAGGTTATTTTTTTGTGTACAGTCTAAAATTATGATTAGTGTATCAATTCAACGGATACCGCTGTCGGCGTTCTTTTAAAAATAGTTTTGCACACTAATAGTGTTTGTATCAAATCGGTACAAGTGTTGTTTGTGTGACGTTTTTATTAAGGGCAGAGGCACAGAATACTGGAGACTAACAGAAGTTATATTCGACATACAAGTAATATTCGAGCATAGCACAGATAGACACCTCTCATGGACGCGATATCACGGAATGGTTCCGGATAGTTTGTTCCGCACCACTCCGAGATATTGCGTCCGCGAAAGTTGTCTATGTGTGCGTTGCTCGAATACTACTTCTATGTAGATTAATTTCTGTTAGTCTTCAGTATTCTATGCCTGTGTTTGAATGGAATTGGTACAAATGTTGTCTGTGTTTGTGCCGCCAGCGCCGGCACCGTCCCGCACCATCGTGGGGCGCAGCATGGTGCGGCGCGCCGTGTACGCGTCCAACCCCGCGCTCAGCCCCACCGCGCCGCACCCACCACACCCGCAGCTCGCGCCGCACCGCCGGGACTCCTACACACTCACCGCGCACCAGGTAACGTCCCGCACCGTGTGCGCGTCCAACCCCGCGCTCAGCCCCACCGCGCCGCACCCACCACACCCGCAGCTCGCGCCGCACCGCCGGGACTCCTACACACTCACCGCGCACCAGGTAACGTCCCGCACCGTGTGCGCGTCCAACCCCGCGCTCAGCCCCACCGCGCCGCACCCACCACACCCGCAGCTCGCGCCGCACCGCCGGGACTCCTACACACTCACCGCGCACCAGGTAACGTCCCGCACCGTGTGCGCGTCCAACCCCGCGCTCAGCCCCACCGCGCCGCACCCACCACACCCGCAGCTCGCGCCGCACCGCCGGGACTCCTACACACTCACCGCGCACCAGGTAACGTCCCGCACCGTGTGCGCGTCCAACCCCGCGCTCAGCCCCACCGCGCCGCACCCACCACACCCGCAGCTCGCGCCGCACCGCCGGGACTCCTACACACTCACCGCGCACCAGGTAACGTCCCGCACCGTGTGCGCGTCCAACCCCGCGCTCAGCCCCACCGCGCCGCACCCACCACACCCGCAGCTCGCGCCGCACCGCCGGGACTCCTACACACTCACCGCGCACCAGGTAACGTCCCGCACCGTGTGCGCGTCCAACCCCGCGCTCAGCCCCACCGCGCCGCACCCACCACACCCGCAGCTCGCGCCGCACCGCCGGGACTCCTACACACTCACCGCGCACCAGGTAACGTCCCGCACCGTGTGCGCGTCCAACCCCGCGCTCAGCCCCACCGCGCCGCACCCACCACACCCGCAGCTCGCGCCGCACCGCCGGGACTCCTACACACTCACCGCGCACCAGGTAACGTCCCGCACCGTGTGCGCGTCCAACCCCGCGCTCAGCCCCACCGCGCCGCACCCACCACACCCGCAGCTCGCGCCGCACCGCCGGGACTCCTACACACTCACCGCGCACCAGGTAACGTCCCGCACCGTGTGCGCGTCCAACCCCGCGCTCAGCCCCACCGCGCCGCACCCACCACACCCGCAGCTCGCGCCGCACCGCCGGGACTCCTACACACTCACCGCGCACCAGGTAACGTCCCGCACCGTGTGCGCGTCCAACCCCGCGCTCAGCCCCACCGCGCCGCACCCACCACACCCGCAGCTCGCGCCGCACCGCCGGGACTCCTACACACTCACCGCGCACCAGGTAACGTCCCGCACCGTGTGCGCGTCCAACCCCGCGCTCAGCCCCACCGCGCCGCACCCACCACACCCGCAGCTCGCGCCGCACCGCCGGGACTCCTACACACTCACCGCGCACCAGGTAACGTCCCGCACCGTGTGCGCGTCCAACCCCGCGCTCAGCCCCACCGCGCCGCACCCACCACACCCGCAGCTCGCGCCGCACCGCCGGGACTCCTACACACTCACCGCGCACCAGGTAACGTCCCGCACCGTGTGCGCGTCCAACCCCGCGCTCAGCCCCACCGCGCCGCACCCACCACACCCGCAGCTCGCGCCGCACCGCCGGGACTCCTACACACTCACCGCGCACCAGGTAACGTCCCGCACCGTGTGCGCGTCCAACCCCGCGCTCAGCCCCACCGCGCCGCACCCACCACACCCGCAGCTCGCGCCGCACCGCCGGGACTCCTACACACTCACCGCGCACCAGGTAACGTCCCGCACCGTGTGCGCGTCCAACCCCGCGCTCAGCCCCACCGCGCCGCACCCACCACACCCGCAGCTCGCGCCGCACCGCCGGGACTCCTACACACTCACCGCGCACCAGGTAACGTCCCGCACCGTGTGCGCGTCCAACCCCGCGCTCAGCCCCACCGCGCCGCACCCACCACACCCGCAGCTCGCGCCGCACCGCCGGGACTCCTACACACTCACCGCGCACCAGGTAACGTCCCGCACCGTGTGCGCGTCCAACCCCGCGCTCAGCCCCACCGCGCCGCACCCACCACACCCGCAGCTCGCGCCGCACCGCCGGGACTCCTACACACTCACCGCGCACCAGGTAACGTCCCGCACCGTGTGCGCGTCCAACCCCGCGCTCAGCCCCACCGCGCCGCACCCACCACACCCGCAGCTCGCGCCGCACCGCCGGGACTCCTACACACTCACCGCGCACCAGGTAACGTCCCGCACCGTGTGCGCGTCCAACCCCGCGCTCAGCCCCACCGCGCCGCACCCACCACACCCGCAGCTCGCGCCGCACCGCCGGGACTCCTACACACTCACCGCGCACCAGGTAACGTCCCGCACCGTGTGCGCGTCCAACCCCGCGCTCAGCCCCACCGCGCCGCACCCACCACACCCGCAGCTCGCGCCGCACCGCCGGGACTCCTACACACTCACCGCGCACCAGGTAACGTCCCGCACCGTGTGCGCGTCCAACCCCGCGCTCAGCCCCACCGCGCCGCACCCACCACACCCGCAGCTCGCGCCGCACCGCCGGGACTCCTACACACTCACCGCGCACCAGGTAACGTCCCGCACCGTGTGCGCGTCCAACCCCGCGCTCAGCCCCACCGCGCCGCACCCACCACACCCGCAGCTCGCGCCGCACCGCCGGGACTCCTACACACTCACCGCGCACCAGGTAACGTCCCGCACCGTGTGCGCGTCCAACCCCGCGCTCAGCCCCACCGCGCCGCACCCACCACACCCGCAGCTCGCGCCGCACCGCCGGGACTCCTACACACTCACCGCGCACCAGGTAACGTCCCGCACCGTGTGCGCGTCCAACCCCGCGCTCAGCCCCACCGCGCCGCACCCACCACACCCGCAGCTCGCGCCGCACCGCCGGGACTCCTACACACTCACCGCGCACCAGGTAACGTCCCGCACCGTGTGCGCGTCCAACCCCGCGCTCAGCCCCACCGCGCCGCACCCACCACACCCGCAGCTCGCGCCGCACCGCCGGGACTCCTACACACTCACCGCGCACCAGGTAACGTCCCGCACCGTGTGCGCGTCCAACCCCGCGCTCAGCCCCACCGCGCCGCACCCACCACACCCGCAGCTCGCGCCGCACCGCCGGGACTCCTACACACTCACCGCGCACCAGGTAACGTCCCGCACCGTGTGCGCGTCCAACCCCGCGCTCAGCCCCACCGCGCCGCACCCACCACACCCGCAGCTCGCGCCGCACCGCCGGGACTCCTACACACTCACCGCGCACCAGGTAACGTCCCGCACCGTGTGCGCGTCCAACCCCGCGCTCAGCCCCACCGCGCCGCACCCACCACACCCGCAGCTCGCGCCGCACCGCCGGGACTCCTACACACTCACCGCGCACCAGGTAACGTCCCGCACCGTGTGCGCGTCCAACCCCGCGCTCAGCCCCACCGCGCCGCACCCACCACACCCGCAGCTCGCGCCGCACCGCCGGGACTCCTACACACTCACCGCGCACCAGGTAACGTCCCGCACCGTGTGCGCGTCCAACCCCGCGCTCAGCCCCACCGCGCCGCACCCACCACACCCGCAGCTCGCGCCGCACCGCCGGGACTCCTACACACTCACCGCGCACCAGGTAACGTCCCGCACCGTGTGCGCGTCCAACCCCGCGCTCAGCCCCACCGCGCCGCACCCACCACACCCGCAGCTCGCGCCGCACCGCCGGGACTCCTACACACTCACCGCGCACCAGGTAACGTCCCGCACCGTGTGCGCGTCCAACCCCGCGCTCAGCCCCACCGCGCCGCACCCACCACACCCGCAGCTCGCGCCGCACCGCCGGGACTCCTACACACTCACCGCGCACCAGGTAACGTCCCGCACCGTGTGCGCGTCCAACCCCGCGCTCAGCCCCACCGCGCCGCACCCACCACACCCGCAGCTCGCGCCGCACCGCCGGGACTCCTACACACTCACCGCGCACCAGGTAACGTCCCGCACCGTGTGCGCGTCCAACCCCGCGCTCAGCCCCACCGCGCCGCACCCACCACACCCGCAGCTCGCGCCGCACCGCCGGGACTCCTACACACTCACCGCGCACCAGGTAACGTCCCGCACCGTGTGCGCGTCCAACCCCGCGCTCAGCCCCACCGCGCCGCACCCACCACACCCGCAGCTCGCGCCGCACCGCCGGGACTCCTACACACTCACCGCGCACCAGGTAACGTCCCGCACCGTGTGCGCGTCCAACCCCGCGCTCAGCCCCACCGCGCCGCACCCACCACACCCGCAGCTCGCGCCGCACCGCCGGGACTCCTACACACTCACCGCGCACCAGGTACCGCACACGCACTCGCACACATGCACGCACTTATTCGCACACTTGCATACGCTTACTCGCACACACGCACACATTTTCTCGCACACACGCATACATTTACTCGCACACACGCATGCACTTACTCGTACACACGCACTCACATACATCCACTACTTCCACACACACACAAGCACGAAAACGCACTCACACAGTCGTATGTTCTGTACTGAGTATCTGCGTTAGTATCATTGATGAATGAAACACGATTTAACCGTTTTCGAAAATTTCTGTTTTAAATTACACTTACAGTTAAAACTTGAAAAATTACGATTTGGCTAAACGCCTTTTCCTGATGATTTTGTAAATGGCCATAATTAGTATGGAACGTCAATTAGATAGCAAAAGAAAATGTAATTCTTCTTTTTATATTCATACAAATTGAGATTAATTGACGTATATTTTTCAGAAAGAACAAGTAAATACTGAGAAAAATACTTTCCAAGCGCCCCCGCCCTTAGTAAGGCAGGGAACGGAAACATTACGAAGGGAGCGGCCACAAAGTCAGTTAATGGCACCCAGAGATGTGAGTATTTTTGGCTAAATTATTAATATTTTTGGTTGTCATCAAAATATCCCGGCAAATCTAACGCCTTCAGAATTCATCTTTTTCTCCATATTTATAAATTTATATCCTATTAGATTTTTTCTTTATAGAGGCGTGGTTTGGCTTGAACATTAAACTATTGGAAATGCGTAATGTTAACAATTTACATTCGCTCACCAAAGTACATGGATTTATTTCATACTAAAATTATTTTTAACTATCTGTACAATGCGCTTGTTGCTACGCTACCAACTATAATAAATTTGAAGGAAAGACATTACATTATCAACCCAGAAACCTTCGTGAGCTCATGCACAACAACTTTGCTAAAGATCATCACATGATCAAATGCATAGTTTACAATTATATAAAGAACATACAAACATTCATTTTTATATTTAATTTTTAAAATGGTCCTTTGAAAACAATTGAAATGTAACTTATAATAAGTCAAAATTCATATATGCATTTACAAACGTTCAGAACTGAGTTATACAGCATGTAAGGGGCGGTCTACCGAAAAATTAAGAAAACATGCCATTTTTACGTTCTAGTCATAATGGTCGTTCCTTTTTTGCGGGAAATGCAAACATTGCATTTTATGATTTTTTCTTATTTTCACGCCAAGCAATGTAAAGCCTGCATAGCTCGGACTTGTCGCGGCCTCGGCCCTCTCCAACGGGCCATATATTTTGCGCGGCAAGTAGCATAATATATTGATTATTTTGTGTATTTCCTTAAATTTTACTATTTTTTTTTATAAAAAACACTATAGAGTATTCTAATACTCCACAGTGATTTACTTTAGGAAATCAAATTACACAAAGTTATGATAAAAAATTCGTCAAAAAATCAAAAAGAATCAACACAAATTTCCAACGGTTTTCAAATCCATTATTTCGATTTTTGGTAGACCGTCCGTTTTACGCTGTTATTATTTCTACTGAGGTCTGTTTTTTCTAAATTTTCTTTTTTAATGTGGTGTTTTATTATATTTTATACTTTTTGTCATTGGCGCTTGGTCAAACTCCATTTGTGGTTATGTTGAAATACATTTTTACTGTTTCACAAAACACTTTTTATTTTAGTTTATATCGCTAACCAGATTCGCATTTTAAGACATTATCAGGAAGCCCCGAAGTGGCCCTAAGAAATTAAAGTGTTTTGTGAAAAAGTGCATTTTAACTTAATTGTGCTTTATTGTGCGTTCTTGTGGTGCTAGATTAATTTTTAAAGGAATACTTCAATAAAGCAAGTGACATAATTTTTTTGTCAAATGGATTCCGGCAAATATAGTTTGTAACCTATTTCGCAAAGCAAATTGGTGGATTACCATAACAAATGTCCTAAATATTGATTGAGTAAAAAAAATCGTTTGACCGTTAAAGGCATTATTTGGTCGCTCAAAACGGTCTTATATTTGTAATTATTTTGTATATATTAATAGATTTTTTTTTCTAATTAAAATAATTAATCTTAAATATATTTTTAATATTTTCTATGGCAACACATAATTGTCACAAAATATGCAAGTCTGCCATCTAATTAAAATAACCAACATGTGATACCCACTTTAAACTATTTGCTTAATTAAATTTTAGGGAAATAGAAGGGTAAGTATATAGAAAAAAAGTATCTTCACGCCCTATCCCTGAAGACGTAAGCAGAGGTACAAGACGTGCAGCCACGTTTAGCCGTAGATACTTAGTGCCATAAAATGATAGGTGGCTAGCCTAGTGCCAACCGGGCACTTTTTCCAATCCCGGGCAACGTTGTTTTTGTCAGAAAACTGAAAAAAAAAAACACATTTTTGTAGTTCCCGACCCGGGAATCGAACACAGGACCTTATGAAGTCAATTCCGGCACCGGACTTTTAGACACATAAGTAACATTAAATTACAAATATATACATAAACACAGGTTATTATATATATATATATATATATATATATATATATATATATATATATATATATATATATATATATATTTCTACTGTCATGGACGTAACTATACGTCACTTGCAGATCAGACAGGGTTTTTGTAACTCATTGTATAAGTTTAAACATTTTAGTCTCACAAAAAATTTTACTGCGCAGGCGTTTTTGTGACTAATTTTTGTGGTATTACCATACTGGACATAACAAAACATATTCTTACTATAGATTACTTAAATATTGTTTTAGATTAAACTATTAAGGGCTTATTTTATGTGTGGTTTTACGCTGCTAACATTTACTGTTTATATAACAATTATTATTTTTGTGTTGTAATTAATTCTATTTAATCTTTAATAGTTTGTAACTTCAGTTAATCATCTTCAGATAACATATACTATAAAGCGATTAAACAAGTACCCATAAATTGGGGAGTTTTTTGTACCATGATTCCGATAATTGCCATCATGGATCGCCGATGGAGGCGATGGTTATATCTTTTCATCAGCAGAACAATCTCCTTTTTTGATATCCAATGATAAAAGAACTGCTTCTCTTATCAAATATTTCACCATTGGAGAACATTTTGCATCTTAAACCCATATTGGAGAAATAAAACGTATCGAAATAAAGCCCACTTTAAATGGTATTTATGTATAACGGTTTTATGTGTACAATTGTTTGTCGCTTTATGGCTAATCTGGTTGTGTTGTACTAAGCTACGCGGTGCCAATGCTGTGGGAGGATGCAGTGTGCCTGGCTCTCTGAGGAATCAACTAGCACCCGTGAGTCTCACGTACTAACATTTTGTAGAGACACACTTAGGGGTTTCAACAGTTTATTATTAATCTTTTTGCTTCTTGTATACTTTTTGATTTTTACAACTTGTGGCATAAACTCATCCACTTTTACGCGTCACAAACGATGAATGAAGTGTGTGCGTACGCCATTTATAAACCGCGTCCGCTTATCTAACTTTTTCTTTCATTCCATAAATTCATATAGCAAAGAGATTTCTAATAAAACAATTGAGATTTCTAATAAAACATAGGGAAACTGCTAGATAAAAAAAAACAGCTGATAGAATTACATATGTGCCTCGTTCAATTCGCGAACATTAAAGTATGCCACGAGAGGTGTTAACTACAGCTGTTAAGCTGTAGTAGTTATTGTTTAAAGTGGTTAGCGAACCCAGCTTAATAACCAATTAGATAAACGGGCTATATTTGCATAAGTTATTGAACGGTTTTGCTATTTTGTTCACAGAACAAACGGACACCTTTATTAATCAGCCGATTACATATTCTTATATGTTTTTTGAGTACGAGAGTGTTTCGCTAACAAAATACGCTGTGTTAGGTATCTAGTGTTAATTTTGTCACGTAAAACCTTCATCATATAAGCGACTGCATCAGATCATTTATACTCTTGATTTCGTATACGCGTAATTCGGCAATGTTTGCAGCTACGAGCTATCTGTTTATTTATGATCTATGAATTTATGGTTTGTAAATGACGTTCGCTTCGCATTTCATTCATCGCTCTGACTTAAACAAGTGGATAAGTTTATGCCTCATGAGTAAAAACATTATGAAATATTCGTAAAAAGCAAAAATTTTAGTTCTTCAAATCACATTGTGTTTTGGCGTAATATATCTTTGGTTAGACGTACTGAACATTGTGTAAAAATTTGACTACCTATTATGGAATGACCCTTGTACATAGGTATATATTTGTGATCGGCCTAAGTTTTATTAATGCTCTGTTTCTTCTGTTCCATAAAAACATTGAGTATGCAAAATCTCAGACTCATGCGTGTACACAATTTTCTAAGAAATGGTAGTCAGAGTGATCGGTACGTCAATAAACGCTCCCCTTTACACGTTTTATTGTTTTACTTAATGATTTTGTTCTCCTCCCTCTTTAATTGTCTAATATTTAAAGCTCTTTGAAAAAATCGAGTCAAACTGTTCTAAAGTTAGATTGTTCGGCGGCGCCAAACTTCGGCACCAAGGAGCATTTGTTGTTATGCTGAACCTCTAAGTGGTATAAAGTGGTAGTAAAGGCCAGCGATTATATTAACTAAATAATGATTCGAAGTTTGAAAAACTAAAAGAACGCAAAAAAATTAAAGGCTATTAAGCAATATCCTTTAATTTTTATTGCGCTGTAGCTAGCAGAAGTTAACACTAGAACAAGAACAAGTATGTATTGGATTGGCTAAAATAAACAAAATATGCTTGAACTTACTAGAAGTGGTCCGGACTTCTTTGCAGAATAGACCAACTGCCGTTCTGTCAAACAGATCGTAAATGCCGACCGATTGGCTACACATATCGTACCATCCTGACTCCTAAGTGGCAGCGTTCCGCAATATCTCGCCGGGGTATTTAGTACCACCGCCCTATTCCTGCCGTATTAGCGTCAGTGCTTGTCATTGTCGTGTTCCGGTTTGGTGGATAAAATCGGATCGGAACCTCACACGGACAACAACACACCATTAACATCTTTGGTGTCTATAGGTAATGGTTTCTCTTTTTTTCTCTTTTTTCATAGGGGTAGATTTTTTTGCAAAAAAAATGTATGTTTGAAACCGGGTCTTCACTTATTTCCGTGCTAAATTTCGTTAGAATAGGTTTAGCCTTTTAGCCGTGAAACTGCAACAGACAGATAGAAATTGTTACTCAAGATCAACTTGACTGATCTTGTAAGTTGGTATACAGTGTGAATAGGTGATCGCGCAAGAGATAGGCCATATAATTACTTTTGCCGTTAATGACTTTACGCAGAACAAATCAGGCGGATATTAGCCAGTGCTATACACACGACTTGTTTTAATATAATAATTCACATATTAAATCGCTGGTGTTTGCTAGTTTCAGCCATTGTTTTGTTATACACATGCATGTTGTTCTATTTTCATACAGTATTATTTTTTCACGGAGATGTAAAATATTTTGACCCAATTAAAAAGGTATTATTTTGACCCAATTATTTTCTAATTTAATATATTTTATTCAACTACATTAGCAAAAAAAAATAGATTTCTGATGTGTATGGTGATATGTATAGCTTAATTAGAAGTGAACATTGAATTATATACATAATGCATGATTCAATGTTCACTTCTAATTAAACCTTGTTCTCACTATGCTAGTAATTTAGTCGAGTGTAGATTACTTTAATAGCGAAAACATACGCTATTGGTCAAAAATCCGCCGATTACAGTTCACAAGTGAGTTGTGTTTCGCGAGATGAACAGCACACAATTCAATAAGCGCGTACAAAACGCAGCGTAATCTAACTAATGCATTCGAATAAAGTAAGAGGTTCCGACTAGGCAAGTAAATGATTGCTACTTTTAATTCATCTCAATTGAATGAAATGAAACAAAAAATCATAATAATTTCAGATATGAAATTTCATCGGCAAAGATTTTTATTCATAATATTACTCAAACGTCAAATTAAAAATGAAGTTATGAATCATGACAAATTCAGCTTCTATGTGAATTGGAAGATTTCATTGAGTGTGATATTTCACAGGCCAAATGAAGAGAGGTAGCAAATGCGATATATTATAATGTACTCATATGAAATTTCACATGCTACTTGTGAAATGTTCCATGCCTAGTTCGAACTTGTTTTGTCGGTAAACAGTAAGCGGGGTGCTTGGTGAGGAGCGCTACTCGCCTGAATAAAATAAACGGATCGGTTCGACTAAATTATGCACTAACGCGTAGTTTATTCCACACAAAATTTTTGTTTTTCAGATGTTTAGTTACTAAATTACTTGCTAATCGACTAAAATAATAACCTAGGGGCCGTTCATAAAATACATCACCAAAAATGTCGCCTTTCTAAGCCCTTCCCTCCCTCGTTGTCACACTACGTTACACTTTCTGCGACCCTCTAGATAAATTACGTTATGACGTCTATTTTTATTTATAATAGAGGAATAATATTTATAAAAATCGAGAACAAGTCGAGTAGATGTGTTTGATTAACGACAGTCGTCACGTGTTCTTGGATTTCCCGCCCGCCGTGTCACATCTTGTCACATTACGTCAACCCCCCCTTCCCCTATCAGTGCAAACGTGTTTTATAAAAGGTCCCTAGTTAGAACGAGGCTTTACAACCGTGGGTTGGAATTAACTCTTCCTATCCTTTCTGAGATGTGGGCTTGACGGATTTAGATTACATAATAGTAATATTAGATTTTTTCAAATTAGAAATCATTTGTACGTACAAATTCTAGCCTCCTGCAACGAGACCGTACTCAATAGCCAGTGCATCACAACTACGAGTATCAAGACCCACTTCTGTTCCTGTACAAAGGCCAGGTAAATTTCAGATTTTTATTTATATATCATTAAATGTATTAGTGTTATCTATTGTAACATCCTGATTTACCTATGTTCAAGCAATAAATACATTGTGATTATAAATAATTTTCCTTATTACTGTTATATCCCTTATTATTATTTTCTGTATTATATCCTACATTACATCTACCTACGGATACCAAAATATTTTAAAGACGTCGCTCGTAAAGACCATTAAAATGGTCTAGAAAATTTAATACTGGTTTGCAAGATCGAAGGAAAAAATGACATGCGCGTGTGTATGTGTTTGAAAGCTATTTTTAGTGGTGGTTGTTATACATGTCTTATGAAAATTGGCTCAGCCGTTTTAATACATCTGCTCTTTGTTATTCTGTTACTTCAAAAATATTGCAATGAAAATATGGTAACTTTGACCTAGCCTTAGGTGTAATAGGCATGACTCCGATTCAAGTTTTTTATTTTATCATAAGATAGCAAACAAGCCGATGGGTCTCTTGATGGAAAGAGTCAAATGCCATATGCACAAGTTTACCGGCTACCTTACCCTCCAAATTGAAACATAACAGTGACAAGCACTGACGCTATTGCGGCAGGAATATGTAAGGCGGTGGTACCAGACCCGGGCGAGACAATGCAGAACTCTACCACCTAGTAGTCACGATGGTAGTGATTCGCATTGCCAATCGATCGCCTGATGCACATGAGGCAGGAAAGTGTTTTTATGACAAAGATATGTTGGAGATTGAAGGTTTTTAAATGTTTAATTTAGAGTTGTCAATGTGTATATTTATGTATAAAAATCATACAACATTTATTACCTGTCTAACAATAGTTAAATTGTGTAGTTCAAACTGAACAGCCGCGACCTTCAACTGGATGTGAGTCGAGACAATCGGCGTTGCCCAGGCCGTCACGTCTCCCTGGGCCAAGGCGAACTCTAAGGTAATTAATTCACCGTAATACGAGTCAGATAGTTTTATCACTGTTATTACAAAAATGCTAAGTTTGGATTAAATTGAGATGTAAACATACTTTATATCACTGTGTGACGTAAATCCGCACTTTATCCACACTCTTCCGCTACCTGAATAACCTTCAACTTATTTCCTAAAAGGAGAGCTTATTAATTCTTCCTTGTGTTGTTTTTATGTTTGTTAACCTCAGAACTCTGTCATTAATGAACCGATTTTTGTTTTTTAGTTTGGGAGTGCATACTTCCTCTGTTATCCCATTTTTAACCGGTGAAGATTTAATTCATGGTTCCAGAGATGTCAAGTCGGTTGCTGCAGTTTTATTGCTTTTGAAAAATATTTTCCACGGAAACGCGTGAATAAAGTGCAGACTTATGCCACATAAGCTCTAAAATAATATAAGATACGTCTGACTGAAGTTGTCTATTATCAGAAGCGTAAAGTTAACCTCCGAGCACAGCAAGTGCTTAAGTCACACATATTAGAATTTACTATTTATTATTCTTATTATAGAAAAAAAAACTCACTACTAGCAAATATTAATTGAATAACAGCTGCAGCAATTGTTTGCTATTCTAATTATATAAAAAAGCTTTTTGTATAGATCTAATAATGAATTCTTAGTTGTATGTAAGTCATATAATATTTGCACAGGAGAAACCATTAGGAAAAACATTCCTTTCACACAGATAGCAATGTCCAATAATTATCATTTTTGGAGTCTAAGCGATGATCGTGTCTTTGCTTTCTATCCTATGACGTAATGAAAATAAATTTAATATTGATTCTATTTTTTTACAGACCACCATCAGTATACTCTGTAGCCCCAACGGCGGATGTCGACCATTACTGACCCAGGATATGCTGTGCCAAGATATTGGGCATTTAGCCAGCAATCTATAACTAAATTTAGTGTAATAAAATGACTGACGTACGAAACTCGGAGTGTCTCCTAATTTTTTAACATTTTTTATTAAAAAAATATTTTTAGTGTTATTAACTTTAGTACCTTTCGATTGAGATTGTATCGCTAATTTTCTGGCAAATTTGCCAATGACCACTTTAAGGCGAAATTTTTATAATCCATTTTATTTTTAATGTTTTTAGGAATGGCAGCACCATTTTTGAAACGGACCATTTGATAATTTATTTGTGGAAAAGAATGATTGTATGATAGTGTATTGAATAGTTAAAATCATAATATGTATGTCTAATTTTTATAAAAAAATAAAATTAAAACCTGTTTTTAAAATTATATGAATAAACAATTTCATAAAACTGATTACTATAATAACTCTCTAAAACTTTTTAATACTGTTATTACTTTAAATGTATATCAAAGAGTAAAATACTCAAACAAAGAGTATATGTTTACATTTTTAACAACTCCTTTTTTTAAATTTAACAGGTCACATGTATCAAGTTATTACATTTTATGTATATCTAAGAGATTTCGTAAATAGGTGTCAAAAACTCGTCTCCGTTATTTACTACAATAACAGTAATGATACCGGTTTGTAAATTTTCGGTCACCGAACCTAATACTTCACTTATTTCCATATTTTGTGACTTATTTTTTAAGCTATACATTAACAAAACTTAATGTCGTATAAATTTACGTAAAAAAGTGCCTTTAGCAATTTCAAAAGTGAACTTAATGAAAATAAATAAATAATTAAAACCTACCTAACCGACTGGATTTGCATCAAGCCGTTTTGATTATATTTTGTTTATAATGTTTTACGAAAGTTTTGATAACCTAATGGTAATAATCTTGTTGAAAGTCAAAATCAATAAATAGCGCCGTGTTCATTTATGTTGAACCGAGTTTTTCTCGCCTGTTTGTGAAGCTTAACTATACATTGACCATATTAAACGAATAGTGTGCTTTCCAAACACATTTATATAAGAAATAATGTATTATAACGTTGAACATGTTATTTAAATACTAGCTGACCCGACAAACATTGTTCTGTCTTTTTAACTAGGTACTTTTATTTTTTTTCTATATTTTTCACCTTTTAAACTTTCCCTGGATTTCAACAATTAATTCAAAACCAAAATTAGCCAAATCGGTCCAGCCGTTCTCGAGTTTTAGCAAGACTAACGAACAGCAATTGATTTTTATACATGTATATATATAGATTACATTTTGTTCAACCGAACCACATTACTTTAGCTTCACTTTAATTATTCTTACTTTAAATTACTTTTCGACAACTTTAATACTCTTTTATACAATTATGTAAGTACTCGAATCACTATTAATTAATATTTTATTATTTACTAAAAAATAAAGTTTTTTTATAATACTTCTTCACTGATTCACAGTATTTCTTTTGAGTAAATACAAATTATAAATAGATATGCCCACCAACTTGCGTGTAAAGTGGACCTAAGATAAACTAATATTTGATTTGAATATTTAACAGCTCTCCTACTGAATTAAATATGGGTAAACTGGATGAAATCCTAGGATCTAATATTTCAATATGACACATTTAAACTGAATGCCAAAGTAATAATATTATTACTCAAGAGTATGCGTTCTTCAATCTTTTAAACAGCATAATTACACAAATAACGTTACAGAAATGTGCATGCTCGACTAACGCTAGTGTGGTTATGGCCTCAAATGTGTGGTTTATACGACTTATCAATGAGAATGATCTTTTTAATCCATAAATGTATGGAATAGTGAATGTCACTATTATCACATAAAAAACAAGTATCTGCTCTTTGTCTAAACGTTTACAATTAACTTGGAGACATATCTTTAAATTGCCACAGATAATAAATTACGACAAACAGAATTTTTATTGCGAAAATTTTGATATTGTCCATCGATCAAGGAGTGTAATTAGCTTTTCTTTAATGAAAAGATATCAATTACCACCTATATTAAACGCTCTCTGACTTACAGAATCAAAAGTCCTTTTTTATACCCAATTCGGTATATAATATAGTTTATGAAGAAGAAATTTCATCTTCACTTTTGCAATAATGGCAACACTGGGCCATTTTTGCCAACATCAAATCTCTTAGAGATAAATTCTTGACACCTGTCAGATACGTAGATGTATAGTAAAATATAGATAACATATCATCGACACAATCAAGCAAGTATAATATACATACTCCTGAACTGTTGAATTTTTCTAGAGATCCCGTTGGTTTTTTGTAAATACTACAAATATAGTCCACAAATATTTTTTAATCAATCATTGACACCACCCACTTAATTTTAGATTCCTTAAAAGTAAAAATAACGTATATATTATTAGGTTACTTCAAGGTATTAAAGCATTTTCATTACGTCTGCACTGTAAGTAATTTCCAAACGATCTTGATCCTTTAATTTTAAAAATTAATATTCATTTTCATACTCAAAATCTATTACTCTATTTTCATCTCTCTAACATTCTCTCTAGTGTCTTTACCATTTATTTACAATGAGAATTATGGATACAATAATAATCTCTTCATATCGGTGACTGACATATGTTCACATTATTAAGAAAATATATAATAAGTATGGAGTGTAAATACCAGAGGAATAACATATGTTTTTAACTCAACAATATCTATGAAATATCATTAAATACAGCCATTAAATAAAGCCAGAATGGCGTTTGTGTAGCGATGGGTATGATCTGAAGTGAGCTGTTAGAGTAAGAGGTGAAGTTTGCTGATTGGGTGTCTCGACTTCAGCTGCTTTTGACGCGTTCTTTAGGAATATTTGGTATAGCAACTCCATCCTTCTCTAAGATTGTTTCAGAGACACATGTTGTATTTCTGATCTCTTACACTCCATATTAATAAGTTATAATTTTATTTAAATACTATAAGTTCATTGTTTTGTTTTCAAAATTGTCAACATTTAATTGCACAAACTGATTTAATTGTTGCAACATCTGTTCAAACTTGACATTCTAAAGTTGGTCACAAAAGCCGCTGACACATATATATAAAAAGGGAAGATATGTTATCTGATAATGAAGATATATCACAGCGCCTGGTCCTACAAAACTAGGTCCGTGGACACAGTGACAATTTGTGACAATCAATCACGTGCGGGACCTTATATCATACACTTATATCAAAAGCTTGGTGTACTCAATAGAGCAAAGCAGTATTTCATGCCAGCCCATCGCCTCCAACTTTACAAGGCCCAAATTCGACCTCACATGGAGTACTGTTCTCACCTCTGGGCCGGAGCTCCTCAGTACCAGCTTCTTCCTCTTGATCGCATTCAACGTAGAGCGGTTCGAATCGTCGACGACCAGGCTATTTCTAATCGGCTTGACTCTTTGGCGTTACGCAGAGATGTAGGCTCGCTCTGCATCTTTTACCGTATTTATCATGGGGAGTGTTGCGACGAGTTGTTCGGACTAATGCCTGCCGCTAAATTCCACCATCGGACATCGCGTCAAAATTTAAAGTTCCATCCTCACCACCTCGATGAGTGGAAATCCATAACCGTGCGCTTTTGTCGACACTTTTTGCCTCGCATTACTCCTTTGTGGAATCTATTACCCTCGGGGGTGTTTCCGAATGGATACGACTTAGGGACCTTCAAGAAACGAGCGTATTCATTCTTAACAGGCCGGCAACGCAGCTGCAATACCCCCGGTATTGCGGATGTCCATGGGCGGCGGTGATCACTTACCATCAGGTGCACCATCTGCCCGTTTGCCCCCTCTACTATAAAAAAAAAACTTATATTTTCCGAATGTTTTTACGATTAAACACGCATCAAAATACCTTCTTGTATGTTCAGCCAGTGTTATAATCACTCAAGGAAAAAAAATAAGACGCACGGCTAAAACAATTTGTTTGAAAATAAGATTAAATTATTGTTTAGTTCGCCATGTTTGTGAGAGTGAGATAGTACAATACAAAAGTAAGCGAGAGAAACTTAGTCTACTACGTTCAACGCATTACTTTGCGTTCGACTAACCGAGCTTAAGTTTAGCAATTGCGATGTTAGAGCGTAACACATCTTCCCTTTTTATATCAATTGCACTGAAACAAAAATATAATTCAATACAATGCTTTTCAATTGCAATGCCCATCTTTCTACTGAAGATGATTCTGCCAACAAAAAATATGAGATGTCAAAAACAATGACAGATGTCAATTAAAGATTATGTGTGTCAAGTATACAATACGTAACTGACTGTAATAGCACGTATTTGGCCTTGCCAAAATGTGTGTACATTTGCCCATAACAACCCCAAAAATCCGACTTGTCTGTTTTTTGTACAAAACTTACAAATTAATATTAAAAACGACCTGCACCGATAAAAATTGGATTGAGAGTAGATGCTATTTCTCTCTCGCTCATAAAGCGAGATTTTTTTTAATAGGTAAATTTCTGAGTCCATTGTTTATAGGCGCAAGTCCAGCTTGTATACAAATTTATTTAGTTGAAGGCTTTCGGAGTTATTTATTTCAGAATAAGATATTGCATTTGGATTAGATATTACAGCATCTTGTAATTTAATATCTGCGTTAGGTGTAAATTATATTATAAATATTTCTAAATACTTACTTATCTTGTAAAATATCACTATATTTATAACGCACAATGGCTACACTTGTATAAAGTTTACGTTGATAGCACTTAAATTATTTGTTTTTATTTTGGCAGAAAAAGAAAACTGCAGATTCCGAAATCATTGTATATAATGTAAAAATATATAACTTTTAGCTTTGCTTCAAACACATATCCCCATACATTGCATACAATAATGCTTTTTTAATAAATCTCACATTTTGCACTTTGAACGAATATAAATCTATTTACAGGGAATATATTAGCTTATATCAATATTTAGCCAATATACAATTATCATACCCGTCTAAAATTAGCAATTAGAACTTACTAAAATTTTCACTAAGGCAACCATTATTGTAATCCGATGTCAGATTGTTTCATAATGTTTCATAGAACACAAAGTTCATATTATAGTATATGTAAAAGTCCGCAATGTTGCTGTCGCGCCGATTCGCGTATTTCCCGAAAATTTAGAAATCGACCTTAATACGTGTAAGTTTTGTTGCCCTAAGAGCCTACAAAAACTGAAGACGCTAAACCGATAATTCTGTTGGGACCATAGCGCAAACATTAAGCTAACTAAATATTCTGCTATAATACAGTTCAATTTGAAATCAATCTTGATCCTCAATTTATTTATCAGGCGTATCAAATCGCAATAACCTGCGTATTTGCGTACATTTTTATTAAAGCACTCGAACTTTGAATAAGAAACCGAATATAATATTAGCTGATAAAAAAATCCCTAGTCTGTAGAGCCTCTAATTTAAAAATATACAGCGTGTAAATTATTACTGTTAGTGTACCGATGGCATTATTAAAAAATGACATAATTGTATTTAGAAAAATAAAAATGTTGTATCTTAAAATCCCCGTATTTAACCTTCAATTTCGCTAAAATTTAGCCAATATTTCAAATTGTGCAACATTCCGTCGAGTTAGCGGGCGCGGCCTCGTAGTCCCTCGGAATCGTGTCTATCACCATTTTTGCACGACGAAAAAAAATGTTGCCATAATGATATTTAAAATATTATTTAAGATTGTTTGTTATGATTGAGATTTAATTGCGAAAATAGTAACCTACTGAAAACTAAAAATAATAGCACATATCATGTGATTTTATTAGGCTACAAAACAATGCCTTTAACGATCGGACAGGTTTTTTTTATTATACGTTGCGATTCTATTTCGTATGTCGTATTTAATCTAATATCAACACTACGCCTTTATAAATAAAGTTGATAAAACGCGGGCAAATATGATAGATTTGACAAATTACTTATCAACTCTACGTTTGTAAATTGTCTGAATCGATAGTGAAAAATTGTCTATATTATGCATTTAATCCTAATACGCATATCAGTGCTCAATAAAGTATCAAGATCACGAATCAAGCTGATGTCAGAGATTATCTAATGGCTGCCTTGATTATAAACTTATGTAAATTGACTATGACTGCGTGAATTAGAAATTAAAGTGAAATTTTATTTTTTAAAACATTTTATTACGCATTCTGCTAAGGTAAAATTAAATGCAACATTGATTGCAACATTAATTGCTTAATCTAGACTTTTGATATCATTACATATTATAAGCATTATTACATCACTGATTACGTTAAGGCTGGCCCTTATCGTTTGTTACATAAAAGTGACGCACAGTACGATTGTGTTATGGATGTTTTGTTCAGTTATATTCACGGAACAGAAAGACCAAATGGAAATATGACGTGTTGTATTAAAACTGCTATCACCAATCACACACACAAATAAAACCAATTTAATAACCAATAAAACACTCAATTGTATTATATTATTACAGAGAAAGTTAACCTCAACCTCACAAGTCATTCATCTAAAAGTATACATTAATAAAATTTTGGTGTTGCGTAAAATATACTAAAGAAAGAATAGAAAAAATAGAAAATATTTTAACAACTTAATACGTAATTGCCTAAAAATTAGGTATTATTTTTAATATAAGCTTAATATTTGCGGCATTCTGAGATAAACCAAATTATAATTAGATATGCTCCTACACTCGTGCTACGACAACTTCTTACCTCCACTATATGTCTTGTGTTCCGTGGCTATATTAAAGAAAGTAAATTAATGCCGTATTTCAAGAAATCACTAATTAAATTTAAATCGTTGATTTTTTAATAGAGAGAGTTGTGTATTTGAGAGTTTAATAGTCTACTGTAATTAAAAAGTAATTACAATTGAGCCTAAGATATAAGGGAAGAGCGTAAGAAGTACATATTTATAAATACTAGAACCTCGGACAAGGCATGTATTTTAAGGTTAAAATTCATTTAAAAACAACGCAATAAGGTTATATTTCTCTGACATATTTCATTTAATACAGTTATATTTCAATCGTTGCAATGTTTTTTTTAATCCATATAAATAATAGCGGCAAAGCATTGCATAGATTGGCTTATTTACCATTTTTAAGTATAATTTCGTGATTTCTTGAAATGAGGCATTATATTTGATTAGGTCAAGTGAATCCAGCTTAAAAATGAAGAGAATAACATTAGTAACAAAGATTTTACAAAGTTCTTTGTTCGAACAAAACATGTTTGAGCATTATTTCTTTTTAAATAGCAACATTGCGGAACTGTCAAAATTGCATGAGATTTTCCAAAAGACAGCCCTAATCATAGCTCTTGTTGGATTTTTTTTAATTTCGTTTATTAATCATGTTATAGGTTATAGATCTATTTTTTCAATTGGTATATTATTTTACAGAAAAAAGTGCCGCCTAATGAAATGAGATTAAATATTAAAAAAAACTTTCACTCTAATTAAAAAAATCATATATAGTGTTTCTCATAATATGAAAATTGATTTTTCTACTACTTATTGTCACTGTAGTTACAAGAGGAAAAACTATTTAGGAAAAACGATATTTTGAAAAATAACCACATACATACATACATACATACATACATATCTTCACGCCAGATCTCTTACGGGGTAGGCAGAGAGAACCGAGTGCCATACATCACGATCCTTGCAGGCTTGTCTCGCTTCCTCCACATTCATCACTCTCTTCATACACACACGCCGGTTGGTAAGACTCCTGACACCACCTTCGGACAGTACTCGATCAATCTGATCGTGGTATGTCAGTCTTGGTCTTCCCCGGTACCTACATCCTTCCACATTCGCATTGTATATCTGTTTTGTTAACCTTTCATCTACCATTCTTTCTACATGTCCGAACCAACGGAGCATGCCCTTTCTCATCTTTACACCGACACTTTCTTTCAAACCTAACCTCTCTCTCACTTCGACATTACGAACCCGGTCCGCGAGTGTCACACCACATATTTTTCTTAGCGACCTCATCTCGACCGCGTTGATTCTACTTTCATGCCCTTTCTGACATACCCAACTCTAACTTCCATACAATAGCGTTGGGATAAGCACATGATTATGCAGGGCTAGACGGGCACCCTGACTTAAAATTGTGCTATTAAGTAATCTCCCTAACGCTCCATTCACTCTGTTTCCTGCACACACTCTTCTTTCAACATTAACACATTATTCACTCTTCTTTCAAATAACCACATTACAATGAAAAAATTAAAATTATAGATCACGTACTCCGAACTTCAGTATTTTATTTAGATCGTGATGTCCCTGTTACGTTTTTTATCATGTTGCGCCAGTAACATGAGAATGTTGCTTAAACATTTTTTTCGTCGCAGTACGATGGAGAAAATTCCTACTGCAAGAGCTGTGATTAGTTTCGTCCGAGAACCGCTACATTTAAAACGCCCTTTTGACACTAATACTTTTAAAATGTTATTTTGACATGTATATTTTAGTTAATAAATTTAATGCGCTACTTTGTGACATGATATCCGCCGTGCATTGCGGTTTCTTTGGATACGTTGTGCCTTATTTAGGTAGTGTAAGGAATTTTGTTTTCATTTTTAATAAAACTGTATTTACATGTGGTTTTTATTTACTGTGATTCGATGACAATACTCCACTCCCACGGCCGTATAATACTGCTTGGTTTTGATTTTCCTTGACCGTGGCTTGGTAATAGAGTATATTATATAAATATAATTATTATTATTTTATCATTAATTAATTATAATTATTACTATTTATGTAAGACAGAATAATTAAAGTAATATAAATCGGCCAACAACTTGAATATGGATTAACATGAGAAATGACGACATTTAGGACCGGTAACCTCAAGGTCCAGCGATAATTTCGTGCATTTTGATAAATTCTTGTTTGTGAGATCAGTCGACATGAGAAAATTAACTGCATATATTATCTACTACTAAGTCACGAAGTGTTTTGATGCATCATGCAGATCAAGTAGTTGCGCTATTTAGCAAATCTATCAAGATTAAGTATCTGTGATACTCGTATCGAATCCGCGAACTTGACACATCAGCGTAGTATTAACAGTGATAAAAGCTTATATTATGCAGGTCGAAGATTGTTTCTTACCTCAATAAGTGCCGTTTGCTTCTCTGCTAGACTATGCTGTAAGCGGCATAACTCGTATGCTGCAGCACCAAGCACGTAATTGGATTCGTGCTGTTATGCTATTGCGAATGAATGGATTTATAATCGGGGCTTTGACCAACCGCAATACTCTTAATAAACTCAACAGCTTTACTTTCTAGCAGTCCAATGCATTGCTAGTCTTATATATAGCTTTTACAACCACATTGCTTCAACTTTGGGAATGTAGCATAAAGGTGTGAACTTGGCTCTTTAATTTATGTCTACCCTCTTCAAGTGTACAAATGCTGGAGCACTGATCGGCTTTATGCCGTACGATTAATGTTGGAAATAGTAGAATAAAATTTGATTGTTGTTTATTGCTGTGGCTGCGACGTTAGGGTGTCCGTTATTTACCAAGTTGATTTTTTTTGCGGACGCCCCCTGGATTTTTAGTTTTTGACCTAAAAAAAAATATCCTACATAAATAAGCTCTTAATTACCGAATTAAACCTTGCCCCAATCGAGTTACATTTCCCATTTAAATAACATGGGAATTTGCAACTTTTTCTTATTAATTTTATTCCTCTGAAAAAAAATACCACTACGACTATTATCGATGCATATTCTGATAGGGAATTTAATGCTCTACAAAAAAGCTCTCTTATAATTTTTCGATGAAATCATTCCTTTAAGAGTTATTCGTGGTTTAAGTTGTGTTTATAGTTAATAGGGTGTCCGTTATTTACGAAATTGATTATTTTTGTTGCGACGCCCCTTAAATTTTTATTTCATCATCTGAAACAAAATATTAGACCATTCTAAATTTTCATAACAACCCTTGCCCCAAGGACAATACATTTTCCATTTAAATTACATGGGATTTAAAGTTGATCTTAACATAAATTCTTGAATTTTTGCACTTTTACGGAAATTATGAATGTTTTTATGCAATTTAGTCGTTTATTCCAAAGAACATATAAATTTAATGGTGTTAAAGTAAGAAATCAAAAACTTTTTAAGTCGAATAAAATTTAAACAATTTCACAATATTTGATTTATTTAATTAAACATTCTTTAGTTACATTTTGATACTTTTTTTATACTCGCTTACAACCTGAATCACAAATTGTTTTTCATCTTCACTTCTAGCTAAAATATTAATGTAAACTGGAATTAGCCTATCATGCAATAAATTATTTGCCTTTCACATATTAAAAAAATATGTGTTTCAAAATAAATGACTAATTTGCATAAATAATCGTGATCATAATTTTGAAAAATTCAAGAATTTATGTTAAGATCAACTTTAAATCCCATGTAATTTAAATGGAAAATGTATTGTCCTTGGGGCAAGGGTTGTTATGAAAATTTAGAATGGTCTAATATTTTGTTTCAGATGATGAAATAAAAATTTAAGGGGCGTCGCAACAAAAATAATCAATTTCGTAAATAACGGACACCCTATTAACTATAAACACAACTTAAACCACGAATAACTCTTAAAGGAATGATTTTATCGAAAAATTATAAGAGAGCTTTTTTGTAGAGCATTAAATTCCCTATCAGAATATGCATCGATAATAGTCGTAGTGGTATTTTTTTCAGAGGAATAAAATTAATAAGAAAAAGTTGCAAATTCCCATGTTATTTAAATGGGAAATGTAACTCGATTGGGGCAAGGTTTAATTCGGTAATTAAGAGCTTATTTATGTAGGATATTTTTTTTTAGGTCAAAAACTAAAAATCCAGGGGGCGTCCGCAAAAAAAAATCAACTTGGTAAATAACGGACACCCTACTGCGACGTATATGCGAGATGTGTCGTCCTGACTTAGTATATAAGCCGAAACACAACAGGTAGCGGCTGCTCGCTGTCTTCGGACATGATTCAATCTGTACTTCCTGATAATAACAAGTATGATTTTGCATCTTGGCACGATGCAAGGGCTAACGAACAAACAACCGGCTGCACAACCATCCACAAAGCTAGTCGAAAATTTTTACGCCGAACCTTGTTCGACGCTAACGAATATTTTCATAATTCTTATTCTCAAATATAAACATTCTAACTATTGAACCGCTTCCTTAAAGTAGGTATACATGATGCTGATACAATCAGCCCATTAAGTAGCTATTTATTGCATAAAAAGGCGGCTTTAAAGTAGTTTTAATTTAAAATCTATTTTAAGGAACTAGCACTGGAGTAAAAATATAAAACAAGTACCCACACACTTTCATTATCAACAAGCTGCAGCGTGCAGCCCGCTGCATTATAAAGTTTTTGGAGAATCCCGCGGGGACAACTCATTTTTGTCTGAGATATTCCAGGTCATCTACCTGTGTTCCAAATCAGTCCATTAGTTTTTGCGTGATTGAGTAACAAACATACTAACGTTCTCATTTATAATAATATAATATGATTAATCTCATGTATATAATAAAATTGTAGGAAAGTCAAAACTGTACATTGAATTATTTTTTTTTAAAAATACTTGGGGCGTGATCTATAATCGATATCGAATCCAAAAATATAGTTTTTAGAAATTTTGTCTGTTTGTATGTCCGGGGTAAACTCAAAAAGTACTGCATGGATTTACTTTAAATTTTGCATGAATATTGCTAATAGGTCAGGTCAACATATAGGCTACATATTATCACGCTATCACCTACAGGGGAGGGGCAGTGCGGAGTAAACGAAGTCTGCGCGGACGAAGTCGCTGGCAACAGCTAGTATACAATATAGAGGAGACGAGTACTGACTGTATCTACTGCTAAAGTATTCACTAAATTAACAGTACATAACGTCTACAACTTTATGTAAAGTATCATCACGTCCGGTTCTCTTGCGGGGTAGGTAAAGTGAAACGAACGTCTGTAGACTTTCCGGTTCATCACGATTCACTGGTTTGGCGGTTGGCGAATTAACCGGTGATTCCCACCGCAGTATTTTACTGACCTGAATAATCGATAACCGGGACCGATAACTTACATACTCATCCAAGGCACGAGAATGGTAGGTAACATACCGCACTCCGCCAGACTCCGAGCTGTTACTGAAATTTTGGATTTTCGAGAAAAACCCCAATAACACTTTTGCCTGACGCCGGGATCGAACCCAGAACCTCATGATCTGAACCGAATAGGCTTACCCCTAGATCACGAGACAGTCAAGTAGCAAACCAATCAGGAGTTCTACTGGTAGGTACTTCCCAATACAGAGGTGGTGACCAGTGTTGCTACTTAATGTTAAATTTATTAATAACATTTATCGGTTACCTTACCCCGCAGTCTACTGTCTAACTAAGACCTAACAGGTCGGAGACAGATACTGACGGGGAAATGAGTAAAGTGCGTGATCTGGGTAAATCGCACAGAACTCTAGACACTAAAATTTCGTTGAATAATAATAATTTAAAATCGGGTATATGTATACTGCAGCAACCTGGAATCCTTAATCAGATCTTCACTAATTTATATTGGATCCAGAGGAAAGTATAATACTCTTTAAAGATTTAATATAAAGTATTATAATATGGTGTAGGTATTCTTCCAAACAAAAAAAAACTGCAAATCTATCTTACGACGGAGCTATGCCCGAATACTGAACAAAACCAACATCCGAATTGAGAATATCCGCCTTTTTGGAAAGTCGGTTGAAAAACTTACGAAGCACGATCTTTCGGCCACGTAACGTATGATTCGAATAGCAAGTGTCTTCTAAAATTAATCATCAAATAGTAATAGGTTTACCGTTAAAGACACGTGTATGTAAAAAAATATTTGTGAGGCCCAATACTTCGGCCGTTACGTCTGGGACAGTGCGCATATATGCGTGTAATACAATACGTTTACTTTACGACCGATGAAATTTTCTCATGAGTTTTAAACCTTTCTCTACCTGGCAAAGAAATTAATTAATCTACTGCTTCTGACTTTTTCTCTGTTTTTCTTTTACCCTAAAAACTTTAGATTCTGTTGATATTTTGCGGAATTCCATAATTCAAAGAAGAAATCAAAATAATGCAATTTGTAACTTTCCATGAACCCTACCTCCTTCTTCTTTTTACCTCTGCAATCACGCTGGACGTAGTGTAAGAAACTAAAATTCACCGAAGGTCAGAAACTTAAAGAAGATTGGTTAAGCCTTATTTAAGTTTCTGCCCTTCACACAATTATCTTCCCTCATCTACCACACGTTCAACCACGTCAGCAACAAAAATGTATACAGTATACTTGTGTCCTTAACGCGAATTTCACTTCGTAACTAAAAAAGCCTCAACAAAACGAATAGCACTTCAGTCAACAAAAGATTGCAAATTAAATTACTTTGATTTCTTGTAATACGCGCAGTATTTTTATTTTAACTTTTAAGTTTGGAAATCAGTAATTAGCAGAATGCAATTTTGCAAATTTTTATCTTTCTTTAATAATTTTTATTTCAAATTACTTGAAGATAGTGGCCAAAGAACAAATAATAAGGTAATTCCGTAGTAGTGATCAACAAACCCTCAATAAATTTTTGATCTAAATCGGATTTCGTCTTCACTTGTTGCTTTGTGAGTGCGCAGTAATTAAATTATAACCACAGTAATAACATATTTTTAAATACCTAAGAAGTCATCATTCTCTGTTTGTCAGAATTATTCATTATAATATGCTCAGGTTGAACGATATTGCAAAGCAGTTACGATCTCATTTAATTTAGTAAAGTTCGAATTATTGGATCAAGATTAAAGATATGCAAGGAATTGCAAGTTGGAGTTTAATGTGTATTTGTTTTCTCTTCTTATATTACAAATAGTGTATTTTCATATTAGGAAAAATCTAATAAAAAAGATAAGCCTTATAAATAGTAAGTTAATCAGTTCCACAACCCTTACTTCTGTACTTGCAACGAAAAACAACAATTCCAAATACCAATACGAGAACAATATATTATGAATGCAATAACAAATAAAGCCACAAGAAACTTAAATTATGATACTACGCTCTTATTTTATCAGATATATTATTATAAAATTGTCATATCCTATACATAAAGATACCGAACTTCCATATTCCACGTATCCTATTAAAATGGCTGCGACATTTCTACGGATATACAAACAGGATGGATTTATAGGTAATCAAACAATGGTTAAAAAAGGATGAAGATGCCAAATATATGCTGCAGTTATGAACATTGGCTTTCTGAATTAGATTAGATAAAAATGTATTATAAATTATTAGCAAAAAGCGCAAAAAGTTGTGTGTTCTATCAGATAAATAATGAATGAAAAATCCTATCGTAAGTTTATTAGCTTATTAGTGTGTAACGTTAATGTTGCCATACTAATAAATAAGTTAAAGTAGGCCGTGTTTTATCTGTTGCTGTGTAGTGCATGTGTGCGTGTGAATGTGATAGAACGAAATCGCACGTTTTATATGAGTGTGCAACGTCGCGAGTACTGTCTACATGAATTTTGCTTTGTACGTTTTTATTTTTATAAATATCCGATTAAGACGAAGTGATTAGTATATTAATAACGTCAAGTGATAACAATTGTGATATATCGATGCAATGGCCCTGAAAATATATAGTGTTTTCTTTTACTATGTGATTCCGTGCAATACTTCGTCACTTTGGTTGTTTGTCAATGACGTCTGCGTTTAGCGCAACGAAAAGTGGAATTATATTTTGATTGTGACAAGTAGTGCAAACATATGTAATTTTAATGTGATATCAAATGCGTGTTTATAAAATGGATGAGTGTTTTCTTTATTGGAACATTCCTAATGCAACGGGGGCCATAAGAGGTGGCTCATGAAGAAAGGGTTAGTATACCTGTTTTGTTTACTATGTTTACGTTCATTGAGTAGATACTATATCGAATATCTTCGCGTAAATATTTTACATATGTTTATTCCAGGTGAAATATATAATTAGAGGTTATGACAGATTATAAAGTTGTTTATTGTCATTATTCGCACAAAAACATCATTATTTGAATGCCAATTTATCTCAGTCTCTCGAATTTATTATATGGATAAAGTAGAGCGTTCTGGATGCAATGAAAGGAATTTTAATCTTATAACATTTATTTCTTCTTGGCTACTTTCTCTTATTTAGTAAGTGAAGGGAATAAAAGAGATGGAGCTATGTATGTCACTATATAATGAAAAGAGATAGTAGTGCTCTACAGTGAAAGATTACCTATATTTTTATTAAGCACTTGTTACGAGTATGTAAGTTTTCTAATTATCGTTAAGTAATGTGATATAATTTTTATACATCTATCTTCATTAAATGTAGACCAGCTTGAATTACTTTGATCATAAACAATTTGTTATATTATAATGACTATTGTCACATTTTAACAAAAATGTCTCATAACTTACAGTACCTATACTTTTCATCCTTAATATACACAACTTTTGCGCGTGGCTTCGCTCACGTAAAGTAAGAGACAAAAAGTAGCCTATATAACTCTCCATTCCTTCAACTATCATCACTTAAAATAAAAATCCATTTTGCCCTGAAAAACGGACAAACAAACACACACATTTTCCCATTTATAATATTATCTATCTAATAGAGTGGGCTATACCGCACTTAGCCACACTACAGGCCATTGTGCATAAAGTTATAGTGGCTATTCTTGCCAACCCAGCTCATTCCAAAGATCCAGCATCTTAGAGGGATGCTCAAACAGCACCCTTTTTGTGCCGCCTCCTTTGAAAATCTGGGCCCTTAGGTACTTCAATTCCTCGCACTCAAACAGCATGTGGTGTGGAGTTTCTTCATGGTTTAGACATCAGTTAGCCTCATGGTGTACATACATGTGTTTATTCATTAGGGAATGCCCCGTCATCAGACCAAATATTTTACTTAATTCTACTCTTGGTAGTTTAAGCAGTTTTCTAGTCAGTTTAGGATTCAGTTCAGGAAAGGCTTGTCTAATTTGTCTACAACTTAAACAGTAAGCATTTTCCAGTGTTTTTTTGTGTTTTATCTTGGTGATCACTTTTATCTCAGTTTTGAGCAGGTTGAAATATTATTGGTTCCGGACTTATAACTACCATCTTTGGTCCTATTTTTACCAGTTCATCTGCAATGTCCTTTAATCCATTGCGTAGTGACTTTTCATGATGTCCTTAGTTTTTAAAGCAGTTCTCTGCATTCTTTTACTAGGCTGTTACTTAACCATTTGGAATTAAGTGATTTTAACACCGCTTGGCTGTCAGTAAGAAATCTTAAATCCGTATTAATTACTTTCCTGTTCATGACAGCCTTTGCAGCCATGGTTAGTCCTAGAGTGGATACTAGAGTACTAGGTGGTAGATTTCTGCATTGTCTCGCCTGGGTCTGGTACTACCTCCTTACCTATTCCTGACGCAATAGCGTCAGTGCTTGTCGCTGTCGTGTTCCGGTTTGGAGGGTAAGGTAGCCGGTAAACTTATGCATGTGGCATTAGACCTTGCCACAAGATACCAACGCACCATTAACATCTTTGGTGTCTATAGGCGATGGTTGACTCTTTCCATCAGGAGACCCATCTGCTTGTTTGCTATCTTATGATATAAAAAAAAGACATTTTTGCTTGAAAAATGGAATTGTATTTGCCATTTATTTATAATATTAGTATGGATACCAAAGCTTAAAACTTATAATAGTATGTTCATTAATTGCAGTGCAGTTTATACCGTTATCTAGTGGGGATTAATGGGTAGGCTAGGAGCACTTGTGGTTTCATTCTATCAAAGAAGAATCATGTGAATTCCAGAATATTATAGTTAAGATGTAGAAAGAATGGCTGATGAAAAATTAAAAACAAACATACACTACGAATGAAGACTCAGACAGACTACCATACTGTGACTATATTGATTGGAGGTCATTCTTCAAGAAAGGTATATAGTCTTAAAAACATTGTGTTTATATGGATAATGTTGTATTTAAGAAGCAAGACAAGTTTGAATGTATTTATGATACTTAGTAGAACTCTGTTCACCCCACAACATATCCCCTTAAACCAAATGTGGATATAAAAAATAAATTAATACCTTCACAACCATATCCATTGAAGAATGTAAGTACCGTGAAAGACCAAAACTATGATCAAATTGGTTGGGTGTTCGAGAATAGTGTCAAGTCTCCGAAACTATGTTTGCAATGAGAGTGTAATGAATGTGGGAAAAGCAAGGCGAGTCTGTGTGGTTGATGGTTTATGGCACTCAATTTTCTCTGCCTACCCATCTAGGGACTTGACGTAAACATATGTGTGTATGTACAAACATATTCTTTAGTAGGCAGGATGAGGTTCAACTAGTGCGACCACAATTATTCAACTATTATTTAGAGATACAACAAATATTTGGTACCCTGTGTTTACGGAGTGCCTTAATCAATCCAAAAATAGAGATTATACTATAAATTTGAATTTGATAATATCCATGGTGAGCTTAATGATAGGCATTGAATTGTCTACTTCACTTCTCTCAAGACAGACAACTCAAAATTTATAAAATAAGAAGTAAGTGTTAAAGTAGGTAACAAAAACATTTTATTCATATCATTATCACTTTAATGTAAACAAATTTAGTTATTACAGATTTACCCATTTAAATAATTTTGTCAAAGATCAATGTTGAGATATTTATTGTGAATACATTATTTTTATTATAGTTTTCAAATTATTTTAAACATCCCTGTGTAGTTTGGCTGTTTGACAAGTGAGTAGATCAGACGTTTAAGGGGAAAAAAAATCTATATTCGACTTCGGATCTACATCTATCTCCTTGCCAAGTTTAAAAAAATAGAGACAGCAGTTTAGCTGTGAAAGTGTAACAGACAAATAGACTTTTACATTTATTATATTAGCAGGGTTCGAGAATATTCAATATTTATTATCAATATCAAAATATTGGATATTTATATGTCCGACATGTACCAAAATTTTATATAATTGCATCCATTTTGTATGAAAGCCATATTATTATTTTGTTGTATTATTAATGTATACTTTTTGCATATGTGCTACATATCGTTGCTGCATCTGACAAGTTTCGTATGTGATATTTGTAAGGTTTTGAGAAGCAACAAAAAACATGATATTAAATTAAGAAATAGACTATTTTTTAATTTAATAACACACTTGATTCGACTCAACATTCTTGATCCGAACCGCAAGGGACTGGAGTATGCTTCCTGAGTCTGTGTTCCCAGATGGGAACAATCTGGGGATCTTCAAGAGAAGAGTGAACAGCTACCTTCTAGGGAAGGGCTTTCCACCTTAGGCCTCATCTAGGCATTACCATCAGGCGAGATTGTGGTCAAGTGCTTCCCTATCGACAGTAAAAAAACAATAAACATTATAAATAATAACTCTAGAATCTATATACATATAATAAAATCATAGGAACATCAAAACTGTACATTGAATATTTTTTAAAAAGAATACTTGGGGTGTGATCTACAATCGATATTAAAGCCAAAAATATAGTTTTAGAATTTTTGTCTGTTTGTATGTAAGTGATTTATAAAAAAAAATTGATAGCAACTCAGAATAAAGTTTTTTTTTAAACACAACACAAAGTGAAGGAAGATATAAGAGAGGGAATGGAAAATCTTGTTACTGTTCTGGTACTTATTGACCTTTCTAATGCCTTCAACACAGTTGATCACAACATATTAATTGCTATGCTTAAATACCTTAGATTTACGGACTCTCCTTAAATTTAATCAAGTCTCTGAATACCAAAAAAGAAAAGTGACTCACAGTACTATAACGTCGGAAGCTCACGATTTTATGCACTTTGTACTCTATTAATCTATGATCCTCTATCCCTTACATACCTGAAGTATATATATGTCCTTTCTGTGTAGCTATTTTTTACTTTTCGTCTACATAAAATACATACCATTACTTTCATTCGAATTAAGAATAAAAATGTAATATTTTGTGATAATTACTGACCTCTGTGGGTGATGGTATTGCCCGCTATTTCTATTTAGTTGAAAAAATATTAGGCTGATGAACTTTACTATTTTTAGTTGCATATTATATTTAATGCTTTTTAATGTATGTATAATGTGATGGTTTTGTCTGAAAAACACAATATATATATATATATATATATATATATATATATATATATATATATATATATATATATTTAATATTGTGGATGTTGCTGCGTCTATCTATTTTCTCTTTCAGCTAAAAAAACCATCAGATAGCTTTATGATCAAACTTTAACATTTCTAATTGCATATTGTGTAGCTATTGCTAAAATACTCATCATGGCTTAAATGTGATATGTATGTCACACACAACTGAAAAGTTTATCATATTTATCCTCACTATCATGCCACAAGAAATGTAGAAGCCTATCTTTATAATAGCCAATGTGACAAGTAAACACTACAATTATCTCAACTTTTGCATGTAGTTGTGTTAGCTGTAGCGGATAAGTAAAAAGAAATAATATCTTGATAAATAAAATGGATAAATAAATGTAACAAAAACAATTTCGGCTATGTTGGTCTGGGCTCCTTTGAAGAAGAGACAAACTGCTGTAATGCCAGGCAGGTCGTAGGAAGCAACCAATAGTTTATTCATATCATAGTGGTGACTACTTGGTTCCAATTTCTGAAACCTCTCACCTGGGTATTTGGTACCACCCTCTTAAGGGCCATCCATAAATTACGTCACACATTAAGGGCGAGGGAGGGGGTCGACGAAGTGTGACAAGGGGTAGGGAGGGGTCCCAAATTATGTGACATCACATTTTTTCAAAATACAATGCCTATATAGATAAAAAATAATCGAAGGAGATAATTCCTATTCCAATGAAAATTGTAAAATATGTGACATCACACTAGGGGGAGAGGGGGTCTCATAAATGTGACCAGCTGTGACAAGGTCGGGGGAGGGGTCAAAAAATCATGAAATGCGTGTGACGTAATTTATGGATGACCCCTTACCTGTTCCTACCGCAATAGCAGAGATGCTTGTCATTGTCGTGTTCCGATTTGGAGGGTAAAATAGCCGACAGACTTATGCATGTGGCATCGCCATCTCACCACATGGATAGCAATGTATCATTAACACCATTTATTTTTATAGGAGATTGTTTCTCTTTTGATCAGGCGAGCCATCTACTTGTTTACTATCTAAAGATATAAGAAAAAACAATTTGTACACTCTAAATAGACTATAAAGTAATGTTACTCACCATACAAAATTAATAGATTTTTTTTTAATTTACTAATGACCCGCCCTGGCTTCGCACGGATGTTTAATGATATGCTGTTTTGCTTATTTTAAGCACCTGTTATACATATAAACCTTTGTCTTGGATGACTCTATCTATTAATGAAAACTGCATTAAAATCTGTTGGATCTAAGAAAACATACAATCTAAAAATTAGTAGTTGAATTTCATGTAAATCAAAGTACTTGTTATCTATACATATAATAAAATCGTAGGAAAGTCAAAACTGTACATTGAATATTTTTTTTAAAAGAATACTTTGGGCGTGATCTACAATCGATATCGAAGCCAAAAATATTGTTTTTAGAATTTTTATCTGTTTGTATATATGTCCGGGGTAAACTCAAAAAGTACTGCATGGATTTACTTCAAATTTTGCATGAATATTACTAATAGGTTGGGTCAACATATAGGCTACATATTATCACGCTATCACCTATGGGGGTGAGGCTGTGCGGAGTAAACAAAGTCCGCACGGAAGAAGTCGCTGGCAACAGCTAGTGATAAATATGATTGTGCTTACTGACAAACTAATATTAATCTGTGTATACTGTATAGTAATAATAAATTGGAAAGTTTATATAATTTATGCCTATTCTCAGTTATTCAATAAAATTTCCATAAAACTGAAGATTAGATCTGGGTGAGGCATGTCATATGGCACTGTAATGCTAATTTTAATGTAGGTAGAATGGCTTGTACCACAGTACACTTATACTCTCTATGAGCTAGTACTTTATATTGTGAACTTGAAAGGATATTTTCAATTATACTTACATATGTATAGTAAATTTTTTACAACAAAATTGCATCTCTGAAAGTCATCATTATTCACAGCTCCAATCACATAACGTTATGTATGTTGCAAAGAAATTGTCAATAGTCGTTAGATTATAATCTACCTAGTGAGTTTATAATTAAGTTAGGTTAAGTTAGCAGTTTTTTTTTTTTTTTTTTTTATATCATAAGATACCAAACAAGCATATGGGTCTCCTGATGGAAAGAGTTAACCATCGCCTATAGACACCAAAGATGTTAATGGTGCGTTGCTATCTTGTGGCGAGGTCTAATGCCACATGCAAAAGTTTACCGGCTACCTTACCCTCCAAACCGGAACACGACAACGACAAGCACTGACGCTATTGCGGCAGGAATAGGTAAGGCGGTGGTACCAGATCCGGGCGAGACAATGCAGAACTCTACCACCTAGTAGCCACGATGGTAGTGACTCGATAGCCATTCGGTCGCCTTTTACGACCTGCCTGGCAGAACGGCAGTTGGCCTATTCTACAAAGGAGGCCGGGACCAACACGGCGAAAGCAGTTAAATTATAATGTCACTTAGGTAGATTATAATCTAACGGTACTGACAATTTCACTGCGACATGTGCAAGCACAACATATTAATATTTTTAAAAATAAATTAGGGTGTTTCTGTAGAACTTTTCTTTCAAGAGAAAATAAGTAATTTTTGTTAATATGAGAAGCTGAGGTAATTAGGTATTTATCTGCATAAGCCTGAAAGGAGCCAAAATCATCAGAAATACATAATAAATGATACACATATGTAATAACTATCTGACGTAAATTGCCTGTGAAATTTCCCACTTAATAGACAATTTGCAGGATTAATATGGCGTCCATATAGTTTTTTGTACAAGCTTTCATTCCCTAATTCAGACACTTAGGAGGTTATTTTTGAAAAAAAGTTAGCCAAAGTTAGATCCTGGGTCTTCAGCTATCTTCGCACCAAATTTTATTAATATTGGTTCAGTGATTTATCCGTGAAAGCTTAACAAACAGACAACCAAACTCTCGCATTTATAAGTGTGTTTGCATTTATAAGTTGTAACTCTCGCATTACAATCATCAATAACATTAATTAATCTCTGAAAGAAAATTGCTAAAATATTGCAATTAACCCAGATATATGGCATCTAGATTTATATAAAGTTGAACTTGTTTATCAGTGACATTTGATGGTATAAATTGCCTTGACTCTTACGTAATATTTATTATATCTGTAAGTTGACTTTATATGTTTAAAATTCTGTATTTTTACATACACATTTAAAGAAATGTGTAATATATCATCTCTGCACCTGACAAGTTCCATATGTGATATTTCTAAGGTTTTGTGAAACAACAAAAAACGTGTTATTACATTAACAAATAGTCTATTTGTTATTTCATCTACATATATAAAAATCAATTGCTTAATTACAATTAACAAATAGTCTATTTGTTATTTCATCTACATATATAAAAATCAATTGCTGTTCGTTAGTCTCTCTAAAAGTTGAGAGCGACTGAACCGATTTGGCTAATTTTAGTTTTGAATTAATTGTTAAAGTCCAGGGAAGTTTTAAAAGATGAGAAAATATAGAAAAAAAATAGTTAAAAAGGTAGAACAATGTTTGCCGGGTCAGCTAGTACCAAATAATAAATTAACAAATAGTCTATTTGTTAACTTAATAACAAATAATAAATTAAAAAATATATTTTTAACACACTTTCAATTCAATACTTATCTTATACTTACTTAATAGTAATCCTGTAGAATCCTAGCAGAATCAATAATATCATATGGACTTAAAAGTTATGGTCAAACGTAAAACTTCCCTTAACAAAATGTACAATTTACAGATTACTTAAAACTTGTTCCATTGCATATCAAAAAATACCGTGATGATTGAAGACAAGTTTTTGTATTTCAGTTCTTTAGTATAAAATTTAAATTACACTAATTGTAGTTAATAGTTAACATACAATTAAATAAATTTAAAAAAAGGAGTAAGGACTCAGAATCATCTGAGCCAAATAAAGCTCACTCCTACAAGATGAATCTAATGCAGTTGTGGTTATTAAATATTCACATTGTTTTTATACTACTAATAATTGTTATCATAATAAGCTATTTGCAAATGTTTGCATAAATATTGTGTGGCTGTTATTATATACATTCAGTGTAAACCTACTTAAACTTGGTAGCAACTTAGGTCAAAGCCACTTATGAATGAATAATTTGACTGCAAGCTAATACTGAATAATTCAGTCTAACAAGTACACTTTCTGTGGAATGTTTGCTATTAACTAGATGTCAGTGAAATAACTTTAATTATGATTATTTCTTTATGTATCAAGATTACATTTGTTTATGTATCACACTAATTAAAATATTTATAAATGATTTTTACTGTTTTTATCATTGTGAGTCATTTACCCACATAAAACTAAACCGTGATTAATTTAATGAATTGTCAAAAGGCAGACAATATTCAACAAACTTTAAACAAAGAAAAATTTCAACATTGGCTGGATTTGAACAGGTGGCAATAAATTTAAACAAATGAGACAAAATGATACTATATCACTAGACTACGATTTCACTGGTTCACCTTTAAATAACTAATTAGCTGCAGTAAATTTAGCAAATGTTTCATATAATTTACATAATATGCAATCACCAAATTGATTATCATTCAACTAGTTCAAATGTCAACGTTAAATACCTGTAAATGTATATTATCAGTTGTATGTATTTGGTGAAACTGTATTTCAATTACTTGTTGCCTAGTTAATAACATATATGTACAAAATAAGTTTACAAGTTAAAACTTTAAAAGTGTAAAATTATATCCAATAGATAAAGCCATTTCAAATATATGTACGTTTTTAAAATTATAGAATAACAAAATAATTGTTATATATTTCCTAATGGAAATATATAACCATGGCCTATAGATATTAGTATCTACGTTTCTCTTAGTGTCAAAAAGTAATTATCATATTAACGTTTATTTATTTTTCCCAAAACGGTTAATGAACTAATTTTTGGTTAGCGCGCCTAAATAGCACCTTAGGAATTTTGACCTAAATTTCGACCAGTTTTTTTAATTGGGCTTGCTAATTTTAGGTCTCTACTTTTTAAAAATTTTAATTGGAATATGCGTTTGACTTCCATCTCACCTGATGGAAAGTGACATTGAAAACAAAGGTAGTACACGGCCGTCCAAAAGGAACTTGTTTTTTTTTATCATAAGATAGCAAACAAGCAGATGGGTCTCCTGATGGAAAAGTCAACCATCGCCTATAGACACCAAAGATGTTAATGGTGTGTTGCTATCTTGTGGCAAGGTCTAATGACACATGTATAAGTTTACTGGCTACCTTACCCTCCAAACCGGAATACGACAGTGACAAGCACTGACGCTATTGCGGCAGGAATAGGTAAGGCGGTGGTATCAGATCCCGGCGAAACAATGCAGAACTCTACCACCTAGTAGTCACGATGGTAGTGACTCGCTAGCCAATCGGTCGCCTTTTACGACCTGCCTGGCAGAACGGCAGTTGGTCTATTCTTCAAAGGAGCCCGGAACCAACACGTGCTTACTCTACTCTTAAAGGTAATTCACCAAAGATGTAAATATATGTTTTCACCTATGTGACAAGACATATTATCGCCGCAAGCATAAATATACTGGCTATCTTACTTACCCTCCAAACCAGACCACGGATCTAATAAGTATTGACTGCATTATGAAAGGGATAAAAATTTTTCTTTTTTTGATTTTATTTAATTTGGTAGGTACATTGTAGTTCTCCCAGTTAGGGGTCATCCATAAATTACGTCACACGAATTTCACTATTTTTTGACCCCTCCCGTCATCCTTATCACAGCTGGTCACAATTGTGAAACCCCTCCCTACCAAGTGTGATGTCAAATATTTTACAATTTTACATTGAAAAAATGATTTCTTTCGATTATTTTTTTCTATACAGGTATTATATTTTGAAAAAAATGTGATGTACCAAAATTTGGGACCCCTCCCTACCCCTTGTCACACAATGTCACACTTATTCGAGTCCCTCCCACCCCCTTAACATGTGACGTAATTTATGGATGGCCCCTTACGTACGTACACCTAACGTAAAGAAATATTTGTCAGACATGATTTATTGCACTCTCTTGTTTTACGTATTGAGCCGAACGTGTTTTTAATAATAGATTTAAAAAAGCCTTAATACTCAGTATATAATATCTCGTAAAATGTGCGAAAAAGCTAATCACATCTCAATCGTGATTACTAATCTATTGGTAAATTTCTGAGATGCTACGGGCTTTATTCTACCACCTTGTTAGTTTCTGTCACAAAAGCGTCAGTGCTTATCACCCTCGTTTTCCGGTTTGCACAGTTAGGTGGCCATGTTATACCATCTTTATTACACAGACAAAACTGAATTAACATCTTTGGTGATTAAAAACGATGACTATCTTCTTCTTCCAGGTTGCCACAACCGCCATAATATGGTTTATACTTATTGATTCAATTATCCTTTTTGCTGTTTTATTATATAAAAAAGCGCTTTATTAGATGAATATTTGTCCAAGGGACAGTGCTTCCCGTAACATTGCTTTTTATTAATAACAAGCTGAATTTTTGTGAACAGCTTAGTTTTGACGAGACGCTTCGAAAAATTCTGAACCGGGTAACTATAAAGATAGATAGAAAACTTTAGACAGTCGGATTAAGAAAATATTCCACTTTTCGTGAAGGACAAAGTAACCCTTGAATTATAATAATAACTAGCTGTTGCCAGCGACTTCGTCCGCGCGGAGTTTATTTACTCCGCACTGCCCCTCCCCCGTAGGTGATAACGTGATAATATGTAGCCTATATATTGACCCGTCCTATTAGTTATATTCGTACAAAATTTGGAGTAAATCCATGCAGTACTTTTTGAGTTTACCCCGTACATACATACAGACAAACAGACAAAAATTCTAAAAACTATATTTTTGGCTTCGATATCGATTGTAGATCACGCCCCAGGTATTCTTTTAAAAAAATATTCAATGTACAGTTTTGACTTTCCTACGATTTTATTGTATGTATAGATTAACAAGCTGTTATGAGATAATTAGGTTGTTAATATCAATTTGAAAATCTCATAATTTCGAATCTTAAGAGTGGAGGACTCGTCAGAAAAACCCTCGAATGTGTAGGACAAAAGCTTTTTCGTGTTTTTCATAAAACAATCAAGCGATTAAAATAGAAATTCCCCCGTATTGGTCTCAAGCTCCTTTGAAGAATAGGCCAACTGCCGTTCTGCTAAGCAGATCATAAAAGGTGACCGATTGGCTATACGAGTCACTACCATCGTGGCTACTAGGTGGTAAGATTCTGCATTGTCTTGCCCGAGTCAGGTACCACCGCCTTACCTATTCCTGCCGCCTGCCTGCTGCTTGTCACTGTCGTGTTCCGGTTTGGAGGGTAAGGTAGCCGGTAAACTTATACACGTGACATTAGATCTCGCCACAAGATAGCAACGTACCATCTTTGGTGTCTATAGGCGATGGTTGACTCTTGCCATTAGGAGACCCATCTGCTTGTTTCCTATCTTATTATATAAAAAAAGAAAAATAATTATTGTTATTAATCAATATGTTTCCTTTACCGAAATAAAATGTTCTAAACCTATGAGGCTTTGAACATTTTGATTGAAATCGACTTTATTATATACCCGATTCGAGATTTTTAGAAGATAATAAAGATCGTTGGTTGTCTCGTCAAAACGAAGCTGTTCATAAAAATTCACCTTGTTATTAATAAAAAAGAATTGTTTCAGTGACCACGGTCTATAAACTTCATCGTTAATAATTTCTCATCTTCCTATAACTTACTAAACATATTTCTTACTAAACACCTAACTCTAGTTTCCATTAGGAATATTTGGATGTCTGAGCCATTTAAATGATTATCTCTTTAACAGCAGTAATTTAAGCCAATTCAAACAACAGAACCAATTAATGGCACAGATTTCCTGTATACCAATTAATGGCGGACATACGTATATAAACAGTACGGCAACTTTATAAACTTTATGTTGCCGGTAATATAATGGCGGCGATTAATCGATGCGCACGCGTCTTCTAACTGGCTCGTTATCGTGGCTATACGATTGGCTAACCTGTCTTACGATTCTGCAATAATGTTTGACATTTCAAAGCGATACTAGCAGCCGATATGTAAATTGAGAGCGAAATACGGCTGGCTATTAAGTTTATTTCATGATATCTGGATTTTGATTCCTTTGTAGATTTTAGTGCCGTGTTGAGTCTGCTAATGAATAGATATTTTTTTTGTCATGGTAGCAAACAAGAAAACTTAAAGAATTTAAGTTTTTAGCCCTGATGATGCAGTTTAATGCGAAACCTGTTGGCTACTTAAATAAAAATAATTATATTATATAGTTTGTAAATTGTGAAACAGTATAAGTGTTGAAAGAACAAGGGCAAGACTTCATACTAGTGTTGCCGATCGATTGTGGATTATCGATAGGATATCGATATTCTATCGATAGTAGTCCGATAGTAGTACTATCGATATTATAATCGATAGTATCGATTAAATCGATAGTATCGATTAAATCGATAGTATCGATACTATCGATTGTTGAAAAGGATACAATACAATATATAATACTATTAATACTATCGATAGTATCGTATCTCCCAGTCAGAAAAGTATCGATCCTATCGATAGTATCGATACTATTGAATTTCTAGGAAACGATAGTATCGGCAGTATCGATACTATCGTAAATTAGCATACAATCTATAGTTCAAAACAATCGATGGTATCGATACTATAAATTCTATCGCTACTATTGTTTCCTAGACATTCAATAGTATCGATACTATCGATAGTATTGATTATTTTTTAATTAGGAAACACGATACTATAGATAGTATCGATAGTATTGCACTTAGCAGATTGTATTGTATTCTTCTAAATTTTCGATCGATGCCTAAAATGGGAATTTTTTTTTGCAATTTTTTTTATATATATTGTCAGCACTCAATGAGCGCTAAATTATTAATGATAACGCGAAATTCTGCTAAACACCAGAAACGTTATAACCGGGAGTACAATACTAGCTTACATATAAGCTAGCAGTTTTCTAATTTTTGATCATCCTATTTGGGCGTAAAATTTGATTTTGCAGCACTAAATTAGCACTAAATGAGCACTTAATTTTGACCTAAGAAACGAGTGATTCTGCCCATTCGACCATTCTAGCTTTACAGACGTGCTAGCTTATAATTAAGCTAGCATTTAACTCCCGGTTATGACGCTTCTAGTGTTAAGCAGAATTTCGCGTTAGCAATAATAATTTAGCGCTCATTGAGTGCTGACAATATATATAAAAGAATTGCAAAAAAAAAAATTCCGATTTTAGGAAATATTTTAAAATACTGCTAGCTTATAATTAAGCTAGCATTGTACTGCCAGTTATAACGCTCATAGAGCTAAGTAGGACTAAATGCCAGCAGTAATATTTTAGTGCTCATTGAGTGCTTCACATATATGTGAGAGAAATAAAGAGAAAATTTTTTTCGATTTTGAAATCGATTAAAGAAAACTGCTAGCTTACAATTAAGCTAGCATTGCTCTGCCGGTTATAGGACTTATAGTGCTAAGTGGAACCAAGTGTTAGCAGTACTGATTGAGTGCTGATTAAGTGCTTCAAATATATGCAAGGGAGATCGTGAGAAAATTTTTTTTTCGATTTTGAAATCGATAATAAAAAATTGCTAGCTTATAATTAAGCTAGCATTGGTCTGCTGGTTATAACGCTCATAGTGCTAAGTGGAACCAAGTGTAAGCAGTAATAATTAAGTGCTCATTGAGTGCTTAAAATATATGCAAGAAAAGTGAAAAGAAAATTTTTTTTCGATTTTGGAATCGATTAGAGAAAACTGCTAGCATATAATTATTCTAACAGTCTACTGCTGGCTGTTACACTAATAGTGCTAAGCAGAAATAGGTGTTAGCAGCAATATTTTGGTAACTCGCAGCAGTAATTTTTTTTTGATCAAAGAAAACTGCTAGCTTATAATTAAAAACTGCTAGCTTATAATTAAAAACTGCTAGCTTATAATTAAGCTAGCATTGGTCTGCTGGTTATAACGCTCATAGTGCTAAGTGGAACCAAGTGTTAGCAGGAATAATTAAGTGCTCATTAAATGCTTCAAATACATGCAAAAGAAAGAAAGAAAAAATATTTTTTTTTAATTTTGGAATCGATGATAAAAATCTGCTAGTCTAAAATTAAGGGGACTCCTTGGTCTAGCGGCCTAAAATTTAAGCTGGTTTAAAAACTTTATTTCCATCTGAAGGTAATGACTAATACTTTTAAATTTTTATTACACTTACTCTGTTACTTAATAGCTACACGAAAATGTAAATCAAAACGATCAAAAAAAATTTTTTTTATTATAGAAAACTGCTAGCTTACAATTAAGCTAGCATTAGTCTACTGGTGATAACGCTCAGAGTGCTTAGTGGAAACAAGTGTTTGCAGTAATAATTAAGTGCTCATTGAGTGCTTCAAATATATGCAAAAGAAATAAAGAGAAAATTTTTTTTGATTTTCGAATCGATAATTGAAAACTGCTAACATATAATTATTCTAACAGTCTACTGCTAGTTGTTACACTAGAAGTGCTTAGCAGAAATTAGTGTACGCATCAATAATTAAGTGCTCATTGAGTGCTCAAAATATGTGCAAGAGAGATAGAGAGAAAATTTTTAACTTCCCGCTAAAAATCTCAGATTTTCAAAAATCGGGAAGTTATTGTTTTCATCCCGTTTTGCAAATATCGATTTTTCATCAGATCTCGACGTTTTAAGGTCATAGGAAACTTCCCTGACTACCCCCACGGTGGTGGTTCGAATAGTTCGAAAGGGCTTGCCCAAACTTAGATTTCCTGAAAATTTGAACCGATTCAGACCGATAGATTTTGAGAAATCGTAAAAAAACTACAAAAAAAAATTCAATAGTGGTTTTTTGAAATAACTTTTAAACGGCTCTACCGATCAATTTCAAAAACTAATCAGCTCTTTACGTCAAAAAACCACGTCGAACGCCACCAGTCCGGTCAAAATCGGTTAATTCGTTCGTGAGTTATCGTTGACGAAAGAAAACCGAAAAAAGCGTTTTTTCGGAATTACTCCGAATTTTTCCACTCTGTCGATATAAACTCAAAGATTATTTATGAAGCTTAGAAAACTGCGTCGAATGCCGCCAACCGCGTGAAAATCGGTTCATTCATTCAAAAGTTATTGCGATTTGAAAATAAAAAATAGTGTTTTATCAAACTCTTATCAAACTTTTGAGCTCGACGAGCTCAAAAGCTTACAAAAGCTATTTTTTTGAGCTCGGAGAGCTCAAATAATACACAAATTGTATTTAAGAGCTCGAAGAGCTCGAAGAGCTCTTAAACGTCATAAGTGCAATTTCAAGCGTTTAGGTATAGAATTGGCGGGAAGTTGCAGGGATGGCCTTCGGGCTCAACCGTTTTCCTAATTTTTTTTTTCGATTTTTGAATCGAGAATAGAAAATTGCTAGCTTTTACTTAGGTTAGCATTATCCTGCAGGTTATAACACTCATAGTGCTAAGTGGAACCAAGAGATAGCAGTAATAATTGAGTGCTCAGTGAGTGCTTCAAATATATGCAAAATAAATTAAGAGAATTTTTTTTTTTTGGAATCGATAATAGAAAAATGGTAGCATATAATTATTCTAACAGTCTACTGCTAGCTGTTACACTAAGAGTGCTAAGCAGAAATAGGTGTTAGCAGCAATATTTTAGCAGCAGAACAATGCTAGCTTGATTATAAGATATAGCAGTTTTCTATAATCAAAAAAAAAATACTACTGAGGATTACTAAAATATTGCTGATAACACCTATTTCTACTGAGCACTATTACTGCTAGCAAAAGACTGTTAAATTAATTATAAGCTAGCTGTTATCTATTATCAATTCCAAAATAAAAATAAAAAATCTATATTTCTCTTGTATATACTTAAAGCACTCAATGAGCAATTTCGCCGTGTTGGTCCCGGCCTCCTTTGTAGAATAGGCCAACTGCCGTTCTGACAGGCAGGTCGTAAAAGGCGACCGATTGGCTATCGAGTCACTACCATCGTGGCTACTAGGTGGTAGAGTTCTGCATTGTCTCGCCCGGGTCTGGTACCACCGCCTTACCTATTCCTGCCGCAATAGCGTCAGCGCTTCTCGCTGTCGTGCTCCGGTTTGGTGGGTAAGGTAGCCGGTAAACTTATGCATGTGGCATTAGACCTCGCCACAAGATGGCGACGCACCATTAACATCTTTGGTGTCTATAGGCGATAGTTGACTCTTTTCATCAGGAGACCCATCTGCTTGTTTGCTTTCTTATAATATAAAAAAAGAGCACTTAATTATTGATGCTTACACATATTTCTGCTCAGCACTATTAGAGTAACAGCTAACAGTAGGCTGTTAGAATAATTATATGCTAGCATTTTTCTATTATGGATTCAAAAAAAAAATGTTCTCTTAATTTCTTTTGCATATTTTTGAAGAACTCAATGAGCACTTAATTATTACTGCTATCTCTTGGTTCCGCTTAGCACTATAAGCGTTATAACCAGCAGACCAATGATAGCTTAATTATAAGCTAGCAGTTTTCTATAATCGATTTCAAAATCGAAAAAAAAATTCTCTTTACTTCTCTCACATATATGTGAAGCACTCAATGAGCACTAAAATATTACTGTGGCATTTAGTCCTACTTAGCTCTTTGAGCGTTATAACTGGCAGTACAATGCTAGCTTAATTATAAGCTAGCAGTATTCTAAAATATTTCCTAAAGTCGGAATTTTGTTTTTTTTTTTTGCAATTCTTTTATATATATTGTCAGCACTCAATGAGCGCTAAATTATTATTGCTAACGCGAAATTCTGCTTAACACCAGAAGCGTCATAATCGGGAGTTTAATGCTAGCTTAATTATAAGCTAGCAGTATTCTAAAATATTTCCTAAAATCGGATTTTTTTTTGCAATTCTTTTATATATATTGTCAGCACTCAATGAGCGCTAAATTATTATTGCTAACGCGAAATTCTGCTTAACACCAGAAGCGTCATTACCGGGAGTACAATGCTAGCTTACATATAAGCTAGCAGTCTTCTACTTTTTGATCATCCTATTTGGGCGTAAAATTTGATTTTGCAGCACTAAATTAGCGCTTAAAAAGCACAATTTTTAGCAAAAATGTTAGAATAATTATATGCTAGCAGTTTTCTCTAATCGATTCCAAAATCGAAAAAAAATTTCTTTTCATTTTTCTTGCATATATTTTAAGCACTCAATGAGCACTTAATTATTACTGCTTACACTTGGTTCCACTTAGCACCATGAGCGTTATAACCAGCAGACCAATGCTAGCTTAATTATAAGCTAGCAATTTTTTATTATCGATTTCAAAATCGAAAAAAAATTTTTTCACGACCTCCCTTGCATATATTTGAAGCACTTAATCAGCACTCAATCAGTACTGCTAACACTTGGTTCCACTTAGCACTATAAGTCCTATAACCGGCAGAGCAATGCTAGCTTAATTGTAAGCTAGCATTTTTCTATAATCGATTTCAAAATCGAAAAAAAAATTTCTCTTTATTTCTCTCACATATATGTGAAGCACTCAATGAGCACTAAAATATTACTGCTGGCATTTAGTCCTACTTAGCTCTATGAGCGTTATAACTGGCAGTACAATGCTAGCTTAATTATAAGCTAGCAGTATTTTAAAATATTTCCTAAAATCGGAATTTTTTTTTTTGCAATTCTTTTATATATATTGTCAGCACTCAATGAGCGCTAAATTATTATTGCTAACGCGAAATTCTGCTTAACACTAGAAGCGTTATAACCGGGAGTTTAATGCTAGCTTAATTATAAGCTAGCAGTATTCTAAAATATTGCCTAAAATGGGAATTATTTTTTTGTTGCAATTTTTTTATATATATTGTCAGCACTCAATGAGCGCTAAATTATTAATGCTAACGCGAAATTCTGCTAAACACCAGAAGCGTTATAACCGGGAGTACAATGCTAGCTTACATATAAGCTAGCAGTTTTCTAATTTTTGATCATCCTATTTGGGCGTAAAATTTGATTTTGCAGCACTAAATTAGCACTAAATGAGCACTTAATTTTGACCTAAGAAACGAGTGATTCTGCCCATTCGACCATTCTAGCTTTACAGACGTTCGATAGTATCTATAAAATCGATACAATCTATGATTGTATCGATGGTATAGGCTTTTTTAGATTAAAACTATCGATAGCGGAACTATCGATAGTTTGGCAACACTACTTCTTACATCGTTTTTTTAGTTATTTATTACCTTAAAGTTTAATATATATTCCTTAAAAAGATTCTATATAAACTTCTTAACTTACCCGCATTTAATAAATATTTTTTTAACTTGGGGAATAGTAGCTAAATAAAGTTGGAATTTAGGTAAGGTTAACTTACACAATTAGTTCTCTCCTTAGTAGTCTGTGGTTAGGTATTTATCTTGTCATTGGGTGTCTTCAGTACAACAGCTGTTAATCTCAGAAATCTAAGTTAGATTGACAAAATTCTGAGCTAAGATTTTGCGAAGACACTTTATAGGTACTTAAAAGAACAACAAATAAGTTAGTATTATTAACTATTCTTTAATACAAAAACAGGGAGAATTTTTATTGATACTTATAATGAAAATTATGATATATATAAACTTATTGCTGTTTTAAAGAAAATGTAATTAAAGTATATTACAATAGAAACACTTAAATATGATGATAGAATTCAATCAATTTATAGTCTCAATATTTTTATATTTTTCCTAGTAATATATTTTATTTAATTGATTTAAAAATCGTAGAAAATGATTCTCGTTTACCTAATAGTCGTCGTGTATAAAGCGATATTCCCACGGGAACAAAAGCTACGCGGGTGAAACCGCGGGGTGATCGCTAGTTATCTATAATTTTAAATTATAAAGTTGGGCTGGAGTTCACTTTTACAATAACAATAAGAGCAGTATTAATATTAATTATTGGGTAAATGTCCGAAAAGACATTTTTGCATTATTGTTAATGTAAATTCCGATCAATCACTATTTTTCTAATTCATTCAAAAATATATATTTCATGAGAAGAGACAGTTATGGATGTGAAGAAAGCAAAGCAATCTTGTCTGGCCGTGATGTATGGCACTCAAATTTCTATGCCTATCCCGTAGGGGATTTGGTGTGAAGATATTATGTGTGCATATTTATTTTATATATTGGTATACTTATAGTCAGACCTATTTAAACAAAGCAACGCTGGTGTCTGGGATTAGCCTTGTCCCAATACTCCAGATACGAGCTCGAATCTAGATCATGTAATCATTCTAATACTTGTATGCGTTTTAAATGCAGTCTGTCGATCCCACTACAAATAATTTAAGGTAGGAAAAGAATACCCACGTAACGGTCTGTTAGCTCATAAGAGACGGACGCATAACAAACATACCATCGTAATTTGTACCATCCACCATCGTAATAAGGCTCCGGTAAAGCACTGCCGTGTGATGTCATCTTAGATCTGTCTACCGAAGACTAGTCCGGATATACACCGTCTCCCCGTATTGGTCGGGCTCTTTTGAAAAATAGACCAACTGCCGTTCTGCCAGGCAGGTCGTAAAAAACTACCGGCTATATGTGTCATTACCATTCGTGACTACGAGGTGGTAGAGTTCTGCAACGTCTCGCCCGGGTATTTGATACCACCGCTTTACCTATTCCTGCCGCAATAACGTCAGTGCTTGTCATTATCGTGTTCCGATTTGGAAGATAAGGTAGCCGGTAGACTTATGTATGTGGCATTACCATCCCTTCATACGGATAGCAACGCACAATTAACATCTTTGGTGTCTATAGGCGATAGTTTCTCTTTCCATCAGGAGAGCCATCTGCTGATTTGCTATCTAATCTATATCCTATAGTAGATAGGTAATATTATAAAACGAAATTTTGGATGTTTGAATGGATGGATGTTTGTTACTCAATCACGCAAAAACAACTTAACGGATTTGAATGAAATTTGTCAAACAGGTAGATGATGACCTCGAATAGCATATAGGCTATTTTTAATCCCGGAAAAATTAGGTAATCTCGCGGGATTCGCCAAAAACTTTTATAATGCTGCGGACTGCACGCTGTAGCTAGTGTTACATATAAAAAAGCCATATCTATTTTTTTATGTGATTGGAAACAAGCAGGTGCCAGGTGGCTTTCCCGATGGAAAGAGATAACCATCGCCTATAGACACTAAAGATGTTAATGGTGTATTGCTATTCGTGTGGTGGGATGGAAATGCCACATAAATAAGTTTTCTGGCAACCTTACCCTTCAAACCGGAATAGGAGTATTGCAACAGGAATAGGTAAGGATGTACTTCCCCGTGTTGGTCCCGGGCTCCTTTGAAGAATAGACCAACTGCCGTTCTGCCAGGCAGGTCGTAAAAGGCGACCGAGGGGCTATGTGCGTCACTGTCATCGTGACTACTAGGTGGTAGAGTTCTGCATCGGCTCGCCCGGGTCTGGTACCACCACCGCCTTACCTATTTCTGTCACAATAGCGTCAGTGCTAGTCGCTGTCGTGTTCCGATTTGGAGGGTAAGGTAGCCGGTAAACTTATGCATGTGGCATTAGACCTCGCCACAAGATAGCAATGCACCATTAACATCTTTGGTGTTTATAGGCGATAGTTGACTCTTTCCATCAGGAGACCCATCTGCTTGTTTGCTAACTTATGATATAAAAAAAAAAATGTAGTACCAAACCAAACAAAAATATCTCTAGACTCGATTATTGCATCTACTGCAAAAATTAATTTGCAATACTATATTCTTTTTGGTTATAAGTCTACCTATTTACGGTTTTTAAATATTTCACTTTACATATTGGGTATATATGTGTTGTAAGACATTACTTACACGTAGGGTAGGGAAGTATCCCTTCCCTACCCCACGGAAAGAAGGTTTCGATTCCCTTGTGAGTTCGCAAAATATGCTACATGAAAGGTCACAGGTATCTTGAAATCACTTTGACTTACAAGTTTAATTTAAATTATTGATATTGTAATTTTAGACTTAATACCACTGTGCGTTCCTGATAAAAATTCTTCACGATGGACGGTTAACAAATGTATCCTAATAAAGGTTCCATTTTTCTTTTGACTCACGGAACCCTATAAAATAACCCTGCGTCACTCAGGGATCAATTTCGAAACTTCATAATCTAAGCCGAACTGGTAGCCCGCTACCAAAAAAGAGTCTATTTTCCTGACAAAATATCATTAGATATGACCACGTTATCATATCACGCAATATAAGTGGTTAGTTAGGAGTTCGCTTGTGACTTAATAGCACAATTTGTGGCTCTTTGAAATGAATTCCGCGAGGAGACTCCGAGGGAGCAATTACGGTGGCAATGTTTACGAAATCTTCTGTATTGTATGCATATTAAGCGTGTTCAGAACAACCGCTAACCTAAGACACCAAGTCAGATATTTGGACTTGCCAGAGTAAACAACATTTTTCTGGGCATTAGAGCTCAGCCGGTTTCGACCTGGACACACTTTATATTTTACTGTAAAAAAACCTATGGAAAAGATGTTAGATTTATGTAGCGGCGCCTTGGCTTACAAAGTAAAATTACGGCATTGGAATATTTCTGAGAATATCTACAAAATGTTCTGGCAAAATCTTAGCTCAACATTCTGTTAATTTGACTTAGATTTCTGAGATAAGCAGTTGTACTGAACACAACCAATGATTATCTCCAGAGTTAATAAATAAAATATAGGTATTAAGTCAATAAATAGTTATTACACCGGCTTCAGCCTTAAGTAAATATATTAAAGCGAAGACCTCGGCAGGTTGTAAAAGGCGACCGATTGGCTATGCGAGTCACTACCATCGTGGCTACTAGGTGGTAGAGTTCTGCATTGCTTCGCCCGGGACTGGTACCACCGCCTTACTTATTCCTGCCGCAATAGCGTCAGTGCTTGTCGCTGTCATGTTCCGGTTTGGAGGGTAATGTAGCCGTTAAACTTATGCATGTGGCATTAGACCTCGCCACAAGATAGCAACGCACCATTAACATCTTTGGTGTCTATAGGCGATGGTTGACTCTTTCCATCAGAAGACCCATCTGCTTGTTTGCTATCTTATGATAAAAAAAACAAGTTCCTTTTGAACGGCCGTGTACTACCTTTGTTTTCAATGTCACTTGAAGTTGAAGTTTACCTGGTGAAAGAATGCAGAATTAACTAGCGACCCAGATATTAACTAGCGACCCATCCCGGCTTCGCACGGCCAGTGTAATACCCACATGCTTAACTTTTAACTTTCCTTTGTGTAGGTATGTAGATAAGGAAGTTACTGATTTTGCCCCGATTTTCGAAAATCGAGGTTTCACCAGATCTTGAGGTCCTAGGAACCTTTTCCGACTATTTTTATGATTACGACAGTATGTCTGTATATGTAAATGTCTGTATGTTTCTGGGTGCGATCGTATATGTGTGTGTGTGTGTAAAAACCTCATAACTTATGTACGGCTGGACCGAACGGCGGTGGTATTCGATTGTACTCCGCTCTACTTAGACTTCCTCAAAATTTAAACCAATTGGGTCCAGGAGATTCTGAGATCAAAAGACCTAGATTGTAGATCTGCAACTCTTAAGTTGACTATCTGTTTCAGCAGCTCTCAAAGAATAAGTCCGAATTTTATTTTATATGCATATAATATTAATGCCTTTCTTCTGACCTTTAACTCTTAATTTACAGCTTCAGTCACTTTTATTACCTAATTACGGCAACCTTTGACGTAACTACTTTTACTATTTAACTCTTTTTCTTTCTAGAATCTTCTTGATATCATGTTCACTTATATTTTTCTAGTAGTCAATAATAATTTAAATTTAGGACTTGTTCATTTTTGGTTTAATTTAAACTCAAACCGACAGTGCTGCCAGTTATAATATGAGCTGATTAAAATGTAATCAATTAATGTAATTAGCTGTTTTACATTTGAGTTCATCGATACTTTAATTTGTTTTATTCATTAATATTTGATTACGCTATAATAGTTTTCAATAGGTAAATATTTGATTGTAATTCCATTGAAATTTGATAGTCAAATTGTGAAATAACTCAAATCAAAATGTTTAGGCGCCGAGAATTGTCAGGGTGCTTTGCGAAATTGATAAACGTTTCAAGGATTGGAGTTCATAATCCTGTGGCTAGTTGCCAATAAATTATTCGAGATGTTTATCTGACATCGATTTATTAAATAATCCATATTTAAAAAGAAACGCATTGAATCAATCTCAACAATGGATCCGATTAGTTGTCCTCATATCCAAGAGTCAATCAAATTTTAATAAATTATTTTTATCATTTCATAATGTTTGCCATAAAGGTTCTTGCAAAAAATGTTTTCAAATATAAAAAAGAAACGTTCAGTGGTTAGCAAAATCATCGATGTTTGAGATATATTGATTTTTAGTTATCTTAACGATTAGTGGTACATGACACATGATAATTACAAGTACTAATGCTATTGCATCAGGTGAAGGTACAGCGGTGTTCCAAAACACTATACATAGTAGATACACCAACACTTTTTCGACGTGAAAAGGACAGATTATCTGTTCCTCAAAAAGGGCCCGAACCAATGTGGGAATGAATGAAAGAGTGAAATGATACTCATCAATCACTGCAAAACAATCTAATCATTGCGCTAAACAAGGCAATAAAGGTAGAAGCTGAAAGACATTAGCTTTGTTTAAAGCTGATTTTCCTGTCACGCTTACCGCCGGCGCTGACGACCGTCAGCGTTGAACGGTAAGCGCGACTCAAAAACACTCTATAACTACGCACATATTAATCCATCAACGCCAATCGTCAGCGGGCGGTCAGCGTGACAGGAAAACCAGCTTAAGTACCTAAGTACCATAGTAGTAAGCAGCTACGTGTATCGACGTTGAAAGATAATACTACTATATTAAACGATAAGGAGTACTGAGAAATATTATCAGCTGGTGGCGGAAGACGAAATATAGATCAAGTGCGCGCTCAAGCGATATTCAACGCTGGAACGATAATTGCAAGAAGTAAATTCCAGAAAATCAAACTGTTATTGTGACGTATCCATATCGACGCCCCCCGCGAATATTCCGGTAATAGAAATATACAAATAGTTCAGGAAAAATAGTGTTTTTTTTATATTTACTTTTCGAATAGTTTTGTGTCTTAAAAGAAAGCTCAAATTAGCTTTCTTTTAAGCTGTCTTCATATCGACGCAAAATACACTTGCTTACAAAAGTTTGATATGTTCTTCGTCGATGGAGAGTATTAATTAGATTAAAACCGTATTATTTGTTTATATAAAGTTAAATGGTATAGTCATATCTTTGTAAATATCAATGGAAAAATTGTGGAAAAAAAGCACAAGGTGAATACCTCTAAATGCTGAAAAACACATAACACGAAAAAATCAGTAATAGCTCATTACCGGAATATTCGCGGGGGCCGTCGATATCCATACTTATATCATAAATGCGAACGTCTGTCTGTCTATTTGTTACGTTTACACGGCTAAACGGTTTAACTGATTTTGGTCAAATATGGTTTGGAGATAGTTAAAGATCCGGGATCAATCATTGACTATTTTTTTTTAAAAACTTCATCTAAGAGGCTGAAATACGGGATAAAATTTTCTATGTCGAAATTATATCGACGAAATGTTAATATACTTTCAGGGGAAACATCGCGTGTCAGCTAGAGCAAAGGCTCATTACATAGACCCAGAAGAAACTTTATTTTTTTAGGAAAATTTTTTCATTTAAAAATTGGCCACACAAAAAGGACGAAATTCATCAAATCTGACTTAATTTATTTGTTTAAAATTTTTTGACGAATTATTTTTATTTATATAGACTATACCCATTGCTTAAAGCCAGGGTTACGAATCTAGAACCAATACAGGTTTACTATGCAGAATAATGGAAAAAGTGGATGGATAGGAAAATTAATATATTTGATAGGTAAAACCTACCTCGTGTTGGTCCGAGCTCCTTTTGAAGGATAGACCATCTGCCGTTCTGCTAGGTAGTTCGTAAGAGGAGAACGATTGACTATTCGCGACACTACCATCGTTGCTACTAGGTGCTAGAGTTCTGCGTTATCTCGCCCTGGTCTACCACCGCCTTACCTATTCTTGCCGCAGTAGTGTCAGTGCTTGTGACTGTCGCGTACCGGTTTGGAGGGTAAGTTAGTCAGTAAAATTATAAATGTAGCATTAGGACCCCTTCACAAGGGTAGCAACACGTTATTGACATCTTCAACAGCATGGTGTCTGTAGACGGTGTGTGCGGTGCGGTCTCTTTCCACCAGGAAAGCAATCTATCTGCTCGTTTGCTATCTTATGATACAAAAAATACAAAGAGTTGTATATAGTATCGTCCACTATCTGTAGACCCATTTATAAAATCCATTCCATTTATATGCAGATGATTAAGAGAGAATCAAGGCTATGTGTTGTGTAATTTGTTTTTAAAACATTTTAATTATTCATATTGGTGTTAAAACACAATCCTTTATAGGTAATATGGATAATATTATTGAAAAAGTCAGAGATATATTGGCTTAAAATTATTCAGCTACGAATCTAAGACTTTATAGAGAGTATGTTTTTAGTAGCCAATGACTTAGGAAATTAAAAACCAACAGATGATTTTCTTAAAGGAAAAACATAGCTTATAAACACCAAAGATGATAGTGTATTGCGATTCGCGTGAGAGGGAAATTAACACAATTAAGAATGGATGTAATTTACCACGTGGCTTAAAATGAGTCAGAATCTTCATTTGGACAAATTCTCGTAATTGAATGCCTTGGTTTAATTAGGGGCGTTTGTCTAGGACCAAAGCTCTCTTGTACCAAGAATTTTCATTCTGAGAATATTTTCCATCATTAATTTACTTTAATAATTTTATCAGTCATCATTCTAACATGTTTTATTGAACTGTAGCCCTGTTTGTATGCTATTAATGTGAAGGAAGCAAATCAAGCTACCTAGGTTGTGATATGGGTCAACGGGTTTCTCTACCTACTTTATTATGGGTATATAGCGGAAAGATATTCTCCCGTGTTAGTTTGAGCTCCTTTGAAGAATAAACTAATTGCCGTTCTGCCAGGCAGGTCGTTAAATGCAACTGATTGGCTATGCGTGTTACTACCATTTTGACTACTAGGTAGTAGAGTTCCGCAACGGCTCAGGTAATTGGTACCACCGCCTTATTTATGTCTGCCGCAAAAGCGTCAATGCTTGTAATTATTTTGTTAGAGATCGCAAAAATGCGATAAGGCCGCCAGATTGTACATTATTAGATTATATTAGAAAAATTGTAAATCCATGTGTTTTGTATGTTCTGATGTGCAATAAAGTATATTGTATTGTATTGTATGTTCCGGTTTGGAGGGCAAGTCAGTCGGAAGATTCTGCATGTGGCATTGCTATCCCGCCACATGGATAGCAACGCATAATTAACATCTTTGGTTTCTATAGGCGATGGTTTCTGTTTCCTTCAGGATAGCCATCTGCTTGTTTGCTATCTTAGGATGTAAAAAAGTGCATTTTGTCACTTTTTGTCATTACAATTTACTTTCCGACATCTAAAGAGAAGGTCACAAAAACATTCTATTTTTTTTTGTCAATAACGTAACCTGTCTTAGTCTCGACCCCGTTTGAAAATAGACCATCCACCGTTCTGCCAGGCAATTCGTAAGAGGCGAACGATTCGCTGCACCGTGGCTGGTAGGTGGTAAAGTTCTGCATTGTCTCGCCCGGGTCTGGTATAGCTGCCTTACCTTATTCCTAATGCTTGTCACTGTAGTTGTCACAGACAAGGAATACTATATGGTATAAGTTTGTCATTTCTGCTGTATATTTTAGGTACAATACTCAATGTATTTCCAATCAATCAATCAATATTCGAACAAAGGTTCGGATCAACGCGAGGAACATCACTTTAAAATCGTAATGAAAAGTTGAAGGATGTAAAACTGAAATAACAATAAATTGCTAAATAAATCCAGTTATTTATTTGTGCTTAGTAGCTATAACGCCAACCCTTCTGTTGTGAGAGTATTTTCAGCTGAAATCAACAGTTGGTCGGATACAAATCCGTAGCGCAGATGTTGAACGATATTACTTCGCCGCTCGTCAAAACAACTTGTATAATATGTAAATCACGTGACGAATTTATGTCTCCATTAATATGTCTACCTAGCCGGAAGACATTTCCATGATTTATTTTGTGTCTTTTGTTATCGTTTATGATTGAGGATTAGACACTTTTGTTATATCGTAATATTTTTATGGCATGAGATAAACTCACCGACGGCTCTTCAGATGGTAAGAAAGAATCGTTTGGTAACGTTAAGCTCCAGTCAACGTTTTTTTTTTTGTGTATGTCTAATGAAAAAAGTTTTATAAAGGTAGTTGTGAAAGTGTAGGGTAAAAAGGGTAGCGTGGAATAGGTAGGGTAGCGTTGAATAGATAGGCTAGGACGAGTAGCAAGGTAAGTAAGGGAAGAAGAGTACCTTGGTATGAGTCATTTTAATGACAAACAAAATTAATTTTACAGCGTGAAAGAAGAACTCCAGCTTGCAAAATATGTTAAATTAGGATTTTTTTTCTATACCTTTGTAAAATTTTAACATCAGATGAACTTAAAAAACCTAGGCTAAAAATCACATGTAAAAATTAATAATACAAATAATGTATCCATAATAAAACATCGCATGGCTTCAAATTTTAATATTTATTTAGTTATTTTGTCAAGAAATTCACGCCTTCGCGAAGAATTAATTAGTTATACGAAGATACTTTTACTCACCATATTAAAATCACACATTAATCTCACAGAATCCAGTATTTTTGCTGTCAAGATTGTAATATTTCAGTATCCGAGTGTAAGTAGTCAATAATTAATCGATTCCCTCATGCCCTCAGAGTCCATTAAGCCCTTTGATATTGATGTCTAGGATGACGCGAGTGACCTTTGTCTACTTTTCTTATTTTAGGTAAATATATAACTCCATTCCCTTCGATAATTTAAAGAAACTTTAATTTTGTAAATGTAATTTTGTGAAACTCATAAGACTTGCTTGTGAAATGTATTCAATAATGTCTTTTGCCCGCGGCTTCGCTCGCGTTAAATTCATGGAAGAAGTGGAGGGTTAGAAAAAGTCAAAAGTAGCCTATGTCACTCTCTATCTCTTCAATTATCTCCACTTAAAAAAATCACGTCAATACGTCGCTCCGTTTTGCCGTGAAAGACGGACAAACAAACACACACATATACTTTCCCATTTATAATAGCTGCACCCTATAGCTCGATGCATTACAAAGGTCTTTTGGTGAATCCCATCGAAAAATAAGATTATTTTTTCGAATATAAGAACCCTTTGTGCTATCGTGTGTTATTTATTGTGCCAAACACCGAATTTGGTTTAGCCGTTTTTACGTGAATGAGTAACAAACATTTACATTTATAATATGTATATGAAAAATGATATATATGTATACGAATAAACAAAGATTAACAAACCCCACTCTTAGTATTGCGCAGTCGGGTAAAAATTGAAAGAAATAAGCGTAACTTTCCATTTCTTATCTTTGGAATAAACTTTTAATACAGTTTTTATCAACATAAGAATTTCTGAATGTGATTGATTGAGTGTAATGTATTTTGTAATTACTGGAACGTGCTAATTCAACGTTAACTCGATATTGTACAATGCTCAGTGCTGTTGTGTTATCGCTTCTACCAACTAGGTCATAAACGTCACCGAATAACTATGTGAGAGTGAGTTTACATGTTGTAACATAAGCACGGTATAAGTAACTTATTCCTTCTGTAATAGTAACTTATTACTTACTTTTATTATGCTATGTATTGTTGATTCTGGTATAAAGAAGTTACAGTGGTGGGAACGAGACGTAGGCCTATTGCCCTAACATTACTTAAGCAGCACTTTTGTAATAGATCATAACTTGGAGTATGTGGACATTTGTTATCGTAACGTTGAAACGAGAGATAGGCCTATTGCCATTTTATCGTAACATTGAGGCAAAGTATCCATATACTTATTATAAACTAGCTGTTGCCAGCGACTTCGTCCGCGCTGACTACGTTTACTCCGCACAGCTACTGCCCCGTAAGTGATAGCGTGATAATATGTAGCCTAGATGTTGACCCGACCTATTAGTAATATTCATACAAAATTTGAAGTAAATCCATGCAGTACTTTTTGAGTTTACCCCGGACATACATACCGACAAACAGACAAAAATTCTAAAAACTATATGTTTGGCTTCGATATCGATTGTAGATCACGCCCCTAAGTATTTTTTTTTTTAAATATTCAATGTACAGTTTTGACTTTCCTACGATTTTATTATATGTATAGATAGATGTGAATGTTGTGGACGGCTAGACTGAGCTGGATAAAATTTTGCACACAGATAGATGATGGCTTAAAATACGACATCGGATACTTTTTACACAAAAAATAAGTTGTTCCCGTGGAGTTCAAAAGTTTACAATGCAGCGGGCTGAAATGTGTTAATTTTCCAACACTGTCCAGGCGTCTTTTAGTAATTGGGGAACACAAATAAAAAATATTCCGAGGAATTGCGAACTTACTTCTTTTTTAATTCAGTTATAAAGTACGTTTCATTTTAAGACAGCAAACAAGCAGATGGAAAGTTACAAGCTCTGACGCTATTGCGGCAAGAATAACTAAGTAGTAGGCGATGGTACTTGACCCGGGAGAGACAATGCAGAACTCTACCACCTAGTAGCCACGATGGCAATGACACGTATAGCCAAACGGTTCGCTTTTTACGACCTGCCTGGCAGAACGACAGATGATCTCTTCAACTCTTTGAAACCCGGACCAACTCGGGGTAAAGTCGTAAAAGCGACTGAACTACTCATTCTCAATATCTATGCCTTCTCAATGTCACACTGTGTTGAATATTAAGTTCCCTACTTTGTATTCCTTATACTTTGATAGTGCCTTTTGTTAATCATAACTAAGTTTAGTACGGGTCTTAATAGATCGTAAAATCTTGGAGCCTTTATCGTTGCTCGAAGCTCTTGCTTTATGAAATAGCTTTCTTGAGTATGATTTTAATGAAAGACATACGCTAGGACTAAATTGTTTTTTAAACACAGTTTATATTACATTATTTTACTTAAAAAACGAAAATAAGTGTTATCTATACATATAATCGTAGGAAAGTAAAAACTGTACATTGAATAGTTTTTTAAAAGAATACTTGGGACGTGATCTACAATCGATATAGAAGCCAAAAATATAGTTTTAATAATATTTGTCTGTTTGTCTGTATCTATGTCCGGGGTAAACTCAAAAAGTACTGCATGGATTTAATTCAAATTTTGCATTAATATTAGTCACTAGCAGGTCGAGTCAACATATAGGCTACATATTATCATGCTATCACCTAAGGGGGAGGAGCTGTGCGAAGTAAACGAAGTCCGCGCGGACGAAGTCGTGGGCAACAGCTAGTATAATAATAATATAATACTGATAATATCGCTGGGCAAATTACACAAATCGACCTAACCCCAAAGTAAGCAAAGTATATGCTTCGTTATGGGGGTTAGTCAACGATACTAATACAGAAAATACATATAATGTAAATACGGTTATATACATAATAAATATAACACCCAAACCCAAACATACAAACATCTATGCTCATCACATAAATGTTTGTCCCTGTCGGGAATCGAACCCGAGCCACATCGATTCGTAGTTAGGTTTGCTAACCACTCGACCAATGCCAGCAGCAAAGTGCGCACACTCAACACACACACATATACACACGCACGTACGCACATACACACATACCGCATACACATACACGCACTCACGCGCACACGCACATACATTACACGCAAACACACGGCCTAATGTTTCGGCCAGTCAACACTCAAGACTCTGTCCATAATCCATATAATAATCGAATAATCCATAGTCCATAATCGATATAAGCTTAAATTCTGCTTCCACTTACTTTCCCACCTATCACCCAAGATATCCTAAGGTGATATTCGGGCTTATAGGACACAACGTTTGATTTACCTCTGCCTACCACGCTAAGAAACCGACAAGATGATAATAAATAATACTAACATAGCCCCTCTGTGGTCTAATGGTCTTGTGTCGGTGTTGACCACATGAAGTCCCGGGTTCGATTCCCGGGTCGGGCAATTCAAAAGTATCTTTTTTCAGTTTTCTGATGTCTTTTTCTTTGAAAAAGATATGACTGGATTCTTCGTTTTTTAGAAGTTAGCGGTCTCGATTCACCTTGTCAATTTTGTCCACTAATTTTGTAAGTACAAACCAACAAAATACGGTTATAATATTTTACGAAAAAAATATCAAATTCATTTAATGTAAATATTATTACAATGCTATTCCAGTAAAAAGTAAATATCTCAATTTAGTAAGTGCAAATAAGTTTGTTATTCGGGTTTTTATTACGAAAGCAATTTTCCCCTATACCCATTACAATATATATTAATGTTCAATCTCTATCGTAAAAGGTATATACCATACACAATAAAGGCAAGCACTATTTACAAATTTCTAACAACTAGCCGAACGAGAACTTCAGTCACAATTTATTTCGACGCATCAGAAATCGGATTATCTGACGCAGGAGTTATGAGATGTTTACATACACACACATACATACAGACATTTTTCTACATACGTAGCGGGAAGTTAAAAAATATTTTTGAAACATTTGGTTGAATTTCTAAATATATAAAAAGATAGCGCTTACTGTCCAGAGAATTACAAGCACGAATCTGGGGAAACACAACTCAATTTTTCAAGCAGAATACGATAAAAATCGAGATAAAAGTTATTGCCCTTCTTGCTTGCCACGATCTTGTCCATTATTTCATAAAATCTATGTTTCATACTCATTTTTATTCATAAATTAGTAATAGACATCGAAAACACAAACAGAAATTAAATAAACGTGTCAAAAAATTGAAGCGAGCGAGTGCAGAGTAGCGTGGAGTTGCAGACTGCTTTCGAGTTCGAGACGATGCATCGAACACGTAATATGTCTTTATCGACGTTTACCGTGTCTTTATGTTAAATCCAAGGAAGTTACATTCTACCCGGAATGCTTACACGCGCTTCAAAATCGTTCCGAAGAGTACCACGACATGAGTGGAGTGTGTCTCTTTCTACTAAATAAAGCGCCAATCGCCATGTATAAGTGTGGCCATGCGTAGTTTGCAAATTACTACTAAGTAATTTTACTAATTTGAGAAACAGTTTTTGCATTGCATAAGTAATTACGCAATAATTAAAATAAGCACATTTTAGAACTCACTAAGTTAATTACATTTTATGCTAATGTATCTATCGACGTGTATGAATAAAAGGATTTAACGATTACCGAATATATAAAAATCTACCATCCGAAAGTTTTATTTACACTGGCAATTGCAAGAAAGGAACTACATCCACTCATGTCGTTGTCTTGCTCAGAACGTTTTTCCCCTCTGTTATGTAAGAAACAAATGTCAACTTTATTAAGAACGAAATAAAGTACATTTTTATTTTTCAAATATTGCTTCGTAATAATTCCAGTTATCGTATATAAGTTCCTTGGTTAAATCCTAAGATTTACCTAGTGAATGGTGGTAAAAGTCCGAAATTTAAGAACTGTTCGGACATTTACCATTGAGAGTTGGTAAATCTTAGGTTTTACTGGAAAAACTTAGGATTTACTACAATTCGGGCTTTTACAGTAACATATATTAATTTACACGAATAATATCGTAAGCGTTCGTAACAGGTTAAGGCAAATTATTAGGTACTACCTCTTCTATTATAGTAAAATATTTTTAGTTAAACGTTAGTTCCGGAGAAAACATGAATTAGAACTAGGCATATATTATCATCACACAGAAGCATCTCTTTAAAAACAAAGCAGAAGCTGGTTCGTACGCTGTGTTCTCCATATTTATGTACGGCGCAGAGTCATGGACATTAAGAGCTGCAGACAGACGTCGCATCGACGCGTTTGAAATGTGGTGCTGGAGGAGAATGTTACGTATCCCTTGGACAGCACACAGGACCAACGCATCCATTCTAAAACAACTTGGAGTAAAAACCAGACTGTCTACTACGTGCCTTCAGAGAATTCTGCAATTCTTCGGCCACATCTCTAGTAAGCAAGGAGGCAATCTCGAAAAGCTGATCTGACCGGGAAAGTAGAATGCAAAAGACTGCGTGGTCGTACTCTTATGCGATGGTTAGACCAGGTCTGCACCAACCTCGTGTCTAAAAAGTTCCACGATGCTCTGCACGCCGCTGAAGATAGAGTCCAATGGCGTAATATTGTGCGTTCAAGAACGATCCAAGAAGAAGGTCGCGACCCTTAGTAATGAGGAACACGAAGCAAGGAGGAGGATATATTATATATGCCTAGGTTCTAGGCTCGTATACCGATTCAGGAAATTCGTTGAGTCTTATGGGACAAACGGGCGATAAAAAAAGTCTTAACGTATGTAGGGCGGTTGTATTAAACCACCTCATAGATTTTTTCTGTACTTATGACCCTAGCTTTGAAATTTTATTTTTAGAATGTTATCTCTCCAATTTTAACTTATCAATCACTACACGAAGGGTCTTCCCCCTTAAGTTTCACACCTAAAGAAATAAGTCGTATGTTTTCCCAACATAAATTAATGCTAAACTGTGAACCAATTGTACAGAAATAGAATTTAATATAGTTTTTTACTGTTTATAAATAGAAACTGTTGGTAGTGATTTAAAATAGAATACGCCTGTGCGACGATGATACATTTCGTATTAAAAAATCATTCTTCAATTGTAATGTCGCTTCATTGGCCTTTTACGCTACTGGCTTCGGTTTACAATTTGTTATTTTAATAAGAAGCGCTAACTGTTTATTTTCTTTGTTACGTTATAAAAATCTGGCTAAGAGCGAGTTGGATTCGCTTACAAAAGGTGCCGGGAAAAAACATATGTGTACACATGTAAGACACTAAAAACAAATTCATTTTGTACAGGTAGCGAAATATTTTATGCAACTATCGAACTTACTAAGATAAATCTCTCTCCTGATGGAAAGAGACAACCATATAGACACCAAGACATGTGGATGGTTTGTTGTTATCCCTCTGGCGGTAAACTTATGCAAAGTGGCATTATCACCCGATAATGCCACTTGCATAAGTTTACCGGCTACAATATACCGGATAACTGGATCTTTTGAATGTATCACAGCCATACACACGTACTGTCGCTTACATTTTTTAAGATTACCAGTTTAAACTTCCTGAAGCTTTATTAATGACGTTATTAGCCGCATTCACCGTTGCAGTATAAGTTGTATACAGAAAGTTATTTAATCGTGTAACAGCTGCACTGTGCAAGAAACAGTGCCCTAGATTAACAAGATAATCGTATACTGCATTTCTGAATTTATTTTGAGACAACAAGGATTTTTTTTAATTTTAATTAGAATTGGTGGTTGTCTTCCAACTCACCTAATGGAAACTGTCGATGATGGGAAGGTGTTACACGCCCATTCAAAAGAAACCTATTCACTCTACTCTTAACGGTTCCAGGACTATATTTGTCAGGAAAAATAGACCCAGGCAGTTCGTTCCAAACCTTGGCGACTCGGACCAAAAGAGTTGTCAAACCGTTTTGTTCTATTTTTTGGTGTATCCTCAACGTACGGATAAAACTGCTGCCTACGTCTAATAGTCCGATAAATATGTATTTATTTTAATACTAGCTGTTGCCCGCGACTTCGTTCGCGCGGACTTCGTTTACTCCGCACAGGCCACAGTTCCTCCCCCGTAGGATAGCGTGATAATATGTAGCCTTTATGTTGACCCAACCTGTTAGTAATATTCATGCAAAATTTGAAGTAAATCCCTGCAGTACTTTTTAATTTACCCCGGACATACATTGACTTTCCTACGATTGTATTATATATGTAGTAAAGTATAAAGGCGAAAGTTTGGAAGGATGGATGTTTGTTACTCAATCACGCAAAAACTACTGAACGGATTTGAATGAAAATTGCACACAGGTGAGATGATGACCTGGAATGGCACATAGGCTACTTATTATCCCGGAAAAATTAGATGATCCCGCGGGATTCGACAAAAACTTTTATAATGCAGCGGGCTGCACGCAGCAGCTAGTATATTTATATATTTTCATATGATGTTGACTATAATCTTGAAATTGAATTTCTGAGATAAGTTTGAGGTTAAACTCTATAATTTATACTTTCCATCGTCGGCACTTGGTGAAATTCCGTCATAATTATTGTTTTAAATTTTACACTTGTACTGTTTCACAATTCACTAATTATATATGATATAAACTTTTTTATTTAAATAGCCAACCGGTTTCGCATTTCACTGCATCATCAGGGCTAAAACTTAAATTGTTTCTTAAATTCGACAATTTAAGTTTTAGCCCTGATGATGCAGTGAAATGCGAAACCGGTTGGCTATTTAAATAAAAAAGTTTATATCATATATAATTAGTGAATTGTGAAACAGTACAAGTGTAAAATTTAAAACAATAATTAAACTCTATAAGCGCACCGAATCATTTATTTTTGATCTTTTAAAAATATGTATAATGGATTTCAATTAGGTACATGTTCTTTACGTAAAGGTTAATTAAAAATTAAAAATCCTTGTAAAAACAATTTATTCTTTTGTTTGAATTTGATTTTGTAAAAAGATAAAGTTGCTTGCTTTATACCAATTAATTAGTACGAAAAAAAACTGCAATAAAATATAATCATTTTCATTCACATTCAAAATGACGGATCTGCATGTAATGCGGTTTACAAAAAAAAAACAAGGCTTGATTAACAAATAAGATTCGCATTATATAACACAGCGCGCATAGTTTTTGATATCTTCACGCCGATATCCCTGAAGAGGTGAGCATAGTTACAACCAGTGTACCCATTAGCCGAAGATAGTCCCACAATGTGATAGGTGGCAAACCTATCGCCGACTGGGCACTTTGCCAATTTCGAGCAACGATATTTTTATCAGAAAACTAAAAAAAACACATTTTTTGATTTGCCCGACCCGGGAAATGCTTAGAAGTAGTTTATAAGAACTTTGAAGTAATTTTACCCCGTGGTGTTTCGGGCTCCCCACGAAGAATAGCCAATCTACCATTGCCTGCAGTTCGTAAGATGCCAACGATTGGCTATGCGAGTCACAACTATCTTGGGTATTAGATGTTAGAGGTCTACATTGTCTTGCCCGGGTCAGGTATCATCGCCTTCTTTCTAGTCAATTCTTGCTAGTGTCGTGTTCCGGTAAGGTAGCCGGTAAACTTATGCATGCGGAATTAAGACTCCGCCACACCGATAGCAAAAGAAAAGCAAAATATTTCATTCTGAGTAAGGCGCTTCACATACGGCAGCTATAATGCATATTACAATAAAAAACTTGAGAGGTGTCAAGGGACACCCGGATGGATCGAAGTTTCTTTTATTATTATTTACAAAAAACCTGTATACACTCAACAAAAGTAATCGTCGCGACACCACACTGTTCAATGCGAAATAGAAATGAAAATATCTGGCTTGCTTTCTATAAGAGAGCGAGAGAGAGAGCACGCTGCACAACTTACAATACCTTACTATAGCAAAAAGTGTCGTGACAACTTTTCGTAAGAATTTTTTCCGTCTAGCCTCCTTTCACAATGCGCGATAAGGAACTTCGTAGAATTTCGACCCACGTTCGAATTTCGGCACCCGGTCGAATTTCGGAACACAGTCGAATTTCGGCACCCGGTCGAATTTCGACCCACGGTCGAATTTCGGCACCCTGTCGAATTTTGGAACCCGGTTGAATTTCGACCCACGCTCGAGTTTCGGCGCCCGGTCGAAAGTCGGCAACCGATCGAAATTCGACACTCGGTCGAATTGCGACTATTCGTCAAAATTCAACTTTTGGTCGAAATTCGACATTCGGTTGAAATTCTGTATAAATGTCGAACATTTGGCACTAGAAAAAAAGTAAACTCAAATAGTGACTCTCACTTTCAATGCACGAGCTAAAGGGAAGTGGCTGGATATTTCTGTGCTTACAATACCTTACTACAGCAAAAAGTGTCGTGACAACTTTTCGTAAGAATTTTTTCCGTCTAGCCCTCTTTCACAACGCGCGATAAGGAACTTCGTTCCAATTATCTGCTACTAGCGACCTGCCCGCGGTTTCACCCGCGTAGCTTTTGTTCACGTGGGAATATCGGAAAGGTTTATATACTAAAACCTTCCTCAAGAAACAATCTATCTTTTAAAAAAAACCGCAATAAAATCCGTTGCGTAGTTTTTAAGATTTAAGCATACATAGGGACATAGGGACAGACAGAGAAAGCGACTTTGTTTTATACTATGTAATGATGTATATATCTTTAATATACATTATAGCTGTTATGTGTGGTCATCAGAAGATTTCTATGGAAAGATATAATAAGATATATCGTGTTATAATATACATTTTCACATTATAGCAGCCGTGTTTTAAGTTCTTTATTCTTGGCGAATACTGGCTACTATAATAGGCGAAAACTGGGAATTGACAAACATTGAAAAAAAATAATATTGACTTGACTGGATTGGAACCAAACCCTATCTTGCTTAAAAACCAGGCATTATTACCGCTGAGTTAAGTGTCTTTAGTTCAATGTGACGATATTCGCATTTGTTTTGTGATTGAATCCATTGGTATTGATCGCTAGATATACATAATATGCATATATTACATGATTTGAAGCCAGGACCGCTCGTGTCTATTCTGAGACCGTTAATATTAGAACAGTAAGCGATAATTGCTCTAAAATATGCGAATACCTTAAAAGTATGCATACGCATATATAATTTGCAAAACGTTTTGCTGTTATAGTTTATTTAAAGCGCCGTAGAAATGTCAAAGTAGGTCGCCCTGACCGATGTAACCAATACTGTTTCTCGAGTTATTATGTTCGCTTACGGATCCACGATAGGTGAAAGTGGATTCCTTCTAATCTGCAGACCAAATCTAACACTAATGTATGACTTGGGTAGATTTAAAATGGCTGTGATTAAGATGGTGTTGGAATTTAACACGGTCATTTTGTTTAGGGCTGGCACGTGTTGAAAACGAGAATTTTTTGTCGTCTAAAAGTGTTTTAGACTTTGTGGATTAAATATAGGGATTAATATAAATCTTGGTAATAGTTATGCATCTTATTTATATAGAACAGTGTCCCAAGGGCTAGCAACTCTTGGCTTTTTCAATACGAAAACAATTTGACACTTTGTAGGGGTCGAGGTGGTCAGTAGGAAAATCTTTTCAGCTAGACAAAGTTAATGCCCCTTGGTACCAAAGTCCGCGTGAGAAATGTTGAAACTTAAATTAGGACACGAAGAATCTGTATATATCATAAAACTAAGTCCCCCGCCGCGCCTGTCTGTCTGTCTGTCTGTCTGTCCGCGATAAACTCAAAAACCACTGAACGGATTTTCATGCGGCGTGTAATTTGTGAAGGTCTTTTGTATACGGGTAATACCCGTGCGAAGCCGGAGCGAGTCGCTAGTAAAAGATAAATTAATACGTGAAACGAAAACTTTTTATTTAATATTTATTTTATTACAACGCATTATCTATTTAATTTTATTTAAATATCATAATATAATCATTTTTTCACAATTTGAGAAAAAAAACTAAAATGTTGACTAATTTCACGGTGTCGGTTTTACGTGACGGTGTGCGCGCGCATCGTAAAAATTTACTTCACAGTTTTTCCCTAGCGCGCCAAAAGAAGTATCTATACTTAATATTATAAAATTGTTGAGTTTGTTTGGTTGTACGCGTTAATCTCGAAAACTGCTGAATCGATTTGAATAATTCTTTTTGAGTTGGATAGCTTGTTTATCGAGGAAGGTTATAGGCTATATAACATCATGTTACGACCAGTAAGAGCGGAGTAAACAAAGACCGCGCGGACGAAGTCGCGGGCAACAGCTAGTAACTTCATAAAAACGTTTAAAAATAAAATTTGATGAGTTACATATCGCCATACCGATAGATTATTATATTGCCTAATGTGCAAAATGCATTAAGGTTCATTTTTGTTCTTATTTTGGATCCCCACCATTTCTTACGGTCCCTGCGTATAGACTATTAAGTCTGTGCATAAACTACCTGTGTACCGAATTTCATGCAAGTATATCCAGCCCTTTAAACTCGAAGTTACTCACTCAAACACAAACTTTCGCATTTATAACGGTAGCGGATTATTGTTATTAATCTCCGACGTTAATTTTCATGACGTGACAAACCTGCAAGGCATACCCACAGAAGCTTATGAAATAATCTGGCGTGGTGTTGTCAGATATTGATTATCCGCATCTGTTCCGTTTGGACGTTTTCTATTTCGGTTTTGGTTGTTTTTGTGATGAAAGTACACTTAGTACAGTGTTCTCGTATTAAGATGATTAAACCAGTTTCCGATTTAGGTATTTCAACCTAATTTATGATATTTTTCAAAAAAAAATTAGCGTTGATTCTCTTGTGGCATAAATAATGTGGTTTTACTGCATGCCATTGAATACTAATGTGTATCATGATTAACCGATACGTTTGCGGGTTTTTAGGGTTCCGAAGTAAACTAGGAACCCTTATAGTTTCAACATGTCCGCGCGCAGCCTAGCTCGGAGTTATTTGTAGTAGAAAGCTGTAATTTCGTCCAAATATATATTTGTTTATTATGAAGCTTTAAAGCCCTTATTTTTTGTTAGTCAAAATATCCTGCCAGCTGGCAGAGTCAGAGATACTTAACTCTTTTTCTCTCTAACACTGTTAGCTAAATGGTTGGTTTTGGATGTGTGAAAAAGTTCACGGTAGTAGCATATAAAATGTGTTTAAACGGAAAACTATCACGGCTATGATCGCCTCTATGGTCTAGTGGTCCGGCGTTGACGTTGCCCACATGAGGTCCCGGGTTCACTTCCCGGGTCGGGCAATTAAAAAAAGTTTTTTCAGTTTTCTGATAGAAACAATGTTGTCCGGGATTAGAAAGTGCCCGGTTGGCGATAGGCTTGCCACTTAACACATTTGTGGGACCAAGTATCTTCGTCTAATCGTGGGTGTACTTGTTGTACCTCTGCCTACCCATTCGGGGACACGGGCGCGAAGATACTTATCACGGTTAAGAAAGCTTTCTAGTTTACGAGTATATTCAACCAACTTATAAAATGTACTTGGAGATGTTTTTACAGGCGGTGAACCTGTTGTCCGGATGGCACTACAGAGCATAAAATTTCATAGTGCGAAGCAATATAGACTAAGGTCCGCATTTTTGTAATGGATAACTACGGAACCCTATATTGTTTTTGGTCCGTACTTGGCCGGTTATTACTTCCATCCACACGAATAAAAATATGTATTAAAGCTTATTAAGACTAAAATATTTGAAATAGCCTCACTTGTGTTATTTGACCACATCGGTGGTACCAAATACCAGGGCGAGACGTTGGGGAACTCTACTACCTAGAAGTTGCGATGGTAGTAACATGAATAGCCAATCGGTCGCCTTTTACGACCGGCCTGACAGAATAGCAGTTGGTCTATTCTACAAAAGAACCGACCCGTGTTGGTTTGGGCTCCTTTCAAGCAATAGGTCGTGGTCGATCTGCCAGGCAGAACGGAGGCGAATGATTGGTTATGCGAATTACTACCATCGTGGCTACTAGGTGGTAGATTGCCCGGATCTGTTACTCTTTAAGAGCTTGTCATTGTGTCCCGGTTTGGAGGTAACGTAAAACCCGTAAACTTATGCATGTGGCAATAAGAACCCACCACAAGGATAGCCATGCACCATTAATATCTTTGGTGTCTATAGCCGACGGATTTTTCTTTCCATCAGGAAAGCCTTGTTACCCTTTGATACAAAATAAAATGCGTGATAATGTATCGCGTGTTTACACATGTACCACAGACCACACAAGTACTAGTAGACACGCTGTTGGGCGTAAACTGCTTAGCCGCTCATATGAGCAAATGTATGTAAATGTCAAACGCTTTTAGATAATGTTATATCGAAAAAAAAAAATTTGGCCATATTGTGCTATTTTATCGTGATGAACAAAAATCTTAGGCTTAAGGATCTGGAGTGATTTTATTTCATAAGTAAGTATTATAACTGTATTTCTAGGTCTAAATGCATGCGACATTGACATCCTAAGAAATTGCCTTGAAATGAAAGTTTAATCCGTGAGATGTACAATGTACATAATATAGAACAGGAGGTAAATTTATGAATTTGACGCATGCACGCAGACACACACACACAAGCAAACTAAATACGCACACACACAAAGAAAGACTACACATCGGACTCATTAGTGACAGCTAAAAACATCTTTCAAGCAGCATTTAAAAATACAACGAAAATTGTGTCAGATTGATGATAAGATTTCCTTCGAATTCCAAACAAAACTAGACATTATTAATTAGTCTCTTTAGAGTATTCGCTTTGTTTGTGACTAATTTGAGTAATGTTAAGTCAGATCTTTATACATAAATCTCCACTGGAAATAAATTATTTTCATCGCTTTTCGGTACTGATTTATTGCTTTCAGTTTAAATAAATCGTTTCAAAACGACACGGTAAACGTGACGGTTAGAAATGCTTTTGTCTTGGCGTGTCTTTTATTAGATGTATAAAATGTTTTGGCTAAATTGCAACAAACTAAGCATTTTTCGAGACAAAGACAATTTTTAAAAGATTGTGTTAGTTTTTTTATTTTTTTAAGTTGGCAACACGTCTGTGCTCTTGCGGTCTATTGATAAACAAGTTTGATCGTAAATCAGCGGTGATTCTCACGTTTTGCTAAGTCGTCGTTAATGGGCTGCAATCTATATGTAGATCTATGCTGCGCTATCTATCTATATATGTGTAGCTATGCGCATCTATTTTGTAACAGGCTTATTAATAGCACTGTTGGTTTTTATTTTAGTACAGGTTTGCATCCGTAATAGTTTCCTATGTGGTCGGGCCCCATTTGACGAATAGACTATATGCCGTTTTGCCTGGCGGTTCGTAAAAGGTGAACGATTGGTTATACGAGTTACTACCATCGTGGATACTAGGTGGTGGAGTTCTGCGGACGGGTCTGGGACCATCGTCTTACCTATTCCTGTAGTAATAACGTCAGTGTTTCGCTATAGGGAGGGTAAGGGAGCCGGTAAGCTACTGCATGTGGCTATGTAAAACACCTATAGCAAAGCACCATTACCATCTTAGGAGTCTATAGGAGATGATTTCTGTTTACATCGGAAGAGCCATTTGCTTTTGCAACCGACCATACAAATTACTTGTAATATTTTGGTGAGGTATTTGAGAGGGAAGGGGTTTAATTAAGATAAAAACTATCCTATCTTTTAAGTATAAGCACCGACTTGGTCTGATTTAACAGTCGGTGTGTCATAGGGCGGCGTTTTATCACCTTTATTATTCACGATTTTTATTAATTTTATTACTGCCATTTTGTCCACATCTTACCATGTTTATGCTGATGATTTGCAAATTTATTCTCGAGCAATACTTTCTGAACTGCCAAATGCTGTCCTAGCAATTAATAGTAACCTAGCGAACATCGGTGCATGGTGCAAGTCATTTGGTCTTAACTTAATCCAATTAAAATGCAGACTATTATAATTGGTAGACCCGGGCTAGTTAAAAAATTGACTCGATTAATTTGCCAGCACTAGAGCTTAATGGCGTCACTATTCTCTACAGCATTTATGTCAAAATCTTAGCATTTACATAGACAATACTCGATCGTGGACTAAGCAGATCCAGGAGCTTAGTAAAAAAGTTTTCTGTGCCTGGAGTTCATTAAAACGTCTTAGGTATTTGATTCCCATTCCTACCAAAATTATGATGGCAGATTCCTTACTACTTTCTATTTTAGACCAGATCAATAAACTTGAGCAACTTCAAAATCTTTGTATAAGGTTTGGTCTGCGCAAATATAACCACGCTTCCGAATTTCGTGCCAAGCTCAAGTGGTTGCCTATTCATCTTCGTCGGAGTACTCATATTCTCTCACAGCTATACTCCACTCTCTATGATATGAATTCTAAATCTTCTTTGAAAGAAAGATTCATTTTCCGTGGCAACCAGCACAAATATCTTAGATCGGCGGATAATAGTTCCTTGTTAGTGCCAACGCAGAACACATACAGCCGTTCCTTCACCGCATAAGCTGTTATGCTTTGGAACTCTCTTCCAAAAGATATCAGAAAATCACCGAGTTTAAATTCTTTCAAAAATATGATCAAACGTCACTTTTTTTGTACCTTATAGTTTTGTTTAATTTTTCAAGTTAGTTTTAATGTATTACCACTGTTTTATTTGCTGATTTTTGTTTTTGTTTATGTGTGTGTATGTGGATGTTACTTTTATTATATTTTTTGTCTTTTCTTTAAGAGCATAAAAACTGTAAATTATCTTGTGCTTAGCACCACTTTTCCGAATATATTGTTATCCTTATAGAGGTTGTCTAAACAGAAAGAGGGCTCCTTTCAATCGACTTTTCAAAAAGAAGAAGGTTTTTAGGAGGCATTTTGGCTCATTTTTTTAAATGTTTTTTTAAGAACTCGGTCATTTATTAACCGATTAGGGTATATGTATGTGGCATTACTATCCCGCCATACACGGATTGCAAGTAGAAACGATTGCGATAACGACAGTTGTCTCTTAACAACCCGAAAAACATATGTTAGTTTGCTATCTTATAATATAAAATATCAATATATTATATCATAATGAAAATATTGTGATATATGTTATTGACATAAATATGCAGGAACGGCTGTCAATCAGAATAACGTCAAATGACATTCAATTCTATGCTATCATAATACATATCGATTTTGTTTGATAAATATTTTGATAAAGTTTTATTATTAATCTACATTTATTAATGACTCAAGTGTTTATAAGTTTTATGTAAGAAATATTATTTAATATAATGGTTATATAATATATTCAAAGTTGTACACTTTTACTGTTTTAGCGAAATCGTGTTGTGGTTAGTCATTGAATCGCATATTTAATGTTTTTCGTATATTTTTGCTTACCACGCGCTTAGCCATCTTTGTACGTAATACCTTAACATGTGTACGTTTGTTTATTTATAAAGAGAAAGTTATGTTTGGCTAATTGTGTCTAGATAATGTATGTTGATAGCTGAAAATATGGTTGATTTTGTTTATTTATTTCATAAGTTGGCAAGTAAGCAGACAGTTCTCCTAATAGAATGAGATAACCAACGTCTATAGACACCAATAAGCGAAGTTGCTAAGTTTGTGAAAAGTTATCCAAAATCCATAAATTTACATCCTACAATATATCCTACAATAGCGAAAAGCACCGACGCTATTGCGGTAGGAATAGGTAAGGCAGTTGTACAAAAACCCGGTTGAGACGTTGCAGAACTCTACCAGTCTACCTTGTTAGTTTTACGAGATGCCTAGCAGTAAGGCGGTTAATCTATCCAAAAAGTGGACCAAATTTACACGGAAAAAAGGAATGTAATGTTTAACCACTACTCCTACGTACATTTTACCGGGAGTAAATCTAGCTCCGCCACAAAACAAAGTAAATTAATTATAAACAGAAATACTCGTTATGAACGATAACACGCGTAGGAAGGTGAAAAATTGGAAACACAATACCTCATACTTTGAAATCGGTTTTGACTACACATCACAAAAATCTCACATTAAACAATCGAAAAAATAAACTATCTTTAAAGCAGTCGGGTAAATAAACATTTTTAAGTACAGGATTCCAAGGGTGCGTTGCTATCCGTGTAGGGGTGACAATGTCATATACATAAGTCTACCGGTACTCTTCAATCAAAAAGCGTCATTGACAAGTATTGCGGCAAGAATAGGTAAGACAGTGGTGCCAAATACCCGGACGAAACGTTGCGGAACTGTACTACCCAGCAGCCATGATGTTAGTGACACGAATAGCCAATCGGTCGCGTTTTACGATCTGCCTGGCAAAACGCCTGGAGAGGCAGGCGAACCAACATTTTTAATTTCATACTTATGTATAAGTATGAAATTAAACATGTCTTCAGTGCTTGTGTGTGCAGTGTTAGTGGTAAATTCTTCATCTTCCACTTTGATATTATGAAGAAGTCGATTACGACAAACGTGTTTAAGATTTTAATGATTAAAGCTGCCGATAGATGGCGACACATGTATTTTAAATTGCACTATTTTATCCATTTACATGAAGATAAAGATGTATTAGTCTTAGGCCCGCTTGCACGGAAATCTTGAGGTAAATAAATAACTCTGAGTTAGTTAACTCGAAGTTAATTTGTCACTTCTTTAACTCGGGATTTATCTTGCACGAACAGAAATTAACCCCGGGTATACTAACCCTGCGTTTTTACTCTGCATTCTGATGATTCTTTCTGTCAAATTCAAATTCATTCAATGTTGTTACATGCGACTAAATACAAAAGAAAGCCATAGCGCTGCCTGAGTATTTTTCTCTCTTTCACACAACGCTATTTTGCTCATTATATCCTATTCTAATGTCAAATTCGAAGTGATATGATGTTTTGGGGCGTTTAAACATTGTAAAACCTAACCTAAGCGTCAAGTGTTTATTACTTCCATTCGTGACTCGGGTTAAATAATAATCTCGCATTCCGTAATCCGTTATTTTTCTCTAAAGATGGACAAAGTATCTCGTTTACGTGGCCCAAATTTTACAAGTAGCGACAGTTCGCTTCTTTGTGATATCATAGCCAAACACAAACATATAATTGAAAATAAAAAAACTGATGGCGCAAATCTTGTCCAAAAGCAAAAGGCTTGGCTAGAAGTAATGGAAGAATTCAATGCCATTACTAACGGTCATAATCGCTCTGTAGAAAGCCTACAACAAAATTATAAAAACTTGAAAAAGAAGGCGAAAAAAAGTATTTCGAACGCCAAAATGGATATTCCAGGTATGTGTACTTATGGCTATAATCAGATTGTTTCAACTCAATATGCAATAAACTATTTCAATATTACAATCGTCTTTTCCTTGCAGTCGATAGAGCATTTCTTATAAAAAATATTGAGGAATATGGCACTTCAGAGGGCTGGGATAAAGTAGCTGAACAGACTGGAACTTCTAAAGAAAATTGCCAACAATTGTTTAATATCATGAACACAGAAGTAAAAGTCAAAGAAAAAACTTTAAAAAAGAACATCTTGGGTACAGGTAAATCACTTATTATGTCTGTAATGATCGATTAGCGCCCCACCCTGGCTTTGCCCAGTGCAATGTAAATGCACAAAATGTGTATGTTTTTCAACAAATCTTTGAAATTCATAGCTTTTTTTACTATAGTATTTATTATACATATAAACCTTCCTCTTCTTCCTTAGAATCACTCTGTCTACTGACAAAAACAGCAAAATGTGTTGTATATTTTATAAGATATAAGCAAACATACAGCAGAAGCAACTTTATTTTTATTATGTAAAGATGTATTTATTCTTTCTTGATTGTAGTGTAATTTATAATTTTTTTATTAGGAGGAGGTCCACCACCAAAATTTAACGATGACCCAATACTGGACAAAGTTAAAGGTTTGGTTGGGTCAACTATCGAGGGACTGTACACAATTTATGACGGAGACAGCAGTATAATGAAACTCCAAAATGTGACACCGATCGAAATAAAAAATGTTATTATAGATGATAATGTTACACCACATACTAAAAGTAGTGTTGATACAGGTATCTATTGCTAATTATTAATTGATATTAATTAATTATTTTCCAATGGTTTTAATTTTTACCAAATTATTGTTAGATGAACAGCCATCCACATCAGCTGCATCTGTTATAATGACTCCAAAGTCTCATTTAACCCAGGATGATCTGTCGCCGTATTTTACAAACAACAGGGCAAACTTGAGAAAAAAACCACATGATTTATTAACACGTAAGTAGTTTTAGTATAACTCATTTATTTTTATAATACAAAATTTTATACAGTACCTCGGCAATGCAAAGAATAGTCTTGTATAAAAGCAAATAATTAATTTTATCAGTAGTAAACCAAGGAAAGTGCTGTATTCAAGACGGCAGTTCACAGTTATACCCCTTGTTAATCCGGACCCCCTTAAAAGACTAGACACCATTCTAGCAGGCAGTTGCAGGAGTAGCAGTATTCAGGAGATTAAAAATTACTTGTTACAGGGTTACTATGTTTAAAATGTCTAATGTATGTTACCTTAAAAAGAGCTTCCCTGTGGTCCAGGGCTCCTTTGAAGAATAGAATAGAATCTGCAATTTGCCATGTAGTTTATAAAAGGCAAACTAATGGCTTTATGTTTCACCACTATTGTAACTATTAGGTGGTAGAATTTTGCTGCTTGTTGCCCAGGTATATGGTGCTACCACCTTACTTATTTCTGCTGCAATGGCATTGATGCTTTTTATTGTTGTGTCTGGTTTGGAGGGTAAGGTGGCCGGTTGACTGGTGCATGTGGCATTGCTAACTTGCACACAGATAGCAACACACCATTAACATCTTTGGAGTCTATAGGCTATTATTCCTATTTACATTAGGAGAGTCATCTGCTTTGTTTGCTATCTACAAATATTAAAAAAAAAATTGTAATTTAAAATTACTTACTTTTGACTTGGAAATTATACTAATACTAAAAAATGGTTAAAATAGGTGGTAGACTTGTGTTACAATTTTTGCAGTTTGGTATTAACTTACATACTGCCCAAAAAATGCCATTATGGTGAAAGATTCTTGCCCTTGTCGTGTATAAAGGGAGGAGTTATCCTGTTTAGTATATGTAGTAAAAATACACACCGTATTTCTTGCCATCAGGAAATTTAACTGCTTGTTTGCCTTCCAGTGCTAAAAAAAATGTGAGAGGTAATAGTTTATGCACTTAAAAGTGTCAGAACAGTGTAGAACTAGATATTTTTTTTGTCTTTTGTGTTGTACAATGTTTTATCAAAATCATGTTTTATTCAAATAAACCTTTACAGACAGACTCAAATCCGACTTGACAATTTAAAAATTACTAATGGATCAGAACCCGGCCACACACAATGGATTGCCTTATTTTTTAAAAAACAAAGTGTAATTATTTTAAATTTCAGGTAAAAGAAAGTTGGAAAGCGAAGTACCTGAAAAGACATCAGTGTCCGACAAGTTTAAATTATTAGCGATGGAAAAGATGGAGTACATTAGTATGCAGAAAGAAGTTTTAAAATTACAACTTGTCGAAGAGCAAGAAAAGCTAGAGCATAACCGTGCATTAAGGGCAATGGAGTTGGAAGATGCGAAGGCAAAATATGTGCATAATGAGAAAATGCGAAAATTAGAATTAGATAAAATATGTACATTAAACAAACAAATATGAAATAACATTTTTATTTTTTATTTTATATACATTTTTACTATTAAAATCAGTTTAATCTTCCAAAATGTTGTGTTATTAGCACTTCACGTGCATGATGTCCCCGAGTATTTCTAGCGCTGTTGGACTGTGAAGAGGCTGATTCTTGATCATAATCTTCGAATATAGGAGGATATTCTGGATCAGTGGGAGGATTCCTATCATTTCTTAGACGTGCCAAGTTATGTAGAACACAAGTAGCTACAATTATTCCAGGTATCCTACTTAAGTGCACTTGAATCCCTCTGGTCACGATTGGGAATCTCCTTTTCCAGATACCAAATGTGCGTTCAATTGTATTTCTTGTTCTTATCTGTGATTCATTGTACAATGATTCCATTTGTGAATTCACAGTTCCTAGTGGTGTCATCATGAATGGAGTTTGAGCATACCCACTGTCACCCAGAAGACAGTAATTATTATATGTTCCTTGTAAAAAATGTCGCCGTTGATTGCAATTATCCCAGATATGTGAGTCATGGGCAGATCCATGCCAACGTGCAACAATATCATTAAACATTAAATCTGAGGAACATATTGCTTGCATATTGATGGAGAAATAGCCTTTCCTGTTTCTATAAATTTCAGCTGTATCACCACCTAAAATCAAAAATAAATATATTATTGTAAATTATTTAAATATTTCTATTTTAACATCATTAGGTATAAATTACTCTCAAAGTAGTATGTCAACTCTTAATATTGTAATAAAGATAATTTGTGAATGTGTCTTTTACTCCACATTCAAATAACTTTTGCATGAAAGTACGGACCAAAGCAGCCAGTTTATTATAAAAAAATGAAACAATACAGTTACTTAAATTTTATTAATCTTACCTGGTGATTTAATCCTCACATGAGTGCAGTCTATAGCTCCAATAATGCGGGGGAATCTAGCTATCTGGTAAAACTCCATTGCAGCTTGCCGTTGTTCTTCCTCAGTAGTGGGCATAAATATAAATTCAGGGTACAATCTGGCAATGGCATCAGTCACCCTGTGTACTGTTCTACATGCTGTTGACTCATGTACTCCAATGAAATCACCACAGGTCAATAATTGACTTCCAGTTGCATAAAACCTTAATGTGCACAGTAGCTGGTTCATTGGCGATAAAGTCTCTCTGTGAACATAAATAATAGGTGTCAACATAGGGTAATAGGTACCTGCTCAAGTATCTTTAAAATAAATGAATATAGCTTACCTGTTGTGCGTAGCCCGTATTAATTTATGCTCAATTTTATTTAATAAATATAAGACATTTTCCTTTTCAAGTCGAAATCTTCTATGAAATGCTTTGTCTCTCTGCAAATTAAAGTGGTCAATTCGATCCGCAACTTTCCTATTAAAAAAATCTGAATCTATATATTCGACAATTTCTTCGTCATCATCAGAATACAAAAAGTCGTTCATAATTGAATTTAAAGATAATTAAAAAGTTATTTCTCATCAAGCACGCAACACAACGCGTTATAACCTCACAATTTTGACGTTTTTAACCCAGAGTTAGAAATTTAACCCTCCAACTTCGGCGGGTTAAATATTTATCTATTTAACCTAGGGTTAGGTGTTAACTCTTGTCAGTGCAAGAAAAAATAAAAATATAACCCTGCGTTAGCAGCTAACTCAGAGTTAAATAATTTAACTCTGGAACGCGCAAGCGGCCCTTAGAGACGGTGGGAGATCGACCTTCATCCATCTGATAACTATTTGAGACATATTTTTTATAAAACTTTATTGATTTATTATCACGCTTATGATTGCTTGCCATTCGAAGTGTTCATGTCTAGTTTTAATTAAATTAATATTAATCAAGTTTTTTCGTAACATTCACTCTTTTGATAACCGGACATACTTAGTTTCAACAAATAGTTTTTAACACGAAGAATATGCTTTGGTTGGCTTAACTACTTATTTCTGTTCATTGCCTTTAAAACTTTCCTTTTAACAATTTTAAATAGCAAACAAAAGGAGTATTTTTTTAAAATGAAAAACCAAATTTTGGTATGTTTTTGAATAAATTAAATACACTTACAGTTATTGTAGACCAGCTGTCCCCGCGACTTCGTCAGCGTGGAAAAAATTCTAAAATAAAATGAACCTTAATTACTCCATACCTATTACCGTGGCTTAAAAGGTAGATAGTCCCGGGGTTATACCCGCATACTTCCCGTTCCCGTAAGAACTATCCTTTGTCCTTCCTCAGGTCCCAAGCTATCTTTGCACCAAATTTCATTCAAATCAGTAGTTTAGGCGTGAAGAAGAGACATACAGACAGGCAGAATTACTTTCGCATTTATAATATTAGTATGGATTTGACAATATTAGAAATCTTGTCTTATTTTAGTTTATCTTATCTTAACAGCTAATGTGTCTTTGCGCGACAGTTATCTCTTACATTCTGCTTGGTTATTTTATCCTATACTAGCTAACCCGGCAAACGTTGTTTCGCCATTCATATTAGGATTCCACAGCGGACAAACAACGTGACACGTAATTTATATAAGTCTACGCCCTACGGGATTGTCCTTCCACGCAGCCAAAATGGCATTAAACTTCATATGGTGGTTAAGTATTCTTAAATTTTCTATTTATCCGCGCAATTTTCTTAATATTTTCTGTTATAAGAATCTTCTCTTTACAATTACAAACACAACAACAAAAAAATTACCGAAATTGGTCCAGCCATTCAGGCGTGATGTGACCAAGGAAAATAGGGATTGATTTTTATATATATCCTATATTATTGATTAATTAGCAACACATACATCGTAACAACAGTAATTATACGGTTAGTTACATTTTTCATAGGATAACAAACAAGACCTTTTTATCCTTACATCTGATTGATTGATAGAAAAGGCGATGGTACCAAACCCTGTGCTAGCCTTTGCAGAAATTTGCCACCTGGTAGTGACGATGGAAGTGACACGTTTAGCCTTTTACAAACTGACTGACAAGACAAATAATCATAAGGATATTTTGACCTGCGTTTTTTGATTGCATGCGAATGAAGACGCATTCGTCTGCTAGTTTATTATTACTAGGTGACTTCTTGTTCGCTTCGCCTGCGTGTAGGTTAATATGTCCTCCATACAGCTTTTCATTTAAACTTAATTCTTATTTGAGCCTCTTAGGGGTTGATATTAAAAAACGTTCACCAATGTTTGATCTCAGATTTTTAACTATTTCCATGCCAAATTTAATCAAAATCAGTTGAGTGGTTTAGCCACAGAGACGTAACAGACGGACAGACTTCTCATTTATAATATTAGTCAAAATTACATACTCTGTTAAATCTGGGTTCTGAGTAGCCCCATAAAACACATTTAAAAACCATTTTCTTTTTAATGTTCCTCGTACATCGAAGTCTTAGACGTTTATTCGTCTATAAAACGCACAAACCTTAATATCTGTTTTATCTTACGTTTAATTTTACCTGTCTAGTAGTATGTTGTAAACTAGAGACGAATTTAAGATCTTGCGTTAAACTTGCTATGAAACTGTTCCCATAGTTAAATTAAAAAGTATATTTACGCCCGTATCCCTGAGAGATAGGCAGAGGTACAACCAGAGCAACTACGATTAGCTGAAGATACTTAGTCCCACAGTATGATAGGTGGCAAGCCTATCGCCAACTGGGCACTTTTTACAATTCCGGGCAAAGCCGTTTTTAACAGAAAACTGAAAAAACATTTTTTGAATTGCTTGAACCGGTAATCGAACCTGGAACTTCATGTAGTTAACTCCGACACCGGACCACAATACCACAGAGTTAAAATTAAGTAAGTGATTTAATTAAACGTGTATTTTATTTTATATCAAGCAGTTAGTTGGCTCTCCGAATAAAAAAAATGTTACCATCAACTATAGACACCAGAGATGTTAAGGGTGTGTTGCCATTCGTGTGGCGGGGTGTGATTCGACATGCATACACCAGCTACCGTACCCTCCAAACCAGAGCATGATCGTGACAGCACTAATGCTATTGGGACAGGAATGGGTAAAATAGTCCTCCAGTCAGGGCGACACGTTACAGAATTCTCAAAGTTTCGAAATAAGTTTTTCAGTTTTTATAGAAAACATTACTTGCTCAAGACTATATTTATTTATTTACTTTTATGCACTAAAATTGTACAATGGTCAAACTTAATGCCATAAAGGCATTATCTGTCAGTCAGCCAGCAAGTGGAGCAGAGAAAATTCAATAGGGGGTGGAAATAAATATTTTAAATGGAAATAGGAAACAGTACGATGAGCAAAACGGAACAAAAATATAATAATTACTAGGAAAAATATACAAATAAATAAAATAGAAGTGTCTGTTTGTAACATTAAAATAACCGCTTTTTACTAAATGCGTATGTATATACGGACGGTACCTATACCAAAATAACATTTTTTACAATTTTTGTCTGTCTGTTTGTTTGTTCCGGCTAATCTCTGGAACGGCTGGACCAATTTTGACGGGACTTTCACTGGCAGATAGCTGATGTGACAGGGAGTAACTTAGGCTACTTTTTTTCGAAATTTTTCCACGCGGACGAAGTCGCGGGCGCAGCTGGCAGAAAATATAAATAGATACATGAAACAGTACAAGTGTAAAATTTAAAACAATAAATAAATAGATACATGTAACATATTAACATAAACATATAGTTAAAAGACTATATGCATTTAGTAAAAAGCGGTTATTTTAATATTACATATAGACACTCCAATTTTATTTATTTGTATAGATGGTACGAAACCCTTCATGCACGAACCCGACTCGCACTTTTTAGCCGTTTTTTTATCTATTCTTTCATTGACTGTAAATGAGATTTCTCAATTTTTTGCATTAACGAATATGTGACCATCATGGTATTTTGGGACGAAATCAAATAAAATGTACAAATTAAGTACCTCGTTTTAATAATTGGTTAAAAACCAAATATATATACTTGTATAGTATAAAATTTTACCATTTAAGACTTAGTCTAATTTTACTCCTTTCGAGGTCAAGCTTAATGAGAAACATAAACGTCTTGTATATTTCTAATTTACAATGTGATACAATCTAATTATCGTTGCATTTTAATTAGCAGCTAAAGAGAGTGTTTGTTTACAAGAGTACGTTTAAGAAGTTGCGCGTTTCCGGCGATTATATTTCTACTCCATAGAGAACAACAAATTTTGGTACCAAGAAAATATATCAAAGTTATTTTCATACAATGCCATAACATTAACTATCGTGTGAAAATATATAATTACTTATATTGCTTTTTTGAATTGCTATGACATATTTTTACGCTTGTTCCCTAGCGGGTCTCCAGATTTTCCTAAATGTGAGTAGACACACTGTCCTCTTACGATTTGTGACTTAAGATTTGTCGCCAAATTTTTGTCTGGCTTTGTCGATGCTGAGTTTACCGACGCTGACGTAAACATCGTTTATCTCAACACGCACGCTACGAGAAAAGTGTTTCGATTCGGTAGGCAAAACGACCGCTGATAAGTAAACGTTATTATTATCTCGATGGAAAGTCGAATCATTTGCCAAAATATTTTTAAAAGCAGTGGTTCTCAATCCTTCAGTACCTAATGATGGACCACTTCACAAAATATTTGTCTTGCGATGGACCACCAACGGTTTTGAGATAATATGGATGTTTGTATGCTAAGTGAATAAAGAGTTGTTCTAGTTATAAATAAAACACCAACGTACCACTTCGGTTACTTCCAGGGGCCACCAGTGATCCGCGAAATACCGGCTAAGACCCACTGTTTTAAATAATAGATTTGCCAAAGCTGTCACCACCATCATGGTGACAGGTTCGGCAGATAGGAACATACTAGGTAGAGTTCTGCAAAGTTACCTTTCTCACCGCAATAGCTATAGTACTTGTAAAGCTGTGTTCCGATCTGGCATCCAGTAAATTTATGAGTTTGGCATTATATTCTATAGGAAATGGTACTTCCATTCCATTAGGAGAACCATCTATTTGTTTGCTATCCTATATTACTAAAAATAACCTAAATAGACCAAAGGTTCCCAAACTTTTTTTTCTCATAGACCACTTTCAAAATTTTGCGGGTTCCGGTGGACCCCTGAATCTAAATGTTTACCATACTCTTTTTTTATACTCCCAAAACTTTAGAAAAAATATGAAGATTAGATCTAAACTATGGAAATTTGCGTATACTTAGACGTAACGTTGACCGCCATCGAGTTTCCCATGTACACCTGGACCAATTTGGGAATCGGTAGTCTACACCAACAATGCTTCTATATTAGAGTTTTAATATTGGATAATTCTTTCGGCATGAACAATAATTAAATGAAGGGTGTGCAGAGGGGGATTAATAACGGCAGTTTCTTTGTGTAAACATTAATTGTTGTTGCTATGCCGGTAAGAATGAGCTGAATGGAATTCCGGCGTATTGTAAAGTCAGCCATATAAATGTATATGTAGCAAGTTAAATAATCACACTAATATAAGTACGTAAGTTGGATTGGATGTTTATTACTTAATCATGCAAAAGCAGCAGAATGGAATTGGGAAAATTTGAAGTAATGCATGTACAAACTAAGCTAGATTGTCACTTCTAAGTATGCAGTGCATAAGTGACTTTAAATCTCGAAAAAATATATGATTCTCTTTGGATTCACAAAAAAAAGTTTATCCAGACTTCGGGCTGCTGTGGGAAATTATTTATCAAATAGTTTTTGTCTGATATAGATTCAGGCCTTCTGTAAAGTTTGTGCTATTTATTTGCCTTTGTATTACTCGTAGATATATCTGAAGAGACTATCAAAGACCTAACGTGTCGCTGCCACCATGGCAGGCATGGCAGGCAAATTCTGGAACTTTTAGGAGTCTCAAAACTTTACCATAGTAGGTATAAGAAGAGGTATAATGTTATCAACTGACTATTCATCTATTCTTAAAAACCCTTTATAAAATTTCCATTTGAAAGTGACCAATCATATAAATTCTAATGCAGTACGTCATGTCTTATCATATAAAATACTACAGTAGGACAAAATTATAATTCTTCTACCCCATAGAATCCAAAGTGCCCTCCCAAATTAATATCGTGATTTTAACTCCTAGGCTGTTGTTGGAGACAATGAATTATCACTTGTTACAATATATGTATGTCATTCCATTTGAAGAAGTCCACTGCGGTACGATTTTAAAGATATTTTTGGCCTCGCACCATTTTGTGAAACCATTACTTTCTGATAAATACAAAGTTGCTCAGGATTGGAAAGTGCCCGGTTGGCGATAGGCTTGCCACCTATCACATTTGTGGGACTAAGTATCTTCGGCTAATCGTGGGTGCACTTGTTGTACCTCTGCCTATCCTTTCGGGGATACGGGCGTGAAGATAATTTTTTTTATTCCGGATGGTTTTCCGAGCTGATTCATTTAAGATGTAATCTTACTTATTCTGCGGCCATTACGAATAGGTCAGCTCTCTGTCAGTTAGCCATCTGTTTTATATAAAAGAAACTCTGGCGACCTCTTCGGTCCTGCGAAAGTTTGTCAAAAATAACTGTAGCTTTTAAGAAAAGCTAAGAGCCTGCAGGCGGCCACAGATGAAATGCATAGTAAAACCTATGTATAAACCAAGTTAAATCCGTTCCGATAAGTTGTTTAAACTATGCATTGATAAATTAGTTTGTTACCTTTTCTAAAATAATATTATAAAAAGAAATCATTACAAATAATCTCACATATTGGACCCATCCAAAAAAATATTTTACTGTTAAAAAGCTACATTTTCCAGGAGTGTCACACAGCCTATCTTTTAATCTGACTGAGCAACAGGAAGTAATGATTTTGTGTCACGCTAATGAAGTCGCGAGTTAGTCCCGGGCTCCTTTGAAGAATAGACCAACTGCCATTCTGTCTGACAGGTCGTAGAAGGCGACCGATTGGCTATACGAGTCACTACCACCGTGGCTACTAGGTGAATTTCTGCATTGTCTCGCCCGGGTCTGTTACCACCGCCTTACCTATTCCTGCCGCAATAGCGTCAATGCTTGGCACTGTCGTGTTTCGGTTTGGAGGGTAAGGTAGCCGGTAAACTTATGCATGTGGTATTAGAACTCGCCACAAGATAGCAACGCACCATTAACACCTTTGGTGTTTATAGGTGATGGTTGACTCTTTCCATCAGGAGACTCATCTGCTTGTTTGCTATCATATAATATAAAAAAATATTTTCTAAATTTAAATCCGTCTGTCGACCAAATCAAATCTATTAATTAAAAATACTCAATTACGATGTTCATTCATAGCACTGATTTATCATGATCAAGCACTATTGTATTACCACACACAAAAATATCGGCCATTATCGAACGTTGTGTAATTTACGTTTGTGCATTTGCTTGACCTTGTTGACATTAAACTTTTAATCACTGAATAATAAATTGCGTATTCAAGCAACTATATGTCACGACCAAGCACTAACGAATTTTGTCAAGGGCAAAGATATAATTAGAATTAAAACCATCGCAAATAATTATTGAGCACGAATCAGTTTCGAACAGGTTACGGTTTCCAAAATACTGAAAGGTTTTTTTAAATTTAGATTTCGTGAGTTTCGAGAATTTCGTGCGCGAGTCTGACTCGCATTTGGCTGTTTTTTATTTCATAGGACAGCAAACAAACAGATGACTACTATTAGGAAAAGATGACTATTTTCTATAGACACTAAATATGTTAATGGTGTTGCGGGATTGTAATGCTATTTTTGCATAAAATTGCCAAGCACCTTACTCTTTAAACCAGAACACAACAGTGACAAGCAATGACGCTATTGCAGCGGAATGTGTAATGAGGTGGTAACCAATTTTGTTGAATGGATAATATAATTCATACCAGGTGGCAGAATTCTACAACGTTATACTCTGGTTTGGTATTACCGCCTTACCAATTTATGCCGCAATAGCGTCATTTGTCACTGTCGGGCTCCGAATTAGAGGGTTAGGGCCCCAACTCACCGGGAGCGACGTAGACTATGGTTATTTATTTCTAATACAAAAGCTAATTATTTAATTATATAATATATGATGAAAAAATCCTGAAAATAGAAAAAGTCTTGAGCAAACTTTTTGACTCAATAATTTCTTTCACATCATCATTACTTTTTGCACATCTGGCCTGGCCTGTAAGCCTGTCAGAAAGACTAGCATTTAAATATTATTAAGTATTATTTATACATTTACTGACCTTGTTGACATCGCGAATGCCACAAATTTATACCATCTCATATAGTCAGCAGTCAACACATTGTTGATAATTGTTATCTTATCAGCAAATTAATATTCTCATGGAAATTGTTCGCGCCAACCTTATCTGAAACTGGCGTGATAAAATTTAGATTTATATGCGAATTCCGTTTTAAAACAAATATTATTTTATTATCTATGCCCATAATGTTTTACTAAACGTTTCCCATGTTGTACTCCGCGTAGGTCCCAATCCCGCGGGATGATTGGAATAAAATGTAGCATATATAATTTAGGAATAATTTAGTTTTGTAATTGGAAAAGAGTAGAGATCGGGTAGCTGTCGGGTTTTTGAATTTTAGAAAAATTATATTTGTTTCATCAATCTTCATATTCAAAAATCTAACTTCAGGAAAGCTAATCTTGTATTTGTTATATATATAAAAATCAATTGCTGTTCGTTAGTCTCGCTAAAACTTGAGAACGGCTGAACCGATTTGGCTAATCTTGGTTTTGAATTAATTGCTGAAGTCTAGGAAAGGTTTAAAAGGTGAGAAAATATAGAAAAAAAAGAGTAGTTAAAAAGGCAGAACAACGTTTGCCGGGTCAGCTAGTTAATTTATAAAAACTATTAATCATTTTTATTAATAATACATATCGCTGGATAAACTACACAATTAGATTATTTGCTTGTGATATATGGGTGTTAGTCAACGACACTAATACATAGAAATACATATCATGTATATGTATTAAAAAATAAAAAAAAATCATACAGTGTGTCAATAAAAAAAAGTATTTATTAGTAACAGATTTTTTTAAATAACTAAATTAAAACTTTTTATATTCAATTATGGTTTTAAATTATCTTATTTTTATATTTCCCATAATTCCCCTGTCCAATGCTTTTGTATAGGCCAGTCATATCTTGAAACATAGGGATAAACAGTCAGCACAGAAATACAAAAATTGTTCATCACACAAGCGTTTGTCCATGTTGGGAATTGAACCTGAGCCCCTTTGATTTCTTAGTCAGTCAATCACTTAACCAACGGGGTGGTTAAATAATAATTACATACGAGTAAAATATAATTTCAATCGTCGTCACCTGTTAAAACTGCATCATTTGATTTATTTAAATTTAACCTTGTTAATGTTATGCAATTATTTTCTAGGTTTTCAAGTTATATTTATGCTTTATATAATTATGGTTTTACACTATTGAACCTAAGATCAACGTTAATTCTGTTAAATTTTATTTCTATTTTTTTTTCTAAGTTGTATATTTACATATTTATTTAACACATTGCCAACAAAGCATGCATTATAAAAATTTAACATACCTATTATATATCCAGTATAATATCCTTGAATGCTGTCTCAATTAAAGGCAATAACATTTTTGAATTTAAAAAAAAAAAAACAGCCAGTACGAGGCGTACCATTATCTACAAAAAAAGGCAAAAATATCCCGCTGTGTAAAATGTATGAGACTCCGACTTAAATATTTATTTTGTTCTGTTTTTAATATTTGTTGTTATAGTGATAACAGAAATACATCTTCTGTGAAAATTCCAACCAACTAATTATCACGGGTCATGAGAAACAGCCTGGTGACGGACTGACGGACGTACAGCGGAGTCTTAGAAATAGCGTCCCGGTTGACCCTTTGGGTACGGAACCCAAAAAAAGCGGTATTCAATTATGAAATAATACATCAGTATATCATCAAAAATAGTATGTAGTTATCTAGATATATACTAGGTGGTAGAGTCCTGCATCGGCTCGACCGGGTCTGGTACCACCGCCTTACCTATTCCTGCCGCAATAGCGTCAGTGCTTGTCGCTGTCGTGTTCCGGTTTGGAGGGTAAGGTAGCCGGTAAACTTATACATGTGGCATTAGACCTCGCTATAAGATAGCAACGCATTAACATCTTTGGTGTCTATAGGCGATGGTTGACTCTTTCCATCAGGAGACCCATCTGCTTGTTTGCTATCTTATGATATAAAGAAAAACCCCATGGTCCAGCCGTTGTAATAGTGAAACAATTTTTTTAAATGCTTATGTTTAAAGAAATCAGTAGTCACTAGTCATTATCTTAATTAATTCCATAAACCAGGTGATACATAACATACGGGTAAAAAATATACAGGTGTATAACCTTATCTGCAGTCATTATCAAACTGTTGATAGACATACCATTAAACTGTAAATTTTCTCAGAATTATTCTATAATTAAGTCATTCATCATGTAACGGCTTCTGTAATTTATAATTACATTTATAATAAAATATCTCGTCTGGGTATTTGATTTTTTTTATATCATAAGATAGCAAACAAGCAGATGGGTCTCCTGATGGGAAGAGTCAACCATCGCCTATAGACACCCAAGATGTTAATGGTGCGTTGCTATCTCGTGGCGAGGTCTAATGACACATGCATAAGTTTACTGGCTACCTTATCCTCCAAACCGGAACACGACAGCGACAAGCACTGACGCTATTGCAGCAGGAATAGGTAAGGCGGTGGTACCAGACCCGGGCGAGACAATGCAGAACTCTCTGATACCACCGTCTTATAACTATGTCGCTATAGCGTCAATGCTCGGAGGGTAAGGTCGCCGGTAAACTTATGCACGTGGCACTGCCGTCCCGCCATATGGATAGCAACGCACCATTAACATCTTTGGTGTCTATAAGCGATGGTTTCTCTTCCCATGAGGAGAGCCACTTGCTTGATGCTATCTAATGATGTAAACAATAATAATTAATCTCTACGGATATTAAATCAAAGTATTTATTGTGTGTTGTACGGCGAACAAATGTCTATGAGAGTCAATACTATCATGACTACTAGGTGTCGTTCGACTCCGTGACAGTTACGGCGACTGTCGACACTACTGTCGGGCAGCACAGAATGCGCCAGTTACTGGCTTGTCTAATTGATGTCATAGGCAAATCTGTAGCGACCGTTATGTGTGACATTCGATTCCCTCTGCCCAATTCGTAAGAGATCTGACATAAAGATATATTTAAACTTCTTCATACTGTAATAATTTACAAAATTAATACCTAATTATAGTAAGTATGAGGATCTTTGAATTATTTATGTATTGGTTTCGCTATAATCGTCTCATGTGCGCGTTGTTCGAATGTAAACAAGCCGTAATCTATACAGCCAGTAATTGTTTAATGGATACTCTTAATTGTGTTCTTATTGTGAGTGGGGGCGGCGTTAATGATTGAATACATTCGGTCACTCTTTGCAATTATTTATATAGGAACTTCTTAAATATATTAACATCAATAATTATCCTAATTGGGATTTCCTAGTTTTGCTCCGGGCCTTTTAAAGATAATACAATTTGCCCTGCTGTTAGGCAAATTGTAGTACATTTTTTTCTGCCGCAGTAGCGTCAGTGCTATGTTTCGGTTTGGATAGTTCAATTAGGCATGTAGATTCACCGAAAGTTGGTAATAACGAGATGTGTGGCGATAGTTACCCATTACGACATTTATCATCTCAACATCCGAAGCTCAAATGCTTGCTCAATTGCTCAAATGAAACACCTACTGTGTTTTAATGGTGCGTTGCTATCCGTGTAGCAAGATGACAATACCAAATGTATAAGTCTACTGGCTATCTTATCCTTCAAACCGGAACACGACAATGGCAAGCATTGACGCTATTGCGACAGGAATAGGTAAGGCGGTGGTAATAAATACCCGGGCGAGACGTTGTCGAACTCTACCGCCTAATAGTCACGATAATAGTGACACATATAGCCAATCGGTCGCCTTTTACGACATGCCTGGCAGAACAGTTGGTCTATTCTTCAAAGGAGCCCGGACCAGCAAGGGGGATATTTATTTGTTTATTTTATATTTTGTTGCGTACAATAAAACATTAAATAAATAAATAAATATAAAATATATTTATTGGAAACTTACGTAAAATGTATTTGAAGGTGTCTGGGAATACTTTACAACCGACAAAAATGTCTGGGATACTTTTTTTGAATTCTAAATATAAGATGAAATAAAAATCAAGTTTTTTTTTTATATCGTAAGATAGCAAACAAGCAGATGGGTCTCCTGATGGAAAGAGTCAACCATCGCCTATAGACACCAAAGATGTTAATGGTGCGTTGCTATCTGGTGGCGAGGTCTAATGCCACATGCATAAGTTTACCGGCTACCTTACCCTCCAAACCGGAACACGACAGCGACAAGCACTGACGCTATTGCGGCAGGAATAGGTAAGGCGGTGGTACCAGACCCGGGCCAGACAATGCAGAACTCTACCACCTAGTAGCCACGATGGTAGTGACTCGATAGCCAATCGGTCGCCTTTTACGACCTGCCTGGCAGAACGGCAGTTGGCCTATTCTTCAAAGGAGGCCGGGACCAACACGGCGATCGGCAAGTTGCCAAAAATACTTTTTTTGGATTATTTTTTTTGCAAATGTTGTTTGTATACTGCGCAGTAGTATAACTTACGACGAAACGAAACAAAATTATATATTTTCGCAATTCCAATCTGCCAAAAGGACCTTCCTAAAATTCGTCGCCAGCTCCTGGACCATAACGGCTTTGGTATAAATAAATTAGGAATTTGGTTCAAACCTAAGTTCAGGCAATTCGTTCTAAGTTTTCCGGGAAACATATGTTGCCAGTAACTAGGTTTACCATACATAAATGAAGAGATACCTGTCCAAAATATCTGAAATGCCAACAAAAACATGCCTACTGTACAAAAAATTTGCCTGTCTGTAATATAAAATAAATCATATTTGTTTTATTCTTATTGGCGAAAAAAAGCAAACTTCCCCCTCAGCCCTCGATCCTACCCTCTCCAGATAGTGAGTGCGTTATCAATGTTAAGCACACAAATAATGTTCGAAATGCGACAAAAAGAGGTGACATTTAAAATGCCCGTATCTTGCGCCGGCCGCACGCTTGTCTAAACTCAAATTGCCTGTCAAATGCGGCAAAATATGCCCTTCAGATGGTAACCCTATCCCTGACTAAATATGTACCTGATCTATTGATAATCACCTGTCATATCAAGATACTTCATACCGATAGCAGGGGCTGCTTAACCTATAGTGCAGGCTGTGCAATGCACGCGAGCGCCGCTTTGACAGGTAAGAGAATCGTCTTGGACCATCATGGTACAACAATGATATGGCAGAAGCGGCCAGCCAGCGTGGTGGCGGCATAAGAAGTTTAGTATATATATATATATATATATATATATATATATATATATATATATATATATATATATATATATATATATATATATATATATATATATATATATATATAGTATATTATAAAATAGCTTGGGGGGTCAGGCCTCGGGGGCGCCAGGGTTTCATTGCACACGGGCGCTACACTAGCTAGAGCCGCCCCTGACCGTTAGCATATCGTAGGTGCATTAATTGCACCCCTGTCAACACCTATAGAAATATAGGAGTAGTGAAACTTTTTTACACACAGACATACAAGAATTGCTCGTTTAATAACACGAGGATAACAATTAAAAAGTACTACCTAACCCCGCCGGTCGAGTGAAAGTTATTTCTTTTACTTAGGCCCGAATCGTGTAAGCAATGGCCACACGTAAATTGTTATGCGGTGACCTTGCCGCCGTGCCGAATACCATGTTAATGACCCGCGGAGTTTTCCGAGCCAACTTAATTAGCATCATGTTAGCAGGCCGACACGCTAAAACATGTTTTATCGGATGGAATATTGAATATTACGTGTGTGATTTTTTGGAGAAAATTCTGTAATACCTTATTTTATTTGTTATGAAAAAACTAATGTCGGTCACAGAATACCTAATAGTACCTACTTCCTTCATAATATTTATTTTCTTACATAAGTCAGGTTTAGGTATAAAAAATATACCTAGATAGCCAGAGCTAGCGGTAGAGTTAGCGGCTAGATTTTACGATCTGTCTAATAAATAGTAGGTATGTTCTTCAAAAGGGCCCCGGACCCATACTATTGACATGTGGTTTACGCTTCCTACCACGCCAAAGATCCGGCGCGATTAAATAAAGTTTAAATTAAACTTTTGCACTATTATACAATTATACTGTATTTGATTTATAGGTGATGGACATGATTCTTTGCTGTTTAAGTCAAATCTATCGCCTTTAAGGTCTGGTGGTCTGGTGTCGATGTTGACCACATGAGTTCTCGGATTTGATTTCCGATTAGAACAATTCACAATGTGTTTTTGTTGCCTGGGAATGGATAAGTGACCCGTTGGCGATAGGCTTGCCACTTATCATTGCCTCATTATGGGACTGAATATCTTCGGCTAATCGTGGGTGCACTTGTTGTACCTGTTGTGGGTGCCTATCTCTTCGAGGATACAGATGTGAAGATACTTAAAATCTAATATTAATGAATAAAGAAAATGAATATTATTTTATAATGAATGAAATAATAATTATAAATTTATTTTGATAATACATTTAACCTTTTTTTAAATGAAATTACATAGCTATTAGGGTCAGCTAGTTGTTGCTGACCCGACAAACTTTGTTTTGTCAAATAAATTATTGATTTAAAAATGGTGGTTGGTGATAGAAGGGTGAAAATTTATGGTTGTATGTATTTTTAATGCTATATCACAAAAAAAAAACAATAAATTATGTCTAAAAAATAAAAACGGCGGCGGACATGAAACAAAGAAAACAAGCGGTAGTGAAAAGTGGGCGTGCCGCGTGTATCATTAACTATTATGCGCTGTTACTCTAAATTGCCTTAGTGATACTTACCATATCATTAGGAGATAGTCGTCGTGCGAAAATCTATTATACACTGAATTATGCCGTATTGTGCCATCCTTGAATGCAGAAATGATAGTAGAATACAGATGATTAAAAATGGAGATGTTTCATATCATCCGAAAGTACAATTTTCATTTTATTTTAATAAAATTCCCGATTTAATATAATCTTTAAGATATAATAGAAAGTCAAGCTAAAATCAGCCGTACATCTTACATATAAAGTTCATTTTAGGTTTACCTAATTTTTCTAGAAAGATATACGTAATGACAGTCATTACGTATATCGTTCTAGAAAGTTCTCTACTCAAATATAACCAACTGAAAACTACGGAAAAATCAATACTGCCATCTATTGTAGAATAGCGAAACTATTAAGATTATAGTTTCACTATTGTACAAATAGATGAGTCTATTTTAAATAGACTACAAAAGGACGTAAATACTCTTTTTTTTGTAGCAAAATAAAATTTATTGTAACGCAGTTTGGTAAATTTTTAAATATTCTGTTTGTGTGTTTCGGATTATTGTTGTTTAAAATGAAAACGACCAATGAAACAATCTTTGCATTAGCAGTTTATATGCAATAATGCTTATTTTGTGTGTTTTGGCGATCGCGGTCCTGATACAAATGTTTGTACTTCCCACTTCCGCTTGTTTTCTATGTTCCATGGCGGCGGAGTTTAACTACAAACATCGCCACACGAGAATTTTATATATTAGATTTAATGAAAGTTTATAATTAACAAAAATCTTTGTAAATAGTAAACATTTGAAAAACATAAATATTTACAAACCAACCAACATTATGGCCGAATATGCTGGTACTATCTTTAAATTATTTGTATTAACTTCTGACTCACTGGGGCTTTTACATTTTTAATTTTATTATTGTATTCCATATATGAATAATGATAATGACACTTTATGGACGTTGTTCATTTTATATGTATGTATGTGAGCTGGCACCGGGTGCGTTGCTGCCGGAAATATTCTCTTTTATTTAAATACATTTATCGGTACAACACACGTGAATCACACACGTTAAATTATTTTTCTATATTAATAATTTCGTCAAGGGTTACGTTAGACTCAATCGGAACTTTACCTAAATTATTAAGTGTAAGAAAATAATAATTTTGAGTCGACAACATACATGGAACATAGAACAAGGGGAAGTGAAGAGTGGGCGTGCCGCGTGCGTCACTATTATGCGCTTTTATTCTAAATTGCCTTAGTGATACTTACCATATCATTAGGAGATAGTCGTCGTGCGAAAATCTATTATACACTGAATTATGCCGTATTGTGCCATCCTTGAATGCAGAAATGATAGTAGAATACAGATGATTAAAAATGGAGATATTTTATATCATTCGAAAGTACAATTTTCATTTTATTTTAATTAAATTCCTGATTTAATATAATTTCTAATGATATAATAGAAAGTCAAGCTAAAATCAGCCGTACACCTTACATATAAAGTTCATTTTAGGTTGACCTAATTTTTCTAGAAAGATATACGTAATGACAGTCATTACGTATATCGTTCTAGAAAGTTCTCTACTCAAATATGATCAACTGAAAACTACGGAAAAATCAATACTGCCATCTATTGTAGAATAGCGAAACTATTAAGATCTTAAGTTTCACTATTGTACAAATAGATGAGTCTATTTTGAATAGACTACAAAAGGACGTAAATACTCTTTTTTTTGTTGCAAAATAAAATTTATTGTAACGCAGTTTGGTATATTTTGTTCTGTTCTGTTTGTGTGTTTCGGATTATTGTTGTTTAAAATGAAAACGACCAATGAAACAATGTTTGCATTAGTAGTTTATATGCAATAATGCTTATTTTATGTGTGAGTATGGCGATCGCGGTCCTGATACAAATGTTTGTACTTGCCTATTCCGCTTGTTCTATGTTCCATGACAACATATATCCTCAAAATTCGGATTGTCGAGTATTTTGTTAAAATAGTGATTAAAACTTCTAACGGTGCTGACAGACAAATCAGCCATATTTCTTTAAAGGTTATAAATGTGTGGTGTAGATGGCGTGATCATTTATTAACGGTTCATAAAACGGAGCGCGGACTATCATGAAACTTATTTCTCTTCGTTCATAAAAGAGTAGAAATTAAAAAATAGCAACACTATAGTGTTTTCTTTATTAAACCAACGTAATATTTGAAAGAAGACGTCACTACAGTGTAGCTACTTTTTAATGTCTATTATTTGAGTTAGTATAATATAAGATTGCGTATTTTGAGACTTTCGAGCGAAGTCAGGTTTTTATCTAGTTATAAGGTAGCAAACAAGCAGATAGCTCTCCTGTTGAAAGAGAAACCATCGCCTATAAACACCAAAGATGCATGTAGATACCAAACAGGATGCTAATACCACTTACATAAGTTTACCGGCTACTTTACTATTCAAACCGGAACACGAGTGACAAGCACTGACGCTATTGCGGTAAGAATAGGTAATGGGGTTTTACTAGTTCTATCAGTCACGATGTTAGTGACACGTATAGGCAATTGTTTTTACGAATTGCTTGGGAGAATGGCGATTGGCGTGTTCTTTAAAAAGGGCCCGGACGAACACGAGTAAATTTCAATCGCTACCTGTATTATATAAATTATAGGCATGGATCATTTAACAGTTAACATATTAAATTTCGTACTACATTTTTTTAACAATTAACAACTGTTATTTATATTAGCAAATACTGTTAAAATTTTATGCAATAACTTCATATAGGATAATAATGTTATTAAAAATATTTGAGCTACCTTGATTTATGATAATAATAAATGTTAAAAATTATAAAACTACTCCAGAGGACCTTTTTTTTGGTTGCTAATTCGACGGCTTTGCGTGTTTGCTGCTTCTAATAATGTTACTTATTAAAAATATTTGAGCTACTTTTATTTTTTGATAATAATAACTGTTAAAAATTATAAAACTACTCCGGAGGACCTTTTTTTTTGGTCGTTGACTCGACTGCGGACCTTTTTTTGTCGCTAACTCGACGGCTTTGCGTTTTGCTTCTAATACTTATTATAATATATAGGCTACTACTGAAATAATATAACATAAATAAATAACTGTTAAATGTTAATTAATTTTAACAACATACCAGTTAACCTAATTTAAATTTCCATGCCTAATAAATAGTGACAATGGCATTGTTTATGGACATTGTTCATTTCTTATGTATGTGTGCTGGCAACGGGCGCGTCACTGTTGCCAAAATGTTCTTTCAAATATATTTTATGGTAAAACATGCGTAATTCATACAAGTTAACTACGCCTTTAGCGTTTTTTTTCAAATGATAAGATGACAAGTTTCATCCCAATCGGATGAACGGTATGGGACCGTGGCTACTAGGTGGTAGAGTTCTGCAATGTTTCACCCGAATCTAGTATCTGGCAATCTGGGCCTAAGCTATTCCTGCCACAATAGTGTTAGTGTAAAGTAAGTCACTGTCATTTTCCGATTTGGAGAGTAATTGAGCCGGTAAAGCTATGAATATGGCACGAACATTTTTTTTATAATATAAGATAATGACAAGCATTGCGTCTACAAATACGAGTATAAGGCGGTTGTACCAAAACCCAGGCGAGATGTTGCAGAGTTCTGTAATTTAATAGTCGCAATAGTGACACGTGAAGCTAATCGTTCGTCTCTTACGAATGAGGCAAACGATGGTCTTCACATGTCCCTTAGACACGTATAGCCGGTTTCTGAACGGCAAATTAATTTTAAGAAGCAATTATTATGTGTGTAACAGATCATTTGCTTGTAAAAATTACGTAAAACACAGATTAATTGCTTGTTAAAATTAATTTGCGTTTCGGAAACCGGCCGTTAGACAGATAGACCATTCTGCCAAGCAGAATGGTAGATGGTCTATTCTTCAAAACTGCAGTTATGAACCATTAACATCTATCGTTTGTATATGCGATGGATATCTCTTTCCATCAGAACAGCCAGCTGTTTTCCTTCTGTGTTAAAATATAAAAATATTATTTTTATATTATAATAAGATAGCCGGAACCGGTTGACGATAAAGAAATATTGCGTTATTGTGAAACATTAAAAGAGTTTCATCTTAGAAATCAATACGATCTAGTTTCACCAATGAAATGTATAAATTATAAGAGCGATAACATTTTAAAGTGGTTGGAAACAAACTTCATCTTTTACATGTAATAGAGAATAGTTTACACAATCCATCAATTTCGAAGTGCCTACTTCCATAACCGGATATGCGGATGAAAACCGATACTTGTATCTAGTCGGTAGTGCGAGCAATAAAGGACGTAACACATTACCACTCGGCGCTAACTTGAGAAAACTTTAACTGGAGTTTCCTTTATATAACCAGTCTAATATTATCTAAATATAATAACTAAGGTCTAAATACTGTCCGGTTTAATATTATATTTAACAGACAATAGGGCTAAAAGGTTTATAAATAAAACAATGGCTTGTGTGGTCGGCTTTTAAATGGTATATAAACTACCTTCTTGACGGAAAGTTCGTAAGTCTCTTTCCATCGGGAAAAACATTTTTTTTTTTTGCTAAAGAGTGACAGTATAAGCAAGCGACCACCAATCATTTTTCTGTGAGTGAAAAAAAAAACAGTTTGTTATTATTGACTCTAACGTAAATATTTGCACAGTCAAACACAAATTTATTATAAAAAAAATATATGATTAGAAAAACTATTATAATTATGTAGTTGGCGAATCTATAAGGATATAGTACCAAAGTATAAAGCTATAATTAATAAAAGGGTGAAATAGTTCCATTTTGCACATCAAAAAGTAAAGACTAAAGTTATTTTACTTTGAAAATATTTACTATTAATGTTTTTGTTCTTATTGAAAACTAGCTGGGCCCGCGACAACATCCGCGTGGAAAGATTTTGAAAAAAAGTAGCCTTAGTTACTCCCTATCACATCAGCTATCTGCCAGTGAAAGTCCCGTCAAAATCGATCCAACCGTTCCAGAGATTAGCTGGAACAAACAGACAGACAGGCAGATAGACAGAGAGACAAAAATTGTAAAAAATGCTATTTTGTTATATGTACCGTATATATATCCATATGCATTTAGTAAAAAGCGGTTATTTTAATATTACAAACAGACACTCCAATTTTTTTTTTTAAATTGAATTGTATAGATGCAGGATTTTTGATTTGTAATAATTTGGTAAATAAAATTATAAATATCCGTTTCAAGGAATCTTTGTTAGAATATAGTGTAATAAAAATCGTCACTGGCGTTCATTAACTTTTAAGTCCACGCAAACTAAAGACTTTTTATCGATCCATAATATTGTCGAGTTCTTGAATAGTATTAAATTATACGTTTGTGCAATTGCATGTTCATTTTATAGTAATGTCGGCCGATAAGTTATTTTTCAACGCATTACGATGATTTGGAAATTAAACTTAAATTAAAATCCTGTTTTTTTGAATTTAGATGGCCAGACTACTAGAAACTAAACTTAAGGCGTTATGGGACGCCTGGTCAGAATTATGCGTGAAAACATGTTGTACAAAATATATGCATGAAACAATGTTTTGTTAACGGTATTAAATATGGCATAATCAAAATTTAAATATCTTCCTTTAGATTATTCTTTATTTAATAAATATATAAATGAAAATTGTTAGATATAAAACTCAGTTCCTCTTGCTAAAAATATATTATAGTAATTAATTACAATAAGAAATTCACTAGGACGTATATGGTACACGAGAACTTCCGACAGACTGCCGAAAAAGCCAAAAAAACAATTAGGGCAGGGAGAAGTGTGTCGATTCCCGCCGCGTAGTGTTGGACCTTCTACGATGCTTGCTATTAGTTGCAGGATGCGGCGCAAATTCACAAGCGATGAATACTTAATTATTGTTTATATTTGTGCCACTACCTTACTAGAAATTCAAATTAAAACAAAACCCAGAAGACGCTCAAATTCACTGCACAATTTACTATTACTTAATCCTACCTCATTACAATTCACCATTACCTAGTTTTAATGCTACAAAAAGCATGAAAACACGTTGAGTAGAAATTTTCCAGTACTCTACAAAACATAAAGTTAAGCGTGCGATGTACCTATGCAAGTCTATAATAAACTTCGTAGAAAGCAGTTCTCGGCGTTTTGACCACTACGAATACTATCACGTTCTGATTGACAATTTAACGCAACCGCATCGTGGGAAATCTCGTGAAATACGAAAAAAGGAGGATGGAATTGCGAAACTCGATCGCTGAGAGCCGAGACCGTTTATGATTATACAACAGCTCTTAGTTTACTGCTTAGGGTGCCTTTACATTATGCTAATTTTTCATTATTATATCATAGTACTAGCTGTTGCCTGCGACTTCGTCCGCGCGGACTTCGTTTACTCCGCACTGCTCCTCCCTTGTAGGTGATAGCGTGATAATATGTAGCCTATATGTTGACCCGACTTGTTAGTAATATTCATGCAAAATTTGAAGTAAATCCATGCAGTAATTTTTGAGTTAACCCCGGACATACATACAGACAAACAGACAGAAATTCTAAAAACTATATTTTTGGCTTCGGTATCGATTGTAGATCACGCCCCAAGTATTCTTTTAAAAATATATTTAATGTACAGTTTTGACTTTCCTTCGATTTTATTATATGTATAGATAACAAAAAGCAGATACATAGTTCTGCTGATAGAGATGTCTGATAACCACCGCTAATAGACACCAAGATGTTTATAGTGCGTTGCCATCCGTAATGCCATCCATATGCACAACTTAACGGTTACTTTACCCTCGAAACTAGAACCTAAGATTATTACTAACGCTATGGCGGCAAGACAACTGACAAAGTATAGCGATGTATGGCAATATTTACGGCCTGGGGCTCGATTCACGTAACAAAACTTCAATCGAGTCGAAACGCTTAGGGCTCTTACACGTTGTCTTAGACATTTGCTGCGTCGTAGAACTACGCGACGATGTATCGTGTTTATGAGTGTAAGCGAGAGTCCTAAGCGCTGCGACTCGATTAACGTTTGTTACGTGAATTAGGGGCTGGTAGTTGTTTAAAAAATGTTAACGCATCGAAATAACTTGTAAAAAGTTTTATCGAATAAAATACTTCCGATTTCTGATACCAAATCTTGCGAGTAAAATAATCTTCTAGTACACACTGTAGGCCAATCGTATACCTTCTACGAAATGCCTAGCAGGCTGGTATATCCATTTTTTGAAATGGGCCCATATAGACACAGTGCTATCGCAGATCATGTACATACCGTAGTAAAACATCTAGTATTTATTTTTGCAACAATCAAAATACGCAAATACTAAATAATGGTATCTCCATTGATTCCAAACTAGTGAATTCGACACTCTGTTACAGTAAAATTGTGTATAGTGTGTATTCAGATTAATTTCACTTCGAGTATCGCCTGCAGGAGTGGCGGTATTGATCTAGGAAATAAATAACAGGAACGGACATTTATAACGGTGAGAACATGCATCTGCAGTCGGAGGTAATGTAGGTTCAATTCATAATTTATCACACGCCCCTACTGTATCGAAATATTCTATGAAGGTTTATCTGTCTTGTTCTATTGAAGATATAGTGCAGAGCTTGGATATTGTTTTCGTCTCGAATATTTATATTTTATTTGCGATTATGGCGACCGAGTTTCGCTCGCAATTTGTTTTTTTGTAAAATCATGTTTTATCGGTATGGTTCTGGAATCAGGTAGTGTTATTGTGTTTTTCTTGAAAATCTGAAATCTTAGTAGCGAATCGGAATGGGGCAGGCAGACTATTTATTTATTTGAAGACCATCAGCGCATATTACATTGAAATAAAATACTATTATTCTAAAAATAAGGTCAATTACAGGCTTTTTTAGTAGTAAATAATTTTAGTATAAAACCAATTGATGATGATACTGTATGCTCTTTAGCCTCATAAAAAAGTGAACAAAACATACAAAATGAAAAAAATATACACATAGTAATGAGCAGAACAATTATATAAAAAAAATCTACAATGTTTACTAATTTGTATAAAAACAACTGAACAAAAATAGGTGAAAAAAAATGCAAATCGGCCCGGCACATTATTCCCCCATGCGGCGTGAGCTTCTAAAGATGCCTGCTTTTTTTATTCTGTCATTCATTTTTCTGAATTTATTTGTGTAAAAACCAAGTCTATGTTGTTTAATAATTCAACCAATAGCTTACGAATTTATTGTTTGTTTCAGGTATGTTTCCAAATGAAATGCGAGGTAAACAACTCGTTACGAGTTGCCTTACAGAAAGTATTATTGGAAGGTATCGTGACTTACGTTTTGAGTACATTTTGCGCTTAAACCGTGTCACTGGATCGCATGGTCTGATCAAATATTTATGTTGGTGAGTTAGTACTTGGTTGTTAAGATTTTATAGCCCCCCGTGTTGGTCCGGCACCCCTTTGAAGAATAGACCATCTACCATTTTGCCAGGCAGTTTGTAAAAGGCGAACGATTGGCTATACGTGACTACTAGGTGGTTGAGTTTTGTAACGGCTCGTTCGGGTCTGATACCACCGCCTTATCAATTTTTGTCGCAAAAGCGTTAATGCTTATGAATTCGTGTTCTGGTTTTGAAGGTGAGGTAGTCTATAAACTTATGCATGTTGCATTAGTATGTCGACACTTGGATAGCTACGCATCATTAACATCTTTGGTGTCTATAGGCGATGGTTTTCTCATTCCATTAAGAGAGCCATCTGCTTGTTTGCTATATTATGATAAAAAAAGTAGTTTTTGAGTTGTAATTTTGAAGATGATAATGATCTCTCCAACCGTTTTCGGCCATGGCGACCACTTTTACAAACATAGTGTTACGGACGTACGAAAGACAAATGTTTTTTTAAATAATATTAAGATAGATAAACCTACAAACAAATCATTAAGAACCATTGATATTTATCACAATCACGTTTATTTTATTACATGTCAGTCGTGGTTTTGTTTACGGCAGGACTTATTGCGGCTGGAGTGGGTACGGCGATGGTACCAACTACCCATGCGAGATAATGCAAAACTTTATCTCCTAGTCGCCACGATGATACTGACATAGTCGACTGAGTGACTCGCATAGTCAATAGTTCGCCTAGTTCGCCTCTTACAAACTGCTTGGCAAAACGGCAGACAGTCAGAGTATTCTTCAGAGGCGGCCTGAACCAACATGTGGGGACTACTACTGGACCGATCTTAAAAATTCCTTTACCGTTAGAGTTGCATGCATAAGGTTACCGGCGTGCTTTATATTGTCGTGTTCACGTTTGGAGATTAAAGTAGCCGGTAAACTTATGCATTAACACCTCGCCACACGGATAGCGACGCATCATTTACATCTTTGGCGTAGGCGATGGCGATGATTGTTTCTTTCCATCAGGAGAGCTATCTGTTTGTTTGTTATCTGATGGTAAAAAAAATTTAATGATTCAAAGGAGGTAATGATTATAGATCACACGAAGGAAGTCGCGAGTAGCAACTAGTCCATACTTCCATAATAATATTACAAATGCGAAACTAACTCTATCTGTCTGACTGTCTCTTCTTCATGTCTAAACCAATGAACCGATTTAGATGAAATTTAGTACATAGTTTGATACTCGAGAAAGGATATAGGATAAGTTTTATCCCGGAAATCCTGCGGGAATAGTAACTATGCCGGTAAAACCTCGGGGCTGTGTTTAGAAAAATATCCACGCGGACGAAGTCGCGTGTTCAGCTAGTAGCCTATAAAACAGGACTTATGTATGTCTACGTGATGAGTCTTGTATATATATGTAATTCAGACATTGTCTAGAACAGGACAAGGCGGCGTGGGCCCGACTGTGCCGGAAGTGTGGCACCCGTGACCCGCCACTTCAATAGCGGCCAGAATACCAATGTGACGGTATGTTAGTGTGTGAGTCTGGAGACCTTTATCTTATACTGAAAACGAGAACGTTTGTTAGGGCGAATGTATAGGGTTTTTATTTTTTCAAAACGATTACTGGACGGATTTTGAAAAAACTTTAGCCGTCGCTTACGGTTTTACTCGCGTTTACAGGGAAATACAGGGTCGTACTAAGCGTTTTTAATTCTTGCATCGAAAAAAGTTATAGTGATTTAGCATGACCTCTCACACATATTAGTTCCTTTACTTAGTTGGGTAATAAAAGAAGTTTTTGAGTTTATTCATTACAAACAATAAACCCGTGTTGGTCCGGGCTGCTTTGAAAAATAGACTAACTGCCTTTCTGCCAGGCAGGTTGTAAAAGGCGACCGATTGGTTATACGTGTCACTGCTATCGCGACCACTAGGTGGTAGAATTCCGCAACGACTCGCGCAGGTATTTGGTACCACACCTTAACTTTTCCTGTCGCAATAGCGTGCGTCAATGCTTATTATTGACGTGTTTCGGTTTGAAGGGTAGGGTAGTCGGTATACTTATGCATATGGCATTGCAATCCCGCCCCATGGATAACAACGCATAATTGTTGCACATCTTTGGTGTATATAGGCGACGGTTTCCCCTTCCATCAGGAGAGCCATCTGCTTGTTTACTATCTAATGATATAAAAAAAAAAACTTACCGCTCTATCGTGGTAATGTTAATGTAGATACGAGTATAAAATATTCACACAAACTTTTTACAAATTACTTACTGATCTAACCCCAAACTAAGCAATTATTTGCTTGTGTTATGGGTGTTAGTGAACGATACTAATACATAGAAATACATATATTAATACTGGAATATATTTAATAAACACTCAAACCCGGAAATACAAACATTTATGCTCATCACACAAATGCTTGTTCCCGTCGGGCATTGAACCCGAGCTCCGTCAATTGTGTAGTCAGGGCCGCTAACTACTCGACGAACGGGAACTCTGTATTTCGTCTCCATATAAACTTTAAAAGTGTCCGTCAAGATATCAAGATACCGCCCTAAGCCGAGGTTCGGTCTCACAGGAGACACCCTTAGGGCAGGCTCTTAGCCCACTTAATTTAAACTCTGGCTGTGCACTTTGCTCGCCCAAAACGCCCGGTTTCGCAGTAGCGGTCATTTCGCCCAACTGCCTAAATTCATTTCGAAAAAAATTGTCCATGATTTTACGAGAAATCATAAGTAAAAAGAGGTTAAAACTTTTAGCTTCAAGTATTATTCGTATATTTTAATTGACTCGGAAACTATAGCAGTTATTGATTTTTGAATATTAAATGCATCCTTTAAATCTACATAGTATTACAAAAATACATAATAAAACATAATAATAAAAAATTTAGACACGTGTTACGAAAGTTGTATCATTTGAAGCGACATTAACGATTTTGTAACATAAACACATTAGTGTTTGTTTTCGAACTGTTTTAGTGTGTTTACATGTTAGCTTAAATTAGCGGAATTAAATAAATTAGACTTTTTTTACTTATTTATTTGGGCAATTAATTAAGACCACCAACACATGTATTAAATTTCGAGATTCTACGTTTGCACAAGAAAATAGGTAACACAAAAAATAGGGTTTGTTTTTCTTGTTTAATGTTTTTCAATCGACTTCCTAAAAGGAGAAGGTTTTCCCCGTGTTGGTCCCGGGCTCCTTTGAAGAATAAGCCCACTGCCGTTCTGTCAGGCAGGTTGTAAAAGGCGCCCGATTGGCTATGCGAATCACTACCATCGTGGCTACTAGGTGGTAGAGTTCTGCATTTTCTCGCCCGAGTATGGTACCACCGCCTTACCTATTCCTAACGCAATAGTCAGGGCTTTTCACTGTCGTGTTCCGGTTTGAAGGGTAGGATAGCCGATATACTTATACACGTGGCATTGCCATCCCGCCACATGGATAGCAACGCACTATTAACATCTTTGGTGTCTATCGACGATGATTTCTCTTTCTATCAGAAACACCATCCACTTGTTTGTTATCTAATAATAATATTAATAATAAATGAATATCGTTGGACAAATTATACGAATTGATCTAACTTTAAAGTAAGCAAATTTTTTGCTTATGTTTTGGTCTATGGATGTTAGTCAACGATACAAATATATATAAATACATAGATAAATACTGTTACATACAAAATAAACACGGAAACCCAGAAATACAAACATCTGTACTAGTACAATCTGGGGATCTTCAAGAGAAGAGTGAACAGTGAGTGGTACCTTCTAGGGAAGCGCGTTCCGACTTAGGCCGCATCTTAGCTTACCATCAGGCAAGATCGTGGTCAAGCGATTTTCTATCGATAATTTAAAAAAACTGGGTTCATCACCCAAATGTTTGTCTCTGTCGGAAATCGAACCCGAGTCACCACTCGCTCTTCTCTACCAATGGGGCGGTCATATAATTATATAAAAAAACGATATTTTTAAAGTTAAGGTAGACCCAATCCTTTACATAACGCTCCTTTTTCACTTGAGTTGATTTTAGTTTGAATATTAACCGGTTTACAAGCCTTGCCCTGTTTTGTACTCGAGAAATAAAATCCGTACCTACTATAGTAGATTATGAAATGTTTGATGAAATAAGTGCCGTAGTTGGAAAGCATACTTCCTGCCACGCTACACCAGACACAGTTTAATAGTTGTTATTGTGCTAACATCATTGGTAAACGAATGGACGATTAACATTATTCAGTGAAAAATATCAAAACTAGTCTTATTATTTATTTTATTTTAAACACTTGTACTTTTTCACGATCACAAACTATGTAATATATTTATTTTTAGTTAAATAGCCAACCGGTTTCACATTTTACTGCGTCATGGAAGATGCAGTAAAATGTGAAACCGGTTAAAAAATAAAAATATTACTGGTAAAAATAAAAATATAACCGGTTTAAAATAAAATAAATAATTATGACGGAGTTTCATCAAGTGCCGACGATGGAGAGTGTCAATTAAAACTAGTCTACTCATATTAATAATTTTAAAACGTAGTGTAACCGCAGGAACCAACTTCCTATTTCCTGTATCTACGGAACCCATCAGATCTTCACCAAATTAAAATGGGACCTCATGGGTAGTATACTCTCCGAAACAAAACTAGTACATTACGTGCCAAGGGCGGAAAGGAAAGGAAAGTAGGACATCTCAACGCGCGAAATGACACCCGAGCCGAAGGCGAGGGTGACAAAAGCGTGGGTTGAAGTGTCCTGCTATTCTCCCGTGGCGCGTATACTATTCATCATACCAGGACCGAAAGTTACAAATTTTTACACAACTGTATTCACTAATTTTTTATACACAAGTTTTTTTCTATGTATATTTTTTATGTAATTTTTATCAAAATCTTAAAATTTCAACTCTTAGATCAATATTGTTTTATTTCATTATTATTAAATGATAAGTTATTGCCGCGTGTATAATAAATATGGGTTTGAAATAACAACTGCACGGTTACCATGGTAATGAATTATTTCAACTAGGTAACGGCAAAAAAAATTAAAACAAAAAAAGACTAAATTTCAAACTGTCACTAATTGTGAGCGGTCTGAAATATACATCTTTCTTCCCGCAAACAAAAGAAGAAATTCAAACTTTCGGTCCTGGTATGATGAAAAAGAATTTTCAAAATCGGTTTGTAAAAGTAGACTGATTAGCTGTACGTTTTAGTACATGACTACTAGGTTGTAGAGTCCCGCTACCTTTCGCCCGGTATTTGGTACCATCGCCTTACCTATTCTTGCCGTAATAGCATCAACGCTTGTCACTATCGTGTTCCGGTTTGGAAGATAAGGTAGCCGGTAGACTTATGCATGTGGCATTGTCATCGCGCCACATGGATAGTAACACAACATCCACGTGGCGATGGTTCTCTTTCCATCAGGAGAGCCATCTGCTGGTTTGCAATATAAAAAAAACTATGAATTCTATCGTGTACACAATACACACATAACCTCTAATATACATCATTTAAGGATATAAAGAAAACAACATAAGCCGCGTTATATGCGTATATAAAATACCAAGACAGTTCCGGCATGCTAAAGGTGTGTTACTATGTAGTGTATTTCACACAGACATAAACCATTACAGTACAATGGCCGGGAGCGATAAACTAGACATACGTACGTAGCCTTGTAATGACGTACTTTATAATCCGAGTATGCAGTTTCAAAGGTTGTATAAAAACATGCCATATCTTGTCTGCGGGATGTATATTTTTACCGCAATCCTCTAGTTAACGTGACCTGCTTTTTTGGCACTTCCTTTGATATAACATATCCTTTTACATGTGAAAAGCAAGAAATTTGTTTTGGTATTTGTAATTTTTTCGTAATATATTGAAGTGGAGTTGAGTCGTATGATTATTTTATATTATTAGATAGCAAACAAGCAGATAGCTTACCTGATGCTAAAGAGAAACCATCGTCTATAGACACAAAAGGTGTTAATGGTGTGTTGCTATCCGTGTGGCGGGATGGCAATGCCACATAAAAAAATATTTTTGTTTTATAGCACTCACCCCGTACTTGGGAAAACTTGAAAAATTTTAAAAACAACAAAGAAAAATATCGACAGGCTCAACATGGCGAAATTTTTTGGTATATTATGCTATACGATTACGTCGATTGTACTGATCGCTAGGTGTTCATACGTATAACTAGTTAAATGAGTTCATCGTTACAGATGACATTTACATTATAATTTTGATCAGTACTTTCGAGTTTCTAATTATTTTTATGTTATAGCTCTCACCCCGTGCTTATAAAATCTTGGAGAACCTGTTGACACTAGCTCAGTGGTAGAGCGTTCCGGCTTTAGGGAAACGGTCGCAGGTTCAATCCCTGCATGTCGATATTTTTCTTTGTTGTTTTTAAAATTTTCCCCATGCAAAAGTCTCCCGGGATACCTTTCCGTTCAAATTGGGACACAACAGAGACAAGTATTGACGCTATTGCGGCAGGAATAGGTAAGACGATGGTACCATGTACCCGGGCGAGATGTTGCAGAACTCTACCACCTCGCAGTTACGGTGGTATTGACACGTATAAGCAATCGGTCGCCTTTTACCACCTGCCTGGCAGAACGGCAGTTGGTCTATTCTTCAAAGAGGAGGAAGAGAAAAATGGCTTTAACAAAATGGCTGCTATCCTTGAGACAAAGGCGAGAAGAATACAAATAATTGATGTGGTATAAAAATTATCAGAACAAACTTAATATTTTAAAAACAACAAAGAAAAATATCGACACGCGTGATTTGAACCTGCGACGCTCTTCCACTGAGCTAGTGTCGACAGGCTCGAGGCGGCGAAATTCTTTGCTATATGATCGATTACGTCGATTTTTTCTTTGTTGTTTTTAAGTTTTTTTCACTTCCCCAAGCACGGGGTGAGTGCTATAACACAAAAATAATTAGAAACTTAATATTTGTTGCGCCGGTGAACGTAATCAGTGATTATTGTTTATAAACAAAGTTTCCGGATGAGGAGCAAGGCTTGAAAGGCTTAACCCATAAACAATATTACTGTGATATTACAACCCTCCGCCCGCTTTCAAACAATAACAAGCCTATTTTACGTCAGACTTGTACGGCAGAGGGAAAACGAAGTAACTTAGTTAAATGACAATATTATATTGTAACTTTCATACTGCTTTGTCGAGTATTTTTATTTTATGCCTTACTTATTAAAAGATAGGGTTGGGTTCTTAAGAGATACATGAATACTATACAATATATTCTCATATCTTCATGGCCTAGACGATAGACCACAGACCACATTAATACTAATAGACACGCCATTGAGATGGAAAAATGTCGCCGCGCATATGAACAAACGCTCAAAAATATCATACATCTGCAGATGTATTATAGCGTGAAAGAATAGAAATAAACCATTTTGTACTGTTTTATCGTACCGAATGAGATGACATGGTTTAAAAATTACCCTAGAAGTGTTTTATTTCATCGGTAAGTAGTAGGCATGGATCATTTAACAGTAAACATATTAAATTTCGTACTAAATTTTTTTAACAATTAACAACTGTTATTTATATTAGCAAATACTGTTAAAATTTTATGCAATAACTTCATATAGGATAATAATGTTATTAAAAATATTTGAGCTACATTGATTTATGATAATAATAACTGTTAAACTACTCCAGAGGACCTTTTTTTTGGTCGCTAACTCGACGGCTTTGCGTTATTGCTGATTCTAATACTTATTGTAATATATAGGCTACTACTGATATAATATAACATAAATAAATAACTGTTAAATATTAATCAATTTTAACAATATACCAGTTAACTTAATTTAACAATAATTTCCATGCCTAGTAAGTAGTAGTAGTATTTCTGTGTGTAATTTTTTAGTAGTTTAAGTAATTTTTTTAAAAATTTGCATCCACTGACAAACTTCGAAATTGTCTTGAAAGGCGTTTCCATTTCCGTGAGATAGACTATTATGCTCAGATCCTGAGTTGAGCATGAGCACGTAAAGTTGCCGCGCCTGTACATCTCTGCTTACGTCGTAAGGAGAGAAAACCAAGTGCCATATGTCACGATCCTTGCGGATTTGTCTTGCTATCTCCACATTCATTACACTTTTCATACATAACTTCGGTTACGAAGACACTTGACATTGTTGACGCCACCTTCAGTCAGCGCCCGCTCAATCTGATCATGGGATGTCAGTCTTGAGCTTCACCGGTACTTACATCCTTCCACATTCGCAGTGTATATCTGCTTTGATAACTTTCCCTGTTATTCTTTTTACATGTCCGAACTATCGGAGCATGCCAATTCTCGTCTTTACACCGACAATTTCTTTTAAACTTATCTCCCTGTCATTTATTCTTTCATTTATTTTAACTTTAATAAACCTAATGGTTTCCCGGCGTCTAAGGAACTATATTTCTAAATTTTGTAATAATAAGTTGCATAATAATGAACAAAAATTCGTTACATACGTATCTTCACGCCAGATCCCTTACGGTGTAGGCAGAGAGAACCGAGTGCCATACATCACGATCCTTGTAGGCTTGTCATGCTTTCTTTACATTCATTATTTTATTCATGCAAACAAGCCGGCTACGAAGACACTTGACACCACCTTCGGATAGTACTCGATAAATCTGATCATGGTTCGTCAGTCTTGGTTTTCTCCGGTACCTACATCCTTCCACATTCGCATTGTATATCTGTTTTGTTAACCTTTCATCTACCATTCTTTCTACATGCCCGAACCAACGGAGCATACCCTTTCTCATCTTTACACCGACACTTTAGTTCAAACCTAACCTCACTCTCTCACTTCCACTTTACGAACCCGGTCCGCGAGTGTTAAGCCACATATTTTTCGTAGCGATCTCATCTCGACCGCGTTAATTCTACTTTCTTTCCCCTATATCTTACATACCCAACTCTCACTTCCATACAATAGCGTTGGGATAAGCATGTATAATGAAAATTCGTTCCTGTTGTATCTATATTAATATTATAAATCCGAAAGTTTGGATTGGTTTGGATGTTTGAATGGATGAATGTTTGTTACTCAATCACGCAAAAACTACTGTACGCATTTGAATGATATTTGGTACACACGTAGATGATGACCTGGAATAGCACATAGACTACTTTTATCCCGGAAAACCAAGGTGATCCCACGGGATTCGCCAAAAAGTTTTATAATGCATCGGGCTACACGCTGCAGCTAGTATTAAATAATTCATTTGTAAAATACAATATATTATTGAGGTAACCTTGAATAGGGCGCGGTTCGACGCGGTTCGATTGTCCGTGACACCGGTAATACGGTATTGCGCTTATCGAGTTATATCACAGATATCAGTTGAATTTGATAGATATTACTCATAAGAAGATCACTTACGACTACCAAATTGTTCATTCATATAATGAAGAATTACGTGTAACTCAGTCGGCCGTGATACCGGTTTTACAATATTACACTTTTTAAATTATTACAAGATCTTGATCTTCCATTGAATATGATCAATATTACTCGTGAAATGTTCGCCGATCATAGAACTGTTAAATTGTTCATTCATGGAACATAATATTATGGATAGACGCGGATCTTACCATCGGCGGTGACACTGGTTTTGCAGTACCAAGAGTTGTCACGTCTGTAGTCGAATATGATAGATATTACAAGAGTATCTTTAGATATTACAATATTACGCTTTTCAAATCATCACAAGATCTTCCGTTGTATATAATTAATATTACTCGTGAATTGACTATCGATCTTAGGACAATTGAATTTTTCGTTCATAAAGCACAATATTAGAACGCGGATTTATGCATCGGCCGTGACATTGGTTTTGCAGTATCCAACAGTCTTGTCACGTCTCTAGTAGCCTACCTCTACAAGAGGTACAATAAGTGTACCTCTTGTAGAGGTAGGAATAGTGATTAGCCGAAGATACTTAGTCCCGCAATGTGATAGGTGACAAGCCTATTGCCAACCGGGCACTAATCTATTCCTGAACACCGTTGTTTTTAACAGAAAACTGAAAAAACGCAGTTTTGAATCCGTGACCTCATGTGGTCAACACCGACACCGGACCATTAGACCGCTGAGGCTATTCATTCATATGATGCATTAATAAGAATAGGCACGGACCAAACGGCCGTGATACTAGTTTTACAGTATCAAGAATTATATCACACTAACTGCCGCGTGCAGCCCGCTGCATTATAAAAGTTTTTGGTGAATCCCGCGGGATCATTTAATTTTTTCGGGATAAAAAGTAGCCTTTGTACTATTCCATGTCATCATCTATCTGTGTGCCAAATTTCATTCAAATCCGTTCAATGTTTTTGCGTGATTGAGTAACAAATATCCATCCATCCATCCATCCACCCGTCCGTCCATCCGTCTACCCACCCACCCATCCATCCATCCAAAGATCCAAACTTTCGTATTTATAATATTAATAAAGATGTCTCTAGTCGAATAGGTATTCCTCTTGAAGAGTTTACTGATTATACTGTGATAGCTACTCGTATAAATAAATCAGCGCAATATGTTTTTTTGCTGACATTACTAATTTCACACTTGTGATATGAAGTTAATTACAAGCGCAATCCTATTCTCAGTTGGAACGCATAGTAACTATAATATTAAACTAGATGCACCGTGCAGCCTGCTACATTGTAACATTTTTTGGTGAATCCCGCGGGATCACCTGTTTTTCGGGATAAAACGTTACTATTTTGCTATTCCAGGTCATTATCTACTTATGTGCAAAATTACATTTAAATCCGTTCAGTAGTTTTTGTATGATTGAGTATCCAACATCCATCCATCCAAACATCCCAACTTTCGCATTTATAACATTATAATATTATAGATTGAGGCACTGCTATCACGCATATCCCGAAATAAAAATACCCTGTATTTATATTAAGATGCGAAGAAATATATATTTCGTATCTTAAGATCATATCTTCAGATATGAAATATATATTTCCGTATCTTAAGATACCAAAGGTAAAATATATATCTTAGTCGTGTGTGATGGTTCATACGATTTGTATGGTAAGCGATTTCCGAAATTTACTTTAAGATAATAATATATTATATAAAGGCATCTTAAGATCAAATATTATAGTATCTTAGCCACGTGTGATGAGCTTTTGACGCGGCCCTATACTCGTGAAACGATCAATAGAACAACTTGTAATTATTTCATTAGTTTTGTGTAATTATTGAAATACACATTACTCGATAGCAAATGTAAACTTGTTTTATTCTTTAGGGCATGGCAACTCATACTCGATATTGCGCGTATCGATTTTTATATCTCGCTTGTGTAATGGTGCTATTGCTGTGACTCGTTCCAGAGATGACTGATAAATTGCCTTTTAATCAATAAAAAATATTAGCGAAAAATATTCCACTTACATTTGGATGTAAGTGGAATATTTACACCTGTATTATACGCTACTAAACACTGCAACTCTGTCTATTTTTTACTTTGGTTGGACGATTTATTATTATTCCAGCGCTGCATTGAGTGTTAACGAAATGGACTACGACTTCTACTCGGGTAAGCTTCTCTAATATGTAGTACATTAAACTCTTTGATGTGGACCTTCTTAAAACTCTGTGTACCTGATATAAGAAATATAAACTTAACATTTGGATACAAACATTATTATAGGTATTACTTTAGCACGCGTTATGTTGTGACCTAAGCCGTGACGTTAGATACTCGCTTGTGTAATTTTTCTATTGTAGTTACTAGTGACGAAGTTTGCTTGATAAATCGCTCATTAGTGTAATGCACTTGGTTATTAAATCAATCGACTTTTACTTATTTTGTGACGTAACTTTACTTAGGGTGCGGTTCAATGGGGCGCTATCAGCCATGACACTAGTTACACAATAAAGTGATTATTAAATTATCTATGCGATATCAAACTTTAGCCGCCTTATTACAAAAACAGGCCTAGATCTGGGTTTAAACCAAGATTAAGAAGTCTAGGCTTGTTACGGTATTAAAGTTAGATTCAGTACTAAAATTCATTCTTATTACAAAAACGAGTCTAACTGAGGACTAGCTAATACCGAAGATAGACCTTGGATTAACATGTATCCACAGATTATAAGCTAAAATGACTCTAAACCATTCATTCATTCACTCGGCGTAACATGCAACGTTCCGTTACAACAAACATACTTATATGAAAAGAAAGCAAATTGTTTTTTAAAAGTAATTTATGAGTTCAAAAGTGATAATAAAATAAAATATAAGTACAATTTTCCTATGAAAATTATCTAAAATCTGAAAACTTTGAAATTATATGAATTTAGTTTTTATTTCCACTATATACCTACATGTGTACAGTACCCGGCGATAAATATTGCACATCGAACTTTGGAAAGAGACAATCGGATAATTTCGGCTTCGTAAAGCGTTATCTCTGTCCCACACTACCTATGTGACGTTTAGTCAGTCGTTGTTCAAGTACGATAGAGTGCAGTCGCGTCCCGAAAAAAAATATATATTTAGAGTTGATAACACCCACAAATTTAAATAATTTAAAGTTGTAATATGGCATCTTTCGGAAAAAGAGGGAAACCTTTACGAGGTCAGTCACGTGAAATTATCTACAATGTTTATAAATACTTTGTAAGCGAAGCTGATAGATTTAAAAAAAAAGTAGATGAAAATGTAAGTTGTTATTTTAAGAAGATTCAAGAGCGAGTTGCAAATGCCACTGGAATTTCAAGAAGAACTTTGAACAATATATTAAACGAAGTCAGTACTGAAACACATTCGACTGAAATTAAGTTCAGCACTCCAAAAAAAGGGAGACCAAAAAAGCAATTTCGTTTGGATATGGACGATTTTGATTACGATGTTGTTCGAAGATTGGTGTATGATTTTCACTTACGATTTAATGAACTGCCAACAATAAAATCATTAAAAGCTAAGTTATCTGAAGCTATTAATTACAATGGGTCTGAAAAAACGTTGAGAAAAATACTTCATGACATGGGATTTCAGTTCACTAAAATGGAAGATAATCGAAAAATTCTAATGGAAAAGCACGACGTTAGTCTCAAACGAATGGAATACCTTGATAAAATACGCAAATTTCGCGAAACAGGAAAAAATATCGTCTACATGGATGAGTCATATATACATGCATCCCACACTAAAGGGAAATCTTGGAGTGACGATAAGAAAAAAGGAGTAAAAAAGCCAATTTCAAAAGGTCAACGTTTGATAATAGTTCATGCGGGAAATGAAAAAGGCTTTGTACCCGGTGCTTTTTTAACGTATAAATCCACGGACACTACAGGTGACTACCACAATGAAATGAATAACGATAACTATGAGAAATGGCTGGTTAACCAATTAATCCCAAATATACCCAGTGATTCTGTTCTAGTTATCGACAACGCACCCTATCACAACAAGTATGTTGAGAGACCCCCCAACTCAAACACCATTAAACGGGAAATGATCAACTGGTTAAACAGACATGAAATTCCAGTTGATCCAAAATTAACAAAAACCCAGATTTACGCTATTATATGTCAGCACAAGGAGAGGTATACAGAGTTTTCTGTGGACAAAATACTTGCCGAACATGGGCACACTGTGTTGCGATTGCCACCATATCATCCGGATTTTAATCCAATTGAAAATATATGGTCTCAACTGAAAGGCTATGTAGCCTCTAGAAATGTGGGTATGAACTTAACTACAGTAAAAACATTATTGACTGAAAAAGTAAACATGATCGGCGCTGAAGAGTGGAAAAAGGTTTGCGATCATGCAATCAAATGTGAGAATGAATATAGAAGCATTCAACACAGTTTAGACAATTACACTGATAGATTAGTAATAAATACGGCTGATAGTGACAGTGATATTGACCTCTTTGAGAGCACAGATAGTGAAATGGAAGTAATTGAGAATTAGAATTATTATTATTTTTATTGCAATGTCTCATTTTAGCAATAGGTATAATGGTGTTTATTATGTACACTAAAGCTGTAATGTTCCAAAATAATTAAATACGTAAACATAATGTAAAAATGTTTTTTTATTTTATTTTACCCCAACCTAAAGCCATCACTTATAGAAAAATTAGTGTATTTTATACAAAGAATAAAAATATCAAAAGAAGCAAATCATACTTGTTTTAACAGCTCCTAATAGGTACCGGACTGTTTGTATTTTGTGCGACAGAGATAACGCTCTACGAAGCCGAAATTAGCCGATTGTCTCTTTCCAAAGGTCGATGTGCAATATTTATCGCCGGGTACTGTACACGTATCGAGTTAGCGTACAACGAAATAAACTTAAAAAAAAGCAAAAAAAAAAAGTGTGCGACGCGTGTAATTTAATCCGAATGTTTATAATAAATACTATATGCGAAAGTAAACATTTCAATAATATATTTACAACGGCACTTCAAGTTACTTAATATTTCTGTATTTCCATGGCTAGTCTGTTTTTATTTATTATTGAAGCACAAGAACCTGAGTGCCTCAAGTAGGTACGATTAGGTTTTGTTATAAAATCTAGCATTACTTTTTTACCGTAATCAATCAGTGCAGTCTATAGCACCTATAACTTTCAAAAATTAGCTATACGGCGAAACTTCTTCATTGCTTTTTCTTGCTGATTTAAAGTAGCTGGCATCTTTATAAATCTATGGGACAATCCAGCTAAAAGCCCTGCTATTTTCTTACAAGTTTTGCTAATGATCGGCTGGGATACACCATGTAAGTCGGCAGTATCGTCTTGAATCTATAGAAACAATAATAATATTTCAGTAAGTTTTCCAGCAATTGAAATATATTGCTTGTAATGTAGATTATCAAGTTTATACACTTACCTCATGACGAGCCCAGTTGCGTAATGCGCAAACCACTTGCAACTCAGGACTGAGAGTCTGTCCCCGAGGGTCATGAACTAAATCCTCTCGCAATAAATCCACTATTTTGCTGGAAAACGTTTTTGTGAATCTATATTTTTTTCGAAAGTCTCCGTCATTTAAGTGAAACGGATTCACTCGACTTTGGGGTCTATTAAGCTTCTGGTATGTTTCCGATACTTCCAAATCTTCCAAATCCTTTATATCAATTACGTTTATGTCCATTTTTAATTATTTTAATTACAAACAATTATTTCACAACAAATACGACGTTTATGTCAACTTTGAAGTTTGACGTTTTGAGCTTAGTATTAAAGTTAAACTAGGGGTCGCGGAGGTTTATCTTTAGAACCATAGAAGATACTCAGATTAGCGCTAAACCCGGTTTTATAATAACGTTTCATCTAGTACTAGTAACAAAACTGGTATTAAGGTCGGTACTATATTTAGACCTCGTTTTGGAATAAGGCGGAATACGTTTAGTTAATAATCACAATAATTAATGGCGTTTATAGATACTATCTCAATAATTTTTGTCTTGCATATAACTTTCAGTCCGGATCAGGCATATGACACTCGCTTATACCTACCGCGATAAGCACCTACTGCTTGCGACAACGCGGCTTTGCAAATCAGTCGGGGCCGCCCCGTGCTTGTGAGCGTTCACGTTACCGCAACACGACCAGCCGATCATCGTCGCATCGTAAGATTATTTACTGTAGGTACTCTTATAAAATGGGAAACGTAATACAAATAATTGCTGTGTAAATGGCTGTCGCAATAAATAGAAGGATTCAAAGTTTCCGTTTTTTACTTTACCGAAAGATTCTGAAAGGTAAAAAATATTTGTTTTGTTTACTTTACTCGTAATTTTTATAAGTAGGTTTTAGGTACTATAGGTAAAGATTCCGTAGATTTAACATGCCCCAGTATTGCAACTTGAAATGCGCCACAAATTACATTTTAACTTTAATTAATTATTAACAAAGTTCATTTTCCCCGTGTTGCCTGTTGCGTGCCGCTATGCCAGGCAAGTTGTAAAAGGCGACCGATTGGTTATACGTGTCACTACCACCGTGATACTAGGTAGTAGAGTTCCGCATCGTCTCGCCCGGGTGTATGGTACCCACCACTGCCTTACCTATTTCTGCTGCAATAGCGTCAATGCTTGTCGTTATCGTATTCCGTTTTGGGTTAAAGTCGGGTGATAGACATATATATATATTAGGGATGGGCCGAAATTCGTTTTACATTCGGTTTAACCGAATTTCGGCAGCTTAAACCGAACTTCGACATTCGGCCGAAATTCGGTTTAAATGCCGAACATTCGGCACTAGAAAAAAGTATCTTCTTGCACTATTTTGCTTGAAATCTACGCTAATGTTATAAAGAGGAAAGATTTGTATTCTATATTTTTATATATTGCATCATCTAAACTCAAAAACTACTAATCCGATTTGAAAAAACCTTTACCATTACAAAGATATAAAATCATCCCCGAGTAACATAGGCTATACTATACTTTTGAAAATAATCCATAAAAAGGTTGACCCAGCAGGCCATCCCTGAAACATCCCGGTAAATAAAAAAACATTAAAACAAAAATGAAAAAACTTAAGCATAGATTTTTGAGTTCGAAGAGTTCAAAAAATATGTATAACGGTTGACCCGGTAGGTCATCCCTGAAACTTCCCGCTAGATTTTTATCTATATCTTAGCATATCTCAGATTTTTTCAGAGTTCAAAAATCTTAAATTTGTTACAAATATTCGTTAGTACATATAACGAATATCGAAGTCGTTGTAAATGACAGTAATTTCAAAATTTTTGAAATGCTATATATTTTAGAAACGATGAATGATTTTGGTCTTTCGAATGGCATTTAACGCAATTTTTGACCTCTAAAATTTTTTTATACCTACGTAATCTACAGTCTCAGAAATGTAGAAGCAATATCAAAAAAAATTTTTTTCGAATTTTCGTTATTACTAAATCCCAAAAAAATCGACTGATTTTGATGCAATTTGCTTAATGGTCGCAATTCATAGAAATAAAAGCTGATTGGACTTTTAAGTCAATCGGTATATTAGTCTGAAAGTCATTTTAAAAATGCTAAGTTTGCTGTAAACAACAAAATATTAATATTTGAAAAGCCGTAACTTTTGAAAACTTGATTTAATTTTGATTGTTGAAACTGTATTTGAAAAAAATTCGAATTTATGTCTAAAAAACACTTCCAAATTTTTTCGTCAACGATAACTTCTGAGCGGATTAACCGATCATGATACAATTTATGAATTAGACGCAGTTTTTTAAGAAAAAGAGCTGATAAAATTTTATACTCAATCGATACATTAATCTGGAAGTTATATCAAAAAAATATGTTTCGTCAATTTTTTTGCGGTTTTTTTCAAAATTTCTCAATATATTCTAGTCCGAATTGGATAAAATTTTTGGAAGTCTAAGTTGAGCAGAATCTAATTCAATGCCATTAACCGCGTTTCGATCGGTCAAGCCGTTCAAAAGTTATGAAATGTTTACAGACACACATACATACAACCATACACTCTCTCTCTCACACACACACATACATACATACAGACATACTGACGTCATCACGAAAATAGTCAGAAAATGTTCCATCCGTAGCGGGAAGTTAAAAATCTAAAGTTTGATATAGATGAAGATGCATATATTTTAAAACATGATGATTTAGATCTTTTAAATTGCATTCAACGTAATCTTTACCTTTAAAATGGTTTTATTAGCTCCAAAATCGGTAGGTTAAAAAATGTCGAAAAAAAGGGAAAAATATAGGTAAGTCAGTTAACCCTGCAGGCTATCCTTGAAACTTCCCGCTAAATTCAGGTATTTTAGGCTCAAAGGAACAAAAACTATACCTAAGCATTTTTTTCAAAGTTCAAAATTCTGACTTTTGACTTCTGAAAATGACAGCAATTTAATTTTTAAAAAGCTGTATATTTTGAAAACGATGATCGATTTTCATCCTTCAAATTACATTCAACGAAATTTTTGGGCTCTAAAATGTTTTTGAGCTACATAGTCTATAGGCTAAAATATGTCGAAGTAATATCATTCAATTCATTTCAAAAATTTTCGTTATAATAAATCCGAATAAACCGATTTTGACCCAATTGACAGTATTTGACGCAATTTTTAAAGAGAAAAGTTGATTAGGTTTTTTAAGTGAATTGGTGTATAAGTCTAAGAGTTATTTTAAAAATATTAAGTAAGTAAGTTTTCTGTAAACAGAAAAATTTTATTATTCAAAAGTTATAACTTTTGAAAACTTGATTCGATTTTGATTCTTGAAACTAAATTTGACGTAATTGTTTCAAGTACCACAATATTGTAGAAGGTTTGACCTTCAAACAAGTTTTGGTCAAAAAATCTCTTATTTTAAATAAATAATACACTTTTTTCTAAATTTTCGTCAACGATAACTCCCAAACGGATAAACCGGTTTTAATACAATTTACGATATTTGACGCAGATTTTTAGAAAAGGTTTTAGGTTAGATTTTTAAATCAAGCCGTGTATTATCCGGAAAGTTATTTTAAAAATATTAAGAAGTTTTCTGTGAACAACAAAATATTAATATTAAAAAAGTTGTAACTTCTGAAAACTCGATTTGAAACTAAATTTGACGTAGTTTTTTAAGCACTAAACTATTGTGGAAGGTCAAAAAAAATAGTTAAAGAAATTACTAAGTTATGTCAAAAAACACTTCTAAAGTTTTTCGTCAACGATAGATAGCTCTTGAGCGAAAAAACCGATTTTGATGCAATTAATGCACTGAACGCAGTTTTGTAGGAATAGAGCTGATTAGATTCTGTACCTAATCTATACATTTATGTACTTAGATTATACAAAGTTATTTATTTATGTACAAAGTTATGAGATGTTTACAGATACACGTATATACAGACATGCTGACCTCATTGTGAAAATAGTCGGAAAAGATTTCTAGGACCTCAAAACGTGGAGCTCTGGTGAAAACTCGATTTTCAAAAAACGGGGCAAAATCAGTAACTTCCTTATCTATATACCTATAGCTATAGCAGAAAGTTCAAATAAAATAACATGCCTAAATTGGAACAATGTAACTCAATGTATCAAAATTTTGCTGTTACGTCATTAATTCACGTGCGTTGCGAAACCCATTAACGATATTCTATATATCTATACTAATATTATAAAATTGTAGAGTTTGTTTGTTTGTTTGGTTGTACGCGGTAATCTCGAAAACTGCTGAACCGATTTGAATAATTCTTTTTGCATTGGATAGCCTGTTTATCGTGGAAGATTATAGGCTACATAACATCTTGCTACGACTAGTAAGAGCGGAGTAAACAAAGTCCGCGCGGGCGAAGTCGCGGGCAACAGCTAGTCCATACTAAAATTATAAATGGGAAAGTGTATCTGTTTGTTTGTCCGTCTTTCACGGCAAAACGGAGCGACGAATTGACGTGATTTTTTAAGTGGAGATAGTTGGGATGGAGAGTGACATAGGTTATTTTTTCTCTTACTTTACGCGAGCGAAGCCGCGGACAATATAATAGCTAGTAGTAAATAGTAAAATAGGTAAATAACTAGTATAAAATAATTAAATTTTAAGCAAATTCGTAAAAAAGTCACGACGTGTCGCTTTTAAGAAAGCGCCCCAAAATTTAACCGAAGTTCGGCCGAATTTCTTATTTTCACCGAATGTTCGGCCGAAGTTCGAATTCGGTTCAAACCACATTCGGCCCATCACTAATATATATATATATATATATATATATATATATATATATATATATATATATATATATATATATATATATATATATATATATATATATATATATATATATATATATATATATATATATATATATATCTTGTCTATCAGTATCTTTGAGACAACCCTGATTTCATTAAGAAAGGATAAGAGTTACACCATAGAAAGAGATGCAAGTTCTAGGTAAGTACAACGGTAGGTAATCAAGCGCTGCGCCATCTGAATTCAACTTAATTGTATCGTGGAAAGAGTCCCTATTTCTTTAAACGACTTGCCCGAGTGTCTCTTCTGTACTTGTACTATTACGTATTCTGTGCCGGGATAATCGTTCGGTCGAAAATAAATTGCATTATCAAACATATCATAATATAGTCCGATTGTCGATAATAATATTATAGTGCATCGACTCATCTCGATAATGCTCTGACTTGTATATTGACTTATCTAGCTATTAGCCTGAAACGACTTCTTGGCTATAAAGTAATAAATTGCGGTATTATAATATAAAACACTAGCTGTTACCTGCGACTTCCTCCGCGCGGACTTCGTTTACTCCTCACAGCCCCTCCCCTGTAGGTGATAGCGTGATAATATGTAGCATATATGTTGACCCGACCGGTTATTCATGCAAAATTTGAAGTAAATCCATGTAGTACTTTTTGAGTTTACCCCGGACATACATACAGACAAACAGACAAAAATTCTAAAAACTACATTTTTGGCTTCGATATCGATTGTAGATCACGCCCCAGGTATTCTTTTAAAAAAATATTCAATGTACAGTTTTGACTTTCCTACGATTTTATTATATGTATAGATTGTTTAGGATGCGTCCGACTCGACTGGGTTCATTCGGCCGTGACACCAACTGCACAATATAGCGCTTATCTCGTCGTTATCTCGCACGTATGTGGACTTAATAAATAGGGACTTTTCGTGAAAAGAGTTCTGCATTGTCTCGCCCGGGTCTGGTACCACCGCCTTACCTATTCCTGCCGCAATAGCGTCAGTGCTTGTCGCTGTCGTATTTCGGTTTGGAGGGTAAGGTAACCGGTAAACTTATGCATGTGGCATTAGACCTCGCCAAAAGATAGCAACGCACCAACGCTTTGATATCTATAGGCGATGGTTGACTTTTTCCATCAGGATGGTTGACTTTACCCATGTGCTTGTTTGCTATCTTATAATATAAAAAAAATCCCCCCGAAGTGATTTTATTTTATCGGTAAGTACTATAAGACTGAATTTTTGGGTGTCATGTAAGCTACACTGGCAAGCTAAGAAATTTCCTTGAAAGATGAATCAAGTTTTATCTATATTTATCGTTAGAGATAGCGATGGTTGTCTAATTACATCAAGATAACCACTTTCTCCCGTGTTGGTCCAGGCTACTTTTAAGCAAGCCTCCTTTTAAGGCGACCGATTGGCTATGCGTCACTACGTCACTACCACCGTAACTGCTAGGTGGTACAGTTGTGCAACGTCTCGTCCGGGTATTTAGTACCGCCACCTCACCTATTCCTACCGCAATAATGTCAATGCTTGTCATTGTGTTCTGGTTTGGAGGGTAGGGTATGCCATCCCGCCACATGGATAGCAACGCACATTTTTTCTCTTTCCATGAGGAGAACCATCTGCTTGTTTGCTCCCTAATGGTATACAAAAATTACTTGCTTGCAATCCCATGATATTATACAAATGTACGTCTTATTGCAATGTTTGTTTTGGGCAAAACAAGGTTTTTTCTGTAATATCGCCATGTGTTTAATTAATTGTGACCGGCTTTTCGATTTCAAGTCGTAAACTCTACAGGCGGAGTTCAATTAGGTAGCAGTTCAAACCAAATGAAAATTGTTGATCCGTCCCAAATATCGCCTAAAATTAATATCTTTGATTAAAGAAAATGAAATGAAAACAAGCTTATAAATTACACAATTTGTAAAACAAAATAACACGTCTAATAAAATTTACTTTCGATGAAATTTAATTAAAATGATAATAATGATTTAGGTGTTATTTGTAAAATCGTGTAATTTGATAATTTCGTGCTATAATAATGGAGGTTAGATGTCTGTCAAACTTGACGGAAATTAATTATAAACGTTGATTATAATCGATAATAACGCCTGTTGTTGCAACATTTGGTTCTAATGGCGTTTGACTTGTTTATTTCATTCTGTCATTGACATATTATTACTATGGACGTCGTATCCGCGCTAAAAGTATCCGAGGCAAATGAGCTACAAAACGCAAACAGCTACAATTCCACGTTAGTCGAAATTAAAACTTGACATAGCGATTTAATGTTTAAATTACCTTGTTAACATATCTATTCTTGTGAGTAACTGGTACATTTTTTTCGTGATTTTAGTACAAGACCCGATCCATAGTAATATTAAGAAAATACTGGTTCGCCAATTTTTTTTTCGGTTCTTTTAAAATTTCTCAAAATCTCCCGGGCGGACTTGATTCAAATTTTTAGGAAGTCTAAGTTAAGTGAAATCCAGTTGAATGCCATCAACCGCGTTTCGATCGGTCCAGCCGTTCAAAAGTTATGAGATGTTTACACACACACACACACACACACACACACACACACACACACACATACATACATACATATTCATACAGACATACTGACGTCATCCTGAAATTAGTCGGCCTTTTCCGACTTTTCCTAGGACCTCGAAACGTGGAGATCTGGTAAAAACTCGTTTTTCGAAAATCGGGGTAAAATCTGCAACTTCCTTATCTACATAGGCAGCGGGAATTTAAAAATAAATAAAAACATAACAGTGATTTTTTAAATGGACACAACATAACGCGTGACAGCTTTGCTTTTAAGATTAGAATACAGTCGTTATCTGTCGCGCTGAACAACAACAATCTTATCGTGAGGATTATTTGTTGTGTACTTAACCATGCCGATGTAGCCTTTAAAGTTTAAATGATAAATAAACTCAAAATATCACAAATACACCATGATTTAAAGCGATTACTATACAATGAATCATGATTAACCAGGAGTTTCTTTAATTTATTTCATTCTGCCTTCTGACATGGCACCGGCGTGATGATATTTATTTTTTAGTTGAATTAAAATAAAGCACTATGGAGATGTGATCATAAAATTGGTAGTTAAACATATTTTATCACCAGTATTTATTATTAGAATTGAATAATATTTATAATTATTGTTGGAATTGAATAATATTTGAGTATGGTGATCTATTTAGGTGTGTGTCCAAGCACGTGTATTAAATTTCGTGAATGTCTGTATGTTTATGTTTTTCTTTGTTTGTCCAAGAATTTCTCGGCAACTTAAGACGTGATAATTCTTTTTAGTGTAAATTTGGTATATTTCAACTTAGGGAACAGTTTCATCAAAATTGGTTCAGCAGTTTTTGAGATATGAATATAGTTGATATTTGAATTTGGTTTAATTTTTTAAATTATTATTATAGCACTGTGTGTCCTAAACCCGCACTTTGGCTACGCTTTCCATGACCTAAAAGTCTTTTTTACACCGAAAAGCGTGCCTAAAGTGCGGGTTTATATCACACGAGCTATAAAATAACGCGATACCTCTGACTGAAGTGTCTATTGAAGTTAGCTCCCAAAAGCAGCGAGGATGTTAAACGCCGCGATAATAGACAACTTTAGTCAGACATATCGAAACGTTCTGTTACACCCAGAGAGGTTAATGTTCTATGTACGTTTGTACATAGAAGTCGTTGATATAGAAAAAATAAGACTAGTTAAAAAGGCAGAACAACGTTTGCCGGGTCAGCTAGTTTCAAATAAAATCATCATATTACTTGAAGAAGTTTCTTATAAATAAGTGAATTAATACTCATTCTCATTTTGACCTGTTAACAAATATACGTACTAATGCTTTTTTTAAATATAACATAAGATAGCAAACAAGCAGATGAGTATCCTGATAGAATTAATCAATCATTACATATGGACACCAAAGGTTTTTTTAAACCTCACTGTTGAGTAAACAGTGAGTTTAAAAAAACCTTTATTTGTCAATAGGTTGGTCATCTTTTTTTGGAATATCTCGATTGGCCCTTGGTCTGATATCACTGGGCAGTGCCTTACCTACTCTTCCTGCAATATTGAGAACTAGCTGTTGCTAGCGACTTCGTCCGCGCGGAGTTCGTTTACTCCGCACAGCACCTGGCCTCTAGGTGACAGCGTGATAATATGTAGCCTATATGTTGACCCGACTTGTTAGTAATATTCATGCAAAATTTGAAGTAAATCCATGCAGTGCTTTTTGAGTTTACCCCGGACATACATACAGACAAACAGATAAACAGACTAAAATTCTAAAATCTATATTTTTGGCTTCGATATTGATTGTAGATCACGCCCCAATTATTCTTTTAAAAAAATATTCAATGTACAGTTTTGATTTTCTACAATTTTATTATATGTATAGATGACACTGCCATGTTTTAGTAGGTAAGGTTGCCGGTGACCTTCTTTTTCAGTTTTAGCGTCTATATGCGACGATTATCGCTTTCTGTCAGAAATCTATCCGCTTGTTTGCTATCCAATGATGTATCAAAACTCCCAAGAGAAAAGATAAAGTAGTGTATTAAAAACATAATTGTCGATGGAAGAGTAACAAGCATATAAAATCCCACGTAAGGAACCGAGTGACGAAACTTAGTAGTAGTCGATGTTACACTCAAGGTTGGTGTGAGTCACAAACGAGTGGGAACTAAACAGAACTTTCTTAGTGTCCGATGTAACCCGGAGGTGTGGGAATTGCTTATGATTTCATATTATACGTTATGACCATGACCCCCGAATTCGTTCGCGTGAACTAAAAACATCACTTCGTTTAACCGGGTCGGTTAAATGTTATTACGGAATAATGCAGCTTCCCATAGATGAAAGAGTTTTTAAAACCAGTTCAGTAGTTTTTGAGTTTATCCATTACAAACTTACAAACAAATCTTTCCTCTATTAATATATTCATTTATTCATTTATTCGTACATTGCTTGGAATATGATATAATATAAAAATGTTAATATTTATTTGTAGTATACAATGTTCCGCTCTTTCTCAATAGCATGCAAGACGGCTTTTAGTTAGATATAACTATAATAATTTCTACTTTACAATAAATAACTTTTGAGAAAAAAAAACTTAACACTGATTTTAATTAATTAATATAACAAATTATTACTAATAAGTACCATTAACTAATAATTACTATTATTATTATTCTCTAAAATTTATTTATGTATTTCATAGTCATTTATTTTTAACAAATAGTATTTATTATACATAAATTATTAAATTATTATGATAAACATCACATTACACATTGCATAACTTAAAAAAAAATGTATATCTCTCTTTAATATTGTATTAAAATTATTGTTTGAAACAAATTATTTATTATGTTTATAAGTAAAATATTCTTCCAATGTATAAAAACAATTTTCAATAAGCCAATTTCGTAATTTCTTTTTAAATAGTTCAGTTTTTAAGTCTCTTATACTTTTGGGAAGAGCATTATAAAATTTTATTGTCATTATATAACAATTTTTTTGGAATAATGAACTATGACACCTAGGAAATTTAATCTTGTTTGGATCTCTCGATATATATTTGTCAATTTTATTATCTTGTTCATATAATTCTGGATATTTTGTAACAAAACAGCTAGCTTCATAAATATACCGTGATGTTAATGTTAATATTTTTAGTCTTTTAAATAATGGTCTACAAAAAGTCAAGGAGCTAACTCCACAAATCTGACGTATACATTTTTTTGCGCTAAAAATACCCTATTAACATGCGTTGAATTGCCCCAAAGTAAGACACCATACCCTATAATAGACCCAACATAACCATGATATGCCATTAGCGCTGCATGTTGTCCTGCTTTTTTTCGCAATCTATTTAATGCATATACGTATTTATTTATTTTACCACATAAATTATTAATATGTTGTTTCCAGTTCAAGTGTTGATCTAAATTTATTCCCAAAAATTTGGCTTCATTTGCTTCTTCTATGATTTTTCCCAAACAGTGAATTTTTACTTTTGTAGTTAAGGAGTTGTACGAATTTTGTTTTCGATTTAAAATTATTTAAATCGAGCCATGATATGATCTTTTGAACAGTTTTATTAACATTAGATGATATTATAACATTAGATGATGTAGGTAAATAAATAAATAAATATTCACGGAACAAATTACACTGACTGATCTAACCCAAAGTAAGCAAATTATTTGCTTGTGTTATGGGTTAGTCAACGATACTGATACATAGAAATAATAATAATAATAATAATTCACGGGACAAATTACACTTACTGATCTAAGCCCAAAGTAAGCAAATTATTTGCTTGTGTTATGGGTGTTAGTCAACGATACTAATACATAGAAATACATATATAAATACTAGAATATATATAATAAACACCCAAACCCGGAAATACAAACATTTATGCTCATCACACAAATGCTTGTCCCCGCCGGGGATCGAACCCGAGCCTCGTTGATTGCGTAGTCAGGGTCTCTAACCACTCGACCAACGGGGCGGTCACGATTATCATGGTAGATGTATATATAGAAGGTTTATCAAGGACCGTTGAAATTCGGAAACGTAGCTCAGTTGGATTAGAGCGTTGTCTGCCCTGAAGGCTAGATATGTCGCTGACTCAAATCCAGCCATGTTGAAATTTTACTTTGTTTAAAAAATTATGTTTTCCTTAGCACGGGATCAATGCGAAAACGAATATACAGGTTGTCTGATAAAGATTGAAGAACACTAAAATTAATGGTCATAAGTAAACAATAAAAATATATTGAAAAAAAATATTGCTTCAACTAAATGGTAAATCTCGTCGAAATTACTGTAGCAGTATTCAAAAAGTATGGACACCGCATTTTGTACTATATAGTTTAGTCATGAGTTCATCAAATCGCTGTTTGTAAACGATAGCAGCGATATCTATGCGCGGGTGTCCGCGCTAAACATTTTTATTGGATAATTAAGTCAAAATTAGACTACCTACTTTTTTGCATATTCGGTATCAAAATAGAGTAGGTATTGACTATTGAACACTCTCCTTCAGTAAGTACCGTCTTTTGCCGCTAAAACTGAGTAATAAAAAAGATCTTTGTAAACTGAATAGGAATTAGCATGTACTAGTGATATGCCGGATATCCGTAAATATATTCGCGGATATCCGAGGAAGGAGAAAGATCTGTATCCGTTATTTTTTAAGCGGATCTTAAAAGGATCTTTTATTTTGTTAGATTTCATTACATATACAAATTTTTAAATATAAGTAGGTAGGAGTGAAATGCAAAATATTTTAAATCCCATTTAAAGTATTTTTATTTCTTAAGATTATATAATTGAGTTGGATTTTTAAAATCAAAAATTTAATGTAATCAAAACATTAAATATTCGTAGTATTAAAATATGTACCCCCTGAGTAATAAAATGATTGCAAAAAAGTTGAGATCGGTATCCGTATTCGCGGATCTAAACAACAATGATTCGTATTCGTATCCGATTTTTAACAAGTGTATTTAGATTTTTAACAATCCGGCACATCTCTATAGTATTGTTACGTACTTCGGGTTCGTATTTGTAAGACAACACCACTTATATTAAATCCGTGTATTTACAATGCAAGTACTCAAAACAACACAATGAAATACTCAAATACTCTGATTAACACTAGTCACTCACTGCACTAACACTAAACTTAACCGACTACACAATAGAACACTCGCTTTGTACTGAGTGCTAAGTGTGAGTTTTTCTTTTCGCATTCGATCGTGAGCGCGTTTCGAGTTTACTAGGAATTTGTATGTGATTTGTACAGCGCCACCTAGTGGTAAACTGGTATCTCACGTTTACCACTAGGTGGCGCTGTACAAATCACATACAAATTCCAGTAAACTCCAAACGCGCTCACGATCGAATGCGAAAAGAAAAACTCACACTTAGCACTCTGGTCACTTTAAGTATCGCTCTCGATCGCTTTATAAAACTGCCTTCTATTTGTCAACACTTCACGTTTCTAGATTATTCGTAACAGTATATGTACTATAAACATTGTTGCACTTATCTAACTAGGTAAAAGAGTTTTGCAACGTCTCGACGGGATTCTATGCCTACGCCTGCTGCAGTAGCATCGTTTTTTGTCGCTGTTCTCTACCGGTTCGGAGAGTAAGGTAGCCAGTGCACTAATGCATGTGTCATTGCAATCCCGCCACACGGATGCCAACGCACCGTGAACATCTTTGATGTCTGTAGGAGATGGTTTTCTCTTTACATCTGGAGCGAAATCTTGTTGTTTGCTATTCTATACTCGTACGTCTATAACATCGTAATTCTCAGTCAAGAATTATGGGAAGTATTATTACGTAAGACGATTTAGGGACATGTCTTATTTTTTCTTACAAGGGTGTGAATCTTTATAGTTTTTTTATATCATTAGTAGCAAACAAGCAGATGGCTCCCTGGTCGAAACAGAAACCATCGCCTATAGAATATAGAGAACAAAGTTAGTTTTACTACGGTACTCGCTACGTGGTTCGCTAGGATATAGGCGCTAAGTAAGCCGCCTGTCTGTGTGGACATAGCCTTAGATCGCAGCGCTTGTGTACGTATATAGATTATAAATACATGATTAACCAAAGTTTATTACAAAAAAAAACGAAAACATGGTCTAATATGTACCTTTGTGCAAATTAACGTTCCTGAAAATTGTTTATTTAAAAATAAACATTAAAGTATATAAATGTATTCATTTTAATTATTTTTGTGTTATAGCACTCACCCCGTGCTTGGGAAAAGTTGAAAGATTTTAAAAACAACAAAGAAAAATATTGACATGTAGTATTTGTCCTGGGACCGTCTCCCTAAAGCCGGGACGCTCTACCGCTAAGCTAGTGTGAAAGGCTCGACGTGGCGAAATTCTTCTTTGATATATGATCGATTCTGTCGCTTGTACTTATCGCTAGATATACATACGTATAGCTAGTTAAATGAGTTCGTCGTTACAGTTGAAATTCTTATTTATAACTAGCTGACCCGGCAAACGTTGTTCTGCTTTTTTAATAATACTCAAATACCTTCTCTTATTTTTTTCTATATTTTCACTCCTTTTAAACCTTCCCTGGACTTCAACTATTAATTTAAAACCAAAATTAGCCAAATCGGTTCATCCGTTCTCGAGTTTTAGCGAGACTAACGAACAGCAATTGATTTATATATATATATATATATATATATATATATATATATATATATATATATATATATATATATATATATATATATATATATATATATATATATATATATATATATATATATATATATATATATATATATATATATATATATATATATATATATATATATATATATATATATATATATATATATATATATATATATATATATATATATATAGATTTTGATCAGTACTTGTATTCATTTTTCCTTTAGATTCTTACATAATAATATATTACGTAAAAATAAATTAAACAGGGAGAAACAGGGCGACCCGTTATTATTTTTGTATATATAAGTGGCAAAAACTAGCAATAATAATCTAACGTAAAAAATGAATGACGCCTATACAAGTAATATAATCCTACGTCAGTAGTAAACACGAGCTGAGTGAACAAACTTAGTAGAATTATGCCCGCCGGCAGCTCAGTCAAGGTTGGTATATGTGAGTCACGAACACCTGGGAACTGATCACAACTTTCTCGGTGGCGGGTGCAGCTTAAAAATGATGAATTTGTGTTTGTCTTATTCAATACTAGCTGGTCCGGCGAATTTCGGACCAATATAGAATTAATAAACGCTATGTAAAATTGTTTACCGAGTTATATATACAACCACTACTGCCATAAAAAACAAACGACGTCGTCAAATGGTTTTGTTAAATTGAAATAACCAGTTTATATTTTTTTTTCAATCCAATAAATTAAAGAAAGAAAGGAATCCAATAAATCACAAATTATGAAAATCAGTCTAGTCGATCTTGAGTTATAACTTATAAATGGTGTAGTGTATAGTTTATAACTTATAAATGGTGTATAGTTTTTTTATATAGGTTTTAAATTTTAATTAGAATTTTTTGAAACAACAAGAATTTTGCCATTAGGAAATCAGCAATTTCTATGAAAATTAACTAATGTGGCCACGTGACGGCTTTTACAGTAGGTAATACTAGCAAATGTGAAATGCTGAAGATACACTCGTATATGTACACTAACGATCCGAAGAAGTAATTCAGCGGACTTGTCTTTTTTCAGCACTCCATTCTCTAATGAGATAATTTGTACAGAATGTGACACATTATGTACACTTTGTTTAATATTTATCTACTAGCGGTTGCCGGCGATTTCGTCCGCGCGGACTTCGTTTACTCCGCACAGCACCTCCCCCTTAGTTGAAAGTGTGATAATATGTAGCCTATATGTTCACCCGACAAAATTTGAAGTAAATCCATGCAGTGTTTTTTGAGTTTACCAAGGACATACATTCAGAGAAACAGACAAAAATTCTAAAAACTATATTTTTGACTTTGATATCGATTGTAGATCACGCCCCAAGTATTCTTTTATAACCTTCTATTATTCTTATATAACAAGTAGTTATTGAATTTATAACCTCATCTAGGTTGTTATAAATTTTAGCAGATAGATCCATTATAAAAAAAAATCGGTTGTCTGTAAAGTTGGTTTACAGACGATAGTTGAACGTGACAACGTCTTAAGCTCTCGCTTGTACTCCAAGCCTTAAACGGAACGCCTCAGAGCGAGGTAACGCCGCATGAGTCATGTTTTTTCGTGCGTGCAGCCAGCTCTATCGAATTATAAGACGTTGTCACGTCAAAAATATTGTGCAGTGGGCAAAACTTATTAGGAGAAAGGTAAAGTAGTGACTTATATGTACCAGATTTATCAAAACGTCAATAAAAAGTTAATTATTAATATTTTTAAATGTTATTTTACTACTGAGAAACAAAAATACATATATACTTTTATGACTACCCACATAGAAAAAAAGAGTCAGAGTTTATCAAGAGTCGCTGCGAGTGTAATTATCAAGACATCCTCATGTCACAAAGATGTTTTTGACGTGACAACGTCTTATAATTCGATAGAGCTGGCTGCACGCACGAAAAAACATGACTCATGCGGCGTTACCTCGCTCTGAGGCGTTCCGTAAATGCTACCATTCCATTAGTATTTTCTTAAGACGTTGTCACGTTCAACTATCGTCTGTAAACCAACTTTACAGACAACCGATTTTTTTTTACTAATTCGTAGGACTTGTGCAAATTTCACATACTTCTGATGGGATATTTGGATGATTTGTTTTATATAAGACAACAAACAAGCAGATGGCTCTTCTGATGGAAAGTTATATTGCAGCAGGAATAGGAAAGGCGGTGGTACCAAAAACCAATTTACTACGGTTAGTAGAGTTCTACAATTTATTATTTATTAACCTAGTAAATTGTTGTAATGTGTCGAATTTATAGGTTTGATAAAGACTAATGTAATGCATCAGCAACTAAATGACGTGACGTCCTGTAATGGGTAAGTATTTAGTGACAACTGGATATTAAAGTACTATGTTTTTTTTTTACAAAAATAGAAAAACTTAAAACGTGCGGAACTCTCGCATTACTTTGAGAATCGAACCCACGCTCTAATAATTATACCATATCTGCACTAACTATGGTTTAATATCTGCCAAATGTACTTAAATAATAAAATTATCGTCTGCATTACATTAATATTACCTCACGTACTACCAAAATAGAATATTGACGGTGCTTACTGTCTTTTTTACAATATGGAATTCCTATTTGGGGAAATTCTGTTGAATTAATACGAATTTTTAGAGTCCAAAAGATATGTATTCAAGCAATATGTGGTGTTAATCAGTTAAATTTCTGTAAACCACTTTTCAAGTCTCTTAAGGTACTTCCCTTACCATGTTTGTATATTTTAGAGGTATGCGTATTTGTAAAAAAGCACCAAAAGTTATTTAAAACAAATGCTGAAGTCACTGGTAAGTGGTAACTCATATTTTAGGAATAGTAAGAAATTATATGTGCCTAACCAAAAATTAAATATTTTTACAAAAAATGTGTATTGTATGCCTATTATTATATACAATCATATTCCCGATAGTCTTAAATCATTACCTATAAATAAATTTCGCAAAAAGTCGTATGATTTGCTGTTAGATAAAACTTATTATGATATTAAAGAATTTTTAGCCGATAAAATTAAATGTTAATGGATAGAAATATGTATAAGTTTTTTGAATTGTCCTTAAAAATTTCAATGTAAGTACCTAGTAAAATTTTGTAAATAGTGAACATTTTGTAAATAATAAAAAAATTAATTACACAAAATATGAAACTTGTAGTTATAAAAATAACTTTTGTAATATGAAATCATCCTTGTACATTTATAATAAGTACATAAAATAAAGAAAAAAGACCAGCCCGCTGAGTTTCTTCCGCCGGATCTTCTCAGTATGTGGCCACGTTCCGATCCGGTAGTAATTCTAAAAAATTGATAAAATGTTTTAAAGATATTTTTTTTAAATATTTGCACACCATATAATGGTAGAATATGTTGGTAACTTAATTTATTTTTAACAACTTGTAACACCTATATTCTTATTTTTTTAAATATTCGCACACCATATAATGGTAGAATATGTTGGTAACTTAATTTATTTTTAACAACTTGTAACACCTATATTCTTGCAAATAAATATTTTCTTACTTTCTTTTTAAAATAACTTATTAATTTACACACTTTAATGTCAACTGCACAGATTAGCAATTTACGGAGAAACCACGGCAATTTCGATTCAATAAATCAATACCGATTAATCTTGAAATATTAAACTATTAATCGCCTCTGTGGTCTAGTGGTCCAACGTTGGCGTTGACCACATGAGGTCCCGGGTTCGATTCTTGAGTCGGGCACTTAAAAAAAAGTGTTTTTTCAATTTTCTGATAAACACAAAGTTGCCCGGGATTGGAAAGTGTCCGGTTGGCGATAGGCTTGCCACCTATCACATTTGTGGGACCAAGTATCTTCGGCTAATCGTGGGTGCACTTGTTGTACCTCTGCCTACCCTTTCGGGGATACGGGCGTGAAGATACTTTTTTTTTAATTTAATTCGCGACGTTTGGAATTGGGATACCTTGGCTCTTTTGAGGTTGATCGTATATTATGGATCGTCAATAATAATCCAATTCCATGTACCTACCTACTGTTAAATACTGCGCGTGTAACTGAAATTTCGCTGCTGTAAGTACATAGCCGGCTATAATTAGCACCAACGCACATTACAAATACTAGGGAATGGTGATTTATTGAAAGCCATTTGTCTGGGTTACTTAACAGAACATGAAGTTCTCAAGGATGTTTATTCGCCTTTAATGAGCCAAATCCTTTACATAGCGCAATGTAACGGCCTATCCACATTAACTGTCGACAATATCCATTTAATTATATCCATATCCATTGCTTGGACTATTATCCCTGGAATTGTAGTGTATGTATAGAGTGTTAGTATGTATGTATATCATTATACAGTTTGTAACAGAAACCCCGTCGATCCTTAAAGGCATTGTTCGGTAGCTTAATACTAGGTATATTATTTTGTGAATATACATAGATAATTTTTCCCCAATCTAAATAATAATCTTAAATTTTATTTCAAATTATTATTTAGATTTTTATTTTGTTTTATTACGTATTAGCGCGCAGCTTCGCCCGCGAGTAGATTAACATGTCGTCTAAATAGATTTTCATACAACTTTTATCCCCTATTTCAGGTTTTTAGGGATTGATTTTTGAAAAGAAAGTAAGCCTATGTTTGACCCCAGATATTCAACTATTTCCATTCCAAAATTCATGAATATCGGTCCAGCAGTTTAGCCGTGAAAGCGTAACAGACAGACAGACAGACTTTCACCTTTATAATATACTAGCTGTGCCCGCGACTTCGTTCGCGTGGTCAAAATTCTAAAATAAAAACCCGCATAGTTCCCGTTCCCGTGGGATTTCCGGGATAAAAACTATCCTATGTCCTTTCTTGGGTCTCAAACTATATTTGTACCAAATTTTATCCAAATCGGTTCAGTGGTTTGGCCGTGAAAGCGTAACAGACAGACAGACAGACAGACAGACAGAGTTACTTTCGCATTTATAATATTAGTATGGATAGTATGGATAGTATGGATAGTATGGAAGTATGGATTATGTATATAGTATGGATCAATTACTAAGCCAAACCATGAACTTCCTAGAACGCGATAAACGCGCAAAACGCTGCTTCCATACTTATATATTTATATGTATAATATTATAAATGCGAATGTAATTTTGTTTGTTACGCTTTTACGCGAAAACTTCTTAAACGGTCATCATTAACTTTGTACACATGTTCTTGAAGATATTAAAAGTAACATAGGATACTTTTTATTAAAAAAATAGTTATTAATGGCTTAAATGGGAGCGAAGCCGCGGGTAAAAGCTAGTATAACTTATGTAACTTATGGCCAAACATTATCAAACGTGTAAGTATGGCCGACGACAATCTTTACTTCTACATGTGTGCTAACTACTTCGACTAAAGTAAAAAAGTTTTCTTTGGTCGAAGGCTAACAATTAATAACTAAAATGTTTTTTTTTTGTGATTCACATTTTTCAGAACAAGTATGATGGGCTCAGCTTAAAATTTCATCGTTCCACTCCATTTTACACTACCACATGCATACGTTTGAACTGATCGAAAACAACGGCTAAAATGAACAACGCTATATGTTAGCGCGCTAACACCCTTTGACGTACCGCCAACCGCGCGATGTAGTACACGCAGTCCGAAAGTTTATCGCCCTATGAATTATCAGCAATTTTCTATATTTTGGCGTCGATGTTATGTATTTCGGTTCAGCCAACGCCAGAAATGCATTTTGAGTATCAATCGGCATGCTATCGAAATATCCAATGATAACAGTACCTACTGCCTTTGTATCAGTACCTACGGATTTTGTACAGCTTTGTGTCGCAGGACACTTGGGGGACAGGATCTAAGGCAAACTCTATTAATAGACTGACTAACCCACGTTGGTCAGGGCCCTCAAGAAATATATCGTCTACCATTCTGCCAGGCGAATCGTAAAAAGCGAACAATTGGCCAAACATGTTAGTACTATCGTGACTATAAGGTGGTAGAATTCTATGACCTTGGAACCACCGCTTTACCTACTTTTTTTTTACTGTCGATAGGGAAGCGCTTGACCACGATCTCGCCTGATGGTAAGCTAAGATGCGGCCTAAAATGGAACGCGTTTCCCTAGAAGGTACCTGTTCACTCTGCTCTTGAAGATCCCCAGGTTGTACCCGTCGGGGAACACAGACTCAGGTAGCATATTCCAGTCTCTTTCGGTTTAGATCAAGAATGTCGAGTCGAACCGCTTTGTTCGGGTACGTGGAATGTCCACCATATGACGATGCCAAGTATCTGTGCGCCTCGTCGATCGATAGAAAAACGGGGATGATGGAATTAAGTCGTGCAATTCCGCAGCGCACTCTCCAAAATGTATCCGATAAAAGACGGATAAACTACCGATAATCTTAAGACTTCTGCCGCAATAGCATTAATGCTTGTCACTGTCGGGATTCGGCTTATGCCTTAGCCGCACTTGCGTCTATCGTCACAAAGCTTCGTGCAATGACACGATAACTGCAAATGTAACCAGCTATTATATCGGCTATTTTCGCATTCATTCCGGACTGCGTGTGCCTTAGCGCGCATATAACTTCGGGACGATAGAAGCACAGTATACTGGAAACTAACAGTAGTAAATCTACATACATGTGATATTCGAGCAATGCACACATAGACACCTCTCACGGGCGCGATATCTCGCAATGGTTCGGGACAGTTTGTTCCGCACTAGTCCGAGATATCGCGTCCGTGAAAGGTGTCTATGTGTACTATGCTCGAATATTACTTGTATGGAACATTGACTTCTGTAAGTCTCTAAGTATTCTGTGATAGAAGTGCGGCCCCAGCATTAGAGGAAAAGGTTGCCGATAAACTTATGCACGTGGTGGTGTGTCGATAAACTTACTCTTACATCCCGTCACACGGATAACAACGCACCATTAACGTTTTTGATGTCTTAAGGCGATGGTTTCTCTTTTCATCAGGAGAGTCATCTGCTTGTTTGTATTCCTATAGTACAAAAAATTAAAAAAAATTCTTTTAAAAATATTATTTTAAAAAACTTTTTTATAAGTGTTTGCGTGTGATGTGCTAATATCAAATGACAATTAAGAGTACCTACGCTTGTGTTTCTTATCTCCACAATTAGTTTGACCTTAGTCAGTGTTTCGTTGGCGTTATCGCTTTACCAGTAATAATACTGGGACTTTTTACATGTTGAGTGTTTCAATTTGAAACAAGCAAGGGTGAAAAACTATTTAAATACATATTGTGAAAACAAAGACAGGGGTTAAATGCACTCAAAATTAACCAATAGTATTAAGTTCCTCGTTGTGACAAGAGACTAGTTAAACCTTATTATAAATGATAAATCGAGCACATATTGACTACAAGCTGAAAAACTTATTTAGAATGATTTTCCTAACATAGTTTTTGAACCCAGGACCTTATAGGTCTGGAGTCCGATTCAGGTAATAAAATGGCAATAGGAGTCGAAGTGTATTATATTACACACTAGCGACCTGCCTGCGGTTTCACCCGCGTAGCTTTTGTTCCCGTAAGAATATCGGAAAGGTTTATATACCGAAACCTTCCCCAAGAATCAATCTATCTATCAAAAAAAAACCGCATCAAAATCCGTTGCGTAGTTTTAAAGATTTAAGCATACATAGGGACATAAGGACATAGGGACAGACAGAAAAAGCGACTTTGTTTTATACTATGTAATAATGATTATGCGCGACGTAGCACGACGCGGAGTTGTATCATGTTTATGTGTGTAAGATTCCTTAGCGCTCCGACTACCCAGGTTAAAGTTTTATTACATGAATGGAGGCCTTGGGGGGGCTATACAGAAGCAAGTATTGCCATTTGCCTGCCACAGTAATGACTAATGACTAATGAGTGGCCTGTTGTGCTAGTATACTCGAATAACTAACAATCAAAGGATTACATGAATATGTTTAAGTTTTAACCTCTATTCACGAAGTGCATTCAACGTTGGAGTTGCCATATTAACGCACTAAGCCTTTCCCCAATGTTAAAGTTGTCTTATTAATTCACTTAGCATTTCCCCAATGTTAGAGTTGCCAAACTGTCCTATTTTCTCAGGACATGGGCTATGTTTTGTAGTTTCCTGGGCTGTTCTGGATAGTTTTTAAGCAGCCAACCAACAACCCAGGAAGGTTATATATTTTAATTACTTTGTTTTAATTCAGATAATTATATTTAAATATAATAAAATGTTATATAATATATGATTATTATTCTTTCTCAACTTTCATTTTCACTGCATATTTATTTAACTTCCGCTACTTTAGGTTTTACTATGTCTTTAAAAACTGAAAGATTTTTTTTGACACAACTGTATTCAGCTTTTTTTTGTTACGTTTAAAAGTTTTTCCTGGCACGAAATCTGTGCTAAGCAAATATACAATTAATGTATCCTGTTTATAAACTAGGCTATCCTTGTTATTTCAACTTCAAATTCTCATTTTCGTAATATAGGGTTGGCTACCGTACCTTACATATCGACGGGTCCCAAGAATAAAATCTTATGGAGAGATCAGACGAAATTTGTTTTATAATAAAATTCGCATTGAACACGCACAAAGCTACAAGACAATATATTTTTTTATATTTATTGGTCTTTTATTTTAGGAAATATTCAAGTGAACATCATCTTATCTACAATGTACTCCCACAAACAAACATATTGTAATTTGGTAATTTTGTAGATACGATTTTGTTCTTGGGACCCATTGATATATTTATTAACATTGACCATTGCTCAATTATTTGTACCAACTCCAGAACGGCTCACATATGTGAATCAAACTGCATTTACCTACGTTAAAAGCGATCCGCTTCACGATGATTAATCTCTGTGTGAGATCTAAATGAGCTCTATCAATGATTATCCAATTTGCCGCTATGATGCTATGCTGGGCGGAAAATAACGCAATATTACAATGTTGAATGCTCACTTGTTCTTTGCCAATGAATTCCAAAGCAAACAATATAGCCTAAAAGCGTTAAATAGCTTGGACCTGAGAAAGTCCGACTTATTTATTATTATATCATACAAACAAGCAGATGGGTCTCCTGATGAGAGTCAACCATCGCCTATAGACACCTAAGATGTTAATGGTGCGTTGCTATCTTGTGGCGAGGTCTAATGACACATGCGTAAGTTTACCGGCTACCTTACCCTCCAAACTGGAATTTGACAGTGACAAGCGCTGAAGCTATTGCGGCAGAAATATGTAAGGCGTTGGTACCAGACCTGGACGAGACAATGTAGAATTCTACCACCTAAAAGCAACGATGGTAGTGTCTCGCATATCCAATCGTTCGCCTGTTACGCACTGCCTGGCAGAACGGCAGGTACTCTATTCATTAAAGCCAGCCAGCACCAATACGGGGAAAATTCATTATCTCATTAAGTTATCGCATTAACTTCAGTGCTTATCACTGTCATGTTACGGTTTGGTGTTTATCGAAGCTAATGACTTATTCATATTATGACATTATATTTCTAGTTTTAAAGACAAAACTAAAAATCTTTTATTCAAATAAGCCTTTTTTATATTTACTACCTGATCGGAACGCGGCCATTTGTCGCTTACGGAAAGCATTCACCGCTATTACCTACTCTAAATGCTATGGTTAGATGTCTTTCCATCACGAGAACCATCTGCTCGTTCGCTATTTTATGATATCAAAAACGTCCAAAGTGTAAATAAATACACTCTATATGTCTTGGCGTAAACAACGGCAAGATTTCACGTCTTCCTGAAAATTAATGGGAAATGCCGCTTACGACGTTTACGATTGCACCTAGTTCCCACAATACGGCGTCAGTGGCGCGCCCGCGAACCATCAACTAATGACCATAGCACAATCACAAAAACATATTCATCTTCTTCCAACACAAACATTTACACATTGCCCATCTCTATCACACAAAACCCAAAGCGGCAACGTTGCGTTTTAACCCGGATAAATTACATCCTATTAACTCAATTCCGTTGTTCGATTTACGTTTTAATGTCGCTAAACGTAAGGATTAAAATTGCGCAATGCCAATCTTGTTTTCAAATAAATGTTTACTTAAGACTTTATTGCTTTCATTATAAAGTCGGCGTTCAATCGCTGCGGGTGTTCGTTAAGACTTTCCAATTTCGTTTCCGATTATTAATTTGCTGTCAAATAAAGGGGCCGCTTACTTGGGCGTGCGTGTTGTAGCAAATTTCTGCCATACTTCGAAATCGTTGGTCATTTTTTTTTTGTCAAGAATTCGCAGACGGACGTTTTAGATCGCTTTGGGTTTCATAATTCTAGTAGAATGTCTTGTAATGAGGCTATAAAAGAGATATCCTAGGTTATTACACTGGGTTTCTTTACTTTAGAATTAGGTATGAGTGTTATGGCTTATGATTTTCTTTGTTACATTTTTATGTCAAATTATCTTTTCTCCGAAATTGTACTTGTTTATATTACAAATTGACTAGGTAGCATAATTGTATGACAACTCGCCTGAGTATATACTCTTACATTTCCCGTTCCGTCAGTTATAATTTCAGGTTTGTCGTGTCGCGTGTACTGATATGTGGGAATGACAGCCCACTCAGTTGGAATGACACCATTTATCATCGTCGATGTCTATAGACGAAGGTTATCTTTTTTATATCATAAGATAGCAAACAATCAGATGGGTCTCCTGATGGAAAGAGTCAACCATTGCCTATAAACACCAAAGGTGTTATCCATAATAGTTAAGGCGTTTGTATCAAAAATCTGAGGAAACGTTGCGGAACTCTACCTAGTAGTCACGATGGTAGTAACACGTAAAGCCAATCGGTCGTCTCTTATGACCTGCTTGACAGAACGGCAGTTGGTCTATCCTTCAAAGGAGCCCGGGCTTACGCGGGGTTACTGCACCTTTGCCTACATCTTCAAAGATATGGACGTGATAATTTTATTTAAGTTTGATATATAGATTGGTAAAGCCTTCATTATATTTTTCTCGGAGACAATATACGCAAACAGGAGGTGTAATATTAGATTATGGCGCACTGGTTATGATGCGTAATACTCGTATTTTATTTTTAGGGGTGCCAAAATCAAATAAATAATAATAAATAAATATTCACGGGACAAATTACACTTACTGATCTAACCCCAAAGTAAACAAATTATTTGCTTGGGTGTTAGTCAACGATACTAATACAAAGTTAGAAATACATATATAAATACGACATTATATACATACATACATTATATAAATTAAATATATTCTATATTTAATAAACACCCAAACCTAGAAATACCAACATTTATGCTCATTACACAAATGCTTGTCCCCGTCGGGAATCGAACCCGAGCCCCGTCGATTGTGTGGTCAGGGTCACTAACCACTTGACCAACGGGGCGGTGAAATATCAGCTAAGCACTAAATAATGGAAATAATAATGAAGTTTACACTCATTTGTTAACCCTTACGTCTGTGTGTGTCTGTCGTGGTTAACGTCAAGGTTACCTATTAATTTCTGACTGAATCTATTATATTATAAATCTATACTTATATAAAATCTATACAAAAATATTTATAAACTTTTCCTTTTCTTTAAATCATAAGATATCAAACAAGCAGACGGATCTCCAGATGGAAAGAAACAACCGTCACATATTAGACACCAAAAGTGTTGATAATTCACTGATATTATATGTGGCGGGATGGCAATGCCACATGCGTCGGCTTATCGCCTACCTTAACAATCGAAAAAAAAAAACACTCCACAGTGGTAAGCGTTCCTGCAAGAATAGGTTCGGCGATGGTACCAAACCCGGGCAAGACATTCAGAACTGCTACACCTAGTAGCATCGACATCATATATGTACTTGGTCACTTACTCGTCACGATGGCAGTGACAATCGTCTTTTACATACTATCTACCTTGCAAAATAAGAGATGAAAGGAGTTTGGACCTACGCGGAAATCATAATATTCGTACATGTAGAATTAAAGTTTTATGAAAAAAAAAACAAACACGTTATATTAAGCAAATAACTTTTGTAAGGCAAAAATATGAATATGACAGCCCTATATTCTAATGTAAGGATTTAGTGAAGGTACATTATGTTATTTTCTCCTTAAGTCGAAAACACGGAACACATGTGCCCACTGCCGTACATATATACATGAAGTACGGATACGGACGCTATCTCTGATCCAATTTGACCTCATTCTTATTCAGTACTCGGGTTAGGCCGGTCGCTACTACATTGCGAATGCATTAGGACTCGCCAGTTACATACCTATTCTATGAATTGGAAATTTGTAATACTTAATTGTCGCTTCATTGGTTTAGTGCAATCTTTTAGTGGTCATGGACCACTTAATAACATATCTGTCTTATTATTGACTAGAAATGCCGCGAATACTCGCTATTATTCGGTATTCGGCATTGCTCGTAATTTTTTTTTGTTATGCGTCGAATACAGTATTTAATAAAATAAACTATAGACTTCAAAATAATAACTGTTTTTCTAAAAAAAACCAATTACACTGATAATAACTATTATCCTAAAAATCAGTAATGTGGTAGTCAATTATAAATTAACTAGTTAGGCTTTTTTATTAAAAATTAGTTTTTCTGCACGATTGGGATCAACTCATATGCGTCAAATCTGCCTCAGAAAATAATCTTTCCGAATAAACAGAGCTTGCTGGTGTAATTAAGTATCGTCTATCGAGCTTACTTAAAATGGGGACTTCATTTTTTATAAAATGTATTGATTAAAGCTGTAGTTAAAAAATAAATGATGCTAAAAGCGTAATATTATTTGATAACTAGCTGTTGCCCGCGACTTCATCCGCGCGGACTTTGTTTACTCCGCACAGCACCTCCCCCGTAGCCTATATGTTGACCCAACCTGTTAGTAATATTCAGGCAAAATTTAAAGTAAATCCATGCAGTACTTTTTGTGTTTACCCCGGACATACATACAGACAAAGAGACAAAAATTCGATATTATACTACAACTGTACATTGAATATCAAAAAATATTCAATGTACAGTTTTGACTTTCCTACGACTTTATTATATGTATAGAAATAAATTATTTGTTATATTCTTATTTCATGTCGAATAATAATTGCGAGTTATTCGACTATTCGCCATAGGGAATGGTGATTAATCGGTATTCGACTATTCGCTATGACAACTATTCGCGGCATCTTTGTTATTGACCACCAGATTGACGGTAATATACTTACTACTCGTATAGTCAGTAAATATCACTGGATAATAAACAAGCAGATGGCTCTCCTACTTAAATTATTCTATGAATTGAAAATTTGTAATACTTAATTGTCGTTTCATTGCCTTGGTGCAGTGGTTCTTAATCTTATAGCGGAGATGGACCATTTTACAAGATCTATCGTGCCATGGGCCACGAACTGTTTGGCGGTAATATGGGTATAGTCAATAAATATCATAAGATAGTAAAAAGTAGATTTGTCTTAATTAAATCCCGTGCTGGTCCGGGCTTCCTTTAAAGAATAGACCATTTGCCGTTCTGTCAAGCAGGTCGTAAGAGACGACCGATTGGATTTACGTGTTACTACCATCGTGACTAATAGGTGGTAAAGTTCCGTAACGTTTCCCCGATTGTTGGTACCAACGCCTTACCTATTCCTGCCGCAAAAGCGTTAATGCTTGTCACATTCGTGATCCGGTTTGGAGGGTAAGGTAGTCGACAGAATTATGCATGTGGTATCGCCATCCTGCCATATGGAAAGTAACGCACCAATAGCATCTTCGGTGAATATAGGCGATTGTTGTCTCTTTCCACCAGGACAGCCATATGCAAGTTTGCTTATCTTATATATACATCTATATATACATCTATATAAACATATAATAAAATCGTAGGAAAGTCAACTGTACATTGAATATTTTTTTAAAAGAATACTTGGGGCGTGATGTACAATCGATATCGAAGCCAAAAATATAGTTTTAGAATTTTTGTCTGTTTGTCTGTATGTATGTCCGGGGTAAACTCAAAAAGTACTGCATGGATTTGCTTCAAATTTTGCATAAATATTACTAATAGGTCGGGTCAACATATAAGCTACATATTATCACGCTATCACCTACGGGGGAGGAGCAATGCGGAGTAAACGAAGTCCGCGCAGACGAAGTCGCAGGAAAAAGCTAGTAATAATAATAGAAATAAAACCATCGCCTATAGACTCCAAAGATGTCAATGTTGCGTTAATATCCTTGTGATATTAATGTCACATGCATAAATTTACCGGCTACATTAGCATCCAAACTGGAACACGACAGTGTCAAGCAATGATGCTGTTACGGCAGGAAATGGGGCCACAAATGATCCGCGGCACACCGTTTAAGAACCACTGCCCTAGCGTATAGAAAATGGTCAAACAAAAGCAGCCATTCCACTCATTGTTTTTGGTGCAGTGGAAACACATGTGTCGCATGCGCTATTCAGTTTTGTTTTTGTCGCAATAGCATCTGTAGTTTCATTAATCAATTTTTTTATGTGTCTGTATATATATACGAAATATTAGCTCACTTTCGACTTCGCCGTTTCTATGACCCGTTAACATAATTTCCTTTGGGTGGGTCGAGTAACAAAGGAGCCTGTGTTTAAAGTATATTACGCCCGTATCCCCGAAGAGGTAGGTACAACCAGTTATCGGCGGGGGATTCTCCGAAAGGATACGACTTTGGAACCTTCAAGAAAAGAGCTTGCTTATTCCTAAAAGGCGACCAACGCAACTGCGAGACCGCTGGTAGTGTCTGTGGGTGGCGGTGATCATTTACCATCAGGTGAACCTTCTGTCCGTTTGTCCCCTCTTCTGTAAAAAAATGTCAGTAAAATACGGCTATTACGATCACCACAACAAGTGAAACGGACAGTCTATTGAAGTTGGCTTAACTCTGCATCTGTCACAAGAAAATGGCCGTGACCACGAAATAAAGAAAACAACGGAATTGGCAAGTACAAACATTTGTATCAGGACCGCGATCGCCACACTCACACATAAAATAAGCATTATTGCATATAAACTACTAATGCAAACATTGTTTCATTGGTCGTTTTCATTTTAAGCAACAATAATCCGAAACACACAAACAGAACATTTAAAAATATACCAAACTGCGTTTTTTTGTGTGCGTGCGTGCGTGCCAAATTTTATTTTGCTACAAAAAAAAAGAGTATTTACGTCCTTTTGTAGTCTATTCAAAATAGACTCATCTATTTGTACAATAGTGAAACTTAAGATCGTAATAGTTTCGCTATTCTACAATAGATGGCAGCATTGATTTTTCCGTAGTTTTCAGTTGATCATATTTGAGTAGAGAACTTTCTAGAACGATATACGTAATGACTGTCATTACGTATATCTCTCTAGAAAAATTAGGTCAACCTAAAATGAAATTTATATGTAAGGTGTACGGCTGATTTTAGCTTGACTTTCTATTATATCATTAGAGATTATATTAAATCAGGAATTTAATTAAAATAAAATGAAAATTGTACTTTCGAATGATATGAAATATCTCCATTTTTAATCATCTGTATTCTACTATCATTTCTGCATTCAAGGATGGCACAATACGGCATAATTCAGTGTATAATAGATTTTCGCACGACGACTATCTCCTAATGATATGGTAAGTATCACTAAGGCAATTTAGAGTAAAAGCGCATAATAGTGACGCACGCGGCACGCCCACTCTTCACTTCCCTTTGTTTTCCTTATTTCGTGGCCGTGACGACATGTATATTTTATCCACGCGAATATTATAAATGTTAAAGCGACTCTGTCTGTCCGTCATTGGTTTAGGCGTCTCTATCTTTGTACAAAGATAGTTTGAGACCTGAGAAGATATAATATGATAGTTGGTATCCCGGATATCCCACGGGAAGGCGAAGTACGCGGATTCTAAATTTTATTTTAGAAATATTTCCACGCGCACTATGTTACAGCTAGTCATAAATGTATTCCACAGAAATGTTAAAATAAAAATAGAGTAATCGCTCACAACAATAATTCTAAGTCGTAGCGAAATGGGTATTAGTATTTCAGAAGAAGGTCCTAACCTTTTCCCCTGCCCACACGTTTGTAAAGTTCATACTGTTTTATCGTACCCTCGTCACTCATCTACGGAGGAAATCAATTTCTTATTGTGTGTTTTTGAAATTATTGCCATACAAGTGCGTGGGTCTAACGTATCTAATCAGCCAACTTACGCTCTTATAACTTCACCTACATCTAGGGTTGCCACCTGCCACTACTTGATTTAAGGATAACCAGCATCATAAATATTTCGATAATAAAAGGTTTAAAACTTGTTTTACGGGAGACACTTGAAGTTTAGCATTATTTTATAGCAAAATCTTTAATTTTTATATCTATACTTATTGTCACAGGAAACACCTTTTAAAAGATCTTCGTGTTGTGAAACAAATGTTTAAAAAACCTATCTAGACACGCACCGCGCGTGCGTCCTTGCCTGCGGACACACAGACAAACGAAAACAAATTCAAAGTCAAATTAGTCAATTATCAAACAGCCGCTCCGGATCATACAGAACGCTCATGTTTGGCCACGCTCGCCAGTCAAGACGAAATTTGTAATTTTTTTATGTAATAAAATAGCTAACAAGCAGACGACTGATGGAATCCTGATGGAATCAGACAACTATTACCTATAGACACCAAAGATGTCAATGTTGCGTTGATATCCTTCTGGCGGGGCCACATGCATAAGTTTACCTACCACCTTGCTAAACAGGAACACGACAGTGACAAGTACTGACGCTATTGCGGCAGGAATAGGTAGGGTAGAGATACTAAACCCGGACGAAACAATGCAGAACTCTACCACCCAGTAGCCACGATGTTAGTGACTCACATAGATAATCGGTCACCTTTTACGACCTGCCTGGCAGCACGGCAGTTGGCCTATTTTTCCTATTTTTCAAAGGAGCCTGGGAGCAACAGGGGGGAAAATAAATATAGAGATTTAGCTCCATATTGTTTTAATACTATTCTAATTTAAAAAAAATCACACACAGTCATACACATGTAAATATTTTCACGCCGGATACGGTACACAGTAATTAGAGAGAATACTTCACAATACAACCTGACTTCCTCGTTTTTATTTCCAAATTTACAAGTTACTCTAGCTTTTAACTATATGCTTAGATCAAATATACAATTGATCGAAGTCTATATGTATATTAATATAAGAACGAAAAGCTTTGTACCCGTTTTTACGGCAATTGAGCGAACATTGATGTATGAAATTTGGCTCAGTTAAAATTTACACTGCGGAGGATTGCGGTGCGGAAATCTAATATTTTTAAATAATATAATACAATAAATAATACATTTTATTTTTCTCTTTACAAAAAAGAAAACGTTAGACCTAGTTACAAAAACATACAGAAATTATTTTTTAGTGAGAGACTGGTGCCTAACTTAAGTACGATGTACCTGAGTTATTTGTCACCAGGCCTCCTATAACGAAAATCGGTACATATAATATATGAACATTCACAGGTGCATAAATATGCATTAGAAATACAAAAAATTAAAAAAATTAAACGATTTTATTGTTTAATCTATAGCCACAGACAGTCGCTGGTTTATTTAATTAAAAATATATATATATTGCTTTATATATAAACAGACCGGTTATGGATATTTCTCCCCACTGAGGGATACTAGATTCCAATCAATCAGAGTGCTAAGTGTGAGTTTTTCTTTTCGCATTCGATCGTGAGCGCGTTTCGAGTTTACTAGGAATTTGTATGTGATTTGTACAGCGCCATCTAGTGGTAAACTGGTTTCTCACGTTTACCACTAGGTGGCGCTGTACAAATCACATACAAATTCCTAGTAAACTCCAAACGCGCCCACGATCGAATGCGAAAAGAAAAACTCATACTTAGCACTCACATCATGATATTATGTCAGTCTAGGTGACTCCCCTCTCCCTTTTCCCAAGTATTGACCTCCTTCCATATTTGCTTAATATATCTTCTGATTTGCTAACCTTTCACCTACCGATTTTTGTACAAGATAGAACCAACAGTTGCACTTTCCCCGTTAGTGAAAATGGGACAGAACGAGGCATAATTCAAACACTGAAAGTGTAAAAGTGTTAAGTGTAATTGCTTGTAATAATAAGTGGAAGTAAATGAAAAATTGCTGACAGTGTAGATTATTGATAAAAATTCATTGCGGTAGTAGTCGTGTTGCGAGTCGCGAACGAAACAAAAAGGTCAAAGAGACAAGGCCGTTAGAAAGGAAGGCATCGCATGGTACGAAGAAGAAATCGCGATGAAACGACAGCTTTCCGTCTCGACTTATTACCGGTTTGTATTGCAATGCGGTTGGCGTATCGCCTGACTTCTCTCGCGTGCTTTTTAAGATTATGTAATGGCGCTTATCTCACCTAGTGGAAAGTGCATAGGAAGCAAACTTAGCTATTTAATATCGATTTATATTGCATTTCAAATACCACCTTAAGTGCGAAACATGCAATATATATAATACCACCTAATAGCCAAGATGGTAGTGACTCGCATAGCCAATCGGTTGCCTTTTACGACCTGCCTGGCATAACAGCAGTTGGCCTATTCTTCAAAGGAGCCCGGGACCAACAGAGTTCGATGTGAAACTTTTAAGAGATATGCGATAGTGAAATACAGTAAAAAAAGGGAAACATCAATGACTATATTTGACTGACTTAAAATAATGCTTTAATTTTCTTTGTGAAAAAACACCAAGTTGTTTAATAATACAACCAAAAGTTTACGATTTTATTGTTTGTTTCAGGTATGTAAACAACTCGTTACGAGTTGCCTTAGAGAAAGTATTATTGGAAGGTGTCGTGACTTACGTTTTGAGTACATTTTGCGCTAAAACCGTGTCACTGGATCGCATGGTCTGATCAAATATTTATATCGGAGAGATAGTATTTTGCTGTTAAGATTTTGTAGCCCTTCTATCTCTATTATTGAATTATAAATCTTAATAAGTTATAACGCTTTGCTGCTAATAAAATGATAGAACGTAATGTCCTACTAAGTTTTCTCAGGCTTGTTGTCGGAGTCATTTTTCATTGTCGCTTTCTTATAATTCTTCTATAAGTATCGTGTTTCTAGTTATTGGTTTAGCCATTTCCATTTTAATGATTTTATAGCTCCCAATAGTTGTATAGGTCTTCAAACCACTTCTTATAACCATTCTTTTTCTTCTAACAAACCATTCGACCCAAAAAATGCTGTGGACAGAGATCTTATGCCTTCTATTACCTTGAATCAGAATTTGCAGAGCTCAAAATTTGGCAGTCGGTAGAAATTAATACATAAAATTAAAAATTAAAACAAAATAAAGCTTTAATTTATCTCTTGCAAAAACAAAGATTACAAGCATTCAATTGAGAAGAACAAAAAAAATGTACAGTATAGTAAAAAACAGTGTATAATAAATACTCGTATTGTTTATATTTGAACAAACCTTCCAAAAAATGTGCTGGTATTCCTCATACTGTTGTGTAAATATTGTCATTTAACTTTCTTGGAAGTTTTTAAATAGCCTAAGAAATTATCTATAAGTTCGCAGTGGTCATGAAATTCCTAATTCTCTTTTTTTAGGAACACTGATCCATGGATAAACATTTTGATAAAAAGTATTTACAGAGTATCTATACATATAATAAAATCGTAGGAAACTCAAAACTGTACATTGAATATTTTTTTAAAAGAATACTTGGGGCGTGATCTACAATCGATATCGAAGCCAAAAATATAGTTATTAGAATTTTTCTATGTTTGTCTGTTTATCTGTTTGTCTATATGTATGTCCGGGGTAAACTCGAAAAGTACTGGATGGATTTACTTCAAATTTTGCATAATATTACTAACAGGTCGGGTCAACAGATAGGCTACATTTTATCACGCTATCATCTACGGGGGTGGTGCAATGCGGAGTAAACGAAGTCCGCGCGAACGAAGTCGCTGGCAACAGCTAGTATACAGATAAAAGTATTTTGATTCACGTAACAAAATGTCAATCGAGTTGAAATGTTTAAGACTCTTTAACAGTTTCTTACATATTATGCAGATGTTGTGTCTTGTTTATGTTTGTAAATACCTTGATTTGGTTCATGTTTTCTTACGTGAATTAAGGGGCAAGTAAAGCAACATACAAATGTACCAAAATATTTAATAGGTATTCTATCACCAATAGCATGTAAGTACCTCATAAATAAAAGCGGGATACATCATCGTCAAAAGCTGTTAAGCATTTTTAGATTTTTTAGCTAAATACATAAGGAACAATGGAAAAACTCCATTAATATTAAATCACTGTAAACAGGGAAATGGAATTTAAATCATTTTTCCGTAAAACGCCATTTGATGAATAGTAATGGAAATTGTATAAATCAGTCCACCGAAACACACAATAGCCAACATGACGTTTGATAACTTGCGCCGCTCAAATGATTCAGAATTGTCTATAATCCAATTAAAGCGGCAGCTCGACGCATGCCCAACGCGACTGTGCTATTTTCGTTGCCACTGTCCAAGAGATTTACATATTACGTGACATATATTTCATATGCAATCTCAAAATATTACTTAAATTTATTTTCCATACAATAAGATAACAAACAAACAGATGGGTCTCCCAATGGAAAGAATCAACCATCGCCTATAGACACCAAAGATGTTAATGGTGCGTTGCTATCTTGTGGCTATCTAATGCTCCATGCATAAGTTTACTGGCTACCTTACCTTTCAGACCGGAATACGACAATGACAATCACTGACGTTATTGCGGCAGGAATAGGTAAGGCGGTGGTACCAGACCCGATCTCTCAGTAAGAAACTTAGTAGCCATGATGGTAGCGACTCGCATAGCCAATCGGTCACTTTTCACGACATGCCTGGCAGAACGGCGTTTAGCCTATTCTTCAAAGGAGCTCGGACCAACATTGTCTATACCATTGAAACAAATGTCGTTGGTCTTGGTCATGATCATAATCTTGCTTATTAAGTCTTGGTCTCGCGTATTAAGTCTTGGTCTTGGTCACGTTAAGTCTTGGTCTTGGTCTTGCTTATTAAGTCTTGGTGTTGGTCTTGCGTATTAAATTTTGGCCTTGGTCTTGTTTATTAAGTCTTGGTGTTGGTCTTGCGTATTAAATTTTGGTCTTAGTCTTGCTTATTAAGTCTTATTGTTGGTCTTGCGTATTAAATTTTGGTCTTGGTCTTGTTTATTAAGTCTTGGTGTTGGTCTTGCGTATTAAATTTTGGTCTTGGTCTTGTTTATTAAGTCTTGGTGTTGGTCTTGCGTATTAAATTTTGGTCTTAGTCTTGCTTATTAAGTCTTATTGTTGGTCTTGCGTATTAAATTTTGGTCTTAGTCTTGCTTATTAAGTCTTGGTGTTGGTCTTGCGTATTAAATTTTGGTCTTGGTCTTGTTTATTAAGTCTTGGTGTTGGTCTTGCGTATTACATTTTGGTCTTAGTCATGTTTATTAAGTCTTGGTGTTGGTCTTGCGTATTAAATTTTGGTCTTAGTCTTGTTTATTAAGTCTTGGTGTTGGTCTTGCGTATTAAATTTTGGTCTTAGTCTTGTTTATTAAGTCTTGGTGTTGGTCTTGCGTATTAAATTTTGGTCTTAGTCTTGCTTATTAAGTCTTATTGTTGGTCTTGCGTATTAAATTTTGGTCTTGGTCTTGCTTATTAAGTCTTGGTCTTGGTCTTACGTGTTAAGTATTAGCCTAGATCTTGCTCAACAAATGTTGGTACTGGTCTTACGTATTAAGTCTTGGTCTTGCTTATTACATCGTGGTGTTGGTCTTGCGTGTTTAGTCTTGTTTTTGTCCATTTGATTTTGATATGAGGGACAAACACGTGGTAAACTTACATGTTGTGTCCGGGCCCCCTTCATAGAATAGACCATTTGCCGTTCTGCTAGGCAGTTCGTAAAAGGCAAAATCATTTGCCTTTTACGAAGTGCTGTGTGTGTGTGTGACTGTGCGAGTCACTACCATCATGGCTACTAGGTGATAGAGTTCTCCAACATCCGGGTTATATAGTTCCACCGTCTTAACTATTCCCCCCGCAATGGCTTCAATGCTTGTCATCATCGTGTTTCGGTTTGGAGGGTAAATGCATCGGTAGATGTGCATGTGGCATTTCCATCTCGCCACGCAGATAGCAAAGCACCATTAACACTTTTGTTTTTTTAGGCTATGGATTCTTTTTCCATCAGGAGAGTGATCTTCTTTTTTGCTATCGAATGATATTAAAAACGTAAAAGTGTGATTCAACAAGATTAAGGTTTAGGAATTGTAAAATAGATGGTAACCGCTATCACCGTACCAAACTTAACATCGTTCATTAATAACGGTAACTAACAATCTCATTCATTACATACCCTTATTATATAACCAATGGGGCTCGGTTTAGAAAGTTTCACTATCCAGCATTGACATAGGTAGTAGGTACTACTTTTTAGCCCACTGAGTAAAAGGAAGTATTAAGTTTGGGTCATGCAAACAAAGTCACAAGTAACAACTAATCTATACATATAATAAAATCGTAGGAAAGTCAAAACTGTACATTGAATATATTTTTAAAAGAATACTTGGGGCGTGATCTACAATCGATATCCAAGCGAAAAATATAGTTTTTAGAATTTTTGTCTGTTTGTCTGTATGTATGTCCTGGGTAAACTCAAAAAGTACTGCATGCATTCTCTTCAAATTTTGCATGAATATTACTAATAGGTCGGGTCAACATATAGGCTACATATTATCACGCTATCACCTACAGGGGAGGAGCTGTGCGGAGTAAACGAACTCCGCGCGGACGAAGTCGCAGGCAAAAGCTAGTACAAAATATATGCGAAAATAAACATGAAACAGTTCTGTCGTTGGAAAACAGTAGAGTGAATAAAAGTAACTGATAGACGACATTTTAGAATAGGAAAAATTTGGAATTTCCGTATTTTTCCTATTCTAAATTTTTTTTCTATTTACTAGAAGCCCAACCATTGTCGCATGTAGAGCTTCAAACGAAGATAACATTAAAACTTTAATAAAATTAGTCCAGTAGTTTTTGAGTTTCTTCTCGCAAACGTACAAAAATACAAATGTTTTCTCTTTATAATACTAGTACAGATTGTAGCAGTATAGTAGTATCTTTACGCCCGTAACCCCGAAGAGGTAGGCCCAAGTAAAACAAGTGCACCCATGATTAGCTGAAGATACTTCGACTCTTCAAATACACCAACCAGTTAACGCAGTAGAGGTTTATGAGGATAATAAGAATAGAAATGATTGCTACTTTTAATTCACTTTTATTGAATGAAATGAAATAAAAAATCACAATGATTTCTCATGTGAAATTTCACTTGCTATGACTTTCGCTATTAAGTTACTTGAACGTGAAGTGACTGTAAGCTATTAAAGTGAAGTATGAATCGTATTTGTAACGACTGCCGCTCCTATATGAATTGGAAAATTTCATTGAGTGTGATATTTTATAGACCAATTGAAGAAAGGCAGCAAATGCGATATATGAAAATGCTTTTTTAGGAAATTTCACATGCTACTTGTGAAAATTTAATACCAAGAGGATGATATTCCACACATTAATTGAGTAGTATGTAGTTGATCAACTTTCCGGTTTTTGATTTGCAAATTTTATTCCCGACATTATGAACAAAAAATTAATAAAAGATATACGTTGATTGTAAAATGTTTATAATTTACTTACTAAAATATTTATTTCTAGCGTAAATGTTGATATGTAATTTCAGTTAAAAAACTGCTTGGCATATTCTGTTTGATAATTAATTATCGGATAGTAATTATCGCGATAATTCGAAGGACATAAGGTCCTAAGTATATCTTGATAACTTAAAACCTTGATACAATAATCTATGCTGCACAAATGCTTGGCTCTGCCCGGAATCGAACTCAGGCCACATCGATGGCGCAGCGATTTTTGGTAACTATTCGACGAAAAGGGATTTTATTCATTTTGTTCTTAATTTGTGAAAAGAATATACAAAACCATGAATATTTTTCGCCACAGACCATTATAAACCGCTAATCTTAAGGTGAACCACATGACCGCACTAAGAATGCCGCCCAAACTTCTTGCGGACAATTACGAGTGTCGCATTCATTTACATTCACTGCTGTTTGGTTAAAACTAGACATAATGTAATGTCGCAAGGTTAACTTAAATTCTTGCTCCGTGATACCGACACCGCTGGTTATTATTATATTCTCTGTAGAGACAGCAACAGTTACATATTATGAAACCTAAATCTTTACTAATATTATAAAGAGGTAAAGATTGTAGGAAGTAATTTCTTTATGTCATAATATATAAACTTTTAAACTAACACGTTCTACTATCATTTTTAAAAATATATAAACGGGTCGAAAACGCGTACCTGTACGCGTAACTGTACGTGTTTTTGACCCGTTTGTATATTTTTAAAAATGTCATAAGAATGTCTCAAATATTAAACCAAAAAAGGTTTGAAACAAAACAAGATTTTGGTCAGGAAAATAAGAAAAAATTTTACGAATGTCTATCATTCTTAAGTTTTAGTGAAGTTCTTGCAAATTAAAAATGGTGAAGAGGCATTTAATATTTTTCATGACATATTCTTATTGTTTTTTTGAGCTTTACATTCCAAAAATTCGAATTAAGGTATCAAATAAACCAATAAAAATAAATGGCTGTCAAAAGAACTTCTTAAATGTTGTAAAGTCAAACGCCGGCTGTATTTTAATATATCGTTGGGTACATCTAATAAGAATGAAAATAAAAATAATTACTTGCGTTACAAACGAATTTTATCAAAATGTATTCTAGAATTGCAAAAACAATCACCTCTGAAATATATTGAGAAATTTTCCAATAAATGCAAAGCTTTGTGGGATTTAATTAAAAACACATTCCAGAATAAAACAAATATAAAAGAAATTGAGAAAATTAGAGTGAACAATTCAGAGTATACAAACTTTCAAACAATGTGTGAACTATTTAACAAATTTTTTATAAACCAGACAAAAACAAATACCAACAGTGAGAAATTTACAAATACTTTAAAAATTCTTGCGTTATCTAATAGCAGTAAAACCACGTCTGTAACACCAGTAGATGAGCATGAAGTATTTAAGATCATAAACTCCTTAAAAAGTCCAAGTGCAACTGGTTATGATAATATTAGTACGGAACTATTCAAAAATGTTACTGTAATATCAAGACCGCTTAGTCATATTATTCATTTATCATTTTTAGAAGGGAAGTTCCCACAACGACTAAAAAAGTCTATAGTCAGACCAATACTTAAAAAAGGTGATCTTTACGATATGAATAATTATAGACCCATTACACTGATTCCAGTACTCTCAAATTTTTTTGAAAAAGTTATGCATAAAAATAATCAATATAGATTTATAAAAGGTGGGCTGACAACCTTAGTATGTTTTGAATTGGTAAAGAGTATAACAGAATACTTGAATACAAAAAGTTATCCACTTTGTGTGTTTTTAGGCATGAGTAAGGCATTCGACTTTGTTTCACATAAAATTCTGTTGGAAATACTTGCAAAATATGGTATAAGAGGAAAATCATTAGAGTGGATACAAAGTTATTTAGAAAGTAGGAAACAGTGTATTGAAATTTCAAAAATTTCTGGAAAACATAAGAAAATATATACTTCAAATTATAGCTGTAGCGTTTGTGGAATACCACAAGGAAGTGTTTTAGGGCCCCTCCTTTTTTTAATTTATATTAATGACCTTCTAGAAACTATCCAACACGAGTCATTCTTATTTGCAGAAGACACTACACTCCTTATTAAATGTAAAAATAAAAATCACTTAGTAAAAGAAACAAGTGAAACCTTACCCAAAGTTTCAGAATGGTAAAATATAACAATCTAAAAACTTATTTGACTACAACAAAAATAGTCGAATTTCAAACATCAATACTTAAAGTTAAAAAATCAAATATATTGATTAACAGTATAAATATAGAAAATACTGAATACACTAAATTTCTAGGAATTTTAATTGACAACCATTGCGATTGGAAAGCACACATTGATTCTCTTTGCAAAGAAATTGATAGATTTGTCTACGTTTTGAGAAGAATAAGAGAAGTACCCAACTTAAATTCTGCCTTGTTAGCAAATCACGGATATGTCTCATTAGTATTGCAATATAGAATCTCTATTTGGGGAAACTCAGTTGATTTAATTAGTATTTTCAGAATTCAAAAGAAATGTATACGTGTAATATGTAATGTTAATCAACTACACTCTAGTAAACACCTATTTAAAACTCTGAAAATACTACCTTTAACTTGTCTTTACATTCTGTCGGTATACATATTTGTAAAAAAACATCAACATTTGTTTAAAACAAATGCTGAAGTATTAGGGAACTCGATATTTTAAAAACAGTAAGAAGCTACATGTTCCCATGTGCCTAGCCAAAGACTAAATATTTAAAAAAAGAATGCATATTGCATGGCAATTAATATATATTATGTCGCCGTGAAATTGTCAATACCGTTAGATTATAATCTACCTAGGGAGCAATTCCGTTACATTATAGTCTAGCTAAGTGATATTATAATTTAACTGCTAACCTAACCTAACCAAATTATAAACTTCCTAGGTGGGTTATAATCAAATGGTATTCACGGCGACATACACAATATTATTCCTGATAGTCTAAAATCATTACCTATAAATAAATTTCGCAAAAATTGTTAATTTACTGTTAAATAAAAATATTATGATATCATTGAAATATACATAAAAATCTTACGCTTTTTTGACGTTTTTTTGCCGGCTACGGTTACCCCTCCGCGACGCTCCATAAGGAATTTCGTTCCAAAATGATCTCGCGGTTCACTTGCGACGTAGAAAGTTTCAACCTTTTATCAACCAATAACAATGAACAATCACATTTGCTACAAATCAGTTGATGTTATAAAAAAGCTAAGACTTAGGGTGTAAACAGACGGACTGCATTTCAACTGCAATCCGACTGCTAAATGGCAGTTCAGATGCAGTTGACACGACTGCAATAGAACTGCAAACCAAATTCTATTGCAGTCGTGTCAACTGCATTCAAACTGCATCAGAACTGCCATTTAACAGTCGGATTGCAGTTGAAATGCAGTCCGTCTGTCTTCACCCTTTTATGGAAATGGACTGTGGTGTCAGATAGTCTAAAATCACTTCTATAAATTCCATCAAATTCAATATAAGTTTTTCTAATCGGACTGGAGGCACCGGAGGTAGGCAATATTATTATTGTTATTATTTATATTTTTCTATTGGGATTCATTTTCTAATCCGTCGCTCATATTATCTCCGATAAATGGTTTGGAAAACAAAACCAGTTATCTATGAAACAATGTAAATTAATTTTATGAATAGAGCGTTGTTTCCCCGAGTGATAGCGATGTCATTTGTGCTTGAGTAAGCACAGATGCGATAATAGGGTAGATAAAAATCGCCAGGTCCTTCGAGTACTTATCTATCCCTTTGTCCTTTCCCCGTGTTAATCCGTCCTTTATGTAGAGTCCACCGTTCTGTCAATTAATTTGTAGGCGAATAAGGGATAAACATGTGCTAAAACTACTAGGTGGTAGAGTTCTGCGATTAGACGGTACGATAGTCGATACCATTGTTTTTCCCACTCCTGTAGCCATAATTTCAAATAAACCTACAGCTGTAAACTTTTTTTTTCAACGAAAATAAAATAATATTTCTATTTTAAAAAACAACCTAAAACTTTTATAATTTTAAGTAGTGAAGCCTAGAAAACGTGTACAAAATTAAAACCCTGAAACTACCCTCTTTACTGCCCTAAAATTAACATTTTTTTTATTTTCTTTGCAAAACGCTTTACTAGGTGGTAGAGAATAGAGGATTTGCCACCGCCCAGTCTATTCTATCCTCATAGTAAGTGCTTGTCACTGCCGTATTTTAGCTTGGAGGAGTAATTGTGCCAACAAATCTTCGCAAGCAAATAATCCACGGACCATGACACACAGAAATCAAAAGTATCATCACGCCTGTATCCCCAAAGAGATAGGCAGAGGTACAACCAGTGACGATTAGACAAAGATACTTGGTCCCATAATGTGATAGGTGACAAGCCTTTCGCCAACCGGCCCCTTTGTAAAAAAAAATTGTATCTGAGGAACTTTTGAAAATAGGGGATACCCCAAAATTATCAATTGATCACATTAACACATTTTTTTTCTGAGATTGGGAAAGAATATGCCCTTAAAATACAAAATAATAATAACAACGTCAAACAAACTTTTCCCAGAGTAAATAATAAAAAATCTCCCCCTAACTCTATAGTTATGTTGGAAACTAATAGTATGGAAATTGAATCTATAATAATGAGTCTCAAAAACGATTGTGCTGTTGGCTGGGATGGTATTTCTAATAATTTGTTAAAACTGTGTAAAGAGTTTATTGTACCACCCTTAACCCATATTGTTAATTTATCACTTAACACCGGGGTATTTCCAAAACCATTTAAAATATCCATTATTCATCCTATCCATAAAACAGGAGCAAGAGACTGTGTCAACAATTACCGCCCTATATCAGTATTGCCCGCTCTTTCAAAGGTATTAGAAAAAGTTATAAACAAAAGACTGTTGTGTTTCTTAAATAAAGAGAATATTTTGTCACACAACCAGTACGGCTTTAGGACTGGCTGCTCTACTTCTGATGCTCTAACGGATCTCACTAACTTTATTGCTCAGCACCTTGATGGCAAAAAAGTATGCCTAAGCGTCTTTCTTGATATAGCCAAGGCGTTTGATACGGTCTCTGTTCCCCTTCTCCTGGCAAAAATGGAAAGTATTGGGGTGCGTGGAGTTGCTCTTCAACTATTTAAAAGTTATATGTCCCATAGAACGCAACGAGTCAAAATAGGGGAGTTACTTAGCCACGATTGCCCTGTAAACTTTGGTGTGCCGCAAGGCAGCATTCTTGGTCCTATTCTCTTCCTTATTTACATAAATGACCTGTGCAATGTTAGCCTAATCAATGGTAACATTTATAATTTTGCAGATGACACAGCATTAGTTTTTTATGGTGAAAATTGGGAGGAGACTAGGATCTTTGCTGAAAAAGGTTTACAAATCGTAATAAAATGGCTTCAGTGCAATATGCTTACAATTAATACTTCTAAAACTAAATATATGACATTTGGCATTAGAAGTACTAACCTCCCTAGTGATGACTACACTATTACCGCACATTCTTGTACTAATAATCCAAGTGCAAATCCATCTTGCCAGTGCAGTTCCCTTATACGTGTTACCTCATTAAAATACCTAGGTGATCTTCTTGATTAAACTTTAACTTGGTTACCTCACATCCAGATGACAGTAGAACGAACCCGTAAATTAATTTATATATTTAAAACTCTACGCCACATAGCAGATGTAAAATTACTTACATCAATATATTACGCATTGGCACAGTCTATATTATCCTACTGTATTAGAGCCTGGGGAGGAGCACTAAAATCGCATATTCTTAAACTTGAAAGAGCACAACGTGCCTTGCTTAAAGTAATGCTTTATAAGCCTTATAGATATCCTACATCCCAACTGTATAAACTGAGCGATGTGTTATCAGTAAGAAAACTATTTATTCTTAACACAGCCTTAACTCAACACAGTATCATAAATTTTGAACCTACCGAAACCCAAAGTCGTAAAAAAGGTAAAGTGTGTCCAACTATTAGCAGTAGGACAATTTTCATTAATAAATTTCAGTGTTTTCTAAGTCCTTATGTGTATAATAAATTAAATAAAATTCTTAGTCTTTATTCCCTAAATAAATACAAATGTAAACAAAAACTGACAGTTTGGTTAAAATCACAAAATTACGAACAAATAGAAAAATTTATTACAATAGTCCAATAAGTGAGCCATAGGAATAATTAATTAAAGTATTATTAAGTAAGTAATTTAAAGTATTTATTTTTAACTTTTTTGTATTGTACTGTACCTCTTATTGACTTATGCACCGGGAAGTAGTTAGTGTCTAAAACACAGGCCTGGCCTAGTTTAGATACTAACAGTAGAATGTAGTGAGTACATCTTTAAAAGAATTTTAAAAAAAAGTATTTATTAAACTTAAAATAATTCATATAATATGAGTATTTATAAGCTTAACATAAGTTCATAGTTTTAGTGTACTTAAAAATGAAATCCGACCACACATTATTTTTACAAAACATCGTGGGTACATCAAAATGTTTTACAAGTTGATACTAAAATTTTTGTTTTTTTGTTTTTGTTTTTAAATAATTATGTATGTACTTGGATTTGTTTAATAAAGATTATTATTATTATTATATTATCCAATCCCGGGCAAAGTTGCTTTTATCAGAAAACTGAAAAACACATTTTTTGAATTGCTCGACCTGGGAATCGAATTCGGGATCTCACGTGGACACCGGATCACCACTGAGGCAAATTCTTTATAATAAATAACATTTGTAAATGTTATTTATTACTAGCTGTTGCCCACGACTTCGTCCGCGCGGACTTCGTTTACTCCGCACAGCTCCTCCCCCTTAGGTGATAGCGTGAGAATATGGAGCCTATATGTTGACCCGACCTGTTAGTAATATTCATGCAAAATTTGAAGTAAATCCATGCAGTACTTTTTGGGTTTTCCCGGACATACATACAAACGGACAAAAACTCTAAAAACTATATTTTTTGGTTTCTATATCGATTGTAGATCACGCCCCAACTATTCTTTTAAAAAAATATTCAATGTACAGTTTTGACTTTCCTACGACTTTATTATATGTATAGATAAAGAATTCTAATTAGAAATGTATATTACTTGCTCTCGTCATTACTTATCAGAAGAATCTCTTTTTTATTTTCTTGACACAATTTTATCATGAAACATTTTAAAAATTAACATGTCTTCTCGCAGTAGAAGGCAGAAATATCGTAAATGGAACAGAATATTAAATGTGAAGTGTTACAATTAAGGAATCGCGCTCAGTCGGAAATTAGTCGCCGGGTGAAGCGACGCGGGTAACTGCAGATTGCAACTCTACGAAATGCCACGTAGGCTATGATGCATTGAAGGAGTTTGAACGCCAGGCAATTCATAATTTCGGAAATAATTAAATGTAGTAAATTTTGGTGTATTTTACATGACACTTCTGTAGTGATGACGAGAAAATCAGTGCAATAGAACAAACTTGACGAACGTTTTGATCTGCGCCCCCATTAAAGAATAGACCACCTGCCATTCTGCCAGGCAGTTCGTTAAAGGCAAACCATCGGATATACAAGTCACTACCAGGGCTTGAAATCGGTTTAAAAATACCGGTTAATAAGGTTAATTACCGGTGAACTCACTGGTAACTCATATTTTAGAAATAGTAAGTATAATTATATGTACCTAACCAAAAAATATTTTTACAAAAAATGTGTATTGTATGTCTATTATTTTGATACAATTCCTGATAGTCTTAAATCATTGCCTATAAATAAATTTCGCAAAAAGTTGTTTCATTTGCTGTTACATAAAACTTATTATGATATTGAAGAATTTTTAGCCGATAAAATTAAATGTTCATAAATAGAAATATAAGTTATTCGTCTTTAAAAAAAAATAATGTAATAAAATTTTGTAAATGGTGAAGTAACTTTGTAAATTATAAAAAAAAAAAAAAATTTACACAAAAAATCAAACTTATAATTATAAAAATGATTTTGTGACATGATATTATTCTTGTACCTACATAAATAATAAGTACATAAAATAAAGAAAAAATGGCAAGCCCACTGAGTTTCTTCCGCCGGATCTTCTCAGTGTGTGGCCGCGTTCCGATCCGGTAGTAATTCTAAAACAATCGATACAGAGTTTTTAATGTAATATTATATACTAATAATTTTTAAATATTCGTACACCATATAATGGTAGAATATGTTGGTAGCTTAATTAATTTTAAACAACTTGTAACACACATATTCTTGCAAATAAATATTTTCATTGTTTCTTTCTTTTATGAAATGTTTCGCTCGGAGCGTAGGTATATAAGAAGAGAGCACTTCATAAACTTATACTAAACAAACCGGTTTGAACTATAACTGTGGAATCGTACGTCACGCACAGTACAAACAAATATTGGTAGTGGCGAACATCTAAGGAATATTTTTTAAAAAGCTCTATAAACCGATTTATTGATTTTAAAACCCTTGTAATTTTGCTCCAGAAGGAAACCGGTATTTTTAAGGTTAAGTTAGAGCTAAATCTTTACAAAAAGTTCTTTATGTACTTGCGTTGATTTAGATTTGTAAAATAACCCGCTAACAAGCCCTGGTCATTACCATCGTGACTACTAATTGATAGTCCTACAGTCTTATCCGGGTCTGGTACCACCGCCTTACCTATTTCTGCCGCAATAGCAGCAATGCCCGCCATTGTCGAGTTCCGGATTAAGGGAAAGGTAGCGGCTAAACTTATACATTTGACAGTAAAATCTCCGCAACACTGGTAGCAAAGCATCATTAACATCTTTGTTGTGTATTGACGATTATTGTCTCTTCTCATCGGGAGAGCCATCTTGTTTTAAACTTATGCATGTGGCAGTAACAGCTCCGAAACACTGACAGCAAAGCATCATTAACATATTTAATGTGTATAGGCAATGGTTTTCTTTCCATCGGTAGAGCTATCTTGTTTTAAACTTATGCATGTGGCAGTAACAGTTCCGCAACACTGACAGCAAAGCATCGTTAACGTCAAATCATTAATATCTTTGGTGTGTATAGGCGATGATTGTCTGGTTGTCTCTTTACATCAGTAGAGCCATCTTGTTTGCTTGCTTGTTTGCCGTCTTCTATATCTTTTATATCATTCTAGCTGCTGCGTGCAGACCGCTGCGTTATAAAAGTTTTTTACGAATCCCGCGGATCACCTAATTTTTCTGGGATAAAAAGTAGCCTATGTGCTTTGCTAGATTTTCCGGACTTTAAGAATTTCAATACTGTTTGCGATACCAAAAAAGTATCCTTAAAAAACGAAGTAGCGACAACTGATAACTTTATTGCGGAAAACGCTCAAACTTAGATCTTCTCAAGTTTGTACGTTTTCCGACTTTGTCCAATTCAATCCCATTGAATTGGACAAAGTCTTGACTCCGAAACTTTTAGTTATCTCTCGGTTTCAAACACGTGGTTGTTTTCGACACTCATCGAGTTGTGCGAGCGAAATCATAGTGAAGTATCCAGGACGAATATTGAAAAGTAATGACAAACAGATGCAATCACGTGATAAGTGGCACACAGCCTTGGGGAACACCAACCTTGACTAGTCCCTCACAAACGTGTTTTCCTCATAGGATGACAAACAAGCTGATGGAAAGAGTGTGGCTGCGTTGATCCGATAATAATTTTTAAAGATGTTGATTCGTTACAATTGTCGCTAAAGGGGTATTTGAATAAAATATTTTTTATTTTAGCTTTGAAAGAGACACCATCACCTATAATCGCTACAAATGTTAATGGTGAGTTACCAATCGTGTGCCAGGGATGGAATGTCAAAGGCATAATATCGACTATCTTATCCGCCTACCGGACAAAGGCAGCGACAAGCACTGACGCTGTTACGACAGGAATAATTAAAGTGGTGAAGTTGTTACCAGAATCCGGTTCGAGAACTCTACCACCCAGTTAGTTGTCATGTAAGCGATACGTATTAGCCTTCTACGAGATGCCTAGCAGTAAGGCAGTTGATCTATTCTTCGAAAGGGGTCCGTTTCAACACGGAGTAAAATCTTTTTAATGTTTCTTGTAAACATATCTAATTATCTGGAAGAAATCTCTTTAAGTAGAGATAAGCTCGCCCATTGTACTTATGTTACGTTTATTTTTTTCTCTATTTGTGCCGTTCTCTGTGTACAATAAAGTATTAGATAAATAAAATAAATAAATAAATATTTTTAATCCCAAGATCCCATTAAATCTATAATATATATATATATATATATATATATATATATATATATATATATATATATATATATATATATATATATATATATATATATATATATAATTATATATATATATATTAGGCTGTATCAAAAAAATCGACTATTTTTTTTTTTTGAAAAATATAATGAAAATCTTGTTCAGAATACCGAAAAAATACGCCAGTATAACGGACAGCTCTTAATTTTAATATTAAGATGTCCCGATTCACGATTTTCCATTTCCCGTTTAAATAACATGGGAAAATCTGATTCTTCAAGTTTGGAATTTTGTAGCTCTGCAACGAATTATCAAATTGGTTAAACCATGACATATTCTTATAGGAAATTTAATGCTCTACAAAAAAGGTCTCTTACAAAATTTTAATTAATGTACTCCTTCAAAAGTTATTCAAGGTCAAAGTTGAAACCATTGTAAATTGTAAGAAATTTTCACTTTTTTGGAGCATTTATCATACTTATTACAATATTTTGTCATAAATAAGCTTTTTTAAAACTTTTTGGAGTTCCACAATTTTTTTCTGACTATTGATTTATATTAATTATCAAAATTGCCATCAAAATCAGGATTCTAAAGATTTTTTTTTGTTATTTTGTTATTTTATTATTATACTCAATAATTTTAATATCAAGGATAATTAATATAAATCAATAAACAGAAAAAAATTTGTGGAACTCCAAAAAGTTTTAAAAAAGCTTATTTATGACAAAATATTATAATAAGTATGATAAATGCTCCAAAAAAGTGAAAATTTCTTACAATTTACAATGGTTTTAACTTTGAAATTGAATAACTTTTGAAGGAGTACATTAATCAAAAATTTGTAAGAGACCTTTTTTGTAGAGCATTAAATTTCCTATAAGAATATGTCATGGTTTAACCAATTTGATAATTCGTTGCAGAGCTACAAAATTCCAAACTTGAAGAATCAGATTTTCCCATGTTATTTAAACGGGAAATGGAAAATCGTGAAGCGGGACATCTTAATATTAAAATTAAGAGCTGTCCGTTATACTGGCGTATTTTTTCGGTATTCTGAACAAGATTTTCATTATATTTTTCAAAAAAAAATAGTCGATTTTTTTGATACAGCCTAATATATATAGATTATAGATTTAACGGCTGAACCGATTTGGCTAATTTTGGTTTTTAATTAATTGTTGAAGTCCTGGGAAGGTTTAAAAGGTGAGAAAATATAGAAAACAAAATATAAGTAGTTAAAAAGCCAGAACAACGTTTGCCGGATCAGCTAGTATTAAATAAAACACAGTACAAAATGAGGATTAGAAATGAGGCACAGCCAGACGAGTTTTGACATGGAATTAGAGCGAGAAAATTCACGTTTTCTGCGACAGATTCGCTATTTATGTGTATCATATGTTCTGACTGTCACGAGCAGTTGACATGATGTGTCACGACGCAATGTATTGGAAATAATCCGTTTAGGTTTGTTTGATAAAATTGTTATTAAGGAAGATCTACTATGTTACTCAAACTTTTTTGTTATGATACTCAAATATATACTAGTAAACATTTACATAGTCTTGCCGTAAATATTTTTACAAAGAAAAAAACATTTTTCGAATTGCACGTACATTTATTATTTGTGTTAGTTTAATACATTAATATAAAATCGTAAAAATATATAAAGCTTATTCGAAGTGGTATCCATTGGCTGCAATACACTCCTTTAAACGTTGAGGCTAGTTAACAATAGAAGCACGCACTCTTTCCATGGGAAAATTCGTCACTGCCAGTCACGCATAGATTGTTTAAGGGAATCCAAATTATCCTGGAATTTAGAGCAAGCCATACTCTCTAAAATGGCCATAAATCGTAATCCAGCGGATTTAGATCGGGACTAGACGACGACCAGTCTCCAGCCCTGATACAGTCCGGAACGTTGGCTTCTAACCAAAATTGGGTGGATCGAGCTTTATGACCTGGCGCCGAGTCTTGCTGAAGTGACCATTCTTGGTTATTGAATTAAGGGGCTTAACTACTTTCAAAGGAATGGCTCTTGATACACTTGTGTCGAAGTTTTTAATACCTTTTTCACAAAAATATGTCTCAGTCACACCTTCTTAGCTAACACCACACCAAAACATCACTGAAGTCGGATAATGCCCACGTTGTACTCTGTTAACTAATTGGGAAGCTTTCTTAGAGTTTTGAGCACAAATACGGTAATTTTATTTAATAAAATATTGCTCAATTGTAAAAAAATCTCATCCGTAAACAAAATTTTTCCTTGACCTACCTTTGCGTAACGCTTAGTAGTTGTTTTGATTTTACTACCCTGTTCTATTTTAAATAGTCAGTTAGGAATGACTATTGCGTCTCTTATGGGCTGCAAGTCATGTTTTAAAATACGCGACATGGTTCTAGGTGCTATCTTCATCTCTCGAGATAAAGTCTTTTGCTTTCGGACAAGATTTCTTCGAATTCTTGCCCTTACTTCTTTGATCGCCTTTTTCGTACGAACCAGACGGCCAGATCTTTTTCTGTCACAAACAGAGGAAGTTTCATTGGACGTATCAATAACCCATTACATAAACATTTGGCTAATACCAAGCGTATAGTGTGTTTTAATAATTGTATTTGGCTCCATATCTACTTTATGTAATGCAATCACCGCGATTCTGTTCTTTTTATCACCCCACTCCATTTTAATATCACAAAATATTTTACAACCAGCTGCAGCATGCAGCCCGCTGCATTATAAAAGTATTTGGTGGATTTCACAGCATCATATTTTTCCGTGATAAGGAGTAATTAGCCTGTATGCGATTTCAAGTCATCATCTGCCTATGTGCCAAATTTCATCCAAATCCGTTCGGTAGTCTTTGCTTGATAGAGTACCAAACATCCGTCCATCCATCCATCCATCCAAACTTTCGCACTTATATTATTAATTAATAATTAATATACAATAAATGCATTGGCGTGAAAATGAAAAAACACAATGAACGAACGTATACAAATGACAAATTCCAAATTCAAATGTAATATTTTGTTTATTTTTAATTGTAACAGTATTTATGGCTAGACTATTTATTGAGATGAAAGAAAACCGGAATGGGATTAAAAAGATGGAGTTCCCTAGTAAGTCAAAAATGTTATTAATTTTTTTTCTTACTGTATAAACCGCAAGAGCAGTTCGTAGTATTCTGCTGGTATATTAATATCTCCGTGATTCGGAGAACATGTAAAGCTGTTGGTTACGATTATCGCATGACGCGTCAGGCCGCAATACTAGAAAATTGGTTGATTAAAATGTTATTGAGGAATCTTAATGTATACTACATATTACATACGTATACTATAACGTTGAGAACACTTTAATTGAGATTTCAATAAGTGAAAGAAAAAATTGAATATTAGTTAAAGAAGAGGTTGGATTGGTTTTGTGCCAGCTATTAGAGATGTAAAAGAGAGTTGTTTGGTACAATTGTGTTTCTTTATAGATGACAAAGTCTTCTGTGAATATATTATGTTATGTTTGTGTGTAACTTATATGTTCTATTATCGAAATTAAACTTATCAAACCTATGGATTGTCCGATTGAGTCAACTTAAAAATAGATCTAGTCCTAGTGTAAGTCAACTAAGGTATGTTAAAACCAAACGTAACCAAAATCAGTGCAAGGTGTATTCTTATTTCTTAACTCTGCTACTGTAGACATCTAGTTTTCATTTGTATTTTATTAAATTTCTGATAAACTTAATATTTTAATTTTAATACAAGTATAATTACAGCGAAAATCTTAGAAATTCTGCTAAGTTTCTTGTGAAATTCGCAAAAAATTATACAGGTTAGTTAAATAATGAAAATAGGGTTGAAATATTCTTAATTTTTTTCTAATTCTGAATTTAATATAAATATTGTTCATAGTTTTGAAATATTGAAATAAATGTTGTTTCTAAAATTCCGTTCTCAAATTCCAATCGATCATATAGCAAAGAAGAATTTCGCCACGTCAAACCTGTCGACACTAGCTCAGTGGAAGAGCATCCCGGCTCTAGAGAGACGGTTGCATGTTCAATCCCTGCGTGTCGATATTTTTCTTTGTCGTTTTTAAAGTTTTCCAGTTTTCCCAAGCGCGGGGTGAGTTCTATAACTCAAAAATAATAAATTGTTTCTAAAATTTCATACGTACATTCTTTTTGCAATTTTTAAAGATCTTTCTTCTTTATTAATGAGCTGAAGTTGTAGTAAGAAACATATTTTTTGCAAAAATGAAAATAAAATAAAATGCTGATGATGCGCAAAAATGATGATACTCTCCTGACAGCCTCATTTAGTGTCGGAATCCTGGGAGTCGACATATCGAATTACGTTCAGTTTCGCGGTCATTTGGAAGGCAAGGCTAAATTAGCCTCTAAAAAGATCGGTGTGCTCAGCAGAGCGAGACAGTACTTTTTGCCGGCCGTCGCCTTCAACTTTATAAGGCGCAGATTCGGCCTCACATGGAGTACTGGTCTCATCTCTGGACCGGAGCTCCCCAATACCAGCTTCTTCCTCTTGATCGCATACAGCGTAGAGCGGTTCGAATCGTTGACGACCAGGCTATTTCGGAACAGCTCGACTCTTTGGCATTAAGCAGAGATGTAGGTTCACTCTGCGTCTTCTATCGTCTTTATCATGGGGAGTGTTCCGACGAGTTGTTTGCAATAATTCCTGCCGCCGAATTCCACCATCGGACATCGCGTCAAAATTTAAAGTTCCATCCTCACCATCTCGATGTCTGGAAATCCACAACTGTACGTTTCTCCCGACACTTTTTACCTCGCACTACTCTGTTGTGGAATCAATTACCGGCAGGGGTATTTCCGAACGGATATGACGTAGGGACCTTCAAGAAAAGAGCTTACTCATTCTTAAAAAGCCGGCAACGCAACTGCAAGTCCTCTGGTATTGCAGATGTCCATGGGCGGCGGTGATCACTTACCATCAGGTGCACCTCTTGCTCGTTTGCCCCCTCTTCTATAAAAAAAATGCTATTTAAAAACATAGCTCATTTTTGAAAGACCTTTAAAACGATGCTATGATACACGGACTTGTCAAAATTATACCGTTTTTATGGTTTATCTGCTGCAACCAGATTAGGAATCGATTTATGCATGATTAAGCAATAACTCTGTGAGCTACTGATACACGGACAGACATGTCAACAAAGTTATACTGCTTCTATCTTTTGGCTACTGAACTCTACGTCTTATTTTTATATAACTCGAAATAGCTTATTCTTGGACGATCTTACTGGAAATATTTGGGTGATTGTATTTTTAGAAAATAATTTTCGATCTATTGTCATATTATTTATAGGGGTTGACATTTCCAATATCAGGGCATAATGTTATGAAAAGATTTTATTAATATGATATGATGTAGCTGGTATAAAAAATGTTATTTTAAGGTTACGTAACAGTGAAGAATAAGTATATCGATGTATATTGACGTAAATATGCTTGTCCTAATTGCCCTGTATAGATCAGAGTTCCTCTGAAGAATAGACTATCTGCCTTAGTGCCAGACAGCTCGCAAAAGGCGCGTGTCACTAACATCGTTACTAGAAAGTAGGATTCTGCAACCTCTCGGCTCTAGTTTGGTACCACCGCTTTACATATTCCTACCGCCATAACGTCAGTGCTTACCACTGTCGTGTTTAATTGTTATCATCAATAACTTTGTTATTTTTGGTCCAACGATTAAGGCGAGATATTTCGACGCGCGTCAACTCTATAGGAAATGGGTAGCGCGGTATGTTCTGAAACCACTGGAAAACGTGTTAATTTTCGGATAAACAAATATAGGACATCAGCTGAAAACTAAAATTTAGCACATTCTTTTTTGTATTTAAAACTAAATATCACCATATAAAAAATCATGTGGAAGATTAGAAATATTATTAACAAATTATTTGTTTTAGAGATTTTTTAGCCTGTTTTCGGGATTTTGTATGATCAAGTAAAGTACATTCTATCATGTAATAAGTTAGCACATTCCTTAGATAATATCTTCAGGTATATCGTGTAATTTTTGTAAAATCGTGACTTAAAAATCAATACATAAAAAATGTGATTAAGCAAACCAGTTTTTTCCCGTTTGTCCCGATGCCTCGCCTTAAATGCTATACAGAATCAAAATATATAGTTATACATAATCAAACAAAATATATAGAGAACTTAACTTGCGAGACATACCTACCGAGTACTGGGAAAACTATTTATCCCACAGAAATAAATATAGAGAAGAAGATAATTTTTAAGAATTATTATTAGGATTTTTTTTATTTATTCTTACAAATGATGTTATCTTTAGTAACTGACTTTCCAAAAAGGGAGAGTTTTTTTAATATCGATAGGGAAGAGCTTGACCATGATCTCGCCTGGTGGTAAGCTAAGATGTGGCCCAAGATGGAACGCGCTTCCCTAAAAGGTTCCCGTTCACCGTTCTCTGGAAGATCCCTAGATTGTACTCGCCGGGGAACACAAACTTAGGAAGCACGCTCCAGTCCCCAGCTGTTATCAATTCGACAGTATTTTTTAAGCTATTGCATAGCTTCTATCGCGGGCCTTGAACGTAGAGACCGAATCCAGAAATTCCGTAACGAAAAAAAACCTAACACCCCCCCACTCCGACCGGCTTCCATTCCATCTATCGAAATACCAGAACTTTTAATGACTTTTTGAAATATCACGCTTGTCTCTTTAGTTCAGCAACCCGTCTTTAGGTGGCATTGGTTGTATTGGAAAACTACCGTAATCATATAATTATATAATTGTAATTGCATAAGTTGATAAAAAATGCTATGCAATAGCTTTACCGCGGCAGTTTCCGAGTGCCACACGTCTTTTTTTATTTTTTATGTTTGTTATCTCAGAACTCAGTCATTTATGAGTCGAATTTGAAAATTCTTTTTTGTTTGGGAGAAATTACTACGCGTGATCCTATTAAATTTGGTGGAGATTTAAGGCGATTACAGCTGCGAACGACCTTGAGTTTCTGACAAGAGCAGCGCAAAAATTATATCGCGCGCTAGCTTGCTCCAACGTCAAAGAGTATTTACAGTGAATGCAGATACCTACGTTTTAACATTTTTGTTCACCTATATGAACTTTTATCATCATGAATCGACTGAATGTTGTCAAACTCAAAACCAATAACCAGTAATCGCTCATTTATCGATTATTTATATATTCGTTTTAGAAAAACGATAAATATCTAAAGAAAAAAAATGTACCGAAAATCGACAAAAAATCATATAACAATTTACACAATAATAACAGTTTCGTTTCCTATTTCTTTGAAAGTGTTGTAATATACAATACATCCCGTGTAGCACTTTATTTTAATACATACAATCAACAATTAATATTTAACAAAACCTTTCAAAATTTGAATTGAATGAAATGAAAAGTTAAATATAATCTCTTGAATAATATTTTAAAACTAACTAGCTTCTTAGTTTTTGTTTCAAAATCTCGTAATAAAAAAGAAGATATATAATTTGATTTAATGTTTATAGAGGAAACTACTAAATAAGTTGATTTATTTAGACTATTTGTATGTATAATATATTTAATTTATTTATTTTTAGTTGCGAAGTCCTTACTACCTTCAAATAGTACCAGTTTGTTTTTCTTTAGAGTTTTGCTTTTTATTCGCTTGCTTGAATTATCTTCGTTGTTTATATGTTTTATTTTTTATTTATTTTTGTACATTTATACAAAATATTGACAAAATACTTATCTATCTATAGCTAATAAAACATTCAAACGTAAACGTAGGAAAGCGTAAACATAAATAGTCTCAAAATATTATTCAGCGTCTACTCGCAAACAAAACTATTTATAAAGTACTAGCTTTCAGCCCCTTTAATACCCTCTTTTACCTCTTTAAGAGATAAAACTCACAGCATCCTTACATGCACGTTTATTTAATTGAATTAAAGATCATGACTAATAAATTTGAAGAGATTTTGATTAAACATATTTTATTTTTTCTACAAACTTTACCACTTTTTTCATCCTTTGAAGAGATGACATTTGAAAACCTTAAACTCGTATTCATTTAATTGTATTAAAAATCATAAATACTAAGTTTTAAATAATTTCTACAATATTCTACAATAAACAATCTATTTTTTATACAAACATCAATGCTTTTTTTACCCTTTAAGGAATAAAATTTTAAAAAATCCCCAAATATATGATTCTTAAATTGTGTTGAAGATTATAAGTGCCGAATTTCAAGTTATTTTCACCATAAACCTTTGATTTTTCATATAAATTGTAACACACACTTTTACTCCTTTAATGGATGAAACTTCGAACATTACATGCATGTTTCTTCAATTTCGATTGAAGAGCATAAGTACTAAAAAAATCCAAAAATTCGTACTTCTTAATTGTATTAAAAATCATAAATACTAAATTAAAATAATTTAGATTTTATAGTAATGCAATAAATAAACAATTCATTTATGATACAAACTTTAAAGCCTCTTTTTACCTCTCTATAGGCTAGAATTCCAAAAAATATTAAATTTATATTTAATTTTTTTTCAGTTAAAGGATAATTTAATTACGGCATATCATTCTATTTGAGTTGTAATAACTCAAAAATGACAGAGTTTCAAACAAACTTTCACCCCCTATTTCACCATCTTAGGGGATGAATTTAAAAAAATCCTTTCTTATTCCTTGTCTATATCATAAGAACAACATCTGTAAAAAAACAGACTTCTCGGTCCAAGCTCATTATGTACTATAAAAAAACATCCAAGCGTAAACGAAATCTTCAATTTCCAAACGGCACAATCTTACTATTGTGCCAAACGTTCTATCTGTACTATTACTCTTTGACTCGAATATGGAGAGCGGAGCATGCTAACATGCGACACAGCCTCCCCGTATGAACGCTACCGGGAGACTGACTTTCGACGCGAGCGCTGTCCGCGAATTAAATAATAAGGTTTTTATTGATTTAATAGCACACTATAATGATTTTGTAAAATTTTGAACTTAAATTTTATAAAGCAATAAATTGTCTGTAATAAAAAGAAAAAATCATCAAAATCGTTACAGTAGTTTGGAAGTTATAAGCAATTTTTTGTGTAAAAATAAGAAAGATATTCGATTTTTTTCCGTCAAAAATAACAATAAAATTTGAAAAAACGCACTTAAAATTTAAACTTAATTATATTATACGTATAATGCATATTTTTTTTTAATTATTGGACCAATCGGTTAGCAGTAGTAGGCTTTCAAAGAGGTGTCTATTTCGTAGTTTGGCATTACCTATCGCCTTAATGTAGGGTCCCAAAGTAAAGTTTCAGTACAAAAAGTTCTTCTAATTTTTCTTTGTGACGAATAATAGCTCGATACTGCGTAAATATTATTAAAAGATAGCGGCCGCGTGGCAATGATTGTGACCCTACAAACATGGACATAAACTTACACTAACACTCCCTCCCCTTGTACAAACATGGACATAAACTTACACTAACACTCCCTCCCCTTGTACATTCAAAAAATAAAATTGCGGGCTCTGACTTTGTAAATTTAAATGTGACTTTTCCATGGTTTAAACTTGACAAATGGCAATGATAACGCCCATGCCCAGAAAAAATTCCATGGAGTCATACTTGTAATCTGTTTAGCACTTGCACAGTGATCATAAGGTTCAGTGTTCGATTCTCGGGTTGAGAAAAATGTCATCGGTTTTTCAAAAAAAAGTATATAAGAATTAAAAAATGTGTAAGCGGTTGACCCTACAGGCCATCACTGAAACTTCCCGCTAAATTAAAGTATTTTAAGCTTAAAAGAGTAAAAACTATAAAGATTTTTTCAGTTCAAACATCTATTTTGTTAAAACGCAAGTATTTTGATTTTTGAAAAGTTGTATATTTTTGAAACGCTGATTGAATTTGATTTTTCGAATGACATTCAACTCAATTTTTGAGATCTAAAAGATTGTTTTAGCTAAATAATCGATAGGTTAAAAATTTCGTAGCAATGTCAAAAAAATTTTTTTTTTAAATATTTTCATCATTAATAAATCCTAAACAAATTGACCGATTTTGATCCAATTAACGGTATTTGACGCAGTTTGTAAAGGAGAAAAGCTGATCAGATTTTTAAATCGTCGGTGTATTAGCCTGAAACTTATTTTAAAAATATAAAGTAAATTTGCTAAAAATAACGTAATTTTAATATTTAATAATTTGTAACTTTTGAAAATTAGATCCGCTTTTGATTCTTGAAATGCCATCTGACGTAATTTTTTTAGTACTAAAATATCGTAGAATACCAAAAAATGATTGGTTGAAAAATTTCGATACTATGTCGAAAAACACATTTTTTAAAATTTTTCGTCAACGATTTCTCCCAAACGGATAAACCGATTTTGATGCAATTTATGCATTAGATGTAGTTTTTTGAGGAATAGAGCTGATTAGTTTTTGTACTCAATCGGTATATTAATCTGGAAGTTATGTTAAAAAAACACTGTTTCGCCATAATTTATTTTGGGGTTTTCTCAAAATTTCTCAAAATCACTTGGGCCGACTTGGTTCAAATTTTCAGGAAGTCTAAGCCGAGCAGAATTCAACCGCGTTTCGATCGGTCCAGCCGTTCAAAAGTTATGAGATGTTTACATACACACATACACACATACATACAGACATACTGACGTCATCGCGAAAATAGTCGGAAAAGATTCCTAGGACCTCAAAACGTGGAGATCCGGTGAAAACACGATTTTCGGAAATCGGGGAAAATTCAGTAACTTCCTATCTACGTACACTACTTCACGCTACGTATACTACGTAGCGTGAAGTTAAAAAGTTATAAACCCTGTGTGTAAATAAAAACTTGAAAAACTTTTCTAGAAATTATGTTCAGAAAAAGGAAAAATTTAAAACTCTTTGCATGTAACCGTGAAAGTTTTACTTTTTAAGAGCAGAGATCTTGACAGAGTTTATAAAACATATGTAAAAAGTTGTAAATTTCTCACATAAGTATTAAAAAAATGTTGATTTCGTATTTCGTAAAAAAATGTGAATATCCATACTAATATTATAAATGCGAAAGTCTGTCTGTCTGTCTGTTGCGCTTTCACGGCTAAACCGCTGGACCGATTTTCATGAAATTTGGCATGGATATAGTTGAAGATCCGGGGTCAAACATAGGCTAATTTTTTTTTCATCAAAAATCAGTCCCTCAAGGGCTGAAATAGGAGATGAAATTTTTATTGAAAGCTATTTGGACGACTTATTAATATACTCGCGGGCGAAGCTGCGCGGGTCAGCAAGTACTCAATAGTTTTTGAAAGAGTATTCAATAATATATCGAGTCAGTAGTAAGCTTACTATGTAAGCGAAGTATGCCACGGTCGGAGTTAATCTGGAGCCAAAGACGGGCGAGACGTCTAGGTATACAATAGGGATTATCTAGCTGTCTCCGTTAGCTGTTAAGAATGTCCTTCCGATCTCAAGTTAGTTACTAATACTAATAACGATAAAATAGATTTGGTTGTATTTAGGAAACGGGGATTTTGACTATTAACTAGTTCGGTTTTTTAGGGCAATCGGCCTATCTAGCGACGGCATCCGTATCGTACCGTGCCATCCGTACCGCTCCATACGTATAATTAAATTACCACAATGGTGGTATCTGCTGCTGCTGTAAATCAAAGTCAAGAGCTGCAAACGTAGAAACTTTTTAATCACTACAAAGTTATGAGTTCGAGTGCTCTGGGAAAAGTTAAGCTGGAAACAAAGTTAATCAGAAGTATATACATATTCAGAAATACATCCAGTTTAAAATACAGCTAGTTCAACTTGTTGATCCAGGCTCCTTTGAAGAACAGGCCGTTCTGCCAGGCAGGTCGTAAAAGGCGACCAATTGCCTATATGTGTCACTACCATTGTGACTGCTAGGTGGTAGAATTCTGCAACGTCTCGAGTATTTGACACCTGCCGCAACAACATCAATGCTTGTCAATGTCGTGTACCGTTTTGGAGAGTAAGGTTGCCGGTAGATTTGTTAATGTGGCATTGCCTTCCCGCTATACGGATAGCAACGCATGGTGCGTTTGTGATGTGCATTTAAGATCTTTGTTATTTATAGGCGATGGTAGCAGTCTGAAGTTTAATAATTGGTGGAGTATCGATAACTCCGTGTCTCGGACAGCAAGTATTGATTTGAATCCCGATAATCGCAAAAGTCAAGCGATATGTGATACTTATAAGTTACTAGCTATTGCCCGCGATTCGTCCGCGCGGACTTCGTTTACTCCGCACAGCTCCTCCCCCGTAGGTGATAGCGTGATAATATGTAGCCTATATGTTAACCTGACCTGTTAGTAATATTCATGCAAAATTTGAAGTAAATCCATGCAGTACTTTTTGAGTTTAGCCCGGACAGACATACAGACAAACAGACAAAAATTCTAAAAACTTTATTTTTGGCTTCGATATCGATTGCAGGTCACGCCCCAAGTATTCTTTAAAAAAATATTCAGTGTACAGTTTTGAATTTCCTACGATTTTATTATATGTATAGATAAGTATCACAAGATTTTGAGTCATGAGATTAGCAAGCTGGTGCACTGTAGTGAACTAAACTGGACGCTAAACACGTCAATTATCTCTGCCTACTTAAGCTCTATAAGCAAAGGAATCGACGTTACATACTTGTATATTTATTTTTGCTATCTGCGACTTATATGCTGCTGTGTTATCAATATTTTTATTTCCCACTGGAACAATGCATTTTTTAAATAAAAAGCCTGCGCGTAGAGTCTTTACTTCCAGTACAACAATTTTCATCCAATTCTCTTGAACAATTTTTGCGTGATTGTGTAAAACATATACACTTTACATTTATAACTCTTCTCCCTCACTCAGGGTTTTTTGACATAGAGATTCAAAGATTTTTCAGAGATGAACATAGTATTGGCGGATAAACCCGTTTTTTTCGGATGTCCATGGGCAGTGGTGACTGTTTGGCAGCGGGTAGCCACTAGCTCGTATGGAATCCATTTCTAGTTTTTGCTTGATAGAAAATTGAACCTAAATACAAATAGTCTAGCTCAATTCACTAGGTCTAAGGGCGAGTCAAACCCCGTCATTTATACGTAAGGTCTAAAGGGTAAATTTACCTGAATCGTACCCAGTGTCACGTGTATTCAACCATTAGTGTGTTGGCGGGTGGTCCGCCGCCCGTTCGTTGTTTGTTTTGCTTCACTAATAGGCTACACCCGTTATCCTTACTCCGACGTGGGGAGAAACGATTACTTGTGTTTACTTAAATTATTATAACCCATAACCTATGTCTGTTTAAAGCTGTCTTGGCGGTGTTTGAGACACCTCGAATAAAGAATCGTTTATTTTTCCTTATTTAGCTGATACCGTTATAATTTAATAAAATAAAATGATATATGAATAAGTGAAACGCATTTTTTATATCATACTCAAAATTCGACCGCGTGGAAAAAATTCTAAAATAAAATTGCCTAAGTTATTCCTGATTACATCAGCTGTCTGTCAGTGAAAGTCCCGTCAAAATCCATCCAGCCGTTTCAAAGATTAGCTGGAACAAACAGACAGACAAAAATTGTAAAAATAATATATTTTGTTATATTATGTACCGTATATACATCCATATGCATTTAGTAAAAGCGATTATTTTATTATTAGACACAAACAGACACTCCAATTTTATTTATCTTGCTGCGCTTAAATTATTTGTGATTGATATAATACGGCTTAAAATCGGTTTAAAAATACCGATTAATAAAGGCTTTTATCGGTTTTTATAAAAGATTTGTCTCTGAACGTATCTGAGACGAGAGCTCTTCACAAACCTAAATAAAGCGGTTTAAGCCAAAACCCACTATTAGTAACTACGCAACGCACAATGTAGGAAAAAATAGGATTGGTGAACACCAAAGTAAGTTTAGAAGAAAATCTCTATAACCGGTTTATTGTTTTGAACCGTTATAATTTTGCTTCATGACAAAACCGGTATTTAGCGCCAAACCTTCACAAAACGCTCCTTTTGGACTAGCGCTGAATTAGGTTTGAATATTAACCTGTTAACAAGCCCTGGTATAAGATTTCTGATAAATTTTCGTTTATAAATAAGATGCTGTGTATTTTATTAAAAATACTGATAAAATGTGTTTGTTTCAGGTATGTTCCGCAATGACAGGTAAACATCTTGGCAATTTTATACTATTAGTTATAATAATTATAGCTTAAAGTAGTCGCCTCTGTGGTCTAGTGGTCCAGCGTTGGCGTTGACCACATTCCCGGGTTCGATTCCTGGGTCGGGCACATAAGAAAAGTGTTTTTTCAATTTTCTGAGAAACACAAAATTTGCCCGGGATTGGAAAGTGCCCGGTTGGCGATAGGCTTGCCACCTATCACATTTGTGGGACCAAGTATCTTCGGCTAATCGTGGGTGCACTTGTTGTACCTCTGCCTACCCCTTCGGGGATATGGGCGTGAAGATACTTTTTTTTTTTTAAATAACGTAGTGTATATAAGAACTATTTTATTTACCACACAGTACTATACATATACAGTAAATAGCAGTAACATGTGTACATGAGAAAAAAATAAAAAGCCAACAAATACAGTTAACAAAGAAAATAAAACATTGTATAACTCTTTTAAAAGACATCGATGGATTTAATTTATACATCCTCTAGATCGCATACAGCGTAGAGCGGTTCGAATCGTTGACGACCAGGCTATTTCGGAACAGCTCGACTCTTTGGCATTACGCAGAGATGAAGGTTCACTCTGCGTCTTCTATCGTCTTTATCATGGGGAGTGTTCCGACGAGTTGTTTGGAATAATTCCTACCGCCGAATTCCACCATCGGACATCGCGTCAAAATTTAAAGTTCCATCCTTACCATCTCGATGTCTGGAAATCCACAACTGTACGTTTCTCCCGACACTTTTTGCCTCGCACTACTCTATTGTGGAATCAATTACCGGCAGGGGTATTTCCGAACGGATACGACATAGCGACCTTCAAGAAAAGAGCTTACTCATTCTTAAAAGGCCGGCAACGCAACTGCAAGACGTCTGGTATTGCAGATGTCCATGGGCGGCGGTGATCACTTACTATCAAGTGCACCTCTTGCTCGTTTGCCCCCTCTTCTATATAAAAAAAGCATATTCACATGCATGAAAAAAAATAAAATAAAAATTAATAATGTTTTATGTATGAGTTTTAGGTGCTAACCAAAAATGTAAAGAAACTTGAGGAGGTCAGCATCGTGGTTTAGGGGTAAGCATATTCGACTCAGATCATGAAGTCCAACGTTAAATCCCCGAGCCAGGCAAAAGTGTTATTTGTCCGGCCCGGGCAAAAAACCTCAGAAAACCTATTGAGGTGTATGGGAGGTTTGTCTCGAAAATCGTAAATTAGTATAATTAAATCCAATCTCAGTAGCAGATTGGAGTCTAAGAGTTATGTGTTATCACTCTCGTGCCTTGAATGTGCTCGTAAAGCTGTCCGTATAAATTATTGCTTATGTGTGATGATTTTTATAATAGCGTTGTAATTCGGCAATAGGGATCATCACATCATCTCAACCGGTGAATCGTGGTGAACCGGATAGTCTATAGATATTTTATTCGATCTGCCTATTCTGCAAGGGATGTGTTTAAGATGATTATTTTTTTTTCAAACATATAATTTATTTATTCAAATTTGCTATAAATAGTTGAATCAACGATTTATAGCAAATTACCGTATTAGAAACGCGTTCGCGCATACAGCATAGCCTATGCTCATCACATCACGGGACTTCAGTTAAATGTTGATGCCATATTTCTATCTACGACTACTCCATTCAGGCGTACCGATTTTTATACTGCTTTGATAATGGTTAATTACAGCGATAACAGTTTAACGTGCCGCTTGTCCAAATATCTCATTAAAGTTTAATTACGAATTAAACACTAATTTAGCGAGTTCAGTTAGCCTTCAAACACTATCTTTCCTAGATTCAAGCCTTTGTTTATTGTAATATTTCTTCCTGAACATGTTCGTAATAATCAAAATACTAAGTCTGCTATCAAATACACTTTGAAAGACTGCTATTAGGTCTTTTGTTTGGTGTTCGTGATGACGACCGTGAGAACGACGTAAACACTCGTCACTGCTAGATAAAGCTGTCAATGGCAAGGTTCTAGGCCGTAGTGCCTTTTCACACAGGCACTGTATCCGCATAAACAGCGTTCGACACGTAACGACGACAGGAAATTGTTATTTCTATAAATTTTTGTGGAATAAGTAAGTAGCTTAGTGAATAACTTGTTCGACTTTAGATTGAATTTCCTAGTTAGAAACCCACAAATAATTTTGTGTTTATTATTATAACAGACACAGATATTTTCACATTTATAATATTATTATTATAGTATTGTAAATGCGAAAATGACTGTCTGTCTGTCTCATCTTCAAGCCCAAACCACTGAACTGATTTAGAGGAAGTTTGGTACTATATAGTGGTGGTACTATATAGTGGTGGTACTATATAGTGGTGGTACTATATAGTGGTGGTCCTATATAGTGGTATATAGTGGTCCAACTTAAAACATAGGATAGTTTTTTCTTAATTAATCCTCCCCCCTTTCAAGTACCCCAAACAAAATATTCCATACAAGGAATTTGTATAGCAAAACAACGTTTGCCGGGTCAGCTAAATTTGTAAATTTTCGACTTTTTAGATAAAATCTTGCTCCAGGCACCTTCTAAACTCAAGTAGAGGCCTCTACCAGCTTCCAATTCTTTGAAAAATTTTGCTACTCAAAAATACAAGCGTCACCGTATATAAATAATAATATTCGACTCTTAGTAGATTTGCGAAATATCCGCGAACCATCAAAAATCCTGGTCTAGGCAATTCCTTGACTAAATTAGAAGCCTCTAACAACTCCCTATTCTCTGAAAAATTTTGCTAGTTAGAAATATAGGCGTTGCCGTAAATTTGTAAATTTTCGGCATTTAATAGGTTTGCGAAATATCCGCGAACCGATAAAAATCTTGCTCTAGGCACCTCCTTGACTCAAGTAGAAGCCTCTACTAGCTTCCATTTCTCTTAAAAATTTTGCTAGTTAAAAATACAGGCGTTGCCGTAAATTTGTAAATTTTCAACTTTTAATAGATTCGGGAAGGATCCGTGAACTGTTAAAATCTTGCTTTAGGCAACTCCTCGACTTATGTAGAAGCCTCTACCATATTCCTCATCTTTGAAAAATTTTGCTAGTTAAAAATAAAAGCGTTTTGTACAATGTTATCAACACTTTTGTATGTATTAGCGAGTAGGTGAAAATTGATTTTTTTCGATTTTCTAAATGTTTGTGATGTTAAGGAATATCCCGCGTCTTAATATTTAATTACTTCTGTAAACGTAATGTTAACCCCATATGAGGCGTTGCTTATTACGTCCCTGATAATTTCATCCTTTAATTTTAATTGGTAGCTTCAGGTTCGTCTTTGAACGACTATAAAACTCATGCGAAATTTTGTTGTTTGTAATGAATGGGAACTTGTTGAATATTTTTATATCATAAGATAGCAAACAAGCAGCCCCCCAATTCACGTAATTGAGTAGATGCGCTTAGGTCTCTCACACACATAAACACGATAGAACGTGGAGATGTGGTACGACGCGGCATAATAAGTAAGAAAATATAGAGTTTTAAACGCTTTGACTCGATTGCTGTTTTAGTACGTTAATTAGGCCACAGATGTGTCTCGTGATGAAAAAAGTCAATCATCGCCTATAGATACTAAAGATATTAATGGTGCGTTGCTATCTTGTGGCGAGATCTAATGCCACATGCATAAGTTTACCGGCTACCTTACCCTCTAAACTAGAACACGATAGTGACTAGCAATGGCGCTATTGTGGCAGAAATATGTAAGGTGGTGTTACCAGACCCGGACAAGACAATGCAGAACTCTACCATAATGATTTTTAATATTAATTACATCTTTTGATGTGTACATTTATTAGTTTTGCATTATAAATGCGCAGTGCAGCATTATCAAAGTCACGCCGATTCACTTGCAGTGTAAGTAGTGTTAATCGAACGTCAACAGACTTCACTGCCATTTATCAATTCATCGCGATCGGTTAGCTAGATGGGATTGGTAGGTAGCACTGGGGAGCGCCGCGTTTGATTAAGGTTGCAACTTGTTAGTTATTTCTAGCGATAACTTGAACTGAGAGTTTTATGTGCTCATTTTACTCATTTATTTATTTATTTATTTTATTATATACATAAAATCCACCGCATACAATTCAACAAATACACCAAGTAAGCAAACCAAACATTAGCCAATTACGGATTTTCATTACATTACTGAAACTTTTAAAGAGTTCATTGACAGTACAAGCCAAACAAAAAAAAATACAAATAACAAAAAGAATTAAATCATATGAAAGAGAAATTAATAATGTAAGAATAAAATATAATGAAATTAAAAACCGTTTATAATTAAATGAGAATTTATACGTAAAAGAATAACAATTTTATTCTATGTTAAAATGATGTAAAAAATATCTGAATATTATATTGGTGTATGACATATGCGTGGTAAAAATGTTTCTGAATAATTGGTCTTTGTACCAATGTTATATAATTATTTCATTAAATTACATTTTTTAAACAATATTATACGTAAATAAAAAGCAAACTTGATGTTCTACGTCGTATTATAATTTAAATAAATTAAAATTACAATAAACTACTTCCCGCTTCTTACAACTTAAATAAACAATAATTAAATATCATCACAACGTCCTTCGTGAGAAGATTGAACCAAAAGTCCAACAGCCTGATTCACTACGATTTACCTATTCATTAAAGTGTAAGACGTACTGGTTCTCGTCACCGCATTTAGCTAACTTTAACGATTTCCGATTCTCCTTTGAGATAACTAGTTCCGATAAGTTTACTAACGTCACAGTATAAAGATGCAACAGTGTGGAAACTATGCCTAGTTGATAAAATAATTACCTACGCTCCTTTGAAGCAATAGGTTTGTCACTTTTTATGGTATCGTTTTTTTAATTAAAACATTCTATGTTCTGTAGTGATCAATTAATCGAATTAAAACAGCTAGTTTACAAATAAAATTTAAATGCGCATCTCATGGCGTCGGTTGATCTCGATTTTAAAAAGATCGCGGAAATAAACTTATACGTAATCACTCGTCATGACGCGGCACTTGCTAGTTACTAATTTAGGTATATTACAAAGTACTCTGTGGTTACTAATGACGGCATTGCGAGTTGCGACAACCGCTCACACAACATGCGCATCGACGAGATATCTGAAGTGTGAGTTTTTTTTTTCGCATTCGATCGTGAGCTCGTTTCGAGTTTACCAGGAATTTGTATGTGATTTGTACAGCGCCACCTAGTGGTTAACTGGTCTCTCACTTTTACCACTAGGTGGCGCTGTACAAATCACATACAAATTCCTAGTAAACTCCAAACGCGCTCACGATCGAATGCGAAAAGAAAAACTCACACTTAGCACTCTGTCTCGCGCATGGTTGAGTGAGTGAGCCGTTTCGAACGTTTCAACGTTTGTAGGTAGTTTTCGTACTTTTGCTTGCGTATTTATACTGTGCTAAGGTGTTGCGATTCTTATTATATATATACATTGATAATACATCGCTTCTAAGATATGAAAGTTTAAGCATGAACAAAGAACAATAATTGTCTTAATTCACGCAAGTCGGCTTTTTCCATTGTAGTCTATCCCAATATATATCCACAGAGATCCAACAGTTGTACCAATAAATTTGTGAATCCCATCCAAAGTTATTATAAATTGTACCCCATATGCAATAAGCCAACAAGACTAAGATATAAATTACATTTCATGACATCACTTTATACCGTCTTGGCATCGTGGAACCTAAACTTATTAAATGGATTTATAGCATACTAGTTTTATCCCGCAACTTTGCTCGCGCTAAGACTCATTTTTATTATATCTCCGGAACAATAAAAGCTGTTGGTCTCGGTTTTACAAATAACAATTGTTAATAAATTATGTTAATATAAATATAAGTTAATGTTAATAAATCCGGTGAGGGGGTCCACCACTGACCACTCGTCGTTAAGCGACACCTTGTTTAAGAGACTACCTTTGTTTATATGTATATTTATTTATGCTTCGTGGGCAAGGGTTGAGGCTAGTCGGCTCATATCTTAAGGTCCCGGGCTCAATCCCGGAGTTGGACAAAAGTTTCATTTTTTCGAGGTTTTCTTGAAAATCCAGATCTCGATAGCAGGTCTTAGACTTGGTGTGCTAACATTCCTGCGCCTTGGATGTAAGTAAACCTGTTAGTTTCGGTTATCGCTAGAAATAAGCGGTAAAAGTTATCAAGTTGGTATAATATGGCGATGGGGATTGGGGACTACTACTCATTTCGCCAACCAATAAACCGGTGAATTGTTGTGAATCGGAAAGTAAATAGACGTTCGGTTTACTCTGCCTACCCCGTAAACCCTCTCCTGCTAAAAAGGGAGGGAAACAGGATGTATTTTCCTACTCCTCCTATATACTTCTGATTAATTTCGTTGCGGGTCCCAAGACAGCTAAGCTTTTCCCCAGGGCACCCTGAGCTCGCAACTCAGAGGTTATCAGGACGGTTGCCGCTGTTGATTCTGGTTTACAGAAGTTACAGTGGTGGGAACGAGAGGTTGGCCCATTGCCTACCCCGTAATGAAATCGATGCTATATTTGTTTTTTAATCTTTGCCGTGTGCTATTTTTGGCGTCTTAGCTATCTAACGGACTGCAAACATCTCGATTGCGATTTATTAAATCTAAAGCTTATTATGGTGGGACGGTTTCTATGGGTGGATCTGACATTGATGCAATCATGAAAGCCAGACATTGGGTGGTTCAGAACAACTGCTAACCTAAGATAACTGACAAACTTACTCGGACCTGTCACAGTAAAAGGGTTTTATTCTGAGAATCTGAGTTAATACGTTTAATCCTGGATATACTTTCTATCTTTAACTTTCAAATCCTGTCAGAATTATATAATGGCGCCTTGACTTCCAAAGTAAAATGGCGGCAATGCAATATTTCTAGTAAGTATCGATAGTGTCATGGCAAAATTTTAGCTAAGAATTCTGTCAACCTGACTAAGACGTCTGAGGTTTGCAGTTGTTCTGAACATATCCAATATCTCGACTCATCGATCACTTACAGTGTTGTGTCGTGTTTGGGCTTTGTGATACAGTATTAAGCAGGAAGGTGGACTGATAAAGATAGGTATGTGTCGGATTTTTAAGTTATTTTATCATTATATCGAAAGAATACTTAATTGTTTGTCGAGTGGTTAACGAACCTGACTACACAATCAATGGGACTCGGGTTCGATTCCCGACACGGACAGGCATTTGTGTGACGAGCATAGATGTATGTATGTTTGGTTGAGGTGTTCATTATATTATAAATATTTCTATGTATTAATATTTAGTATCGTCGACTGAAACCCACATCAGAAGCAAATAATTTACTAACTTATGGGGAGAAAACAATTTGTTTAATTTTTTCATCGATATTAATATTATTTACTTTTCTAAACACAGACACAATAAAACAGTAAGAAAACGATGTCACTTCTGTTTTTAATTTATTTATCCAAAAAAACTCGTTTAAAGAATTTTAGCACATCGTAATAAACGGCACAATTTCGCATGAATGAAATCGCACAGTCCACAAAAACTGGTTTGCAATATCTAAAAAATATTAGAGAAAACACTTAAATCATACCGGATGTAGTGTTAGAAAATTGTATTTTAAGAGGGCACGTGACATGTTATCGTTAGATATTGTTTGTCCACTGAGGTAACCGGATGGCGTCGCATCCGGTTCTGTCTCGGTCCCGTTACGCGACGCGAGGATAACTTATCGATATCGTGACGTAGTTGTTATATTAGGGTTACTACTGGCTACTTAATATCTATATTATTACATATAATAAAATCGTAGGAAAGTCATGTAAGTCCGGGGTAAACTCAAAAGTGCATGGATTTACTTCAAATTTTGCATGAATATTACTAACAGGTCGGGTCAACATATAGGCTACATATTATCACGCTAGCATCTATGGGGGAGGAGCTGTGCGGAGTAAACGAAGTCCGCGCGGACTAAGTTGCGGGCAACAGCTAGTATATTTATAATTTCCTTGCTGTCTCGGCTTTCTATCGCTTTAGAATTAATAAATGCTGTGTTTAGGTTATTCTGCTTCTAGCTGTGCCCGCGACTTCCTCCGCGTTAAATTTTATCTATAATAAAATTAGCTTAAGTTACTCTTTATTACCGTGGTTTAAAAGATACAATCCCGGGGTTTTACCGGCATAGTTTCTGTTCCCGTGGGATTCCCGGGATTTAAATTATCCAATGTCCTATCTCGGGTCTCAAAATATCTATACCAAATTTCATTCAAATCGGTTCAGTGGTTTAAGCGTGAAGAAGAGACAAACAGACAGACAGAGTTATTTTATTATTTATAATATTGGTATGGATTCGCGGCGGAGATAAATTCAAGTCGAAAATAAAAAAATCGGTTCATCTGTTCTTAAATCATAAATAACCCGAATTTGTTTTTATCGTATACTAGCTGCAGCGTACAGCCCGCTGCATTATAAAAGTATTTGGTGAATCCCGCGGGATCATCTAGTTTTTCCAAGTTAAAAAGTAGCCAATATACTATTCCAGGTCATTATCTACAATCCATCCAATCCAATCAGTAGTGATTGAGTAACAAACATCCAACCCAAACATCCAAACTTTCGCATTTATAATATTAATTAATATAAATAGAGAACGAAATAACGGGTGTAATGGTAGAAAGTAGTTCTACTTTAAATTTTGATAGTTCAAGTTTGTTATACAACTACACAAAAAGTACTGGATCGAAATGGATGAAATTTGACACAATTCACACATATACATTTGACCTGGAATTGATATAGAATGATGTTAATCTTATGAAACACTTTGTTTTCGTGTGGTTCACCGAAAACTTCTGAGGAGTGCTCTTTATAAATATTTAGTACTTTATAATGTATCAATAGTTTAAATCAGTGTTTTTCAAAGTTTGGGTCGCGGCCCCTGGGGGGATGAAGCCTTTGCAAGCGGGTCGTAAACGCTAGTTTAGTGTTACTATAAAAAAACAAAGACAAAATATTTACCTACTTGATAATAAAGAAATATAGATACATGCTAAGGGGGTCGTGTCTTGAAAAAGATTGAAAACCCTGGTTTTTGTCTTATTGACAGCTATTGTTTGTGGCCGCGATTCCGATCCGTTGGTAGCTTAAAAAATGTTGTCGCGTCAAAATAACTTGTAAAAAGTTTAATGGAATAAAGATCTTTTGATTTCTGACACGGAGAATACCGAATGATGTCGCATCTAGATTTTTCTCAATCTCATATGGCGGCGCGATAATAATTTATCGATGTCATGACGTAGTAGTAAATAGTTAGGGCTACCACGCTTGATGCTGTGCTATTATTTATAGAAAATTATAGTATAAACGCTATAGAGCATGTGTTATCGTTGGTCGTATCCGGTTCTCTCGCGGTCCCGTTATGCGATACGAGAATACCGTGTCGTGACGTGGCTGCCATATTAGGTCTATCAGCTGACGAGTTTTATATTGCGTGTGATTAAGGTTATTTTCTACGTATTGAATTTTGTCAAAGTCCCATTATCTGACCTAAGGATGTTCAGTGTTCAGTGCGCAACAAAAGAGAGGGATAGAATATGTATTTTCTTTTATGGAAAAAAAAATAAACGAGCACACAGGAGGCTCGTCTGATGGTAAATGATCACCACCGTCCATGGATAACTAACCTAGATGTCCTGCAGCTACATTACCAGACTTTTAAGAATGAATAAGCTTTATGTCGCCTCTGTCGTCGAGTGGTCCGGTGTCGATGTTGACTACATGAGGTCCTGGGTTCGATTTCCGAGTTCAAAAATGTGTTTTTTTTTTTTAGTTTTATGATAAAAATAACGTTGTCTGGGATTGGATAAGTGACCTGTTGGCGATAGGCTTGCCACCACATTGTAGGACCAAGCATCTTCGGCTAATTGTGGGTGCACTGGTTGTATCTCTGCCTCCCTCTTCGGGGATACGGGCGTGAAGATGAGCTCTTTTTTTGAAGGCGTCTAAGTCATATTCCTTTGGAAACACTCTCGCCGTTAATAATTGATTCCAATTACGAGTAATGCGGAGCAAATAGTGCTTCAAGAATGCGTGGATTTCCAAACATTGAGGTGGTGTTGGTGAAATTTGTTTTTTTTTTACTTTCAACCGTCGGCCCTTGGTGAAATTCCATTCCGGTTTCGCTTTTTAACGCATCTTCAGGACGTAAGGTTTTCCAAGTTGAAAACGTTTCATCCTGAAGAGTAACCCAGTTTTCAACTAATAATTTTGTATTATGCAGCGAGGAGAGTGTTCTCAAAATGAGGTGATACTACAAAGGATAAAGGTGGTAAACGCGCACAGCTATGTCTTTTTGGGATTGAATTGGACTAAGTTCAGTCGATGCCATTCTGAGACTTTAGTAAGCTGATTCTCGACTTCAGACACAAGCTGGATCAACTCGTCCAAGCTTGCCCTGCCGTGGAAATACAACTACGGCTGGATTGTGAAGCATGAGTTGTACTATCATCTATAGGCCGCCATACAACTACAAGACCCTTGGTAGTGTAGTTGTTTATGTGCGGCGGTAATCACTTACCACACGGTGAGCCTCCTGACCGTTGTCTCTATTCTATAAAAAAACTGCATAGTAATTAATGTATGTTAAAAATTCGCAATATCAATATTCATCGTTAATACATATCAATATTCGTTTGCATAGAAGATACAGGGTAGGTGATGCTAGCACGCAGCCATAAAGTATACCAGCATTGACAAACTTAAAATCGGAGCACGCACAGCCGACTGTTACTTTGGTGCCCCCGTCAGCTGAAAAGCTGCTGACCACAATGCATAATTACTGGAGAAGCCCATGGAAAGAATGCTTCAAGAGAAGAGTTTTGTGTTATATGCCCTCACTATATTTAAACTAATAATCAGTGAGGCCATGAGGCCCCTAGGACACAACTGCCTCCGCTCAGCGATGCGTCACCTTTATTAATAGACTGGCTGTTGCCAGCGACTTCGTCCGCGCGGACTTCGTTTACTCCGCACAGCACCTCCCCCGTAGGTGATAGCGTGATAATATGTAGCCTATATGTTGACCCGACCTGTTAGTAATATTCATGCAAAATTTTAAGTAAATCCATGCAGTACTTTTTGAGTTTACCCCAGACATACATACAGACAAACAGATAAACAGACAAAAATTCTAAAAACTATATTTTTGGCTTCGATGTCGATTGTAGATCACGCTCCAAGTATTTAAAAAAAAAAATTCAATGTACAGTTTCGACTTTCCTACGATTTTATTATTATTAATAGATTAATAGATAATAGATTAATAGATAATAGATCACCAGCTGACCATCATTTTCTTAACAGCAGCATCATTTTATTATGGTGGTGATGTGGTGCGTAAATATGTAAAGCTGTCAAAGTCTATTTATCGAATGATACAAGCGATAATCTACATGACGTCTGTAACAGCAGGAATAATGATCACCACCCATCTTGCCAACTGACAAAACCTTTATTGACCGAAACATCTGTTAATGTTCATTTCACTCTGCCTGCGGTACAAAGAAGCTGGTGATATGTTATTTATTATTTACGGTGAAAGTAAACATCATAACCTAAGAAACGCAATGTGTTTTGTTGATAACATCCGGTTCTGCAACTATCCCGTTATACGACGGAAAAGTAACTTGCCGTGAAATAATTGTAATATAAGGGCCATAATATGACGTTTAATTGGGTTAATCAAATTCGCTCAGCAACGGAGTTTAATATTTAAGAAAAAAATCAACTATAACAAACACTGGGGAAAAATGTTCCCTGTTTTGATTTGGGGCCCTTTTGAAGAGTTCTGCAACATCTCTCCCAGGTTTGTTACCAGCGTGAGTGCTTGTCGCTGTCGTGTTCGTATTTAGAAGATAGATACGCAGTGTTAACATCTTTGGTGTCTATATGCAGTGTATATTTCTTTCCATAAAAAGATTCATTAACTTATTTGCAAACTTTCCATGTCACTGTTTTTTATATATATTTTTTTATCTGTAGTGGTGTACCCACCAAGTGATAAACATTTTACTTTTTTCTATCATATAATAAAGAGCTGTTTTAAATCTACCGCAATATTTTCTGTTTTTTCGTGCGGGAAATCTGTAATCTCACTACGAGACAAGCTCGCCTTTTGAACAAATTATTATACTTTTTTTAACTTTTTAATTTTCATTCGTTTTTTATTTGAAAATTTGTGAATTGTCTTTGCGGCACTCCAAGCTCTTTGGTAATTCATATTAGTCCAGGATAGTATCTGGCTTGGACAAATTTGAAATACAAATTCCAATAGGCCCCTAAGACTATTTTAGTCTAAAAGTTAGTTTTAGACTAGAAGTTTTGTATGTATATTTGTAACGAATAAACTTAAAAACCCGTTTTAAAAATTATTTCACCTTAGAAATGTGGACTATCCAAGAGTAGCAGTCTACTTTTTCAACCGACTGAGCAAAAATGAAGTCATGTTTTTGGGTCACGCGAAAGAAGTCGCGGGTCACAGCTTGTGGCTTATAAGTGAACGTTTACTGACCAATGTTACAAAATTACGTGTTGTAATATTAGAAAGTCTTTTAGCTTTGTCTGTATTTGGTACATGTGCCTTATCTCCTTAACTTTGCACTTCATAGTTGATAATTACTTCCTATTTCTTAATTCATCATCTATTTTTACTGCCGTGTAACAATAAAACCCATTGAAATTGCTAATAAATCCTATATGAAAGATACTAAAAGTAATTTGAATAATTAAACTCACTTCAGATATCAACTATACTCATATCTCAAAAACGATTGGACCTATTTTGATGACACTTGGACTTGTTGCCTAAGCCGGAATGTGCCTGATTTTGATCAAAAATAATTATTTCGATATGGCCTTTAGCTCCCGCGAAATTCGTGGACAAACGTATAAATATACAAACAACCATATACTTACGAAATTTAGTACACGTGTTTGGACGCCTCAATAGATCATCATAATCAAATATTATCCGATTCTAACAATGTTACATACATACATATTTTACGCCCCTGTATTTAAATAAAAAATAAAAATACATACTTGTCATACTGATAACCTCCGTTTTTTCGTCGGTTGTCGCCTCTGTTGTCTAGTGGTCTAGCGTTGGCGTTGACTACATGAGGTCCCGGGTTTGATGCCTGGGTCGGGCACTGAAAAAAGTGTTTTTTTTTTCAGTTTTCTGATAAACACAAAGTTGCCCGGGATTGGAATGTGCCCGATTGGCGATAGGCTTGCCACCTATCACATTTGTGGGACCAAGTATCTTCGGCTAATCGTGGGTGCACTCGTTGTACCTCTGCCTACCCCTTCGGAGATACGGGCGTGAAGATACTTACTTTGAAAATCAATATTTCTTAGTAATCCACTGCCAAGCGTTTTTGAAGTTTTGTCACGTTAATTGCATTTGCGGAAAGGCTAAGTCGGAACTTATATATATATTTTTAAATTTTGGTTTCTCCGAAACATATTAGTGTTTTACTACTTAAAGTGATGTAGGTAAGTGTCATCTCCGTTTTCACATAAATGTCATTAGCTAGTTTATAATTTAAACGCTGTCAAACTGCATCAACCAGCTTCTTATGTACTTTACCTCTAGAAGTATGCTTCAGATCTTCACTTAATTTAAATGGAATCACACGAGACTTATACGTGCTTATACCCTCCCAAAAAATCGATTCATAAATGACCGAGTTCTGAGATTACGTTAAAAAAAAATAGTACAACCGATTTGAGAATTTATTTGAGAAGTCATTTTTGTGACGGCAGCCGGGTGACAGAACACACTTAATATATGAGTATAATTAATTCCTGGTCTTATTTTTATAAGATAACGCGATGTACTTAAAATGCAAAGGTGATATGGATGGAAGGATAAATAATTTAAAAAGGTGTTATATTTTGTTGTAGGTATTCGAAATTATTAATGTCACACCACCTTGAAGCTTGGCCACCCTTAAAGCTATCACTGTTTGCTTTTACGTACATTCCTGGCCCGAACAGTAAAACTCTGGAACAATCTCCCTCACGCTTTCTCAAGGAGCTTTGGGATGGGTGTTTTTAAGAGCAGAATTACAGTTTCTTTAAGAGATCGACATCGCATTAGCGGCTAGGTCTTTTTGGTGCTGATGTCCATGGGCAATTGTGACTGCTTTGCATCATGGCCCACTGCTCGCATGTCGTCAATTTCGACAAAAAAATTAGTATCAAACATTTCGTGTCGCCAATCGTGAAATGTTAAATAACTTAAAAATTGTACTAGTAAATAAATAAACATATTTTCTATGATGATTTATTATCCTGTTTTGTCCTACATAAAAGTAAAATATAAAAATTTCGTTACCCCTGGTGGGACTCGAACCCACAATCCCCGGCTTAGGAGGCCGATGCCTTATCCATTAGGCCACAGGGGCTGTGAAGGATATGGGCCAATTTATCTATAACATACGTTTTTGATTGTTAGTTACTTTAGCGCGTTAGCTAGCTGACGACAGTGGTTGTGAATTCTACAATGCAATTGCAGGCACATATTTTATATTAGTTTTGAAACGATTTATCGAAATCAACATCGATTAATTATCATTGCGATTAATTGGCGATTATTTTTAACGTTTATATTCAACTACTACACTGCAATTTGCACACATATTTTATATTAGTTATGAAACGATTAATCGAAATCAACATCGATCATCATTGCGATTAATTAGCGGTTATTTTTGACGTTTATATTCAAAGAATTTTATTTCTATTGTTAATGTTAACTAGGTTTGCGTTAGGGTGACACAAAATCATTACTTTCTTTTGCTCTTACGTACATTCCTATCTACCACTGTTTTGTTGTTACTACTACCTAAAGATAATTTTAAGATCAGTCCAATTGTTTTTGACCTTATTCGTTATCTATATCTATACATACAATAAAATCGTAGGAAAGTCAAAACTGTACATCTACAATCGATATAGAAGCCAAAAATATAGTTTTTAGAAATTTGTCTGTTTGTCTGTATGTATGTCTGGGGTAAACTCAAAAAGTACTGCATGGATTTACTTCTGCATGAATATTACTCACAGGTCGGGTCAACATATAGCCTACATATTATCACGCTATCACCTACGGAGGACCAGCTGTGCGGAGTCAACGAAGTCCGCGCGGACGAAGTCGCTGGCAACAGCTAGGAAATACATAAAATACAATAATTTCTCTGTAAATAATATTATATTATGTAGATGTGGTTTTATAAATGCGCAAAATATAAATCTTTCGTTCATGCACGTCTACAAATACTACTATAATGCCTGGCTTGACTTAGGTATAGACTCGAATTTGATATTTTTTTTATATAGAGAAGGGGGCAAATGGACAGGAGGCTCACCTGATGGTAAGTGATCACCGCCACCCATGGACAACACCACTATCAGAAGATTTGCAGTTGTGTTGGCGGCCTTTTAAGAAAGAGTAGGCTCTTTTCTTGAAGGTCCCTAAGTCGTATCCGGGCCGCGTGGAAAAACCCCTGCCGGAAATTGGTTCCACAGAGGAATAGTGCGGGGAAAAAAGTGCCTCGAGAATCGTACAGTTGTGGATTTCTAGACATCAAGATGGTGAGGATGAAATTTTGAATTTTGTCGCGATGTCCCATGGTGAAATTCTGCGGCAGGAATTAATCCAAACAGTTCCTCGGAACACTCCGCATGATAGATCCGATAGAAGATGCAGAGCGAAAGCTTTTTTGAGGCTAATTTGGCCTTGCCTTGGCGGTAATAGCACACAGCCCTGAGAAACACTTGCATTGACGGGTTTAAGTTCAGAACATGCGCCATCAACAATGACCTTGTTGCTCCGATCTGCCAAAAAAGTGATCCAATTGCAGAATTTCACACGAAGCCAATAAAAAGGGAGATTGGAGAGAAGTGCTTTGTGCCATGCCCGATCAAAGGCCTTCGCTATATCCAAACTGCCTGCCAAAGCCTCCCCCTTGTTCTACACAGCCTCCGCCCATCGTTGCGTTAGGTAAACTAAAAGATCACCAGCTGAGCGACCGCGACGAAAACCGTACTGACGATCACTAATCAGCTGGTGCTCTTCTAGATATTCCAAAAGCTGGCTGTTAATAATGGATTACATTATTTTTGAGAACAAAGGGGTTATCGCTATAGGCCGATAGTTGGACGGATCTGAGCGATCGCCTTTCTTAGGGATTGGGCGCACTAAAGCTGTCTTCCAAGACAAGCTGTGTATGAGAGCCGGAAAAGACGCGTTAAAACCGATGTCAACTCGGGAGCACAGATTTTGAGCACGATTGGTGAGATGCCATTAGGCCCGCTAGACTTATGGACATCCTAGGAAATGAGTGCTTTAGGCACTACTGTTTGGAGGAATTGAACCTCGGGCATGGAACTGTCACACTGCGTGATGGTAGGCGGCGTGTTCCCTTGGTCGTCAAGAGTCCAGTTGGCAACAAAGAGGGAGCCCAAAAGGTTCACTTTCTCCTTGGCAGCATGAGCCAGAGAGCCATCAGCTCTGCGCAGAGGTGGAAAGGAGGGCAGACTGAAATTTCCTTGGACAACCTTGGCGAGAGACCAGAACGCACGAGTTCCCGAAGTAAGGCGAACTAACTCACCAATTCTGCCAATGTGCTCCGATTTTGCTTTTGCGATGGCTCTTTTGAAAGACCTAGAGGCAAAATTATACTCTTTCTAACTATACTGGTGTTTGCATCATGAGATGCAGCCGCAGCAGTCCATGCTCAGCACACAGAGACTAACAGAAGTCAATGTACATACAAGTAATATTCGAGCAACACACACGTCTCATGGACGTGATATCTCGGACTGGTTCGGTACAAACTGTTCCGAGCCATTCCGAGATATCGCGTCCGTGGGAGGTGTGCGTTGCTCGAATATTACTTGTATGTACATTGACTTCTGTTAGTCTCCAGTATTCTGTGTCTACACCGTGTAGACAATAATACAAACTATAAAGATTATTAGAGGGATTACGACTGAAGTAAAATCACTGTACGATCGCTATAGATTGCTTTACTTAATTTTTACCTAATTTACTGAATTATACCTATTAAATGTCTCGACCGGGTTGGTACCGCCACCTCATCTAGTCTTGCGTGGTAGCGGCGGTGTGCAACGCTGTCGTGTTCTGTTAGAGAGTAAGGTATCCGAAAAGCTTACTGCGGCATTCCTACCCCGCCACACGGATACCAAATCACCATTAACATCTTTAATGTCTATAGGCGAAAGTTATCTATTTCTACCAGGAAAACCATCTGCTTGTTTGCTCTTCTATAAAATAAATAGAAAAAAAAATCAGCCAAGTGCAAATCGAACTCGCGCGAAGAGATATCCGTATCATCCCTATTCAAGTTTCTATCTGATTTTTTAAGATCGAGTAAATAATTGCTTAAAAATTACGTTTGTTATGTGGGGGCCCCGCTATAATATTTACTTTATTTTTATTTAATTATTTTGAAAGGTAAATATAAAGTCTGTGAAAATATTAAACGTCTATCTGTTACCGTTATTAATAATGAGCAAAAAAATACGAAAAAACATTTTTATTGTATGGGGACCACCCCTTAATATTTTCATTTTTTTAAGTATTTGTTATTATAGCGGCAACAAAATAAATAATTAGTGCAAATTTCAGCTTTCTAGCTATTACGGTTTATGATATACAGCCTGGTGACAGACAGACATACAGACAGCGGAGGCTTAGTAATAGGGTCCCTTTTTACCTTTTCGGTATAGAACCCTAAAAGTGATAGAAGTAATTAAAACCTAATTTACTAAGTAGCAGTTTATTAGTATTTTAGGCGTGTCAATGTACCAGGACGACGTCAATAATTAGGAGGTTTGCAGGAGAGTTCGTAGGTCAAGGCAGTTCGTACGTCGGGTCGTGGACCTCGGTGCGTCGCCCTTGAGCCGGAGGCTTCTATTACTCTTCCTGTATCCTGTTTTCTTAGTGATTTCAAAGTGTTAGTGATCCTTAGCTAAACTGAATTTTCGTTCTTGCTTGAATGTTTTTTGTTAATCCCGCGGGAACAATAAATTCTTTCGCAAAGACCTACAAAAAAAATTATTTTATTTTTTGTAGGTCTTTGTTCTTTCGTTATAAAAAATCCAGATAGTAATCTATTTCTTAGTCAAATATTTTCTTGTTCAGTTTAGCCGTTCTCTCGTGATTGAAAAACGAACATCATATTATTTATTCTTCATGTATTTGAAGTTCACATTTGTATTGTATTGTCATGTGATGACAGTTCGTATGAAAAATTATATTACTGACGTGTTATTCCGTTGCGGGCAAAGCTGCTCGTTTCCGCTAGTTTCATCTGTATGCGTGAAGCAAAAATTTTGTACCCCTTTTCCCCGTATTGCTCCAGGCTCATTTGAAGAACAGGCCAACTGTCGTTCTGCCAGGCAGGTCGTAAAAGGCGACCGAGTGACTATCCGCGTCACTACCATCGTGATTAATATGTGGTAGATTTCTGCGTTGTCTCGCCCGGGTCTGGTACCACCGCGTTACATATTCCTGCCGCAGTAGCGTCAGCGCTTGTCACTGTCGTGTTCCGGTTTGGAGGGTAAGGCAGCCGGTAAACTTATGCATATGGCATTAGACCTCGCCACAAGATAGCAACGCACCATTAACACCTTTCGTGTCTATAGGCGATGGTTGACTCTTTCCATCAGGAGATCCATCTGCTTTGCTATCGGTATTGCTATGTGAACGGGACAATTAAAGTTTACAAATTGAAGAAGTGCCACGTATGTATATAATATATATGCATTAGAAAAATTAAATCATAAAAAATAAATATTACACACACCAAGTTAATTAGACATACATCATAATATACATACATGTATACTATTTTGTTATGGCTAAAGGCTGTGTCAAACTAAAAAAAAAATTTATTGTTTAGTCTGTTTCGAAACATAATTATGGTCGAATTTCGACCAGAGGACAATTGTTACTCGTAATGTTACACAAAATGCAGTGGTAGCAATGAACGGTAATTTAGTAATATCTGATTGGAGTTTTCAAATAATTTACTCAGTCTACTCAAGATTTCGAAGAAGCCAAAACCTGTATTAGTAATGCCTCCGAGTGTGTCAGATACTTGATGTAGTCGTTCACGCCCACATTCGCACGCCGACCTATCCGCATTGAATTGCCACTGCTTTGCCCGCCCATATTATAAAACGTTTTAAATAGCTCAATGACGCTTAGGCCAGACAGGAAAGACGTAAGACGTGGATGAAAAAGAATGGAATATCCTTTTGCAGAATAAACTAGCCCTTCTGTCATGCAATGCGTAAATGTTTTTTTTTTTATACCATAAGATAGCAAACAAGCGGATGGGTCTCCTGATGAGTCAACCAAAGCCTAGAGACACCAAAGGTGTTAATGGTGCGTTGTTATCTTGTGGCGAGGTCTAATGCCACTTGCATAAATTTATCAGCTACCTTACCGTCCACACCGGAATACGACAGTGACAAGTACTGACGCTATTGCAGCAGGAATAGGTAAGGAAACCAGACCCGGGCGAGATAATACAGAACTCTACCATCTAGTAGCCACGATGGTAGTGACTCGTATAGCCAATCGGTCACTTTATACGAATGCTTGCCTGGCAGAACAGCAGTTGGCTTATTCTTTAAAGGAGCCCAGGACTAACACGGGGGAAAAAATGTTTGAAAAAATGATGTGTACCAATCGTGTGCCAAATAGGTTGTAGAGTTCCGTAATGTCTTTATTATATCATAAAATAGCAAACAAGCAGATGGCTCTCCTGATGGAAAAATGAACCATCGCCTATAGACACCAAAGATGTTAATGGTGCGTTGCTATCTTTGTACCTTACCCTCCTTACCGGAACAAGAAATTGACAAGCATAGACGCTATTGCGGCAGGAATAAGTACGTCGGTGGTATCAAATACCCGGGCGAGACGTTGCGGAACTCTATCACCTAGTAGTCACGATGGTGGTGACACGTAGAGCCAATCGGTCGCCTCTTACGACCTGCATGTCACAACGGCAGTTGGTCTTAGTTCAAAGGAGCCCGTATCAACACGGAGGGGTCTCATTCGGGCTTGGTGTCACCACCTTACCGTTTCCTGTCTCTAAAGTGTCGCTTATCATTGTCGTGTTCCGGTGTAGAGCGTAAACCCAACACGACGACGATGTTAAAGCACTATTGATATCGTGCCTATAGAGTATAAACAATGGATCTCTTTCTATTGCGGACCACAATATCGTTAGTACTTGGTACTGTCGTATTTGGTAAGGTAACCGGTAAACTAGTACATGTGGCATTTTAACCTGCCTCACGTATAGCCACGCATTATTTCCTCCTGTTCGTTCGGCCTCTTATCTGCCAATCTGCCAGGTAGATCGTGAAAGGCCAACGATTTGCTATACGTGCCCTTAAAAACGTAATTATTAGTTGAATAGAGTTCTGTAACGTCTCGTCCGGGTCTTGGTTCCATCGCCTTTCCTATTCCTGCCGCAATAGTGCCAGTGTTTCTCACTGTTGTGTGCCGGTTTAAAGGGTAAGGTAGGTGGTGGAATATGCACGTGGCACACGGATAGCAACACATTTAGTGTCTATAGCCGATGGTGTATCCTTCCATCTGGATAGCCATCTGCTTGTTTGCTATCTTATTTATTTATCTTTGTTGAACCACATACAGAATGTATAGGGTCCAAATGGCGAGTTTAATTCATAAAGCATTCTCTATCTTATGATATAATAAAAGAAACAATTGACATCTTTGGTGTCTATAGGCGATGGTTGTCTTTTTCTATCAACAGAAACATCTGCTTGTCTGCTATTCTACGAAATGCAAATAAGAAATATACACACATCGACTTTTATACTATATGAGATTATCAAAATATCTAATTCGTAAAACCTGCTATTTTCGCGACTTAAGTCTGCGTAAAGTTTCTAAGAACAGCGGTAAGTTAAAATTTTAAGTAAACAAATAATAAAACTGTCTTACTAATTTAATAGTTTAACGGCACTTTGAATTCAAGTTGCGCTATTTTAATGGAGAGTTATAACACGAAATAGAGACAATCGTGTGTACGTGTGGCTGGGGCGTGGTACAAGTGAGAGGCTTATTCGATGACTCCGTTATTGGAAAAGTAATAATGCTTGTGTTGTTCGGGGCCTTATAAACGTAGCATTTTATCTGAATCTGCATGGCAACACACTATTAACATATTCGGTATCTACAGGTCATAATTGTGCCTTTTCTTTAGAAGATCCGCTTTTTTATGTCATGAGATAAGAAGCAAAATGGTTATGCTATGATATATAAGAAAAAAAGTCTGTTTATTCCCAGGCTATTAAGTTTCTAGAGTCGGACAAAGTCTAATTGTTGTATTCTGCTTAAAAATCTCGCTAGGAGCTTGCAGTCTTATTGTACGCTACGGAAAAGCGTGTAAAGCATGCACTGTTAGTCTTTAGTTGTCACAAATCACAAGCAATACTCTTTAATGTCAGCAAATGTAGTGATATGGTAATCCACCTATTTTACCATCCAGTTTGTTTTAGACAATGGAAAGATGGTTGAAACAAACATATTCTCGTACGAAAGGAATGTAATAAATATGGGGACGGCCTATATCAGTGGATGTCACTGGGGTAAAACAGTGTTGATGAACTTATTAGTTCTAGTACACCGGTTTTCAACCGATGTTACGTGAATTTTAAATAACATTGAAAGTTGAAAACGTGACTAAAAAATGTGAGGCGTCGCAAGACGCCCTTAAATACTTGGAAGTAACGAACCTATTTTGTTATCGCTGTGCCGTGAACCAAAGTGAGTGTGACAGTGACAACAAAAGAGTGGAATGCCCGCTCTAGTAGTTAACCGGTCCTAGTCGGAAATGATTTTGTAGTGTTTTATCTTTCTAGAGAAATGTAGGCTAAAGACTCAAAACTAGTTTTGTATTAATAAGCATCTGTCACGGAGGGCAAGTTATCTCATCGCAATTTATAGGCAATAGGCGTTTGCTCGATGGAGATGTTCCCGTTCATCCATCTTACTAGGCAACAAAATATTGATCAGTCATGATGATGTACTTGTTCGATACCTTATAAAAATCGTTTTTTATAAAATCACAAACAAGCAGATAGCTTCTCTGAGGGAAAAACAACCATCGCATGTAGATAACAAAGATTTAAATGGTGCGTTGCTATCCGTGTGGCAATGTGTTAATGCCTCTTGCAACATTTTGCCGGCTACTTTACCCTTCAAACCGAAACACGACAATGATAAGTATTGACGCTCTTGCGACAGGAATAGGTAAAGCGGTGGTATCAAATACTAGGGCGAGACGTTTCGGAAATCTACCACTTAGTAGACACGATGGTAATAATACTAATGGTTAGCCTTTTGCAAACTGCCTAGTGGAATGGATGATGGTCTATTCTTCAAAGGGAGTCCGGAACAACACGGGGAAAAAATCTCTATTCTAATTCAGCAAAGAGCCCAATGTGATAATATTTATTATTTTATAGATAGGTGCACTTCTAAAAACTTGTAATCTGAAGTCTGAATCATGTATACCTATTGCTTTACTTGTCAGTTGTCCTTGCTATCTAGATACCTACCAGTTAGGCAGACAAGCTTATATCTAAATCCAACCCGGATTTACGCAGGAAACATTTAAATGCAAATTTGTCATTTTGCATATCCTTTTGTTTACTGATCTCACATTAAAGACTTGTTATGTTACGCATACAACTAAAATTCATATTAATATTATATGTTAAACATAAGTTTATGTTAGGGTCAGAGTTTGGGCTATCAGCTCAGGAGTCCCTATCGGGAATCGAACCAAAGCCGCATTGATTGCGTAGTCAGGGTCGCTAACCACCCGACCAAAGGGGCGGCGTCATTATCAAATTGCGTTGAATGGCCTCATTTAACGCGAGTGGATTTAAATTGCACTCGTTAATTTAATTTATGCTTTACATCTACTTTCTTCATGCCTCACTTAAATATATTTTTGTACTTTTCTGAGATAGAAGCCTGTGTATATAAGGATTTACATATACTACCTGTATATAAAATTTAATCCAAATCCGTCCAGCTGTTGATTCTTGTAGTAGAAACAAATATAAGAACTTAATCTTTCACATCTATAATACTAATGGGTTTCATTATTTTTACTAAAAAGTAACAGTTTACACACATTAATTGTTTTATACTAAACAAAATAACTGTTCCGATTAATTCCTGTCGTTGAATCTTGAATTGTTGAATTCATCTGACATCTCGGCAAAATTTAAAGCTTCAACCTCGTCACCTCGATGTCTGAAATCCAAAAGCTTGCGATTCTCTAGGCACTTTTTACCACGCACTCCTCTGTGACATCAATTGCCGGCGGGGTGTTTCCAAGCGGATATGACTTAGGGACCTTCAAGAAAAGAGTATACTCATTCTTAAAAGGCCGGCAACGCAGATGCAAGACCTCTGGTGCTGCGGCTGTGCATTGGCGGTGATGATCACTTACCATCCGGTGAGCCTCCTGCTCGTTTGTCCTTTTTTTCTATTTTTTTTTTGTTTATATAATCTTTCATACTCACTATCATTCCCTATTTCAGCACCTTAAGGGTTGATTTAGGAAAAATTATTCTATGTTTGACTCTGGCTTTCAACTATCTCTTAGTTGAAATTCGCCAAAATCATTTCATCCTCACCTTTGAATACGTAACAGACAGACAGTCCTATGCATTCATACTATTAGTTTTCTTAAACCCTGTAACCGAAACAAATAGGTTTGCTTACCTGGTAGCTATAGAGCCATTAAAAAATGTTGCATCTGATTCGACTGAAAATTTGTCCTTGCTTTGCTATGTACAAACTACTCATACATATAAAAATTGCTAGCTGTATTGTTATATTGTAATAACCGTCCATTTATCAACGATCACGTATTATTCGTTTTGTCTAATTTACAATCATCATTCATCACGTATGTCAATCACATACCTTAGCTTTTTACGAAAAAATATAGTTTTTTGACGACGACGACGACCCTAACTACGCAATCAATACGGCTTTGGTTCGATTCCCGACAGGGACTCCTGACCTGATAGCACAAACACTGTGACCTACATAAACTTATGTTTAACATATAATATTAACATGAATTTTAGTGGTACGCGTAACATAACAAGTCTTTAATGTAAGATCAGTAAACAAAAGAATATGCAAAATGACAAATTTGCATTTAAATATTTCCTAATGGTGTCCACCACCGGCGTTCCTTGTCATAAACACTGACATCAAAACTGAAACGCTGTCGATATAGTAAACTATGTTTTTTGTATCTTAAGCTAGCAAACAAGCAAATTGCTCTCTTAATGAGAAGAGACAATAATCGTCTATAGACACTAAAGATGTTAATGGTACGTTGTTGTCCGTACGGCGAGGTGTTTATGTGACATGCATTAGTTTAAATTTTATAAGTTTACCTTACCCTCCAAACCGAAATACGACAGTGACAAGCATTGACATTATTGCGGCAGGAATAGATAAAGTGGTAGTACCAGACCTAGGAGAGACAGTGTAGAACTCTACCACGTAACAGCCACAATAGTAGTGGCGCGTATAGCCAATCGTTTGCCTTTTATAAACTGCCTGGCAGAATAGCAGATGGTCTATTCTTCAAAGAGGGCCCGAAAGAATATGAAATGGTCGCTATATTTTTTTATGAATTAGCATGTTCCTATTTCACTTTTCTGTTTCTTCTATTTGATCGTGAGAAGGGAAAATATTTGCTTAAAAAACTTAAAATTAAGAAAATTCGTGTCGCTTTCACTGGGGACTCGCCCGTGCGTGCCGCGTGGGAAAGGTGTACAGGAGCGTTCGGCGAAGTACCTTATCTTGAAATATCGTCGCCGACGGACGCGCTCGGCGTGGTCCGCGGTAAATTGTTGACGATCGACGTCGTTACTTTTGTTAAACATTCATTATTTACACCAAAGTGTTCCACTAATGAACATGATTCATTTTTTACACCAATATGTGACTGATAAACATAAAATGCCTGCATTGACCCTCTCATGTGATTTTAATGTATACACTTTTATTAATTGGGATTTTAAAAGTTAACTGTCCCAAAGTTCACTAGTTTTCAGCCGACGAAAAAACGGAGGTTATCAGTTTGACATTTATGTATGTAATATTGTTGAAATTGGATAATATTTGAGTATGATGATCTATTAATCTATCAAACACGTGCAATTTCGTAAGTAAAAATGTATGTTTGTATATTTGAATTTTTGTCCTCGAATTTCTCGGGAACTAAAAGCCATATCGAGATAATTCTTTTCGAGTTTAATCAAGCATATTTAAACTTAGGAAACAGTCTAAGTTTCATTAAAATCGATGTAGTAGTTTTTGAGATATAAGTATAATTGATATTTGAAGTCGTTTTAATTTTTTAAGCTACTATTATTTAGATATTAAAATAATTAAATACCATCATGCCCATATTTATCTACCTGTGTCTGAATAATGAAACGAATTCACGATTAGGCAGTGGCTTTTTTTTTAAAAAAATTGAAAAACTTCAGAACGTATTTCCCTACCCAAGATTCGAACTCAGAACTTTGTACGTCTATACGGAACAAGCTAGTTCTAAATATTTGCAGATACATCTACACTAGATGTAGCTGCAAGTATTTAGAACTAGCTTGTTCCTTGGGACTTTGACTTTATCTACACAACGTTTGTCACCACGAATTAAACTGGAAACGCATTTCAAGGCAATTTTTTAGGTTGTCAGCTTACATTTACACCCAGAAATACAGCGCTATAATACTTACCGATGATATCAAATCACACCAGGGGTATTTTTTAAGACTTGGCTCCTTATTCGGTACGATAAAATAGCACAGCATGGCATAATTTTTCATGATATAATATGCCTACCAATGTTTGACATTTACAAGCGATTTACTCCGTGGTTTCCTCATATGAGTTACCGTTTGCTACACGTTTACCGCCTAACACCGTATGGGCCTAATTCACGTAATTACACGGCAATCGAGTCGAAGTGTTTAAGAGTCTTACACATTTTCTAACATATTATGCCGCGTCGTAGCACGTCTCGACGTTCTATCGTGTTTATGTGTGTGAGAGCCCTAAGCGCATTGAATCAATTACGTAAAAAAGTATCTTCACGCCCGTATCCCCGAAGGGGTAGGCAGAGGTACAACAAGTGCACCCACGATTAGCCGAAGATACTTAGTCCCACAAATGTGATAGGTGGCAAGCCTATCGCCAACCGGGCATTTTCCAATCCCGGGCAACTTTATGTTTATCAGAAAACTGAAAAAAACACTTTTTTTTAAGTGCCCGACCCGGGAATCGAACCCGGGACCTCATGTGGTCAACGCCAACGCTGGACCATTAGACCACAGAGGCGACTAATTACGTAAATTGGGGGATTATTAGTATGTTGATAGTTTGTGTTTATAATCTAGTATAACGTGCATTGTGTTGACGTAGTTGTTAGTCTGTTTTTTCATGTCATGTAGTTTTAAGTCATCAAGAAACAGGAAAGATTTGTTTGTAAGTTTAAAAAAAGTTGGTGAACTTATATAATACTCATGCATGTGGCATTAAGCCAAAAGGATAGCATTGCATGATTAACATCTTTGGTGTCTATAGACGATGGTTGTCTTTTTCCACCTGAAAAACCATCTGGTTATTTCCTATCATATGATATAAAAAGAAAAAAAAAACTATTTTCAAAATGCTTTCAAGTACGGACACCCGCGCACATCGCATAGAAGTTCATTGTTTACAAACAGTGATTTAGCAAACTCGTAACTACATACGTTAGTACATCGTGCGTTACCATACTTTTTGGGTATCACTGCACTAATTTCGTTGAGAGTTACTATGTGGTGAAGCAAAATTATCTTTTTATTATATATTTATTGCTTAAATATGGCCACTAACTATCAAAATTACTATTAATATTGCTACGAGCTTAGAGTTCGTATTGTGCAATACTATACCACTTACATTAAAACCGTGTGTTAACGCGCTAATATACAATACAGCCCAACACACACTGACAAACACAAATAACACAGTAACTATATTCACACTGGAAATAACAGACTAAATCGAATCACTAAACTAATACACTTCCAGTATCACTTTTCACTGTGCTATATGGCTTCACACTGATCGTCTGGACTATCACTTCCGAATCGCTTTATGAAACTGACTTGCTTTTCGTTAACACGTCCTTATTTATACACAAGGTAAAGTTTGACCATATTCCCGAAAGTTCCTAAAAATGACGCGTAATTATAACTTAGATGTAAACAAGTCGTAGTACGCGTTATTTTTACCCTTATGCCATATTCGAGAAGGTCCATTATGGTATAGTGGTTTGGGTAACGCCAGCTTTGTTTATCGATAGAAGCAACTATCTCTTCTTTTTTATTTCTAGATTTTTCGAGTGTTCTCACTCTTCACTTAGATAATTAGATCTAGATTATTCGCAACAATATGTTCAACCTTTTATCGGTCAACCTGTACATTCATAATGCATATAATGATAATATCAACGGAGTTATCAATGTTTACGGTGACCCAATTATAAACTTGAAATGTAGCCTGTGTAACGCTAGGAAACATTGTACCTTCATCCACTTTATTACGGGCATTATATTTAAAACGCTGTACATATTGTTCGCCGCTGCCAATTGTTCTCAAGGAACACATTTTGCACAGGTGTGGCGAGACAAAGAGATTTGATTATTTAGCCAGAAATGAGCAGCATGACTTAAATATTAAACGTTTAATGGAAATTTACACAATGCAATATATTTAGAGTATATATTTTATAACATAGGAAACAAACTGATGGCTCTCCTAAAGGAAAGAGACAACAACCACTACCTATAGACAGTAGACACTAAAAATGTTAATGGTGCGTTTCAATCCTTGTGGCGGAGTCATAAAGCCACATGTATAAGTTTAACGGCTACCTTACCTTCCAAATCGGAACGCGAGATTGACAAGCTGATAGTCTTAAATCATTGCCTATAAATAAATTTCGCAAAAAGTTGTTTGATTTGTAACTGCAAATCAAACAACTTTATGCGTTACAAAAAAAAAACAAAATAAAAACATAATACGAAATTAATGATTTTTTTTACCCGATAAAATTAAATGTTAATAGATAGATATAAGTTTTTTTTAATTCGCCTTAAAAAAAATTAAATGTAATAAAAATTTGTAAGTGGTGAAATAACTTTGTAAATTATAAACATTTTGATTACACAAAAAATGAATCTTTGTAATTATAAAATCATTCCTGTACGTTAGCAATTGTACATAATATAATAGAGAAAAAAAGACAAGCCAGCTGAGTTTCTTCCGCCGGGTCTTCTCAGTGTGTGGCCGCGTTCCGATCCGGTAGTAATTCTAAAAAATCGATACAAAGTTTTAAATGTAATATAATATTATATAATGATAATTTTTAAATATTTGCACACCATATTATGGTAGAATATGTTGGTAACTTAATTAATTTTTAACAACTTTTAACACCCATATACTTGCAAATAGATATTTTCATTTTTTTTTCATTTCATTTCAAGCACTGACGCTATTGCGGCAGGAGTAGGTAAGGTGGTGGTAGCAGACCATATAGTGAAAGAATGCTTGCGACATGCCTTCACTATAGGTTTCGGATCAATACGGAGAGACTGAAATCAAATCAAATAAAAAATTTTTATTGCTAAAATAGGGTTTGTTACATATGTCTTAAAATTATACAAAATGTTCTTCCTAGTTCCTCCTATTTCGCCATACAAACGGCATGCAACATTCAATATTTTTATTTACATTCAATGTTTCAATATTATGAAGTAAGTTTAAACACATATTAGTTTTCTTATAAATTTTAGAATTCAATAAAATTAATTTGAAATAGTAATTAATTTTAGAAAGATTCAATACAGACTTTGAAATTTTTTTTATATAAAATAATCATAAATAATTTTAATACACAATAAAATTGAAACATATTTACAATTTATACAATTTAGTTATACAATTTACACAATTAAATTAATTGTTTATTTCAATATATTACGTCATAAGTATATAATAATTCCTTAACAGCATATCATTCATCTCATAGTAATCAAAATTTGTGCCATTATAATTTTAGTACATTAAGAAAAAAATGTATATTTTTGCATTAAGTATCGTTTAATTTTTTTTGACATTATGTAAGTGTACAATAAAGTATTAAATAAATAAATATTTTTTTTTTTATGTCATAAGATAGCAAACAAGCAGATAGGTCTCCTGATGGAAAGAGTCAACCATCGCCTATAGACACCAAAGATGTTAATGGTGCGTTGCTATCTTGTGGCGAGGTCTAATGCCACATGCATAAGTTTACCGGCTACCTTACCCTCCAAACCGGAACACGACAGCGACAAGCACTGACGCTATTGCGGCAGGAATAGGTAAGGCGGTGGTACCAGACCCGGGCGAGACAGTGCAGAACTCTACTCTACCAATAAATTCGATAACAATCTAAATAAAATTTGAGGTGTCAAAAATCGTTGCTAATCCGTGAAAATTATTTTTTTAGTCCAAGTTATTTTTTATAAATCAATACATTTTTTGAATAAATTATTCATGTTGTGAAAGGATTTATTTACTAACCATTGAATGAGTTTTATTTGAAATAATTTGTTGATAAATCTCTTATATCCATTGGTATCCTATTGTAAATTTTAGCTGTCATTGAATGGCAGTTTTGGTGATACAAGTTTTGTTTTTCCTTTGGGGACGGCTAGTTACGTAGGGTCTCGTGATA